>LR738714.1:126414370-126463390 GCA_902687465.1 Secale cereale
CCCCCCCCCCATTCTTTTAGATCCTTTCGGCAATGACACACGGATGTTGCCAAAACTTTGCAATTGTGTAGGGGTGTATAATATGATGTAGTACTAGGTGAAGGCTTATGCATTATTGTAAAACCATATTTTTGCTCGCCAATTTTATCAATTGGCAAAGATTCACCCTCTTGCAAAACTCTAGCTCTTATTGCATTATAATCAGGAACTAGCCCCTTATCATGTTCTTCAAGGCAAAGAGCACTAATCTTGTTATTACGGGCCATGTCCCTTTTTAATGTAGCCACTTCCCATTCTGTAAGGGATTGCTCCACAATATTTGTAGATTCTTTCGGCAATGAGGTGTTGCCGAAATTCTGCATTTGCGTAGAGGATGCATTATATGCTAAAACATTAGGTGAAGGCATGTGCACTCCTGCAAAATTTTCACTTATTCGGCTATGACCATGAAGGTGCAAAGCCGAATTATAAATATCTACAGTCGTATACGGTGCCAAAAACAGAGGTGTAGCATATGAGGGTTGAGAGTAATTGGCCTAATAGATAGTAGTAGCATGGCCAATTCCCCCATCCATCGGCATGGTTGAGCCAGTATATTGCAAATTAGTCGCCGATGAATAAAAATGTGAAACACTTTGTCGCATGCTATTAAAAGTTCCTACATGTGGTGTTTCAAATTGATTAGCTAAACTCATCACGTTGCTCACCGGCATATGAATTTGTTGGTTTGCCGATGCATATGAGTTGAAATACATATGTTGCATGTTACTAGTTGTTGGGGAACGTAGTATTTTAAAAATTTCCTACGATCACGCAAGATCTATCTACCAGATGCATAGCAACGAGGGGAGAGTGTGTCTACGTACCCTTATAGACCGAAAGCGGAAGCGTCAAGTGACGCGGTTGATGTAGTCGAACTTCTTCGCGATTCAACCGATCAAGCACCGAACGTACGGCACCTCCGCGTTCAGCACACGTTCAGCTTGATGACATCCCACGAGCTCTTGATCCAGTTGAGCTTCATAGGAGAGTTTCGTCAGCACGACGGTGTGGTGACGGATATGACGAAGTTACCGATGCACGGCTTCGCCTAAGCACTGCAACAGTATTACCGAGGTGTGTTTCTGTGGAGGGGGGCACCGCACACGGCTGGAGAGATCAACTTGTGTGTTTTAGGGTGCCCCCTGCCCCCGTATATAAAGGAGCAAGGGGGAGGCCGGCTGGCCCTCCTATGGCGCGCCAAGGGGTGCAATCCTACTAGGAATAGGATTGCAATCCTATTCCTAGTAGGAATCACCAAGAGGGAGAAGGGGGGAGGAAAGAGAGGGAGAGAAGGAGAGGGAAAGAGGCGGCCGCGCCCCCCTCCCCTAGTCCAATTCGGACTACCCCTTGGGAGGGGGTGCGCCACCTCCTCGCTGCTGCCCTCTTTCTTCCCCAAGACCCACTAGGGCCCAACTTTCCCCAGGGGGGTTCCCGTAACCCCTCTGGCACTCCGGTAAATTCCCAAACTTTCCAGAACACTTCCGGTGTCCGAATATAGTCGTCCAATATATCAATCTTTATGTCTCGGACATTCCGAGACTCCTCGTCATGTTCGTGATCTCATCCGGGACTCCAAACTACCTTCGGTACATCAAAACTCATAAACTCATAATACCAATCGTCATCAAACGTTAAGCGTGCGGACCCTACGGGTTCGAGAACTATGTAGACATGACCGAGATTCATCTCCGGTCAATAACCAATAGCGGAACCTGGATGCTCATATTGGCTCCTACATGTTCTACGAAGATCTTTATCGGTCAAACCGCATAATAACATACGTTGTTCCCTTTGTCAACGGTATGTTACTTGCACGAGATTCGATCGTCGGTATCTCAATACCTAGTTCAATCTCGTTACCCGCAAGTCTCTTTACTCGTTCCGTAATACGTCATCTCGTGACTAACTCATTAGTCATTTGCTTGCAAGGCTTATTATGATGTGTATTACCGAGAGGGCCCAGAGATACCTCTCCGACACTCGGAGTGACAAATCCTATTCTTGATCTATGCCAACACCACAAACACTTTCGGAGACACCTGTAGAGCATCTTTATGATCACCCAGTTACGTTGTGATGTTTGATAGCACACAAGGTGTTCCTCCGGTATTCGGGAGTTGCATAATCTCATAGTCATAGGAACATGTATAAGTCATGAAGAAAGCTGTAGCAGTAAAACTAAACGATCATAGTGCTAAGCTAACGGATGGGTCTTGTGTAATGCCCAGGATGGAGTTATACCTCCTACGTGTCGAGGCACTACTTAAAGGCATAAATCCATCACATCATTCTCCTAATGATGTGATCCCGTTGATCAAATGACAACTCATGTCTATGGCTAGGAAACATAACCATCTTTGATCAATAAGCTAGTCAAGTAGAGGCATACTAGGGACATACTGTTTTGTCTATGTATTCACAGATGTACTAAGTTTCCGGTTAATACAATTCTAGCATGAATGAAAGACATTTATCATGATATATGGAAATACAAATAACATCTTTATTATTGCCTCTAGGGCATATTTACTTCAGTCTCCCACTTGAACTAGAGTCAATAATCTAGATTACAAAGTAGTGATCCTAACACCCATGGAGTCTTGGTGATGATCATGTTTTGCTTGTGAGAGAAGTTTAGTCAACGGGCCTGACACGTTCAGATCCGTATGTATTTCGCAAATTTCTATGTCTACAATGCTCTGCATGGAGATACTTTAGCTAATTGCTCCCACTTCCAATATGCATCCAGATCGAGACTCAGAGTCATCCAGATCGGTGTTAAAGCTTGCATCGACGTAACTCTTTACGACGAACTCTTTATCACCTCCATAACCGATTTTTTTCCCTTAGTCATCCAGTAACTAAGGACAATTTTGACCGCTGTCCAGTGATCTACTCCTAGATCAAAATTGTACTCCCTTGCCAAAATCAGGACAGGGCATACAATAGGTCTGGTATACATCATGGTATACTTCATAGAACCTATGGCTGAGGCATAGGGAATGACTTTCATTCTCTCTCTATCTTCTGCGGTGGTCGGGCATTGAGTATTACTCAACTTCATACCTTGCAACACAGGCAAGAACCCTTTCTTTGACTGTTCCATTTTGAACTACTTCAAAATCTTGTCAAGGTATGTACTCATTGAAAAACTTATCAAGCGTCTTGATCTATCTCTATAGATCTTGATGCTCAATATGTAATCAGCTTTACCGAGGTTTTTCTTTGAAAAAACTCTTTTCAAAACACTCCTTTATGCTTTCCAGAAAATTCTACATCATTTCCGATCGACAATATGTCATTCACATATACTTATCAGAAAGGATGTAGTGCTCCCACTCACTTTCTTGTAATACAGGCTTCACCACAAGTCTGTATAAAACCATATGCTTTGATCACCTCATCAAAGCATATATTCCAACTCCGAGATGCTTGCACCAGTCCATAGATGGATCGCTGCAGCTTGCACACTTTGTCAGCACTTTTAGGATTGAAAAAACCTTCTGGTTGCATCATATACAACTCTTCTTTGAGATATCCATTCAGGAATGCAGTTTTGACATCCATTTGCTAGATTTCATAATCATAAAATGCGGAAATTGCTAACATGATTCGGACAGACTTAAGCATCGCTACGGGTGAGAAAGTCTCATCGTAGTCAACTCCTTGAACTTGTCGAAAACCTTTCGCAACAAGTCGATCTTTGTAGACAGCAACATTACCGTCGGCGTCGGTCTTCCTCTTGAAGTTCCATTTATTTTCGATGGCTTGCCGATCATCGGGCAAGTCAACCAAAGTCCACACTTTGTTCTCATACATGGATCCCATCTCAGATTTCATGGCCTCAAGCCATTTTGCAGAATCTGGGCTCATCATCGCTTCCTCTTAGTTCGTAGGTTCATCATGGTCTAGTAACATGACTTCCAGAACTGGGTTGCCATACCACGCTGGCGCGGAACGTACTCTGGTTGATCTACGACGTTCAGCAGAAACTTGTTCTGAAGTTTCATGATCATCATCACTAGCTTCCTCACTAATTGGTGTAGGAATCACTGGAACTAGTTTTTGTGATGTACTACTTTCCAATTCGGGAGAAGGTATAATTACCTCATCAAGTTCTACTTTCCTCCCACTCACTTCTTTCGAGAGAAACTCCTTCTCTAGAAATGATCCATTCTTAGCAACGAATATCTTGCCTTCGGATCTGTGATAGAAGGTATACCCAGCTGTCTCCTTTGGGTATCCTATGAAGACACATTTCTCCGACTTGGGTTCAAGCTTATCAGGTTGAAGCTTTTTCACATAAGCATCACATCCCCAAACTTTAAGAAACGACAACTTTGGTTTCTTGCCAAACCATAGTTCATAAGGTCATCTCAACGGATTTAGATGGTGCCCTATTTAACGTGAATGCAGCTGTCTCTAAAGCATCACCCCAAAACAATAGTGGTAAATCTGTAAGAGACATCATAGACCGCACCATATATAATAAAGTAATGTTACGACGTTCGGACACACCATTACGTTGTGGTGTTCCGGGTGGCGTGAGTTGTTAAACTATTCCACATTGTTTCAAATGAAGACCAAACTCGTAACTCAAATATTCACCTCCACGATCAGATCGCAGAAACTTTATTTTCTTGTTATGATGATTCTCTACTTCACTCTGAAATTCTTTGAACTTTTCAAATGTTTCAGACTTGTGTTTCATTAAGTAGATATACCCATATCTGCTCAAATCATCACTGAAGGTCAGAAAATAACGATACCCGCCGCGAGCTTCAACACTCATTGGTCCACATACATCAGTATGTATGATTTCCAAAAAATCTGTTGCTCGTTCCACAGTTCCGGAGAACGGAGTTTTAGTCATCTTGCCCATAAGGCACGGTTCGCAAGCACCAAGTGATTCATAATCAAGTGATTCCAAAAGTCCATCACTATGGAGTTTCTTCATGCACTTTACACCAATATGACCTAAACGACAGTGCCACAAATAATTTGCACTATCATTATTAACCTTGCATCTTTTGGCTTCAATATTATGAATATGTGTATCACTACAATCGAGATCCAACAAGAATAGACCACTCTTCAAGGGTACATGACCATAAAAGATATTATTCATAAAAATAGAACAACCATTATTCTCTGATTTAAATCAATAACCGTGTCGCAACAAACAAGATCCAGATATAACGTTCATGCTTAACGCTGGCACCAAATAACAATTATTTAGGTCTAAAACTAATCCCGAAGGTAGATGTAGAGGTAGCGTGCCGACGATGATCACATCGACTTTGGAACCATTTCCCACGCGCATCGTCACCTCGTCCTTAGCCAATCTTCGTTTAATCCGTAGTCCCTGTTTCGAGTTACACATATTAGCAACCGAACCGATATCAAATACACAGGTACTACTATGAGCATTAGTAAGGTACACATCAATAACATGTATATCACATATACCTTTGTTCACCTTGCCATCCTTCTTATCCGCCAAATACTTGGGGCAGTTCTGCTTCCAGTGTCCAGTCCCTTTGCAGTAGAAGCACCCAGTTTCAGGCTTGGCTCCAGACTTGGGTTTCTTCGCGGGAGTAGCAACTGTCTTGCTATTCTTCTTGAAGTTCCCTTTCTTTCCCTTGCCCTTTTTCTTGAAACTAGTGGTCTTGTTAACCATCAACACTTGATGCTCCTTTTTGATTTCTACCTCCGCAGCTTTGAGCATAGCAAAGAGCTCGGGAATAGTCTTCTCCATCCATTGCATATTATAGTTCATCACGAAGCCTTTATAGCTTGGTGGCAGTGATTGAAGAACTCTATCAATAACACTATCCTCATCAACTTTGCAACCAAGTTGAGTCATATGATTGTAGTACCCAGACATTCTGAGCAAGTGTTCACTGATAGGACTATTCTCCTCCATCTTGCAGCTATAGAACTTATTGGAAATCTCATATTTCTGAATCCGGGCATTTGCTTGAAATATTAACTTCAACTCCTGGAACATCTCATATGGTCCATGACGTTCAAAACGTCGTTGAAGTCCCGGTTCTAAGCCGTAATGCATGGCACACTGAACTGTCGTGTAGTCATCAGATCGCGTCTGCCAGACGTTCAAAGCGTCTACATTAGCGGGAGGGGGCTTGTCACCTATCGGTGCTTCAAGGACATAATTCTTCTGTGCAGCAATGCGAATAATCCTCAAGTTACGGACCCAGTCCGTGTAATTGCTACCATCATCTTTCAACTTAGCTTTCTCTAGGAATGCATTAAAATTCAAAGGAACGGTAGCACGGGCCATTGATCTACAACAACATAGATATGCAAAAACTATCAGGACTAAGTTCATGATAAATTAAAGTTCAAATTAATCATATTACTTAAAGAACTCCCACTTAGATAGACATCCCTCTGGTCATCTAAATGATCACGTGATCCGAATCAACTAAACCATGTCCGATCATCACGTGAGATGGAGTAGTTTAAATGGTGAGCATCTTATGTTGATCATATCTACTATATGATTCGCGCTCAACTTTTAGGTCTCCAGTGTTCCGAGGCCATATCTCCATATGCTAGGCTTGTCAAGTTTAACCCGAGTATTCTGCGTGTGCAAAACTGGCTTACACCCGTTGTATTTGAACATAGAGCTTATCACACCCGATCATCACATGGTGTCTCGGCACGACGAACTTTCGCAACGGTGCATACTCAGGGAGAACACTTATACCTTGAAATTATGTAAGGTATCATCTTATAATGCTATCGTCGTACTAAGCAAAATAAGAAGCATAATAAGATAAACATCACATGCAATCAAAATATGTGACATGATATGGCCATTATCATCTTGTGCTTTTGATCTCCATCTCCAAAGCACCGTCATGATCACCTTCGTCACCGGCGCGACACCTTGATCTCCATCGTAGCATCGTTGTCGTCTCGCCAACTATTGCTTCCACGACTATCGCTACCGCTTAGTGATAAAGTAAAGAAATTACATGGCGATTGTATTTCATACAATAAAGTGACAACCATATGGCTCCTTCCAGTTGCCGATAACTTTACAAAACATGATCATCTCATACAAAACCGTATAACTCATCATGTCTTGACCATATCACATCACAACATGCCCTGCAAAAACAAGTTAGACGTCCTCTACTTTGTTGTTGCAAGTTTTACGTGGCTGCTACGGGCTTAGCAAGAACCGTTCTTACCTACGCATACAAAACCACAACGATGTTTCGTCAAGTATGTGTTGTTTTAACCTTCACAAGGACCGGGCATAGTCACACTCGATTCGGCTAAAGTGAGAGAGACAGACACCCGCCAATCACCTTTAAGCAACGAGTGCTCATAACGGTGAAACCAGTCTCGCGTAAGCGTATGCGTAATGTCGGTCCGGGCCGCTTCATCTCACAATACCGCCAAAGCAAAGTATGACATGCTGGTAAGCAGTATGACTAGTATCGTCCACAACTCACTTGTGTTCTACTCATGCATATCATCTACGCATAGCCTGGCTCATGATGCCACTGTTGGGGAACGTAGTATTTTAAAATTTTCCTACGATCACGCAAGATCTATCTACTAGATGCATAGCAACGAGGGGGAGAGTGTGTCTACGTACCCTTGTAGACCCAAAGCGGAAGCGTCAAGTGACGCGGTTGATGTAGTCGAACTTCTTCGCGATTCAACCGATCAAGCACCGAACGTACGGCACCTCCGCGTTCAGCACACGTTCAGCTTGATGACGTCCCACGAGCTCTTGATCCAGTTGAGATTCATAGGAGAGTTTCGTCAGCATGACAGCGTGGTGACGAATATGATGAAGTTATCGGCGCAGGGCTTCGCCTAAGCACTGCAACAGTATTACCGAGGTGTGTTTCTGTGGAGGGGGGCACCGCACACGGCTGGAGAGATCAACTTGTGTGTTCTATGGTGCCCCCTGCCCCCGTATATAAAGGAGCAAGGGGGAGGCCGGCCGGCCCTCCTATGGCGCGCCAAGGGGTGCAATCCTACTAGGAATAGGATTGCAATCCTATTCCTAGTAGGAATCACCAAGAGGGAGAAGGAGGAAGGAAAGAGAGGGAGAGAAGGAGAGGGAAAGAGGGGGCCGCACCCCCTCCCCTAGTCCAATTCGGACTGCCCCTTGGAAGGGGGCGCGCCACCTCCTCGCTGCTGCCCTCTTTCTTCCCCAAGGCCCACTAGGGCCCAACTTTCCCCCGGGGGGTTCCGGTAACCCCTCCGGCACTCCAGTAAATTTCAAAACTTTCCAGAACACTTCCGGTGTCCGAATATAGTCATCCAATATATCAATCTTTACGTCTCAGACATTTCGAGACTCCTCGTCATGTCCGTGATCTCATCCGGGACTCCGAACTACCTTCGGTACATCAAAACTCATAAACTCATAATACCGATCGTCATCAAACGTTAAGCGTGCGGACCCTACGGGTTCGAGAACTATGTAGACATGACCGAGATTCATCTCCGGTCAATAACTAATAGTGGAACCTGGATGCTCATATTGGCTCCTACATATTCTACGAAGATCTTTATCGGTCAAACCGCATAATAACATACGTTGTTCCCTTTGTCAACGGTATGTTACTTGCACGAGATTCGATCGTCGGTATCTCAATACCTAGTTCAATCTCGTTACCGGCAAGTCTCTTTACTCGTTCCGTAATACGTCATCTCGTGACTAACTCATTAGTCATTTGCTTGCAGCTCACGTCGAAGGAGACCCGTCCGGAAGCGCGGTACACAAGCAATCCGGCGGGCGCTTTTGAGGACCCAAAACCCCACACGCCCGGGAGGGACCCCGGCAAGGCGCGCGGCAGCTATGGGCTGCCCTAGGTCGGCCTGACCGCCCCTAGGGCCTCGAGGTTCGCTGCCCTCCTTCACGAAAAAACGAAAGAAGAACAGGGAAGAAGAAGAACAAGGGAGAGAGATAAAAGTAAAGGTAAAATATGATCAATTGATTGTTCGATTTTGTGTTGTTCAATCGGCCGTCACCTCTTGTCTATATAAGAGGCGGGTGGACTTCCCGTACAAGAAAAGGACTTGCCTTGATGTCCAAATCACTAAAATCTAACCAAATTCGGACTTCGCACGACCACCGGCCCGGATGTCCGGCTCTAGACCCGGATGATCGTGCCAAACCCAGTTTTTTGACACAAGCTCACTAATCGCGCTGTAATTTTTGCAGACGAACTCGGATTAAGTTGATTTTTATGTCAAAATCAATCTTTTTGATAAGACACACAACTTTTCTGTTGAACACTTTTCGATCTGATGTCATCTTGAGAGAGTTTCGGGATGTTTTCTAACATCTGCAGTGCAGCAGAAAAAAGTTGTCCAGAAGTCCGGATCCTTGCCCGGATAGCCTTACCCAGATCATTCGGCTTCACCTTTTAGCTTCTTTTGTTTGGGTCATTTATTCAGCCTGCGGTCGGATGATCTTGACCCTGGTCCGGATGATCCGGCCACGCAGTGCTGCAGCGCACAGTTTTAGCTGTAACTTTCCCATACGATCTTGGATGGAGACGATTTTTACATCAAAATCATCCATTCAACGAGACGAAGAACTTTCATATTAAAACTTTTTCCATCTGAGGCTTTCTTAATTATACTTCATGCTATTCTTTATTCCGATGTCAATAATCTCTAAGATTGTCATAACTTTTGCGTCCGAGCTCTGTTTGGGACCATCTCTATATCCATTTCTATCGGCTTGAAGAGAGACATCAAATGGTGGCATGAACTCATAAAGCTGACATCATCTTGCTAGAGCCTCAAGTTACTCTTTGTCTTTTGACCGTCAACAACTCCCTCCATTCGAAAATACTTGTTGGAGAAATGAATGTATTTAGATGTATTTTAATTTTAGATACATCTATTTTTATCCATTTTTTGATAACTATTTCCGGATGAAGGGAGTAGTACTTGAGAGAGCGAAAGTCATATTCTAATCCCGAGCTCAAATGCACCCTGATGAACAGTAAAGTAAAAAACAAATCAAAAAGTTTTGATTTTTTTTGTGCTAAACTTCGATAAAGGTTTTGTATGTCTGCAAGATTTCACTTCGAAGTAACATTCATGGAAGCCGTGGAAAAAAACCAGTACTCCATGTCCGAAAGAGAGTATTTGTTTTATTGAAAGTTACTCGCGAGTATCTTTATGTTAAGAATATCGTGCGATCTTGAGGGGTCGAGTTGCATAATAGTAGCTCGTTCAACATCAAAACTCCGGGACGCGCTCCTCATGTTTTACATGCAGCCAAGACGATGGGAAATGTTACGGATTATGTCGCGCTCGTCACATCACGGGACAAAATCTCTTTTACATCGTACCATATAAATAAATAAAAGTACGCCTAATGAAACGAGAAAGGGATACGCTGTTCGAGGATGTGAAGACGTACACGTATTGTGATGTACCTACATTCGTCCATGCAAAAAATAATAACTTGAAAACAATCGACGAAATACAGAGACATCCTGATTTTTTTTAAGACGCCTCGCTGTTGTATCACGCCGCAGGACGGGATCACGGAGCACGGGGCAGTGTCACCACGGGGCACGGGCAGGACCGTGGGAGCAAAGTACTCTAGCACGTAGTGCGCGTAGGTGGGACGGCGCCGTCGCGTGCGAACTGTGCGATGCCGGCCACTAGCTTGTGCAGCTGGCGCGGCCCTGGGCGCCCATCTTGCCTTTCTCCCTCTGGTTTTGTCGCTTGCATGGAGGCGGTACTGCTTGGCGTGCTCTCCGAACCCGCGCCGGCGCCGCGGCACGCGGGACGGGAGTGACACCAACCCTCGCGGCTTTAAGCTTCAAGGTAGGATCTGACTCCACAAACGGCAAGAGAAACATCCCCAGCCGTTGTCCCCGGGGCGCCTAAAATACCCGCCTAGGGGCGAGCCGGCGCAAAAAAAAGCCTGGGAGCGAGTTGGTCCTCAGTCGTCGCGCCCATGTTTTTTGTGAAAATTAAATTCCAGCACAAACACGGCGTAAATTCAACAAACTTCGGCGAGTTCATACATATTTAAAATATTTTACAAAAAAGAAAAAAACTACTAGGCCCGCCGTCTCCCTCGCCGCTCCTCGCCGTCCGTCGCCCTTGCAGCTCTACATGCCGAGGAGGCTGTAGAACCGCGTGTAGTCGCCGCCGCCGCCGCCATCGTCGTCGTCGCCGCCTCCTTCGCGGCCGCCGTCCGTGCTGCAACCCTCCCCAGGTTGGCGCGGCGGGGTGGACGGTCCGGGAGCGTCCTCGTCCTCGTCGCTGTCGAGGATCACCAGGCCGTGCTCGTCTTCGCGCCCACGCTTGCGGGCGGCTATCTCCTCCAGAGCCCGGCGCTGCTGAACCATCTCGTCGCGGAGGTAGTCATCCCGCGCCCATCGTAGGGCGTCCTCGTCGGAGAAGCCGCGCCGGGCTATCTCCTCGTACTCCGCGGGCAGGCCAGGCTCCGGCTTCGGCCTGACGAGGATGAGGCGGCCAGAGGCGGGGGCAGAGTCATCGATGCGGACGCCGGAGCTGCAGGTGCGCGCGCTGACAGGCGTGTCCTGGGGCTCCGGCTTGACGGGGCGGAGGCAGGAAGAGCCGGTCGAGCGGCCGGACGAGGAGGAGGACGCCCCCGGGTCCATGCGCCTCGGCGTCCACGAGCTCCCACGCCGGCAAGAGAAGGACGGGGGAGTGGGGTACTCCAGCCTCGGCGTGTTGCCGCCCTCGATGTACTCGAGGATGGCCTCCAGCGTGCGGCCGGGCACGCCCCACCATCGGCGCCGGCCTACGGAGTTGAGCCTTCCGGAGGGCTCGACGTCGTTGGTGGCCTCGAGCTACTCGGCGTGCCGGCGGCGGAAGTAGGGCTCCCACAGCAGGCTGTCAGGGACGTATCGTGGACCTTCCCTCGCCGCCCGCGGCAGAGAGGTGCGGATACGCGCGATCTCTGCACGCCGCGCCGCCCCCGTGGGCGTTGGTGGCACCGGGACCCCGCCGGCGCTGATCCTCCACGACCCGGGCACCCGCATGTCCGGCGGGACCGGGTACTCGGTCTCGTAGAGAAGACGAGCTTCGTCCTCGTGAAGGTGGCGGCGGCCGAAGCCGTTCGCCACCGCGCCGTCGCGTGGGAAGCGCTCGGCCATGGTTGAACTGGAGATGGCGAGAGGAGAGGGAGGAATGGGGGAGAAATGGCGCGTCAGCGGTGGAGAGGCTGTGCGTCACCGGCGTGCTGGGGGTCGGCTTATATAGGCGGAGGCGTCGCGCGTACGCGTGGCCGCCGTGTGTACGCGTGGCGGGCGAGGGACGCGTGTCGTCCGGTCTTCACTGCGCCGCCCGTGAGGCATCAATGGAGGAGGCTGACCAGCGCGGCAGCTTTGGCATTGATTCGCCGCAGGAAACGAGGCGATGAGGACGACGAAGCAGCGAGAAGAGAGACGAGTCGCTGGCAAGGAGGGCCCGCAGCTATTTCGCGCAAAAAATGATTCGCCCGACGCCCCCGGATGCCCCCCAGCGCGCCAGGTTCGGCCTCGGTCCGCCGGCGCGGATTTCGGCCCGGGCCGGCAAAAATGGGGCTCCTGGGGGCGCGGCTGGAGATGCTCTAAGGCCAACTTCAACGCGCGACCATAAACGCATGTTCGCTTTGTCCGGATTTCGTCCATTTGGAATAGCAATGGAGCCGTGTCAGCCCGAATTCGTGGATGCGCGGCGCCCGCGCGCCCAACGCGCGGCCGCATTTTGTCCCTCGTGCATGCAAAAGTGAGAAATAAAGGGTTTAAAGCCGCGGCCACGGTTCACACTAGTTTACGCCGGCCGGCAACACAGTTTGACGCCGGCAACAAAGCCAGCGGCCGGCACATGAGCCAACCTTCATAATGGACAAGTTTTGTTCCCGGCAACAAAGCCAACCATGTCAGCGGCCAAGAGATTGGCCAACGTGGGGCGGGCCATATCACCCATCATGAGGAGGGCGTGCGCCTTTCCAACCGATCCAAGCACCGAACGTACGACACCTCCGTGTTCAGCACACGTTCAGCTCGATGACGTCCCATGAGCTCTTGATCCAGTTGTGCTTCACGGGAGAGTTTCGTCCGCACGATGGCGTGGTGACGGAGATGATGAATCTACCGACGCACGGCTTCGCCTAAGCACTGCAACGATATGATCGAGGTGTTTTTTCGTGGAGGGGGCACCCCACACGGCTAAAACAATGTTTCTTGTGAGTTCTTAGGTGCCCCCTGCCCCCGTATATAAAGGAGCAAGGGGGGAGGGCCGGCCGGCCCTATAGGGCGCGCCAGGAGTAGGATTCCTACTCCTAGTAGGAGTAGGAATCCCCTTTCCTATTCCTACTAGGAGTAGGAAAGGAAGAAGAAGGGGGAGAAGGAAGGAGATGGGCGCCTCCACCCACTCCTAGTCCAACTAGGATTCCCTAGGGGGGTGCGGCCAGCCATAGTGGGCTACCTCTCTCTTTCCATCATGGCCCACTATGGCCCATACTCCCCCGGGGGGTTCCGGTAACCCCTCCGGCACTCCGTTTTATCCGATAACACCCGGAACAATTCCGGTGTCCGAATATAGTCGTCCAATATATCAATCTTTATGTCTCGGACATTCCGAGACTCCTCGTCATGTCCGTGATCTCATACGGGAATCCGAACTACCTTCGGTACATCAAAACTCATAAACTCATAATATCGATCGTCATCGAACGTTAAGCATGCGGACCCTACGGGTTCGAGAACTATGTAGACATGACCGAGACTCTTCTCCGGTCAATAACCAATAGCGGAACCTGGATGCTCATATTGGTTCCTACATATTCTACGAAGATCTTTATCGGTCAATTCGCATAACAACATACGTTGTTCCCTTTGTCATCGGTATGTTACTTGCCTGAGAATCGATTGTCAGTATCACTATACCTAGTTAATCTCATTACCGACAAGTCTCTTTACTTGTTCCGTAATACATCATCTCGTGACTAACTCATTAGTCGTTTGCTTGGAAGGCTTATTATCATGTGTATTACCGAGAGGGCCTAGAGATACCTCTCCGACACTCGGAGTGAGACAAATCCTATTCTTGATCTATGGCAACACCACAAACACCTTCAGAGACACCTGTAGAGCATCTTTATAATCACCCAGTTACGTTGTGACGTTTGATAGCACACAAGGTGTTCCTCCGGTATTCAGGAGTTGCACAATCTCATAGTCATAGGAACATGTATAAGTTATGAAGAAAGCAATAGCAGTAAAACTAAACGATCAAGTTGCTTAGCTAACAGATGGGTCTTGTCCATCACATCATTCTCCTAATGATGTGATCCCGTTGATCAAATGACAACTCATGTCTATGGCTAGGAAACATAACCATCTTTGATCAATGAGCTAGTCTAGTAGAGGCATACTAGGGACACTCTGTTTTGTCTATGTATTCACACATGTACTAAGTTTCCAGTTAATACAATTCTAGCATGAATAATAAACATTTATCATGATATAAGGAAATACAAATAACAACTTTATTATTGCCTCTAGGTCATATTACCTTCACACATATCGTACACAGTTCTGAATAAGGGACCGTGTGTGATGACACTTTGCGCGCCAGTTTTTTCGCTGAAGCGATTCCAAATTTTCGGCTTCCGCGGAAATATATACCTCCCCGCCCCTCCCCCTTACCAAAATCCACATTTCCCCTCTTTCTGCCTTCCTTTCCAAGTTGAAACCTTCACTCCTTGCTTGCAGCGCCGCCTCCTCGCGGGCGACCCTCCTTCACTCTGCTCGGCCTCGCCTATCTAGGCAGGTAATCCACACTCGACCCCCATCCTCCTCCTCCTTCCACATCCCACATGCCCCGACCGCCGGCGCGAGCGCGATACCTTCCACCCAAATCACTGACCACTCCACCAAATAAGCGCCGCCCTAAGCCATGGTGCATGCCGTATAGCCAGTATCTCAAGGAGCATTTGGCAGAAGAGAAGCAAATCGCGTCCGCATGCGCAGATGAGGTCATGATGGCTGCCATTCATGCCGACCCCCAGATCTTGGAGGAGCACCTCGCCGTCGGGGCCACGGTTAACGCCTCGCACGCCGACGTCGCGATGCGGTTGGTTGCTTTAAATGATAGTTCGTGGCATTTTCTCGAGGCCATCGTCGGTGTCTTCGATGAAGACTACGAGGTGTTTTCTCAGCAAACACGTGCTTACCTCATCTCTAGAGCCAGCACGTTGGTGCCCGGAGTGGCTCACGCAACTCACCACTACAATGAGGGCACCCATGATGCGGAGGCCTTTCCCTCTTCCATGTCCAAGGAGCCAACAATCATCAATATCTCCGACAATGAGGAGTAGCTTGTCTTATTAGCTCACTATAAGGACCCATGTTCAGTTTGCTAGCTACCGCCTTTCCTTAACAAATTCTAGTGAATTGTCTTGTCTACTTTTACCACGTAATCTTCTACTATAGTGTATTGATACGTCCAAAACGTATCTATAATTTCTTCTTGCTCCATGCTTCTTTTGGGTGATATTGCTATGTTATTTATACACTTCCATACACTTTTGATCATATTTGGACTAACCTATTAACTCAGTGCACCCCAGTGCCAGTTTTTGTTTTCGGCTGTTTTTGTATTTCAGGTTTTCACATTACGAGAACTGCCAGAAAAAATCCAGAAAAATTATATAAAAAATAAGCGTTCCGGAAGCTTCCATGCGGCCAAATTAGGGCCGGAGGGGACCCACAGGGGCTCCAGGCGGCCTGCCCACGCGCCCCCCTGGCGGCGCCGGGGGGGGGGGCGCCTGGGCACCCCTGACCCCCTCTAATGCCCCCCTTTGGCATATATTTACACCGTATCGTGGAAACCCTGATTCCAGACCCCTTTTCTCCAGACGCGATTTCGATCTCCGCCGCCATCGCCATCAAGCTTCGGGGGACCAGAATTCCTGCGTCGGCACCCTGCCGGGACGGGGAAGTGCCCCCGGATTTATCTCCATCGACGTTGCTTCCTCCCTCCATGATGCGGGAGTAGTTCCTCCTCGGGGCTGAGGTTCTTACCAGTAGCTATGTGGTCAATTCTCTCTCTCATGATGTGATCTTCGTTGTGATCATAGGCTATGTTAATCTAGGGTGATCCCATGATATTTCCCCTTCCTCTATGTATTGGATTGATGTACTCACTTGTCTTTATCTAGTATAATCCCCGAGACCAAGGTGACAGCGGTCTATTGGACATGGATTAGAAAAGTATTTTCATGAGTGATTTCCTCTCTTGTGTGTTGATTGAAGATTGAGAGTCTCTTGGTGCTTGTCTTTGACTATCCTTTAGATATGTTGTTGTGATTGTGGGACTCTCTTTGGATGGCCGCGGTGACATTGGGAAATCCTTAGATTGAGAACTACGAACTTTGAGGTGTGCTTTTGTAGCCCTACATAATTCTCGTCCTCTCTTGACCACGAAGGAATGACCTCCGAGTGTGTCCCCTTTGCATGTTTTATGGGAAATATCATGTGATTTGATTATGTTAATGTTGTTGGGAGTTGCCACTAGTGAAAGTATGAACCCTAGGCCTTGTTTCCACCATTGCAATACCATTTGTGCTCATGTTTACCACTTGTTTGCTTGCTGCACTTTTTATTACAGATTTATATTACTTTGCTTTGCCACTCCTATCATCCATATTTTACCATCTCTTCGCCGAACTAGTGCACCTATACAACTCCTAGTTGTATTAGGTGTGTTGGGGACACAAGAGACTTCTTGTATCTTAGTTGCAGGGTTGCTTGAGAGAGACCATCTTCAACCTCTACTTCCCTGAGTTCGATAAACCTTAGGTCATCCACTTGAGGGAAATTGCTGCTGTCCTACAAACCTCTGCGCTTGGAGGCCCAACATAGTCTACAAGAGTAGAAGCGTGTGTAGACATCAAGCTATTTCTGGCGCCGTTGCCGGGGAGGTGAGCGCTTGAAGGTATATCTTTAGATCTTGCAATTAAATCTTTTTGTTTCTTGTTTTTATTTCACTAGTTATGCTTATGGACAACCTTGCTATTGGATCGTTGCTTGCGGGAAGACACCCCACACCTGTGGTGGTTGCTCCTCCCCCTACTGAAATTGTGCCCTATAAAATACCAGCTGGTATTATCGATTATGTTTTGGCTGATTGTTATGCAGGAGACAGACATCCCGGTGAACACTTGCTATATCTGTCACAACTATGTTCATTATTTAAGCTTGCAGGTGTATCAAGGGAGTTTGTCATGAGGAAATTATTTGCCTTGTCACTGAAAGGAAAAGCATTGGAATGGTATAGGCTACTAAATGACTCTCACCTGCTGGAGTGGGAAGAGATCCAGTCTCTCTTTTACTCCAAGTTTTATCCTCTTCATGAAGTCCATGAGAATAGGAATTATGTTTATAATTTTTATCCTCATGACGGAGAGAGCATAGCTCAAGCTTGGGGGAGACTGAAAACGTTAATGCTCAAATGTCCTAACCATGGGCTCCCCAAAGATATGATTATTACTAATTTCTATGCGAGGCTTTCTCGACAGGATAAAGATTTGCTCGACGCTTCCTCTATGGGTTCTTTCACAAACAAAAATATTGATGCTAAATGGGAACTCCTTGAAAGAATTCAACGCAACACTGAAGATTGGGAGATCGACAAAGGTAAAGAGTCAGGTATAGTTTATGAGTATGATTGCATTAAGTCCTTTGTTGAAACTACAAGTTTTAATAAGTTTAGTGCTAAGTTTGGGCTTGATTCTCAACTCCTTGTTGATTTCCTCAAATCTTTTGCTTCACATCTTAATATGCTTAAGGAGGATTGGATCAAGTATCATAAACCTTTTAAAGAGACTTGCAAAGAAAATGAAATTGTTCATGATGATTGCAACATGCATGATCCAATTCCTAAAAATGAAGTTTTATATAAGCATGTTAATTTTTGTGGAGTGGATAGACCTTGTGAAAGGCCTATGATTGAAGAAGAGAAGTATTGTAAGCAACATAAGCATGAAAGAACAATCACTTGGGTCAGAGATTTAAATGAAATTGCTAGAGGATTGTGTGACCTTTATCCTTTTACTTGTGAACTTTGCCGTATAGAGGGTCACTTTAATTTTCAATGCATGAACTTTCAAAACATAACTGTTAACCGGTTGTGTGATAACATGATCACATCTGATCTTTATGATGAGCTTATGTTATTTTTGATGTGTGAAGAGTTATCAGAAAAGACTTCATGGCTAGATGTTAATGCCATAGGAATAAAAAGCACTTTGCAAAATTGCCATCTCTATTGTGTTGTTAATTGCCATGAAAATGATTACATAGGTAAGATTATAAAGGAGGGAACTTTACCAAAGTATAAAAATGTCTCTTTATATTTCTGCTAATAAAAAGGAGAGTTTCTCCCAAGTTTCCCCTATTGTTTCTAATGATAAACCAGGATATGTGGAGAAGCTTCATCTCCAACCACTCCCTCCTAAGGTTAAGAAGAAGAAAAAAAAGAGGAGGAGGAAGAGGAGCAAGAAAGAAGAAGAATGGGTAGCAACCTGGCCTGAGCATATTCCTCCCATCAACTTTTATCCTAACGATTGTAAGTTTAAAGAAGAAGGTGAAGTTTATTGCCTTAATTATCATCTTGATGATACGTCCGTAGGTACTATTGAAGATGATTTTGATTATGATATGCATGTTACTTATTGTGATTGGGAAAATTATGATAATGCTACTTATGATCTTGAAAATCTTTTTGGTACCAACTCTGAAAGTGATGATATGGGAAGCTCTAAGCTTTGGGATGATAGGATTGCAAACCCTTTACCCACTAGTGATGTGATAATTGATAATTCTTTTGCTAGTAAGAATAAAGACAACATGATTACAAATATAGTTGCTAGCAATGATAATGCTCTTCTCTACTATGATGATGTCATAACTCCAACCTATAGTGATTATAAAGGTACCTATGACATAAGGAGAAATTATCCTTATGAAACTTGTCATAATCATGGAGGGAATTACTCCCTTGTTGAACACCACCCTCCTAATACACAAGTAATCTATAGTGTTCAAGTTGTTTATGATAGTCCTACTCCCACTATTACCAATGAGAAAGATTATGCTTATGTGGAGAGTAAGAGTACCTTTTTGCATGTGGATCATGGTAAAAATGCTTTACGTGATGCTTATATTGTTGAGTTCATCCATGATGCCACTGAAATTTATAATGAGAGAGGGAGACTTGGTTCTAAATATCTTAATAATAAGAAGTTTCCTCTCTTTATGGTGAATATTTTGAAGTTATGCTTGTTTTGCCTTCCTATGCTAGTTGCTTTGTGCTTCAATGAATTATTCTATTGCAATATTCCTATGCATAGGAAGCATGTTAGGCTTAAATGTGTTTGGTATTTGCTTCTTGATGCTCTCTTTTGTTCTTCAGCTCTTATTCCTACGAGAGCATCATTAAAGTCTTAAGCCTATCTTTATGGCTATAAAGAAAGAGCTCTAGGGAGACAACCCTTGTTATGTTTACTTTCAGTTTTAGTGGTCTTGATGTTTGTTACTACTGTAGCAACATCATTGTATCTTTATTTTTCAGCTTTGTGCCAAGTTTAGCCTCTGATTGCAAGAAAGTTCAAAAGTTGTGACGTGCTGTCCAGGAAACAGATTCTGTCCTTGGATAGAAAAATTCGTATAAAATCACCAGATCATCTTTTTGGTCTGAATTTTTTCGACAGCGTGCTCTATATAATTATCTTTCGTGCGTCTGTTTTGTGTTTTTTGATTAGAGTTGCAGAAGTGCCCCGGAAAATCATTTACTACCTGCTGTTCTGTTTTTCACACATTCTGTCCTGTTTTGCCTTTCCTTCATTTTGCAAACCTAGAGCTTTCTTTTTCTTTGCAAAAACCTTTTGGCAATCTTGAGAAACAGTAGAACTTCAATAATATCTTTATTTCCAGCAAGGAACAATTAATTTATTATGGGTACTAACCTCGCTAATCAGATTATGATGAGTTATGTATGAAGAGAGTTTTCAAGTGTGCGAGGGAAGATGATAAAAAGATTCAGGAGTGTCAAACGCTCAAGCTTGGGGATGCCCCCATGCACCCCCAAGAAATATTCAAGGAGACTCAAGCGTCTAAGCTTGGGGATGCCCCGTGCATCCCCTTCTCCATCAACATTATCAGTTCGTCCTTCGTTCCACTATATTTTAATCACTTCATGTGTTATGTGCTATGCTTGGAGCGTCTTGTTTTAGTTTTCTTTAGCTTTTCATAACGAGTTGGAACTCAGCTTTCTTTATGTGGGAGAGAAACATGCTCCACTTCTACCTAGAACATAACATAGAATTTTCATGTCTATCTTTGTTGTGTGTGTTCTTTGTCTTTTAATAGCTACTATCATGCTTAGCTCTTAACTTTCATGCTTATCTTTTTAAAGAGCTTTTGTTTAGTTGGTTGCTTGAACTCTCTTTAGTTATCATGTTTATCTTATTAAGAGAGTTTGCTTCCGTTGCATTGGTTGATATGTCTATGATAAAGATGCTACGTGCATAATGGCGCTTAGTAGTTCATATTTTCTTATGGTTAGTCTCAAATAGCTGGGGGGTTCCCAATGTGTTATTGGAGTACCAACATGATTTGTTTGCCTATGATGTGGTATGGTTTAGTAATATCTTCCTTCAAAGAATTTATTTTGATTGACTTGGCGTATGCTCACGCATATTTAAGACTGTAAAGAAAGTCTGTCAAGCCTTGATGATCTTTTGTTTCTGAGTAGCGATATAACTTCCATGCCTGATTCAATGTTGCTTTGTCGCTCTGCATGATTATGACCGTCATTGCTCTCTTAGTTGGTCGCTCCCCGTCTTTTGCTAACCTTCGCCTGTACTAAGCGGACTGACTGCTTGTGCATCCACATCCTTTTAATCCAGTTATGCCATATGAGTCCACCATATCTTCCTACATGGTATTTACCTGCCATTCCTAACGGAGACTTGCATGTACCATCTCGAAATTATTCAAAGAAAAAGCATTCCTATTTTGTGCCTCTGTTTTAAGTTCATGAGGAAGTAGTAGTTAATTCATGATCTTTTTAAGTTGGACAAGCTTCACCCCGGGATTGCATGTATAATGTGCAAACCCATAATACGAGAAGGAATTGGCATTGAGTGCGCCCGGCTCAAAAAGATAATATAACAAACAAACCCTCCTTCACGCTTTGTTCATGAGAAATCAGAAAACTTTGGCAGTGATAAACAAAGGAGATTAAGAGGATGTGATCGTCCTCATTCGGGAGCCGTTCCTTGAAACTTGTCCATCTCAAGAAGTGATTGAGTTGTCTGCTAGCATTCGTTGACGAAACATGCATGGTCTAAAAAAATTTATTACCTCTGTTTTAAAACCAAGAGCTCTGGTACATGTTTTGTCTTTGTTCCCGACTACGGGTTTTCAACCTTGCCAACAAAAGCCACGGTTCGAGAGTCTCCACCTTCTTTTAAAAGCACCAACTACTGAGAGCATGATTGTCATTCTGAGTGTAATGTGCATTGTCCCAAAGTAGCATTGTCTTTTGCATGATTGTGATATCGTTTATTTTGAAATCATTGTATCTAGTCATCACTTAAACCTTGGAGGTGCCCCTGCATTTATGTTTTGCTTCACTAAAGGGGGCAAGCTAGATATCACTTTATCATATTTGCACATCATGTTCATTACAAATCTATTTGATGTTTCAATATCATATTGTAAAACTTTCAGTTCTTTGTGATTTTCTCATGAGGCAACTTAATTACTATAGATTCATTGTCTCAGTAAGCTTTTGTCATATGACTATGAAAAAGTCCTATATGGTTAATAGCATGTCACCACAGAAATTATTCTTGTTATCATTTACCTACTCGAGGACGAGCAGGAATTAAGCTTGGGGATGTTGATACGTCCAAAACGTATCTATAATTTCTTCTTGCTCCATGCCTCTTTTGGGTGATATTGCTATGTTATTTATACACTTCCATACACTTTTGATCATATTTGGACTAACCTATTAACTCAGTGCACCCCAGTGCCAGTTTCTGTTTTCGGCTGTTTTTGTATTTCAAGTTTTCAAATTACGAGAACTGCCAGAAAAAATCCAGAAAAATTATTAAAAAAATCAGCGTTCCGGAAGCTTCCATGCGGCCAAAGTAGGGCCGGAGGGGACCCACAGGGGCTCCAGGCGGCCTGCCCACGCGCCCCCCCGGCCGCGCCGGGGGGGCGCCTGGGCACCCCTGACCCCCTCTGATGCCCCCCTTTGGCATATATTTACACTGTGTCGCGGAAACCCTGATTCCAGACCCCTTTTCTCCAGACGCGATTCCGATCTCCGCCGCCATCGCCATCAAGCTTCGGGGGACCAGAATACCTGCGCCGGCACCCTGCTGGGACGGGGAAGTGCCCCGGACTCATCTCCATCGACGTTGCTTCCTCCCTCCATGATGCGGGAGTAGTTCCTCCTCGGGGCTGAGGTTCTTACCAGTAGCTATGTGGTCAATTCTCTCTCCCATGATGTGATCTTCGTTGTGATCATAGGCTATGTTAATCTAGGGTGATCCCATGATATTTCCCCTTCCTCTATGTATTGGATTGATGTACTCACTTGTCTTTATCTAGTATAATCCCCGAGACCAAGGTGACAGCGGTCTATTGGACATGGATTAGAAAAGTATTTTCATGAGTGATTTCCTCTCTTGTGTGTTGATTGAAGATTGAGAGTCTCTTGGTGCTTGTCTTTGACTATCCTTTAGATATGTTGTGGTGATTGTGGGACTCTCTTTGGATGGCCACGGTGACATTGGGAAATCCTTAGATTGAGAACTACGAACTTTGAGGTGTGCTTTTGTAGCCCTACATAATTCTCGTCCTCTCTTGACCACGAAGGAATGACCTCCGAGCGTGTCCCCTTTGCATGTTTTATGGGAAATATCAAGTGATTTGATTATGTTAATGTTGTTGGGAGTTGCCACTAGTGAAAGTATGAACCCTAGGCCTTGTTTCCACCATTGCAATACCATTTGTGCTCACATTTACCACTTGTTTGCTTGCTGCACTTTTTATTACAGATTTATATTACTTTGCTTTGCCACTCCTATCATCCATATTTTACCATCTCTTCGCCGAACTAGTGCACCTATACAACTCCTAGTTGTATTAGGTGTGTTGGGGACACAAGAGACTTCTTGTATCTTAGTTGCAGGGTTGCTTGAGAGAGACCATCTTCAACCTCTACTTCCCTGAGTTCGATAAACCTTAGGTCATCCACTTGAGGGAAATTGCTGCTGTCCTACAAACCTCTGCGCTTGGAGGCCCAACATAGTCTACAAGAGTAGAAGCGTGTGTAGACATCATGTATATGTTCTATATGTCATGCAATGTGGTGTTCAGTTAACTGCTTGGTTCAATTCTGCAAATGTGATGTTCAATTCTTTAGGGTGCAATATTTCCAAGTTGTTAAGCATGCTTGGTTTGGTTAATTGTCTGATCTTCTATTACGAGTATGTTATATTGTGCATTGTGGTGCTCAGTTAACGTTTGGTTCATTTGTTGTGGTGTTTAGTTAACTACTTGTTTCAATTTTGCAATGCGATGTTCAATTGTTGTGGCTGCATTCTGTTATTGTATACCATGTGAGGAATAAATCGAATTTAGCTGTACTAAATACATGCGGAACAAATACAATTGCTATATTTCCAAGTTGTTAAGCATGCTTGGTTTGGTTAAGTGTCTGATCTTCTATTTGGAGTATGTTATATTGTGCAATGTGGTGCTTAGTTAATGTTTGGTTCATTTGTTGTGGTGTTTAGCTAACTGCTTGGTTCAATTCTACACTGCGATGTCCAATTGTCGTGGGTAGAATTTGTAGTGTTGTGCATGTGAGGAATAAATCGAATTTGGCTGCACTTACTACATCAGAAACATATGCAAGTGCTATATTTCCTAGTTCTTAATCATGCTTGGTTTGGATAAATGGGTTTTCCATGTGGCTTGAATTAATCTGATGAATCTATAATGTGCTTATTTTTCATCAACATATTTTACTGATAGCATGTGAACCCTTACTTAACCTGATGACTAACTACCTTATATGTGTTGCAGGGAAACAATGGGAAGCACTGAGGTTTACAATCGAGGTTAGCATGTGCATGGTTCATTCTCTAATAGCACATTATTGTGCAATTGCAGGAACCATTCTAATATATTGGTTTTTAACAATTTGGTCTTGCAAATGTAGGTCCTGCTATCAGAGGTTTTGACCCATTGTTCAACCCTTTTTGCATATGGGGAAATGAGTTGTCCATGAATATCAATCAAATCAAGAACTCGGAAAGATTGTTAGGATAAAGAAATTAGCGACAAAAAACAACAAGATCTTTGTCTGCACAATGAAGAAGACATCAGGTCACTACAAGATGGTACTAACTATTATGCCTTGCCTTTTCATTCCTTTGCCCCATTTCCAATATAGAGGAGATATTTCTGCGCATCCTTGTTTTCAGGCCTTTCCAAAACAGTTCACTGATGATTACCTCTAGACCCACCTCTATGGTCAGGAGGCGAGGAAGGTTTTCAGACAACACCCAGGGTTCAATATTGAAGTGTTCCTGAAGAGGACGAAGGACGGACGGTCAATCATCCACAGGCACTGGCCTAAAGTTGCAAAGACCTTCAACATGAATGAAAGCTCAATATTCGCCTTTCGCTTCAGCAGTTTTCCAAACGAGATGCATATGTCTATATACCGTCTATGATGCTAATTTCAAAAGGTTCGACATGTTGCATGTGAAAGTTAGTGTTGGTGCAGTTGTGTAATGGGATAGCTGAGTGCTGAAGCTATATCATGTTGTACTCTGATGTATTTAAATTATGAAATTCTGCTTCCTTAATATGGAAATGAAATATATTATGTGCTTAATATGAATGTCAATTAGATTAATAATGTCACATCCCTAGTCTGGTATGCACTTAGGCTAGCTAGATATGATTGCATCATGTCTAAATTTCATTTTAATGTGAAATGGGGATTAATCAAACCCTAGCATCACTTGAATCAAACTAGGTTCAACTAAAAAAATAATGTGCATTCAATGAACCCAAAATGCTTTCATCAATGATTGATAAATTTGGCAAGGCTTTGAATCCAGACCAAAAATAGTGAACATTTTTGTGGAATATTTTGGGCACTGAATTTAAATCATTATTTTATTCGCATTTGGAATTATATTCATAACATGTATAGAATATATTTCCAAATACCCTGAAACATTTTATGTGCATTTGGAATAGTCCATTCAGCAACATAAAAGTATTCAGAGGAATTTTGTCACTCGTTTTGGATTTGTTCTATTTGAAAACAGTGGTAAAAGAAATAATCAAAGAAAGAAAAATAGAAAATAGAAAAAGTATAGAGATAGAGAAACCTAACCTGGGCCACTTACCTCTAGTGGCAGCCCACCAGCCCAGCACTGTAGTTGTCCCAGCCACAGCGCCGCCGTCTTCAACCTCGTGCCAGTAGGCACGAGGGCGTTTGGCCGACGCGCGCACACACGCGCCCCGCCACCTCCTGCCTGGTTGCCTGTGTCCTCGACGCCCTGGATGCGTCCAACGTCGCCACGCACCACCCTCGTCCGCTCTCTCGCCCTCGTCCCCCTCCTCTGCCTCTCTTCCTCGTTCGACCACAAGCACCCGAGAGCACCGACGAGCACCACCGTGTCCACCGGCCACCACACCCCTCGCCGACGCGCCAAGAAGCTCCGCTGTCTTGTCCTCGACCTCCTCGCCGATCCACGCCTCGTCGGAAGCCCCCGAACGCCCTCACCGACCCCTTCTTCAACCTCCAGCCGCGGAGATCGTCGGCGACCATGCGCCCGCTCTGATGCTTCCCCGAGCTCACCGAGACCGCCGAATGAACCGTTGTGAGCTCCTGCGTGGATCCCCTCCTTCCTTCCCTTCGTTTTCGAGACATAGACGTTGCCCCCTCGCCGGCCGTGGCCCGCCACCGTCTGAGCTCGTCGCCGACGCAGCTTCGGTGACCAAATGGTCACCACGACGAGTACAATTTGCTCCCTGCAATGCGTAGTGCCCCGCTAGCCCATCCCCTCGCTCATTTGTGCATTGTAACGCTGAAACCGAGCTGGCCCGAACTTCGGCCGCCGCCGTGAGCTTGATTCCGGCGAGCTCTGCTAACCTCAGCCCCTCCCGCTTGCGTAGATGGATGCGGCCGAGCACCCGCAACGCGTAGGTGCTCTCCGCCGTTGATTTGGTCGCCGAAGGACCAAATCTGAAGCTCGCTGCCGCGTCTGGCCTCGCCGGCGGCAAAACGCCGGCGAGTTTGACTCCTTTGACCAGGGGTTTGACCTCCCCTGTGTCACTGACACGTGGGCCACCCCAGCTGACACTTTTCAGTTAGGATTAAATTAGCACTAATTTATAGGGTTAATTAGATAAGTCACTGACTGATGGGTCCCACGCGTCAGGTTTGACTTGGACCACCCAGTTGACTTGCTGACATTAGAGTGACGCAGTACAGAATTTTTTGGATTTAAACTTATTCAGAAAATTTCAGAAATGGTTTAAACATCTAAAAATCATAGAAAATCAACCGTAACTCAGAATGAAATAATTTATATATGAAAAATGATCAGAAAAATCCAATCTTTCCATTTGTACCGTTTTCAAGCATGTTTGAACAACCTAACATTGTTGTATATGATAATTTGCATAGTTGGCATTTAAATAATCACATATGGAGTTTGAATTTGAACCCTTGGTTCAAATGAACTTCATTTAAATCACTTCTAGTTGCATTAGCTCAAATCACAGCATATGGCCATGTCACATGCATGCATCATATTGTTGCATTGCATTGATTGTGTTCTCTCTCTGTTGCCGGTGGTTGTTCCCCCTCAGTAGAAGTATGTTCCGACGATGAGCTCGATGACACCGGTGAAGATCTATACTATCTTTAGAAGTGAGAGGAAAGCAAAGCCCCCTTGTTCATTCCGATACAATCCCACTCTCTCGCTCTTGCTCTCTTTTACTGCATTAGGACAACAACGATTCAACTGTTACATGTTGTGGTAGTTGAACCCCTTTCCTTTGCATGACCTGTCATTGCCACAGTAAATAGATGAAACCCACTAGCATGAGTAGGAGTTGTTTGAGCCCTGATGTGCCTACTCATCCATGCTTGCTTGTTATGCCTGCTATTTCTTAGAGTTGTGTCACGTCTGATTCATCGGGGATGAATTGGAATGTGGTCATCATGTCCTACTGTTGAGAGCTAAGTGTGTGAACACGATTTGGTAAAGGTAGTGATGAGAGGCCATGTAGGAGTACATGGTGGGTTGTCTCATTGAAATCGTCCTCAAGAACTGAGTTATGTGTTTGTGATCCATGAACAGTTACTACCACACATTGGGCTCCGGTAACTCGACCCCTCTCGGCTTATTAATCAACCTGATCTCTGTCCAGGAGTTGCAACTAGTTTCTGGTGTTTGTAGGTAGTGTTAGTAGTCTACCAAGTGGCACCCGGTACAGGTGGGCTTGGGACAGACTAGGCACTGTGGCATGGTGTACCAAGCGTAGATCCATCCGGTGAGGTGGGCTTGGGAACCTTGTACACATTGTTTGGGGCCGTGAGCGACACCTCGGCCGGATCTCCTTGCAGATGGAACCCGAGTAGGTGATAAACCTGGACTAGAGATTTGTGTGGTTAGTCAGGTCGTGGCTGACTCCCTAGCCAGGCTTCCGCTTGAAGGTTGCCGAGATACACGATGTGTACATGGTGGTAACTGGCGAGAATGTGTGTGAAGAAGTACACCCATGCAGGGTTAACATCATCTATTCGAATAGCCGCGTGCGCGGTAAAGGACTTCCGGGTTGCCTGTACAGTTCATAGACAAGTGAAAGTGGATACTCTAAAATGTGCAAGATAAGCATGAGTGCTATGGATGGTGTTCTCGTAGGGAGACGGGAGCGGATCCATAGTGGTGTATTGATTTGGTGAATATGTGGACTCGTGTGCGCCACCTCAAAAGAGTTACCAGCAGTCATAGTTCAGAATAGCCAGTAAGTCAAAGTTGGCTTGCTGTAGTTAAACTCCACCACCCCTTTGTTGATACTGATGCATATGTAGCTAGTTCTAACGTAAGTCTTGCTAGGTACATTTGTACTCATGTTTGCTTAATTTATGTTTTTGCAGAGAGACTTCAGTCTCACTAGTGGTTCCGCGTGGACTTCGACGCTTAGCTTGTTACCTCAGCTACGATCTTGTACCCTTGGGAGGGTCTTGTAGATAGTCAGACTTCTCAGCCTTTTTCATTTGTAGTTGTCTGTACTCAGACATGTTATGCTTCCGTTGCTTGTATGCTCTGTATGTTGGGTCATGAGACCCATGTTTGTAATGTCTGGCTCCTGGGAGCCTAATGAATAAATACTTTGATTCATAGAGTTTTGTTGTGATGCCATGTTGTATTTGCACATATCGAGTATATTGTGTGTATGTTATTGAGATGCTTGGTATGTGTGAGATCCGACACCTAGTTGTTTACCCTTGGTAGCCTATCTTACGGGGAAATGCCTCCTAGTGTTTCCACTGAGCCTTGGTAGCTTGCTACTACTCCAGAACACATGGGTTGACCGGCATGTGTCCTTCCTTGCTCCTGTGTCTGTCCCCTCTGGGGAAATGTCACACTGTGTATACCAGAGTCCTCCTAGCTTGCTACAGTCCGGCAACACTCGCTGCTGACCGACACGTGCATTGTTGGGTGTATTCCTGTCCCTATAATTTAGTGCCACTTTTGGTTTATAACTAGTTATGTCGGCCCGGGTTCTCTATCATATGGATGCTAGCGACACTATCATATCCGTGAGCCAAAATGCGCAAATGGTCCCGGGCCAGGTAAGGTGGCACATGTGGGGATACCGTGCGTGAGGCCACAAAGTGATATGATGTGTTACATGCTAGATTGGTGTGACTTAGGATCGGGGTCCCGACAGCTTTAGTATCAGAGCCTGACTTCCTGTAGGATTACCAAGCCAAACTGGTCGAAGTCGTGTCTAGAGATTCTTTAGTTATATAAGGGAATTGATTGTGGAAGGGAACGTAAGGCTCCCTTTACTTCTTTACCTTATGTCCTTCTGATCTGAGTCACCCTCTTCTTCTACGGGGATTAAGAACTAGGCTTCTCATCAATTTATTAGGATCGCGTTAATGGTGGATTCAACTTCCAAATTCAGATTCAAGTACTTCCGTGTGTTAAACTGTTGGTCTCAGAACCTTGACATTATGATGTTGAGTGGTTATGCTATCTTTTTGCATGAACCTCAAATCTTTTTGAGCATTTACAGTCGTTATGTTGTCCGAGTCATCCCAGGTTTCTAAACAATCTGGTGCATTTGCAAATCTTTCCTCCTTGTTCCCGATATCCTTTTGGGCCAGACTAATCACACTAATCGGTGTGTTGAGGTACTTCGTTGCCTCGACATATTTGTTGAAGCTATCAGGAAAGTAGGACATCATAGATAGCTACCCAGTAAACCAACCTTGTGTTGTGTTCCAAGTGTGATGATTCAGGCCATCATTCTCGAAAGCATCATGTGATGCCACCTAGCAAGTAGGCATTCTATTCCTGGGCTCTTGAATCCAAGATTCACACTACTTACTTCTTGTTGATAGTATTTGCTCATACCTTAAGGATATTAGTAACCATGTGATAGTCCTCGAGGTCCGTGGTACTTTCTTCTTCCAAATACCATGAACTACTTATGGCAGAAGTTCCTCGTTGAACCGAAAGATCACAACCAGAGTGCTCTTGATGAGTTCTCGATTCCATGTTGTGACTCTGCCAGTTCTACCTTTCTGCATGGGTTATCTGGAGGAAATACGTTGAACTCATTCGACATGTTGATCTATGCATCCATGATACGTCCAAAACGTATCTATAATTTCTGCTTGCTCCATGCCTCTTTTGTGTGATATTGCTATGATATTTATGCACTTCCATACACTTTTGATCATATTTGGACTAACCTATTAACTCAGTGCACCCCAGTGCCAGTTTCTGTTTTCTGCTGTTTTTCTATTTCAGGTTTTCCCATTACTTAAATTGCCAGAAAAATTCCGGGAAAAATATATAAAAAATCAGCGCTCCGAAAGCTTCCACGTGCCAGAAGTGGGGCCAGAGGGGAGCCAGGGGCAGCCCAGGCGGCCTGCCCACGCGGCCCCCCTCCTGGCCGCGCCGGGGGGGCGCCTGGGCCCCCCTTACCTCCTCTGGTGACCCCCTTTGGCATATATTTACATCGCGTCCCGAAACCCTCGATTCCAGAATGTTGTAGGGTGGAACCCTAGGTGGAGATCTTTCACGAATTGGAGGGGAATCCCCAAGAACAAGAAGGATACAAGGGAAGAACACAAGAGAAACACTCAAGAACAAGTCCAATCACACATCCACTAGACTCACAAACACATGAGATCCACAAGGTACACGAACAATCAAAGGGAAATAAGATACATGGTAGAGTTCATCCCAATCCTATGAGGAGAGAGGTCTTGACAATCCACAAGGATTCTTCTCCCATGGGAGGTCTTGACAATCCACAAGGATTCTTCTCCCGTGGGAGGTCTTGCATCCACTAGGGATCTTCTCCAAGGTGGAGGTAGTCTCACTCTCTCAAGAGGAGAAGGTAGGAGCAAAGCTCACATACAAATGAGCTATCATATTCGCTAAACTTAGAAAGGAGGTGGAGGTGGTCTATTTATAGTCTGAGCCACGAAGGGGTAAGTGGCGAGGGATACAAGGCCAAAGGCCCACGGCTGCGCACAGGCAGGGCGGTAGTACCGGACCTCGGGCGGTAGTACCGCTTGGGAGCGGTAGTACCGCTTGGAAGCGGTAGTACCGCTTGTAGGCGGTAGTACCGCCCGTTCCAGACTGGACAGGCTCTTCTTCTTCCGTCTTCGCTTCCACGCTTCCCTCGCTGATGGTGTAGGCGTTCCTTGGCGCTTGCGCTCCTCCTCCTCGTCCGTGAAGCTCCGACAATACCTATGCATGCACACGAGTGGAGTGTCAAGTAGTATACCATCCTCGAAGGGGTCAAGTGAACACGTGTAAAGGAGATGATTCACCTTTATGTATGAGAAGTAGAGGTCGCATGTGTCACTTGCCAAACGGACTCTTGACATGGTGATGTCCTTAGGATGCTCCGCATCATCCCCTCCCCCTTGGAAAAGATCCGACCTCGGATCGAAAGCGAAATCACCATGGGGAAGAGATGGCGTCGCCATGTCAAAGCGGTCGATCACCAAGCACTCATCATCTTGAAGCTCGAAATGGGCACTCTAAAATTTCGCACCATCTAGTGATTCCTTCAAAAGGAGCAAGGACAACAAACACTTGGAAAAACAAATGTGGTTAGCGTTAGTGCAAAACCAAGCATTCAAGAGGTGATTCACCCAACAAGTGTTGTCGTCAAGCATATCATGTGGTGTGATAAAGGATTGTGAGATGGCATGAAAGCATATGAATTGAGCACAATCAAGGTCATCATGGAAACAAGCATGTAAATGTGAGGTAGAGATGCACATATGTGTGACAAGAGAGTAAGCATCTACCTCAAGGTCGTAGCAAGCATGCATAAAGTGCTCCATGAAAGGTCTATGGTAGGCATAGGAATCATTCACAACACCAAATAAAATGAAGTGTCTAAACACATGAGTCAAGTGCAAGACAATCCAAGCATAACGTGCATAGGGTGTAGTGAAAATGGTGTGGCACTCAACACAATAGAAAGAGCAATTGTTCAACATGTGTGAGGCCATCAAGTCAATCATGTGAAAAGCATGGCAATGGTTGACATCAACCGCATGAAAGTAGCATGTATGAATCATGGGTGATGCACTAAATGAAGCACGATGCAACACACTAGTGGAGCAAAGATGCAACACACTAGATGAGTTCATAGCAATCATGTCATGTGAACAAATAGTGGGTATAGGTAATACACATGACATATCGCAAGCACGATCACAAATCAAGATCAAAGCATCATAATAGGCATGGAGTACAAAGGCATCATGGCAATAACAAGCAATATCTCCACCAAGCTTGCAAATACACATACAAGTGTGAGAATCAATCATAATGTGTAATGCGAAGCATGGGTCACAAATGCATGGCAAAGGCATGTAAATGAGCATATCATGCAAAGTGAACATGGCAAGAGGGGCATAAGAGATATAATGGACAATAACCCATAACCATGTGAGGGCCATGTAGAAGAGATGTGCGAAGTTTTTGCGCGAAGGGAGCGGTTGGCAGGATAATCCACGGAATCCCAAGTCGTCGTTGCTCTCTAGAGCTCGTTTCGTCAACTCGTGCTCTTGCGAGGTTGACGAGTAAGTATGGGGACCTACACAAAAGACACACAAACCAAAGAAATTGTGCGCGTGGTAAATGTACACATCATCCATCATGATGTGTATGTGCATATGTGAGTTAGCACAAGATAAGCATCGCTCAAAGAAATTTGAAGCACGATAGAGAAATATGTCATCCATCATGAAAGAATAGTTGTCATGTATAGCACGATGGTGACACAAATTAGAGCAAGTATGTGGCACAACAATAGCATTTGCATTCATGGGGAGCATATTGTGCACACAAGTATGGGGATCATGCAATGGATGGGATTGATCAAAATCTCCTAGCATGTATGAGGAAACTATGGGGGTCTCCTCATGAGCAATATTGTAAACATCATATGGAGAAAATGGACAACATCCAAAACAATGCATGTCCGAAGCTAGGTGTTCATGGCATGGCATATGATGGATATGATGCAAAGGAAGCATGTCAATATCATCACAAGAAAAACAAATGCCAATAACCATGGGCTTGTCATCTATGCCATATGTGCAAATTGGGTTTACTTTAATGGGATATGCATAGTTACTACGAAGAGATTGCAATTGTAACATATGGCTGATCTCATTCATAGCATATGACAAGTCAAGCGGATTGTCAAACATGATGTGACCGAGAGAAGTATCACATGAAATCCTATGCAACATGGCATCACAACTAATAGACTCCACATGGCAATCATCATACACATCATAAATGGGTAAATCATCGCATGTGGAAATCATACTAGCACGAAGCATGGCAATAGGTGGATCAACATCATGCAAGCAATCAATGTCGACATGGTCCACTAGTGGGACGAGAGCATCACCTTCACCTTTGTTACCTTTCTCATTCCACTCATGTGGTGTAGGTGAGGTGGGAAAGACCAAATGGTGGTCATCATGTTCATCTTGATGGAACCATGTGGGAGGTGCATCATATTCCGCCATGGCCATCATCTTGTCCAAAGGAAGGACGAAGTCGTCGAGGATCGGCGCGTCATCATATATGGGACCTAGCACCAAATGAGAAGACACAATAGAGGTAGAGGTCAAGTCGTTAGTGTTGAAAGTGGCCTCACATGACCTATCAACTATCTCACTCTCTCTATGTGGTGGCTCACTCACTCCCTCAAGGTAGGTGCACTCATGGTCACATATGGTGGAGTCACCCATCTCACTCAAGTGGTGGTTGTGGTGGCTCTCCTCACATGTGAAATGGGGCATCTCATCATATATGGGGCTAGTGGTGAAGTCACTCTCACTCTCAATATGGTGGCAAAAGTCACTCAAGTCAACATACGTCGCCGTGGTCAAAGGGAAAATCCCATGCTCAACCATCTCGTAGTCGTCGTCGTGGATGAAGGCCGAAGATGGCACATCATCAATCTCGCCTCCAAAGATGGAAGCATCATCCTTGCTCGCCACCTTGTCGCTCGCCTCCAAAGCTTGGTCTTCGAATGGCTCCGTAGTCGTAGTCGGCGCCGCACCATCTTGAAAAAGAGTTGAAGTAGACTCGGCATCATCAATGCCACAAAGAGGGATGGCGGTGGAGTCGAACTTGGGTGCATCATCTTGGAGCTCGTTGGGCTTGGACATTGTGGTGGTACTAGCCTCATTCTCGCCATCTTGGAGCTTGGTCTTCGAGAAGTGTGCTTGCGGTGGAGAAGCCTTGGCCTTCATGAGTTCTTGTTCCGCCTTGAGAGCACCGATGTAGTTGTCATCGAGGGACTTGTAGTTCTCGAGGAAGATAGTCTTGGAGATTTCGTTGTCCAATCCCATCATGAAGTAAAACTTCATCCAAATGGGGTCGTCCACGCCGGCTCGTCGCAAGGCATTCTTCATCTCCTTGAAGTACGCGTCGATGGACTTGGATCCTTGTATGGTGTTCTCCAATTGGTGAAGAAGATGTTCCGTGTAAGTAGGAGGCACGAACTCTCGCCGCATAGCTTTCTTCGTCTTGGACCAACTCATGTCGTAGTTCTCCGAAGGTGTGTGAAGCCGCCATATCAATGCGCGGTCGTGGAAGTTTCTTGTGGCGCACTTCACTTGATCTTCATAGGGAACTTGATGTAGCTTGAGGTAGTCTTCCATCTTGCGCTCCCACTCGAGATACTCCTCGGGGTCTTGAGTCCCATAGAAAGGAATCGTGTGGTCGTTGTCGAGGTCGTAGTAGCTCGTGGAAGTCGCGGACTTGAGCTTGGGGAGCTTCTCTTGAGGTGCGGGTCGGCGAAGATGCCGCAAGTCCGAAGGCGAAGATGCCTTGAAGTCACTTGGCGAAGATGCCAAGGTAGATGGTGAGGTCGTTGAGCAATTGTTGGTGTTGAGCTTGTGACCTTCACGTTCTTGTCGTTGATGGTGTCGATGCCGATGTGATCTAGTCATGGCACCGAACTCGTCGTTGTTGTTGTAGACCGAAGTAGACGTGATTTGCCTATCCATCACAAGACTCGAGTAGAGGGTGAGTAGGAAATGAGATAAACAATACCAAGATACCGTTTCCCAAAGTTGAGGATGTATCCTGTTTCACTCAAAGTGAAAATAAGAATAGTGGAATTGGTACCGGACTTGTTCACTCACACCTATCAAGTAAAGCTCATCGAGTGGCTTGGTTAGGATAAGTGGCACAAAAATTTGATGCAAAATGTTAGAAAGAGTCAATAATGTTGAAAGAGATTCACAAATTCGCAAATGTAACAAGTAGACCAAAAGCAATATGTGGCACACGGAAACACACACACGGATAGATAAATGGGGTCGTGCAACCAAGGAATGAGCACAAAATGTGGAATCCACGGAAAACGCTCGTGTTGCACAACTCAAGAGAGACGCTAGCACGACTGCTCAATAGGCGGATACGACACTTGTGCACAACCTATAAGATGCAAAATGTATGAACTTGTTATCCCAAGTATGCTATGTGTATGATGTTCCGGTGTTTCGCACACGATGATCCAAGATGATCAAGTATGATATGATATGATGCGATGCTATGGCTCTTGCTTACAAGCTTCTTTGTCTTTCTCTTTTTGCTTAAAAGCTTATTCTCTTTTTTTTTTGAAATGGCCACTATGCGAAATGCACAAACCAAGATAGCAATTGTGTATATGCGGGAACAATCTTGTGACACAAGGGATGATATGATGATACCAAGATGATATGGTATGTATACAATGGAAGGGCGGATCGATGATTACTAATGTGCACAAGTAACGTTGCCGGCAATACTCAAAGGCTAGTCTCGATAGGCAAGTGACGCAAAATGGGCTAGGGGTTAACAATGCAATTGCAAGGAGAATATACAACGGTGTCGTCGAGGTTACCGTCCGATGATGATGATGAGAGGCGGTGTTCTCGATGGCGACCCGTTCCTAATTAGCCGAAACACCTTAGGAAACGGAAAAACCACAACTCAAAATCTCAAAGGCCAAAGTCAAATGGTGGTAGCGGAAAGCGATGGTGGTGGTGTCGAAGATGACAATGATGGTCTATACACGATGTTGGAGTTGAGGTCACGGTCCCTAAGTAGCCGAAACACCTTAGGAGACACGAGCCACAACTCAAACAAGCTCACACAAAATTGGGGTAAGTTTCGTTGGCTATGTATAGTGGACAAGGTTATGCGGAAGTGGTGGTGGTGGTTGATGAAGAAGCAATGGTCCCTAAGTAACCTAAACACCGTAGGAGACTCAAATCACTACTCAAGCAACCACAAATACTATGGGGGACAAAATGGTTAGGTTGCGGAAGTCGGTGGTGGTATAGCGGATGATGTGGTGGAAGCCCTAGGAAGAGATGTCAAAATTCACAAAATATGATGGAGTGAAATGGTGGTAAAACCAAGATGAGCAGCTCGGGCACGTCGCTAGCTTTCCAACGAGCCAAAGAACACTCAAATCGGAGTTCGGGAGTAAAAGTTATGGTCAAAATGGTGAAACTCGGAAGGCTGAAAAAGTGCGGGGCGGTAGTACCGCTTTGGTTGAGCGGAACTAAAAAATTACTACCGCTTGTAGGGCGGTAGTACCGCTTGGATGAGCGGTAGTACCGCTGGTGTCGGGAAAAACTTCGCAGATCGCGATCGGGGCGAATTTGGGGCGGAAATGGATGATTTCGGGGGCGAAATTGGATGGATTTTGTGGATGGAAAGTGGTGAAACTTGGGGAGATGCTAGATCCACTCGAAACCAAGCAAATCCATGGATCAAATCCAACAAAACATCATCAAACCAACAAATCACAAGAAAATTTGGGGCTATTTTTGGTGGGGATTTTCGAAATTGGGCAAGAACACAACAAAACAAGGCTAGAAAACACGAAGGGGGGCTCCAATTTCGTGAGAAACCATAGCTCTAGATACCATGATGTTGTAGGGTGGAACCCTAGGTGGAGATCTTTCACGAATTGGAGGGGAATCCCCAAGAACAAGAAGGATACAAGGGAAGAACACAAGAGAAACACTCAAGAACAAGTCCAATCACACATCCACTAGACTCACAAACACATGAGATCCACAAGGTACACGAACAATCAAAGGGAAATAAGATACATGGTAGAGTTCATCCCAATCCTATGAGGAGAGAGGTCTTGACAATCCACAAGGATTCTTCTCCCGTGGGAGGTCTTGACAATCCACAAGGATTCTTCTCCCGTGGGAGGTCTTGCATCCACTAGGGATCTTCTCCAAGGTGGAGGTAGTCTCACTCTCTCAAGAGGAGAAGGTAGGAGCAAAGCTCACATACAAATGAGCTATCATATTCGCTAAACTTAGAAAGGAGGTGGAGGTGGTCTATTTATAGTCTGAGCCACGAAGGGGTAAGTGGCGAGGGATACAAGGCCAAAGGCCCACGGCTGCGCACAGGCAGGGCGGTAGTACCGGACCTCGGGCGGTAGTACCGCTTGGGAGCGGTAGTACCGCTTGGGAGCGGTAGTACCGCTTGGAAGCGGTAGTACCGCTTGTAGGCGGTAGTACCGCCCGTTCCAGACTGGACAGGCTCTTCTTCTTCCGTCTTCGCTTCCACGCTTCCCTCGCTGATGGTGTAGGCGTTCCTTGGCGCTTGCGCTCCTCCTCCTCGTCCGTGAAGCTCCGACAATACCTATGCATGCACACGAGTGGAGTGTCAAGTAGTATACCATCCTCGAAGGGGTCAAGTGAACACGTGTAAAGGAGATGATTCACCTTTATGTATGAGAAGTAGAGGTCGCACGTGTCACTTGCCAAACGGACTCTTGACATGGTGATGTCCTTAGGATGCTCCGCATCACAGAACCCTTTTTTCTAGAAGCTATTCCGATCTCCGCCGCCATCGCCACCAAGTTTCGGGGGACCAGAATTCCTGTGCCGGCACCCTGCCGGGACGGGGAAGTGCCCCCGGATTCATTTCCATCGATGTTGCTTCCTCCCTCCATGATGCGGGAGTAGTTCCTCCTCGGGGCTGAGGTTTTCTACCAGTAGCTATGTGGTCAATTCTCTCTCCCATGATGTGATCTTCGTTGTGATCATAGGCTATGTTAATCTAGGGTGATCCCATGATATTTCCCCTTCCTCTATGTATTGGATTGATGTACTCACTTGTCTTTATCTAGTATAATCTCCGAGACCAAGGTGACAGCGGTCTATTGGACATGGATTAGAAGAATATTTTCATGAGTGATTTCCTCTTTTGTGTGTGGATTGAAGATTGAGAGTCTCTTGGTGCTTGTCTTTGACTATCCTTGAGGTATGTTGTGGTGATTGTAGTACTCTCTTTGGATGGCCGCGGTGACATTGGGAAATCCATAGGTTGAGAACTATGAACTTTGAGGTGTGCTTTTGTAGCCCTACATAATTCTCGTACTCTCTTGACCACAAAGGAATGACCTCCGAGTGCGTCCCCCTTGCATGTTTTATGGGAAATATCATGTGATTCGATTATGTTAATGTTGTTGGGAGTTGCCTCTAGTGAAAGTATGAAGCCTAGGCCTTGTTTCCACCATTGCAATACCATTTGTACTCACGTTTACCACTTGTTTGCTTGCTGCACTTTTTATTACAGATTTATATTACTTTGCTTTGCCATCCATATCACTTGCCATTTAACACCTCTTGGCCGAACTAGTGCACCTATACATCTGACAAGTGTATTAGGTGTGTTGGGACACAAGAGACTTCTTGTATCTTGATTGCAGGGTTGTTTGAAAGGGGTACGTTCAACCTCCACTTCCCTGAGTTCGATAAACCTTGGGTTACTCACTTAAGGGAAATTTGCTGCTGTCCTACAACCCTCTGCTCTTGGAGGCCCAACACTGTCTACGGGAATAGAAGCGTGTAGTACACATCAAGCTATTTCTGGCGCCGTTGCCGGGGAAGTGAGGTAAGTGAAGGTACCTTCTCTAGATCTTGCAATTAAATCTTTTCGTTTCTTGTTTTTAGTTTCACTAGTTATGTTTATGGAAAACCGCACTCTTAGTTCGCTGCTTGGGGAAGGCCGCTTTACCACACCCGTGGTAGAGAAGTCTCCTCCACCTACTGAATGTATCCTGTTCCAAATACCACTTGGGATAATTGAAATAATTATGAATGATTGTTATGATGGGATGGTCAATCCTAGTATTCATTTGTTGAAACTTACATAACTTTGTGAGTTGTTTAAGATTTTAGGTTTGACAAGAGATGGAGTCATGAGGAAATTATTTGCCTTGTCACTGAAAGGAAAAGCATTGGAATGGTATAGGCTACTAGATGACTCTCACCTGCTGGATTGGGAAGAGATCCAGTCTCTCTTTTACTCCAAGTTTTATCCTCTTCATGAAGTCCATGAGAATAGGAATTATGTTTATAATTTCTATCCTCATGACGGAGAGAGCATAGCTCAAGCTTGGGGGAGACTGAAAACGTTAATGCTAAAATGTCCTAACCATGGTCTCCCCAAAGATATGATTATTACTAATTTCTATGCGAGGCTCTCTCGACGGGATAAAGATTTGCTCGATGCTTCCTCTATGGGTTCTTTCACAAACGAAAAGATTGATGCTAAATGGGAACTTCTTGAAAGAATTCAACGCAACACTGAAGATTGGGAGATTGACAAAGGTAAAGAGTCAGGTATAATTTATGAGTATGATTGCATTAAGTCTTTTGTTGAAACTACAAGTTTTAATAAGTTTAGTGCTAAGTTTGGGCTTGATTCTCAACTCCTTGTTGATTTCCTCAAATCTTTTGCTTCACATCTTAATATGCCTAAGGAGGATTGGATCAAGCATCATGAACCTTTTAAAGAGATTTGCAAAGAAAATGAAATTGTTCATGATGATTGCAACATGCATGATCCAATTCCTAAAAATGAAGTTTTATATAATCATGTTAATTTTTGTGGAGTGGATAGACCTTGTGAAAGGCCTATGATTGAAGAAGAGAAGTATTGTAAGCAACATAAGCATGAAAGAACAATCACTTGGGTCAGAGATTTAAATGAAATTGCTAGAGAAGTGTGTGACCTTTATCCTTTTACTTGTGAACTTTGCTGTATATAGGGTCACTTTAATTTTCAATGCATGCACTTTCAAAACATAACTGTTAACCAGTTGTGTGATAACATGATCACCCCTGATCTTTATGATGAGCTTATGTTATTTTTGATGTGTGAAGAGTTATCAGAAAAGACTTCTTGGCTAGATGTTAATGCCATAGGAATAAAAAACACTTTGCAAAATTGCCATCTCTATTGTGTTGTTAATTGCCATGAAAATGATTACATAAGTAAGATTAGAAAGAAGGGAACTTTACCAAAGTATAAAAATGTCTCTTATATTTCTGCTAATAAAAAGGAGAGTTTCTCCCAAGTTTCCCCTATTGTTTCTAATGATAAACCAGGATGTGTGGAGAAGCTTCATCTCCAACCACTCCCTCCTAAGGTGAAGAAGATGAAAAAGAAGAGGAGGAGGAAGAGGAGCAAGAAGGAAGAAGAATGGGTATCAACCTGGCCTGAGCATATTCCTCCCATCAAGTTTTATCCTAACGGTTGTAAGTTTAAAGAAGAAGGTGAAGTTTATTGCCTTAATTATCATCTTGATGATACGTCCGTAGGTACTATTGAAGATGATTTTGATTATGATATGCATGTTACTTATTGTGATTGGGAAAATGATGATAATGCTACTTATGATCTTGAAAATCTTTTTGGTACCGACCCTGAAAGTGATGATATGGAAAGCTCTAAGCTTGGGGATGATAGGATTGCAAATCCTTTACCCACTAGTGATGTGACAATTGATAATTCTTTTGCTAGTAAGAATAAAGACAACATGTTTACAAATATAGTTGCTAGCAATGATAATGCTCTTCTCTACTATGATGATGTCATAACTCCAATCTATAGTGATTATAAAGGTACCTATGACATAAGGAGAAATTATCCTTAAGAAACTTGTCATAATCATGGAGGGAATTACTCCCTTGTTGAACACCATCTTCCTAATACACAATTAATCTATAGTGTTCAAGTTGTTTATGATAGTCCTACTCCCACTATTACCAATGGGAAAGATTATGCTTATGTGGAGAGTAAGAGTACCTTTTTGCATGTGGATCATGGTAACAATGCTTTACGTGATGCTTATATTGTTGAGTTTATTCGTGATCCCACTGAAAATTATTATGAGAAGGGAACATATGCTTATAGATATTTCAATAATATTAAGTTCCCTCTCTTTATGTTGAAGGTTTTGAAGCTGCACTTGTTTTGTCTTCCTATGCTTATTGCTTTGTGCTTCAATGAATTATTCTATTGCAATATTCCTATGCATAGGAAGCATGTTAGGCTTAAATGTATTTGGTATTTGCTTCTTGATGCTCTCTTTTGTTCTTCAACTCTTATTCCTACGAGAGCATCATTAAAGTCTTAAGCCTATCTTTATGGCTATAAAGAAAGAGCTCTAGGGAGACAACCCTTGTTATCTTTGCTTTCAGTTTGTTCTTTCAGTTTTTAGTGGTCTTGATGTTTGTTACTACTGTAGCAACATCATTGTATCTTTATTTTTCAGCTTTGTGCCAAGTTTAGCCTCCGATTGCAAGGAAGTTCAAAAGTTGGGACGTGCAGTCCAGGAAACAGATTCTGTCCTTGGACAGAAAAATTCGTATAAAATCACCAGATTATCTTTTTGGTCTTAATTTTTTCGACAGCGTGCACTATACAATTGGCTTTCAGGCGTCTGTTCTGAGTTTTTTGATTTGAGTTGCAGAAGTGCCCCAAAAAAATTATTTACTACCTGTTGGTCTGTTTTTCACAGATTATGTCCTGTTTTGCCTTTCCTTCGTTTTGCAAACCTTGAGCTTGCTTTTTCTTTGCAAAAACCTTTTGGCAATCTTGAGAAACAGTAGCCCTTCAAGATTATCCTTATCTCCAGCAAGGAAAAATTATTTTATTATGGGTACTAACCTCGCTAATCAGATTATGATGAGTTATGTATGAAGGGAGTTTTCAAGTGTGCGAGGGAAGATGATAAAAAGATTCAGGAGGGTCAAACGCTCAATCTTGGGGATGCCCCCGTGCACCCCAAGAAATATTCAAGAAGACTCAAGCGTCTAAGCTTGGGGATGCCCCCGTGCATCCCCTTCTCCATCAACAATTATCAGTTTGTCTTTCGTTCCACTATATTTTAATCACTTCATGTGTTATGTGCTATGCTTGGAGCGTCTTGCTTTTAGTTTCCTTTTTAGTTTTCTTTAGCTTTGCTTGCTGTTCATAACGAGTTAGAACCCAACTTTCTTTGTGTGGGAGAGAAACACGCTCCACTTCAACCTAGAACACAACATAGGATTTTCATGTTTATCTTTGTTGTGTATGTTCTTTGTCTTTCAATAGCTACTGTCATGTTTAGCTCTTAGTTTTCATGCTTTTCTTTTTAAAGAGCTTTTGCTTAGTTGGTTGCTGAACTCTCTTGAGTTATCATGCTTATCTTGTTAAGAGAGTTTGTCTGTGGCACTGGTTGATATGTCTATGATAAAAATGCTATGTGCATAATGGTGCTTAGTAGTTCATGTTTTCTTATGGTTAGTCTCAAATAGCCGGGGGTTCTTAATGTGTTATTGAAGTACCAACATGATTTGTTTGCCTATGATGTGGTATGGTTTAGTTATATCTTCCTCCAAGAATTTATTTTGATTGACTTGGCATATGCTCACGCATATTTAAGACTGTAAAGAAAGTCTATCAAGCCTTGATAATCTTTAATTTCTGAGTAGTGATATAACTTCCATGCCCGATTCAATGTTGCTTTGTCGCTCTACATGATTATGGCCGACATTGCTCTCTTAGTTGGTCACTCCCAGTCTTTTGCTAGCCTTCACCTGTACTAAGCGGACTGACTGCTTGTGCATCCAAATCCTTGAAACCAGTTATGCCATATGAGTCCACCATACCTTCCTATATATGGTATTTACTTGCCATTCCTAACGAAGACTTTCTTGTACCATCTCGAAATTATTCAAAAGCATTTCTTTTTTGTGCCTCTGTTTTAGCTCATGAGGAAGTAGTAGTTAATTCATGATCTTTTTAAGTTGGACAAGTTTCACCCCGGGATTGCATGTCTAATCTGCAAACCCCTAATACGAGAAGGAACTGGCAAAGAGTGCGCCCGGCTCATAAAAAATACAACAAACAAACCCTCCTTCATGCTTTGTTCATGAGAAATCAGAAAACTTTTGGCAGTGATAAACAAAGGAGATTAAGGGGATGTGATCGTCCCCGTGCGGGAGCCGTTCCTCGAAACTTGTCCAGCTCGAGAAGTAATTGAGTTATCTACTAGCATTCGTTGACGAAATATGCATCTCCCAAAAATCATTTTTACCTCTGTTTTTAAAAACCAAGAGCTCTGGTACATGTTTAGTCTTTGCTTCCAACCACGGGTTTTCAACCTTGCCATCAAAAGCCACGGTTCGAGAGTCTCCACCTTCTTTCTTCAAAGCACCAACTATTGAGAGCATGATTGTCATTCTGAGTGTAATGTGCATTGTCCCAAAGTACCGTTGTCTTCTGCATGATTATGATATCGCTTATTCTGAAATCATTGTATCTAGTCGTCACTTAAACTTCGGAGGTGCTCCTGCATTTATGTTTTGCTTCACTAAAGGGGGCAAGCGAGGTATCACTTTGTCATGTTTGCACACCATGCTCACTACAAATCTATTGGGTGTTTTCAATATCATATTGTAAAACTTTCAGTTCTTTGTGATATTCTCATGAGGCAACTTAATTACTACAGATTCATTATCTCAGTAAGCATTTGTCATGTGACTGTGAAAAGTTCTTATATGGTTGGTAGCATGTCACCACAGAAATTATGCTTGTTATCATTTACCTACTAGAGGACGAGCAGGAATTAAGCTTGGGGATGTTGATACGTCCAAAACGTATCTATAATTTCTGCTTGCTCCATGCCTCTTTTGTGTGATATTGCTATGATATTTATGCACTTCCATACACTTTTGATCATATTTGGACTAACCTATTAACTCAGTGCACCCCAGTGCCAGTTTCTGTTTTCTGCTGTTTTTCTATTTCAGGTTTTCCCATTACTTAAATTGCCAGAAAAATTCCGGGAAAAATATATAAAAAATCAGCGCTCCGGAAGCTTCCACGCGCCAGAAGTGGGGCCAGAGGTGAGCCAGGGGCAGCCCAGGTGGCCTGTCCACGCGGCCCCCCTCCTGGCCACGCGGGGGGGGGCGCCTGGGCCCCCCTTACCTCCTCTGGTGACCCCCTTTGGCATATATTTACATCGCGTCCCGAAACCCTCGATTCCAGAACCCTTTTTTCCAGAAGCTATTCCGATCTCCGCCGCCATCGCCACCAAGTTTCGGGGGACCAGAATTCCTGTGCCGGCACCCTGCCGGGACGGGGAAGTGCCCCCGGATTCATCTCCATCGACGTTGCTTCCTCCCTCCATGATGCGGGAGTAGTTCCTCCTCGGGGCTGAGGTTTTCTACCAGTAGCTATGTGGTCAATTCTCTCTCCCATGATGTGATCTTCGTTGTGATCATAGGCTATGTTAATCTAGGGTGATCCCATGATATTTCCCCTTCCTCTATGTATTGGATTGATGTACTCACTTGTCTTTATCTAGTATAATCTCCGAGACCAAGGTGACAGCGGTCTATTGGACATGGATTAGAAGAATATTTTCATGAGTGATTTCTTCTTTTGTGTGTGGATTGAAGATTGAGAGTCTCTTGGTGCTTGTCTTTGACTATCCATGAGATATGTTGTGGTGATTGTGGTACTCTCTTTGGATGGCCGCGGTGACATTGGGAAATCCATAGGTTGAGAACTACGAACTTTGAGGTGTGCTTTTGTAGCCCTACATAATTCTCGTCCTCTCTTGACCACAAAGGAATGACCTCCGAGTGCGTCCCCCTTGCATGTTTTATGGGAAATATCATGTGATTCGATTATGTTAATGTTGTTGGGAGTTGCCTCTAGTGAAAGTATGAAGCCTAGGCCTTGTTTCCACCATTGCAATACCATTTGTGCTCACGTTTACCACTTGTTTGCTTGCTGCACTTTTTATTACAGATTTATATTACTTTGCTTTGCCATCCATATCACTTGCCATTTAACACCTCTTCGCCGAACTAGTGCACCTATACATCTGACAAGTGTATTAGGTGTGTTGGGGACACAAGAGACTTCTTGTATCTTGATTGCAGGGTTGTTTGAAAGGGGTACGTTCAACCTCCACTTCCCTGAGTTCGATAAACCTTGGGTTACTCACTTAAGGGAAATTTGCTGCTGTCCTACAACCCTCTGCTCTTGGAGGCCCAACACTGTCTACAGGAATAGAAGCGTGTAGTAGACATCAATCCACAACTCAGAAAACCATATGTTCCTTTGAGTTGCCCCTCTGTAGTTGTATTCTGACCTCCGTGTATCAATTGATAGTCAGGAGTAGTTGTGCATTCGTGTTCATCGATACCTATTATTCTTGTGGTCTATCAAGATGTTCCATTCAGAATGGCTTAGGAGAAACAAACTCCAGTACCTCATCCATTTCCAGGATTGGGTCAAAGTAGTTGTATTCCACATATCAAAATGCCAATCCAGATTTTGGTCTATTCTACATTGGAGTGTTACCCTCTTGCATGTCAAGTGTGTCATGGGAATTGCACAACCTCTTATGAATTCTTGATATAGTGATACTTCTCGCCATCATCATTCATTCCTCGGTCCGTGTAACCAGAATACCGACAAGTGAATTGTGATGTGTGAAATCAATACTCCTAGCAACCCCGTTGTTTCATAGTTAATGGAGAATACTCTCATTCTTAGTGTGCTGGTTATTGAATCATCATACTAAGATTGGTCGTGCTACCTAGTCCATATTTCTGGTGCACACTTTGATCAATGATTTACGATTGTGCCAATCCCTCGCTTATTTGATCATATCGTCTTGCACTGAAAAACATGATTATTCCCGAGCTTAATAACGTATTGGTGGTTCATGATTTTCTGACTGTTATGTTGAGCTCGTGATCAAGTTGGTTTTATTATGAACCACCCCCTCTCCAAGAATCTGTGTTGGATATCTCTGAGCTAGTTGGTTGAGCTAGACAACAACTTGGAGAGTTGGAAGATGAAAGCTTGTCCCGATCAGTTCATCTCCAAAGGGATATCCTTGTGTTTGTGTGTTTGTTGAAGAAAGATGATATCTTCATCGATTGATCCTCGTGATCAATTGTCGACGCTATTGTCTTATCCAATCTTTGATCTGCGCATGGGCTATCGTCAAATCAAATCACGACCAACGATGTTCATAATGTTGTCTTACTCGTGGTTGATCCCTCGAGCATACACCATTACATCTTTTGGTCCGACCAATGCTATCACCGTGTTCACTTAATTGTGGAATTCCACTTATATGGGAACCTGGATGAATTGTTATTGAGCCCATCAGCAACATTTTTATCTTCTCCATGATTTTGTTAAACATTAAGCTAGTGTTGGAAAGTTTTGAAAGCATTTCTTCATGCTAGCTCATGAAGCATATGTTTGTATGAAAGAAGTGACTTCCTCTAATTCATGTGCATTTGATGCAAGTTGCCGCCGTGAATTCGAGAAAACTTGTTTTTGCTTCCTCTGGAATCATCCCAAGTTAGTCACGCATATGTGTGAAGTACTCTATGGTTTGGTAGGTTGGTGCTACTTCTTGAGCTTGCATTGTTTTCCCTCGAAGAGGAAAGGGTGATGCAACATAGTAGCGTAAGTATTTCCCTTAGTTTTTAAGAACCAAGGTATCAATCCAGTAGGAGACCACGCTCGAGTCCCTCGTACCTACACAAACAAATAAGAACCTTGCAACCAATGCGATAAAAGGGGTTGTCAATCCCTTCTCGGCCACTTGCAGAAAATGAGATCTGATAAAGATGATATGATAATATTTTTGGTATTTTTGATATGTAGATTGAAAGTAAAGATTGCAAAACAACAGTAAAGTAAAGATAAATAGTTGATGGAAGATTAATATAATGAAGATAGACCCGGGGGCCATAGGTTTCACTAGTGGCTTCTCTCATGATAGCAGATTTCTACGGTGGGTGAACAAAATACTGTCGAGCAATTGATAGAAAAGTGCATAGTTATGAGAATATCTAGGCATGATCATTGTATATAGGCATCACGTCCGTGACAAGTAGACCGAAACGATTCTGCATCTACTACTATTACTCCACACATCGACCGCTATCCAGCATGCATCTAGAGTATTAAGTTCATAGGAACAGAGTAACGCCTTAAGCAAGATGACATGATGTAGAGGGATAAACTCATGCAATATGATATAAACCCCATATTTTTATCCTCGATGGCAACAATACAATACGTGCCTTGCTGCCCCTGCTGTCATTGGGAAAGGACAACGCGAGATTGAACTCAAAGCCAAGCACTTCTCCCATTGCAAGAACTACCAATCTAGTAGGCCAAACCAAACCGATAATTCGAAGAGACTTGCAAGGATATTTAAATCATGCATAAAAGATTTCAGAAAAGAATCCAATATCTTTCATAGATAATCTGGATCATAAACCCACAATTCATCGGATCTTGACAAACACACCACAAAAAGAATTACGTCGAATAGATCTCCAAGAAGATCGAGGAGAACTTTGTATTGAGATCCAAAGAGAGAGAAGAAGCCATCTACCTAATAACTATGGACCTGAAGGTCTGTGGTAAACTACTCAAAACTCATCGGAGAGGCTATGGTGTTGATGTAGAAGCCCTTCGTGATCGATTCCCCCTCCGGTGGAGCTCCGGAACAGGCCCCAAGATGGGATCTCACGGGTACAGAAGGTTCCGGCGGTGTAATTAGGGTTTCGTGGTGCTCCTCGATGTTTTCAGGATACGTAGGTATATATAGGAGGAAGAGGCACGTCATAGAGCCATGAGGGGCCCACAGGGTGGGGGCGCGCCCCCTGCCCTCGTGGCCGCCTCGTTCGCTTCCTGTCGTGTACTCCAAGTCTTCTGTGTTGATATTGTTCCAAAGATGACTTTCCTGAAGGTTTCATTCTGTTTGGACTCCGTTTGATATTCCTTTTTTCTGAAACACTGAAATAGGCAAAAAAAAACAACAATTTGCATTGGGCCTTGGGTTAGTAGGTTAGTCCCAAAAATAATATAAAAGTGTATAGTAAAGCCCATTAAACATCCAAAACAAATAATATAATAGCATGGAACAATCAAAAATTATAGATACCTTGGAGACGTATTAGTTGGCCGCCTCCATTCTATATGTGTTCCTAGCACACCAAGCCACTGATTGATTTGTTCAAGGATAATAAGTTCTAAGTGCTAGTCCTAAAGGTACCGGATGGATTTGTAGAAGATTCTGTTATACTCGATGATGGTTCCCAACCAGAACTCGGTAGTGTTTTGTTGTAAGACTACCATGTGGTCATGTTTGTCTGGAACAACATGTTCACATGTGTGTAGCAGAACCTGCTCATGTTTTGGAGCTTGCTATCATAGTTCATCTCCCGAGAATCTCGCAACGTCATCTCGTCGATTTGTGTTGTAAACTTTATTTTCAGACATGCTGAGTCTGAAGCGTCCTGTCACTGTTGGAAATATGCCCTAGAGGCAATAATAAAAGTATTATTATTATATTTCCTTGTTCATGATAATTGTCTGTTATTCATGCTTGAATTGTATTGTACGGAAACAGCGATACATGTGTGAATATATAGACCACACTGAGTCCCTGGTAGGCCTCTAGTTACCAGCTCGTTGATGGTGGTGGAGAGGCTCCCGATGGTGATCCTCCCCTCCGGCAGGGTGCCGGGAAGAGTTCTCAAGGTGCTCCCGATCTTGGAAGCGGCGGCGGCGGCGGAACAGAGATGAGATCGCGAAAAAGAGTTCCCGTCCCGAGGGTTTCGAAGGACGCTCTAAATATATGCCGAAGGGGGGCAACAGACGGGGCTCAGGGGGCCCAGGCGCCCCCCCGGCGCGGCCCAGGGGGGGTGCGCCGCCAGGGCCCCTGGAGCCCTGGTGCCCCCCCC
>LR738714.1:126463497-126581849 GCA_902687465.1 Secale cereale
CTGGCACCGGGGTGCACTGGATTAGTAGGTTAGTCCAAATATGATCAAAAGTGTATGGAAGTGTATGAATATCATAGCAATATCACCCAAAAGTGGCATGGAGCAAGCAGAAATTATAGATACGTTTTGGACGTATCAACATCCCCAAGCTTAATTCCTGCTCGTCCTCGAGTAGGTAAATGATAACAAGAATAATTTCTGTGGTGACATGCTATTAACCATATAGGACTTTTTACAGTCATATGACAAAAGCTTACTGAGACAATGATTCTATAGTAATTAAGTTGCCTCATGAGAAAATCACAAATGACTGAAAGTTTTACAACATGACATTGAAGCATCAAAAAGATTTGCAATGAACATGATGTGCAAATATGATAAAGTGATATCTAGCTTGCCCCCTTTAGTGAAGCAAAACATAAATGCAGGGGCACCTTCAAGGTTTAAGTGATGACTAGATACGATGATTTCAAAATAAACGATATCACAGTCATGCAAAAGACAATGCTACTTTGGGACAATGCACATTACACTCAGAATGACAATCATGCTCTCAGTAGTTGGTGCTTTTAAAAGAAGGTGGAGACTCAACATAAAAGTAAAAGAATGGTTATGTGCTAGAGCTTTTTATTTTGAAAACATAGAAGCAATTTTGTCAACGGTAGTAGTACTTCATATGTGTCATGCATAAGACATCCTATAAGTTGCAAGCCTCATGCATCGAATACCAATAGTGCTCGCATCTTGTCCTAATTAGCTCGGATTTTCATGGGTTATCATTGCATTACATATGTTTCAACCAAGTGTCACAAAGGGGTACCTCTATGCCACCTGTACAAAGGTCCAAGGAGATAAATCGCATTTGATTTCTCGTTTTTGATAGATCTCAACTTGAGGACATCCATACCGGGACAACATAGAAAATAAATGATGGACTCCTCTTTAATGCATAAGCATGTTCTCATAAGAGATTGAGGATTAATGTCCAATCTAAAACTTCCACCATGATACATGGCTTTGGTTGGCGGCCCAATGTTCTTCTCTAACAATATGCATACTCATTCAACCCATGGCAAATCACCCTTACTTCAGACAAGACGAACATGCATAGCAACTCACATGATATTCAACAAAAGTGTGACAGTTGATGGCGTCCCCAGAAACATGGTTACTGCTCAGCAAGCAACTTATAAGAAATAAGATACATGAGCAACATATTCTTTACCACAATAGTTTTTAAGCTACTTTCCCATGAGCTATGTATTGCAAGGTTAGTCTGCTTAGTACAGGTGGAGGTTAGCAAAAGACTGGGAGCGACCAACTAAGAGAGCAATGACGGTCATAATCATGCAGAGCGACAAAGCAACATTGAATCAGGCATGGTAGTTATATCGCTTCTCAGAAATAAAAGATCATCAAGGCTTGACAGACTTCTTTACAGTCTTAAATATGCGTGAGCATACGCCAAGTCAATCAAATCAAATTCTCGAAGGAAGATATTACTAAACCATACCACATCATCGGCAAACAAATCAAGTTGGTATTCCAATAACACATTGGGAATCCCCCAGCTATTTGAGACTAACCATAAGAAAACCTGAACTACTAAGCGCCATTATGCACGTAGCATATTTATCATAGACATATTAACCAATGCAACGGAAGCAAACTCTCTTAATAAGGTGAGCATGATAATTAAAGAGAGTTCAAGCAACCAACTAAACAAAAGCTCTTTGAAAAGATAAGCATGAATACTAAGAGCAGAGCATGATAGTAGCTATTAAAAGACAAAGAACACACACAGCAAAGATAGACATGAAAATTCTATGTTATGTTCTAGGTAGAAGTGGAGCGTGTTTCTCTCCCACATAAAGGAATGCTGAGTTCCGACTCGTTATGAAAAACTAAAAAGAAAACTAAAAGCAAGACGCTCCAAGCATAGCACATAACACATGAAGTGATAAAAATATAGCGAAACGAAAGACGAACTGATAATGTTGATGGAGAAGGGGATGCACGGGGGCATCCCCAAGCTTAGACGCTTGAGTCTCCTTGAATATTTCTTGGGGGTGCACAGGGGCATCCCCAAGCTTGAGCGCTTGACACTCCTGAATCTTTTTATCATCTTCCCTCGCACACTTGAAAACTCCCTTCATACATAACTCATTATAATCTGATTAGCGAGGTTAGTACCCTTAATAAAATAATTATACCTTGCTGGATATAAAGATATTCTTGAAGTTCTACTGTTTCTCAAGATTGCCAAAAGGTTTTTGCAAAGAAAAAGCAAGCTCTTGGTTTGCAAAATGAAGGAAAGGCAAAACAGGACAGAATCTGTGAAAAACAGAACAGCAGGTAGTAATTGATTTGTTCGGGGCACTTCTGCAACTCAAATCAACAAACTCAGAACAGACGCACGAAAGAAAATTATATAGAGAACGCTGTCGAAAAAATTCAGACCAAAAAGATGATCTGGTGATTTTATAAGAATTTTTCTATCCAAGGACAGAATCTGTTTCCTGGACAGCACCTCACAACTTTTGAACTTTCTAGCAATCAGAGGCTATACTTGGCACAAATATGAAAAGCAAAGATAAAATGATGATGCTACAGTAGTAAACAACATCAAGACACAACAAAGGCAAAATAAATTTATTCATTGGGCTGCCTCCCAAAAGCGCTTTCTTTTATGCCTTTAAGCTAGGCATAATGCATAGAGATCAAGTTTTATCAAGAGTAAATGAATAGCTAGCCCGTACAACGAACTCAAAAGGTAACTTGATCTTCTTTCGAGGGAAGTGTTCCATCCCTTTCTTGAGAGGAAACTGAAATTTTATATTACCCTCTTTCATGTCAATGATAGCACCAACGGTGCGTAAAAGGGGACGTCCCAAAATAATTGGACATGAAGGATCACATTCAATATCTATAATAGTAAAATCAACGGGAACATAGTTATCATTGACAACGATAAGAATATCGTTGATCCTCCCCAAAGGTTTCTTTATGGAAGAATCAATGAGACGAACACCAAAAGAACAAGAATCATAAGGTTTCAATTCAAGCATATCATATAGTCTTTTGGGCATAACAGAGGTACTAGCACCAACATCACATAATGCATCGCAAGAGAAGTCATTCAATTTAATTTTTATCATAGGATCCCAACCATCTTCTAGCTTTCTAGGTATGGAGGCTTCTACTCTAAGTTTCTCCTCCCTAGCTTTGATGAGAGCATTAGTGATATGCTCTGTGAAGGCAAGGTTAAGCGTGCTAGTGCGGGGGTCTCTAGACATCTTGTGAAGGAAATCAATAACTTCGGTAAGAGTGCAATTATCAAAATCAAGATCACGAGCATCAAGTAAAGTGGTAGTGGTGTCCTTTAGGTTCACTTGTTTGGTAGTTTCTATAGTCATAGCATCACCATTAATAGGTCCATTGGGACCAGGAGTACATTGGGTGCTAAGAGTTTGGATATCCTCAACAACTTTGATAGTAGCAACAGTGTGGTGGGTAGGAAGGCTCTTAATTCTATCCTCTTCCTCCCTTTCTCTAGCCCATCTTTTTTAAGTTTAGCCATCATCCTAATATTTTCATTAATTTGCACTTGAATAGCATTTATAGGAGTGACTTCCCTCTCCTCAAGAGGAGAAGTTTTAATATTTAGCAATTTTACCTCATTGGCTAAATGGTCTACTTTAAAAGAAAGATCATCTAGTTTATGTAGTTTTTCTTCTACACTCTTATTAAAGGCTTTTTGGGTAGTGATGAAATCTTTAAGCATAATCTCTAGTTCAGTAGTGGAGTTCTTGGTACTAGGATAAGCATTGTTGTTCCCATAAGAATTAGAGGGGAACAGTCTAGTATTGTTACCAAAGTTACTCCTATAAGCATTGTTGTTAAAATTGTTTCTAGAGATAAAGTTCACATCTACTTGTTCTTGAGCAATCAAAGAATTTAATGGAACATCACGAGGATCAACAGTAGATTGCTTCGAAAGTAGAGACATGATTAAGTCAACTTTTTCATTAAGGGAGGAAATCTCCTCGACAGAGTTTACCTTCCTACCTGTTGGAGCGCGTTCGGTGTGCCATTGGGAATAGTTGGTCATCATCTCATCGAGAAGCTTTGTGGCAGCACCAAGTGTAGTTGACATAAAAGTTCCTCCCGCGGCTGAATCTGACAAGTTCCGCGAGGTAAAGTTCAAGCCTGCATAAAAAGTTTGGATAACCATCCAAGTAGTCAAACCGTGAGTAGGGCAGTTCTTGATAAGAGATTTCATACGTTCCCAAGCTTGGGCAACGTGTTCATTATCCAATTGTTTAAAATTCATTATGTTACTTCTAAGTTGGATAATTTTAGCAGGTGGATAGTATTTTCCGATAAAAGCATATTTGCACTTGTCCCATGAATCTATGCTATTTCTAGGCAAAGACTGAAACCAAATTTTAGCTCCTCCTCTCAAGGAGAAAGGATAAAGCTTAAGCTTAATAATATTACCATCTATTTCTTGGTACTTTTGCATATCACAAAGTTCAACAAAGTTGTTTAAGTGTAAAGCAGCATCATCTCCAGCACCGGAGAATTGATCTTTCATGACTAAGTTTAGTAAAGCAGGTTTAATTTCATATGAAGGTGCTGAAGTGGCAGGTGTAGTGATAGGTGTGCTGATAAAGTCATCGTTGTTGTGACTAGTGAAGTCACACAACTTGGTGTTCTCGGTGGAACCCATAGTAGCAAGCAAGCAAGATAACTATTTTTGTGATTTTCGATAAAAGGTACTAAAGCAAAAACTGAAAGGTAAACTAACAAGACTAAAAAGCAAAGGTAAAAGATAGCGTGCAACTCCCCTATCCTGAAGAGTGGAGTCCCCGGCAACGGCGCCAGAAAATACTCCTTGATGGGCCTCTAACCCCTCGTTGGTTACCCCAAGTGGAAGGTGAAAGATGCAGTGTTGTGGAAGTTTTTTCCCTTAGCAAAGATGCCAAGGATCGAATCCCCAGAGACTCCTAGGTTCAACAAGTAGGTGTCAACTGCTAACGGCGCGGATTAGCAATCAACGTGGACCTGCACACATATACAAATAACTTTGCTCCCAACGAGTACAGAGAGGTTGTCAATCCCTCCAGCCTTGTAGTTCACAAAGGATTAAACGCAAATGATAGTAGTGATAGATAATGTTTGCAATAGTAAATAAAAGCGAAAAGTAAATAGCAGATGTGATCAATGTTGGTAATATGGACCGGAGTCTCATGATGTTCACTAGTGATGTCTCTCTCCCAAAAGACGATAAAACAACTATGTGAGGTAAACGAATTACAGCTGGGCAATTGACACGACCACGAACGCAAACCAATGCTGATTACATTGCAAGAAAGGTTGAGGTTCAAAGCATGGGCGGTACGCCAAAGTAAGTAGACCGAAATCCATCAATATCTACTACTAATCATCCACCTTGAGATATCTATCCAGAACATCTCGCTGGTATTAAGTTGCGAGTCCCACCCATAGTGTAAACTCAATGCAACAGACAACTGCATTAAAAGAACTTTGCGTAAAGTAAACAATCCTTGCACCCGCGGGCACAAGCACCGTTGTTTTCCCCCTTGTGGCAACAGCACATCCCCTAGACTCATGTTTTTGTCACTCGAGCTAGTCATCGAGGGGCATGAACCCACAATCGAGCATAACGTTCCCTCTTGGAGTCACTACGTATTACTTGGCCAAAGCAATAAATAACAACGGAGAACATGCAAGAATTACTTATGAACATAAATATAAAAGAGGTAGATCAAATATATTACTCAAGATCAATCTGAACATAATCTCATAATCCATCGGATCCCAGCAAACTCATCATAGCAACAGCGTAAGGATTACATATGTGCCTCGATCATGTAGGGCAGCTCACGAGGACTAATTAGTGAAGCACAAGAACGGGAGGAGAACATCACATAGCTACTGGTCATGGACTCATGGTCCAAGGGAGACTACTCACAACTCATCCGGGAGGCGTCCATGGTGGTGGAGAGGCTCCCGATGGTGATCCTCCCCTCCGGAGGGTGCCGGGAAGAGTTCTCCTGGTGCTCCCGATCTTGGAAGCGGCGGCGGCGGAACAAAGATGAGATCGCGAAAAAGAGTTCTTGTCCCGAGGGTTTCGAAGGACGCTCTAAATATATGCCGAACGGGGGCACCAGACGGGGCTCGGGGGGCCCAGGCGCCCCCCCGGCGCGACCCAGGGGGGGCGCGCCGCCAGGGCGCCTGGAGCCCTGGTGGCCCCTCCCCGGCTGTCCTTCGGACGCAAGGTAGGTTCTGGAACGCTGATTTTTTATATAATTTTTCTAGATTTTTCCTAGCAGTTCTCGTAACGTGAAAACCTGAAATACAAAAACAGCCGAAAACAGAAACTGGCACCGGGGTGCACTGGATTAGTAGGTTACTCCAAATATGATCAAAAGTGTATGGAAGTGTATGAATATCATAGCAATATCACCCAAAAGTGGCATGGAGCAAGCAGAAATTATAGATACGTTTTGGACGTATCAGCCACCCATCCCGGTGGGGCCCCTAGGCCGCAAAGGGGAAGTGGCCAGCCCTAATGGGCTGGCGCACCACATGGGCCCTCCTCCCCATGCGCCTAGGGTTGAAACCCTAGGGAGGAGGGGGCGACACTTGCCTTGGGGGGCAAGGCGCACCCCCCTGGCCCCCTATATATATGTGGGAGGGGGGAGAGGGCAGCCGCACCCTTACCCTGGCGCCTCTCCCCCTACCGTCACACCTCCATACTCCCTCCGCAGGGCGCCGGCGAAGCCCTGCAGGATTCTCCACTGCATCCACCACCACGCCGTTGTGCTGCTGGATCTCCGACGACCTCTCCTCCCCCCTTGCTGGATCAAGAAGGAGGTGACGTTGCTGTACCGGACGTGTGTTGAACGCGGAGGTGCCGTCCGTTCGGCGCTAGATCATCGGTGACGAAGAACGCGAAGAGTACGACTACTTCATCCACGCTTCTTCGAAAGCTTCCGCACGCGATCTACATAACGGTATGTAGATGCACTCTTATTTGCTCGTTGCTAGATGTCTCCTTAGTTGGATCTTGGTGAAAGCATAGGAAATTTTTGAATTCTGCTACGTTCCCCAACAATGGCATCTGAGCTAGGTCTTATGCGTAGCATCTTGCACGAGTAGAACACAAAGCAGTTGTGGGCGTTTGAGTTTGTTCAACTTTCTTGCCGTTACTAGTCAATCTTGATTCGGCGGTATTGTGGGATGAAGCGGCCCGGACCGACTTTACACGTACGCTTACGTGAGACTGGTTCCACCGACAGACATGCAATAGTTGCATAAGGTGGCTGGCGGGTGTCTGTCTCTCCTACCTTAGTCGGATCGGATTCGATGAACAGGGTCCTTATGAAGGGTAAATAGAAATTGACAAATCACGTTGTGGTTTTGGCGTAGGTAAGAAACGTTCCTGCTAGAAAACCTATAGAAGCCACGTAAAACTTGCAACAACAATTAGAGGACGTCTAACTTGTTTTTGCAGCATGTGCTATGTGACGTGGTATGGCCAAAAGAAGATGTGATGAATTATATATGTGATGTATGAGATTGATCATGTTCTTGTAATAGGGAATCACGACTTGCATGTCGATGAACTTGACAACCGGCAGGAGCCATAGGAGTTGTCTTAATTATTGTATGACCTGCGTGTCACTGAATAAACGCTATGTAATTACTTTACTTTATTGCTAAACGTTAGCCATAGTAGTAGAAGTAATAGTTGGCGTGACGACTTCTTCGAGACACGATGATGAAGATCATGATGATGGAGATCATGGTGTCGAGCCGGTGACAAGATGATCATGGTGCCCCGAAGATGGAGATCGAAGAAGCAAGATGATATTGGCCATATCATGTCACTTTAATTGATTGCATGTGATGTTTATCATGTTTATGCATCTTGTTTACTTAGAACGACGGTAGTAAATAAGATGATCTCTCACTAAAATTTCAAGAATTGTGTTTCCCCTAACTGTGCACCGTTGCTAAAGTTCGTTGCTCCGAAGCACCACATGATGATCGGGTGTGATAGGTTCTAACGTTCGCATACAACGGGTGTAAGCCAGATTTACACACGCAATACACTTAGGGTTCACTTGACGAGCCTAGCATGTACAGACATGGCCTCGGAACACGGAAGACCGAAAGGTCGAACATGAGTCGTATAGAAGATACGATCAACATGAAGATGTTCACCGTTGATGACTAGTCCGTCTCACGTGATGATCGGACATGGGCTAGTCGATTCGGATCGTGTATCACTTAGATGACTAGAGAGATGTCATTCTGAGTGGGAGTTCATTAAAATTTGATTAAGATGAACTTAATTATCATGAACTTAGTCTAAATTCTTTACAATATATCTTGTAGATCAAATGGCCCACGCTCCAATTTCCCTCAACTTCAACGCGTTCCTAGAGAAAACCAAGCTGAAAGACGATGGTAGCAACTATACGGATTGGGTCCGTAACCTGAGGATTATCCTCATAGCTGCCAAGAGATCATATGTCCTTGAAGCACCGCTAGGTGATGCACCTGCTCCCGATGCGGCCCAAGACATTTTGAACGTTTGGCAGTCGCGTAGTGATGATTACTCCCTGGTTCAGTGCGGCATGCTTTACAGCTTAGAGTCGGGGCTCCAAAAACGTTTTGAGCACCACGGAGCATATGAGATGTTCGAAGAGCTGAAAATGGTTTTCCAAGCTCATGCCCGAGTTGAGAGATATGATGTCTTCGACGCATTCTAGAGCTGTAAGATGGAGGAAAACATTTCTGTCAGTGAGCACATCCTCAAGATTTCTGGATTGCACAACCGCTTGTCTCAGCTGGGAATGAATCTCCCAGATGAAGCGGTCGTTGACAGAATCCTCCAGTCGCTCCCACCAAGCTTCAAGAGCTTCATGTTGAACTTCAATATGCAGGGGATGCAGAAGTCCATTCCCGAGGTGTATTCGATGCTGAAATCAACGGAGGTGGACATCAAGAAAGAACATCAAGTGTTGATGGTCAATAAAACCACTAAGTTCAAGAAAGGCAAGGGTAAGAAGAACTTCAAGAAGGACGGCAAGGGAGTTGCCGCGCCCGGCAAGCCTGTTGCCGGGAAGAAACCAAAGTATGGACCCAAGCCTGAGACAGAGTGTTTTTATTGCAAGGGAACGGGTCACTAGAAGCGGAAGTGCCCCAAATATTTAGCAGACAAGAAGGCCGGCAACGTCAAAGGTATATATGATATACATGTTATTGATGTGTACCTTACCAGCACTCGTAGTAGCTCCTGGGTATTTGATACCGGTGCAGTTGCTCACATTTGTAACTCAAAAAAGGAGCTGCGGAATAAACGGAGACTGGCGAAGGATGAGGTGACGATGCGCGTCGGGAATGGTTCCAAGGTCGATGTGATCGCCGTCGGCACGCTGCCTCTACATCTACCCTCGGGATTAGTTTTAAACCTCAATAATTGTTATTTAGTACCAGCTTTGAGCATGAACATTGTATCTGGATCTCGTCTTATGCGAGATGGCTACTCTTTCAAATCGGAGAATAATGGTTGTTCTATTTATTTGAGAGATATGTTTTATGGTCATGCCCCGCTGGTCAATGGTTTATTTTTGATGAATCTCGAACGTGATGATACAGATATTCATAGTGTAGATGCCAAAAGATGTAAAGTTGATAATGATAGTCCCACATACTTGTGGCATTGCCGCCTTGGTCATATTGGTGTCAAACATATGAAGAAGATCCATTCAGATGGACTTCTAGAGTCTCTCGATTATGAATCATTTGACACATGCGAACCATGCCTCTTGGGCAAGATGACCAAGACTCCGTTCTCCGGAACAATGGAGCGAGCAACCAACTTGTTGGAAATCATACATACCGATGTGTGCGGTCCAATGAGTGTTGAGGCTCGCGGAGGCTATCGTTATGTTCTCACCCTCACAGATGACTTGAGTAGATATGGGTATATCTATTTGATGAAACACAAGTCTGAGACCTTTGAAAGGTTCAAGGAATTTCAGAATGAGGTTGAGAATCAACGTGACAGAAAAATAAAGTTCTTACGATCAGATCGTGGGGGTGAATAGCACACACCTTAGGAGCTGTGGAATTGTTTCACAATTGACACCGCCCGGAACACCTCAACGTAACGGTGTGTCTGAACGTCAAAATCGTACTCTGTTAGACATGGTGCGATCTATGATGTCCCTCACCGATTTACCGCTATCTTTTTGGGGTTATGCTTTAGATACTGCCGCATTCACTTTAAATAGGGCTCCGTCGAAATCCGTTGAGACGACTCCGTATGAACTTTGGTTTGGCAAGAAACCGAAGCTGTCGTTTCTAAAAGTTTGGGATTGCAATGCTTATGTCAAGAAATTTCAACCTGAAAAGCTTGAACCCAAATCGGAAAAATGCGTCTTCATAGGATACCCAAAGGAAACGATTGGGTACACCTTCTACCACAGATCCGAAGGCAAAGTCTTTGTTGCCAAGAATGGATGCTTTCTGGAGAAAGAGTTTCTCTCGAAAGAAGTGAGTGGGAGGAAAGTAGAACTTGATGAGGTGACAGTCACCCCTCCTGGACCGGAAAGTAGCGCAGCGCAGGAAATTGTTCCTGAGGTGCCTGCACCGACAAGGGAGGAAGTTAATGATAATGATCATGAAGAAACAGATCAAGTTACTATGGAACTTCGAAGGTCCATAAGGGCACGTTCCGCACCAGAGTGGTACGGCAACCCTGTCCTGGAAATCATGTTGTTAGACAACGGTGAACCTTCGAACTATGAAGAAGCGATGGCGGGCCCGGATTCCAATAAATGGCTTGGAGCCATGAAATCCGAGATAGAATCCATGTATGAAAACAAAGTATGGACTTTGGTGGACTTGCCTGATGATAGGCACGCCATAGAAAACAAATGGATATTTAAGAAGAAGACAGACGCGGATGGTAATGTGACCATCTATAAGGCTCGGCTTGTCGCTAAGGGTTATCGACAAGTTCAAGGGATTGACTACGACGAGACTTTCTCTCCCGTAGCGATGCTGAAGTCAGTCAGAATCATGTTAGCTATTGCCGCATTCTATGATTATGAGATATAGCAAATGGACGTCAAAACAACATTCCTTAACGGCTTCCTCAAGGAAGAGTTGTATATGATGCAACCAGAAAGTTTTGTCGATCCAGAGAACGCTAACAAGGTATGCAAGCTCCAACGCTCGATTTACGGGCTGGTGCAAGCATCTCGGAGTTGGAATATTCGCTTTAATGATGTGATCAAAGCGTTTGGATTTATACAGACTTATGGAGAAGCCTGTATTTACAAGAAAGTGAGTGGGAGCTCTGTGGCATTTCTCATATTATATGTGGATGACATATTGCTGATGAGAAATGATATAGAATTCTTGGAAAATGTAAAGGCCTACTTGAATAAAAGTTTTTCAATGAAGGACCTTGGAGAAGCTGCTTACATATTAGGCATCAAAATCTATAGAGATAGATCAAGACGCCTCATTGGTCTTTCACAAAGTACATACCTTGACAAGATATTGAAAAAGTTCAATATGGATCAGTCCAAGAAGGGATTCTTGCCTGTTTTGCAAGGTATGAGATTGAGCAAGGCTCAGTCACCGACCACGGCAGAAGATAGAGAAAAGATGAGTGTCATTCCTTGCCTCAGCCATAGGTTCTATCATGTATGCCATGCTGTGTACCAGACCTGATGTGAACCTTGCCATAAGTTTGGTAGGGAGGTACCAAAGTGATCCCGGTACGGAACACTGGACAGCGGTCAAGAACATCCTGAAGTACCTGAAAAGGACTAAGGATATGTTTCTCGTTTATGGAGGTGACGAAGAGCTCGTCATAAAGGGTTACGTCGATGCTAGCTTCGACACAGATCTGGATGATCTAAGTCTCAAACCAGATACGTGTATATTTTGAACGGAGGGGTAGTCAGCAGGTGCAGTTGCAAGCAAAGTGTCGTGGCAGCATCTACATGTGAAGCGGAGTACATAGCTGCTTCCGAAGCAGCACAGGAAGGAGTCTGGATGAAGGAGTTCATCACCGACCTAGGAGTCATACCAAGCGCGTCAGATGACTCTCTTCTGTGACAACACTGGTGCTATTGCTATTACCAAGGAGCCCAGGTTTCACAAGAAGACCAAGCACATCAAGCGCCGTTTCAACTCCATCCGGAATTATGTTCAAGATGGAGATATAGATATTTGTAAAGTGCATACGGATCTGAATGTCGCTGACCCGTTGACTAAACCTCTTCCACGGGCAAAACATGATCAACACCAGAACTCTATGGGTGTTCGATTCATCACAATGTAACTAGATTATTGACTCTAGTGCAAGTGGGAGACTGTTGGAAATATTCCCTAGAGGTAATAATAAAAGTATTATTATTATATTTCCTTGTTCACGATAATTGTCTGTTATTCATGCTTGAATTGTATTGTACGGAAACAGCGATACATGTGTGAATATATAGACCACATTGAGTCCCTGGTAGGCCTCTAGTTACCAGCTCGTTGATCAACAGATGATCACGGTTTCCTGATCATGGACATGTGATGTCAGTGATAACGGGATTACATCATTAGGAGAATGATGTGATGGACAAGACCCAATCCTGAGCATAGCACGAGATCGTATAGTTCGTAATGCATAAGCTTTTCGGTGTCAAGTATTTATTCCTTAGACCATGAGGTTGTACAACTCCCGGATACCATAGGAATACTTTGGGTGTGCCAAACGTCACAACGTAACTGGGTGGCTATAAAGGTACGCATCGGGTATCACCGAAAGTGTCTGTTGAGTTGGTACGAACCGAGACTCGGATGTTGTCACTCCGTATGACGGAGAGGTACCTCTGGGCCCACTCGGTAAGTCATCATCATAATGAGCTCAATGTGACTAAGTAGTTAGTCACGGGATGATGGATTATAGATCGAGTAAAGAGACTTGCCATGACGAGATTGAACAAGGTATCGGGAATACCGACGATCGAATCTCGGGCAAGTACCGTACCGATGGACAAAGGGAATGACATACGGGATTGAGTGAATCCTTGACACGGTGGTTCATCCGATGAAGATCATCGAGGAACACGTGGGAACCAACATGGGTATCCAGATCCCTCTGTTGGTTACTGACCGGAGAGTGGTCTCGGTCATGTCTACGTGTCTCCCGAACCCGTAGGGTCTACACACTTAAGGTTCGGTAACGCTAGGGTCGTAGAGATACATGCACGTGGAAACCCGAAAGTTGTTCGGAGTCCCGGATGAGATCCCGGACGTCACGAGGAGTCCCGGAATGGTCCGGAGGTAAAGAATGATATATAGGAAGTCAGGTTTCGGCCATCGGGTGATCTCCGGGGGTCACCGGGAGTGTCCCGGGGCCCCTCCGGTGGGCCCCGGGGGTCCACCGGGTGGGGCCACCCATCCCGGTGGGGCCCCTAGGCCGCAAAGGGGAAGTGGCCAGCCCTAATGGGATGGCGCACCACATGGGCCCTCCTCCCCATGCGCCTAGGGTTGAAACCCTAGGGGGGAGGGGGCGGCACTTGCCTTGGGGGGCAAGGATTCCCCCCTGGCTGCCGCCCCACCCTGCAGATGCCATCTGCAGGGCCGGCGCATCCCCCCTGGCCCCCTATATATATGTGGGGGGGAGAGGGCAGCCGCACCCTTGCCCTGGCGCCTCTTCCCCTCCCGTCACACCTCCATACTCCCTCCGCAGGGCGCCGGCGAAGCCCTGCAGGATTCTCCACTGCATCCACCACCACGCCGTTGTGCTGCTGGATCTCCGACGACCTCTCCTCCCCCCTGGCTGGATCAAGAAGGAGGTGACGTTGCTGTACCGGACGTGTGTTGAACGCGGAGGTGCCGTCCGTTCGGCGCTAGATCATCGGTGACGAAGAACGCGAAGAGTACGACTACTTCATCCACGCTTCTTCGAAAGCTTCCGCACGCGATCTACATAATGGTATGTAGATGCACTCTTATTTGCTCGTTGCTAGATGTCTCCTTAGTTGGATCTTGGTGAAAGCGTAGGAAATTTTTGAATTTTGCTACGTTCCCCAACAGTCACTAACTAGATTTGAATCTCAGGCAGATATGATGGTTGGAACATTCCCAACATTTGCATTTTGTTCCTATCTTGCACCGCCAGTGTGCCAATTTTCCATGGGTTGCCCCTCTCAGTAATTATTGTTCAGGATCATATTCATAAAGTGGTCTTACCATGGGTCCCGTCCATTTCCGATGATAACCAAAATCACTCTTTGTGTTGTCTTCTACAAGGTAGTCCACATCATCCATTCTAGTCTGAGTATGCCATTCTTTCGAACTCCGTCAAATGATCGTTTGTGATTTGCCTTAGGCTTGTATAGACAGTTTCTATGATCTAGATATCAAAAGTAATTCTTTTTTCCACTTAAGGGAATAATTCTATGAGTTACCTTCCCTGAGGTGCCCCATTATGGAATCATGGCAATTACTTCCTCGCTGCTTTGAAACCTATGCACCATCTTACTCAAGCGTGGAATTGTTGCCTACCAAAATTGAATCTCCCTCATCAGTTTCTTTCCATCCCCCCTAATACGAGTTTTGAGTCTCAGCTCAAGAGATATTTCTACCTCTCAATCCACGAGTTGATCTTGAATTGCTCGATCTTCGAGAAGATCAAATCCTGTAGAGTTTCCGTTCTTTTGTCGTCGTGTTGGATGAAGTTTTCAAAGCAGAGGCATCGATATCAATTTGATGCAATGGACATGAATATTGTGCTAGCTTTGTGCCCCCTCTACTTCTTACCTCACGTCTTGAGTCTCGGGACGAGATTCTTGTTTAGTGGGGGTGAGCTGTCACATCCCTAGTCTGGTATGCACTTAGGCTAGCTAGATATGATTGCATCATGTCTAAATTTCATTTTAATTTGAAATGAGGATTGATCAAACCCTAGCATCACTTGAATCAAACTAGGTTCAACTAAAAAAATAATGTGCATTCAATGAACCCAAAATGCTTTCATCAATGTTTGATAATTTTGGCAAGGCTTTGAATCCCGACCAAAAATAGTGAACATTTTTGTGGAATATTTTGGGCACTGAATTTAAATCATTATTTTATTTGCATTTGAAATTATATTCATAACATGTATAGAATGTTTCCAAATACCCTGAAACATTTTATGTGCATTTGGAATAGTCCATTTAGCAACATAAAAGCATTCAGAGGAATTTTGTCACTGGTTTTGGATTTGTTCTATTTGAAAACAGTGGCAAAAGAAATAAACAAAGAAAGAAAAACATAATATAGAAAAAGGATAGAGATAGAGAAACCTAACCTGGGCCACTGACTTGTAGCAGCAGCCCAGCACTGTAGCTAGCCCAGCCACGGCGCCGCCGTCTTCAACCTCGTGCCAGTAAGCATGAGGGTGTGTGGCCGACGCGCACACGCACACGCCCCGCCACCTCCTACCTGGCTGCATGTGTCTCCAACGCCCTGGGTGCGTCCAACGTCGCCACGCACCACCAGCTCGACCGCTCTCTCGCCCTCATCCCCCTCCTCTGCCTCTCTTCCTCGTTCGACCATGAGCGCCCGAGAGCACTGACGAGCACCACCGCGTCCACCGGCCACCACACCCCTCGCCGACGCGCCAAGAAGCTCCGCCGTCTTGTCCTCGACCTCCTCATCGAGGCACGCCTCGTCGGAAGCCCCCGAACGCCCTCACTGACCCCTTCTTCAACCTCCAGCCGCGGAGATCGCTGGCGATCGTGCGCCCGCTCCGATGCTTCCCTGAGCTCACCAAGACCGCCGAACGAACCGATGTGAGCTCTTGCGTGGATCCCCTCCTTCCTCCCCTTCGTTTTCGAGCCGTAGACGTGGCCTCCTTGCCGGCGACGGCCTGCCACCGCCTGAGCTCGTCGCCGACGCAGCTCCGGTGACCAAATGGTCACCACAGCGAGTACAATTTGCTCCCTGCAACGCGTAGTGCCCCGCTAGCCCATCCCCTCGCTCATTTGCACACCGTAACGCTGAAACTGGGATTTCCCGAACTCCGATCGCCGCCGTGAGCTTGATTCCGGCGAGCTCGGCTAATCTCAGCCCCTCCCGCTTGCGTAGATGGATGCGATCGAGCACCCGCAACGCGTAGGTGCTCTCCGCCGTCGATTTGGTCGCCGGAGGACCAAATCCGAAGCTCTCTGCTGCGTCTGGCCTCGCCAGCGGCAAAACGCTGGCGAGTTTGACTTCTTTGACCAGGGGTTTGACCTCCCGTGTGTCACTGACATGTGGGCCATCCCAGCTGACACTTTTTAGTTAGTATTAAATTAGCAATAATTTATAGGGTTAATTAGATAAGTCCCTGACTGATGGGTCCCACGCGTCAGGTTGACCTGGACCGCCAAGTTGACTTGCTGACGTCAAAGTGACGCAGTGCTGATGTAGTAAAGAATTTTCTGGATTTTAACTTATTCAGAAAATCACAGAAATGGTTTATACTTCTAAAAATCATAGAAAATCAACCGTAACTCAGAATGAAATATTATATATATATAATGATCACATATGGAGTTTTATGCATAATATCAGAAAAATGTAATCACATATGGAGTTTCCATGCATGTTTGAACAACCTAAGGTTGTTGTATACGATAACTTGCATAGTTGGCATTTAAATAATCACATATGGAGTTTGAATTTGAACCCTTGGTTCAAATGAACTTCATTTAAATCACTCCTAGTTGCATTAGCTCAAATCACAGCATATTGCCATGTCACATTCATGCATCATATTGTTGCATTGCATTGTTTGTGTTCTCTCTCTGTTGCCGGTGGTTGTTCCCCCTCAGTAGACGTATGTTCCGACCATGAGCTCGATGACACTGATGAAGAGCTATACAATCTTCAGAAGTGCCAGGCAAGCAAAATCCCCTTGTTCATTCCGATACAATCCCACTCTCTCGCTCTTGCTCTCTTTTACTGCATTAGGACAACAACGATTCAACTGTTACATGTTGTGGTAGTTGAACCCTTTCCTTTGCATGACATGTCATTGCCACAGTAAATAGATGAAACCCACTAGCATGAGTAGGAGTTGTTTGAGCTCTGATGTGCCTACTCATCCATGCTTGCTTATTATGCCTGCTATTGCTTAGAGTTGTGTGAGGTCTGATTCATCGAGGATGAATTGGAATGTGGTCATCATGTCCTACTGTTGAGAGCTAAGTGTGTGAACACGATTTGGTAAAGGTAGCGATGAGAGGCCATGTAGGAGTACATGGTGGGTTGTCTCATTGAAACCGTCCTCAGGAACTGAGTTCTATGTTTGTGATCCATGAACAGTTACTACCACACATTGGGTTCCGGTAACTCGACCCCTCTCAGCTTATTAATCAACCCTATCTCTGTACAGGAGTTGCAACTAGCTTATGGTGTTTGTAGGTAGTGTTAGTAGTCTACCAAGTGGCACCCGGTACAGGTGGGCTTGGGACAGACTAGGCACCATGGCACGGTGTACCAAGCGTAGATCCATCCGGCGAGGTGGCTTGGGAACCCTGTACACATCGTTTGGGGCCGTGAGCGACACACCGGTCGGATCTCCTTGCGGATGGAACCCGAATAGGTGATAAATCTGGACTAGAGACTTGTGTGGTTAGTCAGGTCGTGGCCGACTCCCTCGCCAGGCTTCCGCTTGAAGGTTGCCGAGACACACGACGTGTACATGGTGGTAAGTGGAGAGAGCGTGTGTGAAGATGTACACCCTTGCAGGGTTAACATCATCTATTCGAATAGCCGCGTGCGCGACAAAGGACTTCTGGGTTGCCTGTACAGTTCATAGACAAGTGAAAGTGGATACTCTAAAATGTGCAAGATAAGCGTGAGTGCTATGGATGGCGTTCTTGTAGCAAGAGGGGAGTGGATCTATAGTGGTGTATTGATTTGGTGAATATGTGGACTCGTGTGCGCCATCTCAAAATAGTTACCAGCAGTCGTAGTTGAGGATAGCCACTAAGTCAAAGCTGGCTTGCTGCAGTTAAACTCCACCACCCCTTTGTTGATATTGATGCATATGTAGCTAGTTCTGATGTAAGTCTTGTTGGGTACATTTGTACTCACGTTTGCTTAATTTATGTTTTTGCAGAGAGACTTCAGTCTCACTAGTGGTTCCGCGTGGACTTCGATGTTTGACTTGTTACCTCGACTACGATCTTGTGCCCTTGGGAGGGTCTTGTAGATAGTCAGGCTTCTCAGCCTTTTTCATTTGTAGTTGTCTGTACTCAGACATGTTATGCTTCCGTTGCTTGTATGCTCTGTTTGTTTGGTCATGAGACCCGTGTTTGTAATATCTGGCTCCTAAGAGCCTAATGAATAAATACTTTGATTCATAGAAGTTTGTTGTGATGCCATGTTGTATTTGCACATATCCAGCATATTGTGTGTATGTTATTGAAATGCTTGGTATGTGTCGGATCCGACACCTAGTTATTTACCCTTGGTAGCCTATCTTATGGGGAAATGCCTCCTGGTGTTTCCACTGAGCCTTGGTAGCTTGCTACTGCTCCGGAACACATGGATTGACCGGCATGTGTCCTTCCTTGGTCCTGTGTCTGTCCTCTCTGGGGAAATGTCACGCGGTGTATACCGGAGTCCTGTTAGCTTGCTACAGCCCGGCAGCACTCGTTGCTGACCGACACGTGCATTGTTGATGGGCCTCTAACCCCTCGTTGGTTACCCCAAGTGGAAGGTGAAAGATGCAGTGTTGTGAAAGTTTTTTCCCTTAGCAAAGATGCCAATGATCGAATCCCCAGAGACTCCTAGGTTCAACAAGTAGGTGTCAACTGCTAACGGCGCGGATTAGCAATCAACGTGGACCTGCACACATATACAAATAACTTTGCTCCCAACGAGTACAGAGAGGTTGTCAATCCCTCCGGCCTTGTAGTTCACAAAGGATTAAACGCAAATGATAGTAGTGATAGATAATGTTTGCAATAGTAAATAAAAGCGAAAAGTAAATAGCGGATGTGATCAATGATGGTAATATGGACCGGAGTCTCATGATGTTCACTAGTGATGTCTCTCTCCCAAAAGACGATAAAAAACTATGTGAGGTAAACGAATTACAGCTGGGCAATTGACAGGACCACGAACGCAAACCAATGCTGATTGCATTGCAAGAAAGGTTGAGGTTCAAAGCATGGGCGGTACGCCAAAGTAAGTAGACCGAAATCCAACAATATCTACTACTAATCATCCACCTTGAGATATCTATCCAGAACATCTCGCTGGTATTAAGTTGCGAGCCCCACCCATAGTGTAAACTCAATGCAACAGACAACTACATTAAAAGAACTTTGCGTAAAGTAAACAATCCTTGCACCCGCGGGCACAAGCACCGTTGTTTTTCCCCTTGTGGCAACAACACATCCCTTAGACTCATGTTTCTGTCACTCAAGCTAGTCATCGAGGGGCATGAACCCACAATCGAGCATAACGTTCCCTCTTGGAGTCACTACGTATTACTTGGCCAAAGCAATAAATAACAACGGAGAACATGCAAGAATTACTTATGAACATAAATATAAAAGAGGTAGATCAAATATATTACTCAAGATCAATCTGAACATAATCTCATAATCCATCGGATCCCAGCAAACTCATCATAGCAACAACATAAGGATTACATATGTGCCTCGATCATGTAGGGCAGCTCACGAGGACTAATTAGTGAAGCACAAGAACGGGAGGAGAACATCACATAGCTACTGGTCATGGACTCATGGTCCAAGGGAGACTACTCACAACTCATCCGGGAGGCGTCCATGGTGGTGGAGAAGCTCCCGATGGTGATCCTCCCCTCCGGCAGGGTGCCGGGAAGAGTTCTCCTTGTGCTCCCGATCTTGGAAGCGGCGGCGGCGGCGGAACAGAGATGAGATCGCGAAAAAGAGTTCCCGTCCCGAGGGTTTCGAAGGACGCTCTAAATATATGCCGAAGGGGGGCACCAGACGGGGCTCGGGGGGCCCAGGCGCCCCCCCGGCGCGGCCTAGGGGGGGCGCGCCGCCAGGGCGCCTGGAGCCCTGGTGCCCCCCCCCCCCGGCTGTCCTTCGGACGCAAGGTAGGTTCTGGAACGCTGATTTTTTATATAATTTTTCTGGATTTTTCCTCGCAGTTCTCGTAACGTGAAAACCTGAAATACAAAAACAGCCGAAAATAGAAACTGGCACCGGGGTGCACTGGATTAGTAGGTTAGTCCAAATATGATCAAAAGTGTATGGAAGTGTATGAATATCATAGCAATATCACCCAAAAGTGGCATGGAGCAAGCAGAAATTATAGATACGTTTTGGACGTATCAACATCCCCAAGCTTAATTCCTGCTCGTCCTCGAGTAGGTAAATGATAACAAGAATAATTTCTGTGGTGACATGCTATTAACCATATAGGAGTTTTTATAGTCATATGACAAAAGCTTACTGAGACAATGATTCTATAGTAATTAAGTTGCCTCATGAGAAAATCACAAATGACTGAAAGTTTTACAATATGACATTGAAGCATCAAAAAGATTTGCAATGAACATGATGTGCAAATATGATAAAGTGATATCTAGCTTGCCCCCTTTAGTGATGCAAAACATAAATGCAGGGGCACCTTCAAGGTTTAAGTGATGACTAGATACAATGATTTCAAAATAAACGATATCACAATCATGCAAAAGACAATGCTACTTTGGGACAATGCACATTACACTCAGAATGACAGTCATGCTCTCAGTAGTTGGTGCTTTTAAAAGAAGGTGGAGACTCAACATAAAAGTAAAAAAATGGTTATCTGCTAGAACTTTTTATTTTGAAAACATAGAAGCAATTTTGTCAACGGTAGTAGTACTTCATATGTGTCATGCATAAGACATCCTATAAGTTGCAAGCCTCATGCATCGAATACCAATAGTGCTCGCACCTTGTCCTAATTAGCTCGGATTTCCATGGGTTATCATTGCATTACATATGTTTCAACCAAGTTCACAAAGGGGTACCTCTATGCCACCTGAACAAAGGTCCAAGGAGATAAATCGCATTTGATTTCTCGTTTTTGATAGATCTCAACTTGAGGACATCCATACCGGGACAACATAGAAAATAGATGATGGACTCCTCTTTAATGCATAAGCATATTCTCATAAGAGACTGAGGATTAATGTCCAAGCTAAAACTTCCACCATGATGCATGGCTTTGGTTGGCGGCCCAATGTTCTTCTCTAACAATATGCATACTCATTCAACCCATGGCAAATCACCCTTACTTCAGACAAGACGAACATGCATAGCAACTCACATGATATTTAACAAAAGTGTGACAGTTGATGGCGTCCCCAGAAACATGGTTACCGCTCAGCAAGCAACTTATAAGAAATAAGATACATAAGCAACATATTCTTTACCACAATAGTTTTTAAGCTACTTTCCCATGAGCTATGTATTGCAAGGTTAGTCTGCTTAGTACAAGTGGAGGTTAGCAAAAGACTGGGAGCGACCAACTAAGAGAGCAATGACGGTCATAATCATGCAGAGCGACAAAGCAACATTGAATCAGGCATGGTAGTTATATTGCTACTCAGAAATAAAAGATCATCAAGGCTTGACAGACTTCTTTACAGTCTTAAATATGCGTGAGCATACGCCAAGTCAATCAAAATAAATTCTCGAAGGAAGATATTACTAAACCATACCACATCATTGGCAAACAAATCAAGTTGGTACTCCAATAATACATTGGGAATCCCCCAGCTATTTGAGACTAACCATAAGAAAACCTGAACTACTAAGCGCCATTATGCACGTAGCATATTTATCATAGACATATTAACCAATGCAACGGAAGCAAACTCTCTTAATAAGGTGAGCATGATAATTAAAGAGAGTTCAAGCAACCAACTAAACAAAAGCTCTTTGAAAAGATAAGCATGAATACTAAGAGCAGAGCATGATAGTAGCTATTAAAAGACAAATAACACACACAACAAAGATATACATGAAAATTCTATGTTATGTTCTAGGTAGAAGTGGAGCGTGTTTCTCTCCCACATAAAGGAATGCTGAGTTCCGACTCGTTATGAAAAACTAAAAAGAAAACTAAAAGCAAGACGTTCCAAGCATAGCACTTAACACATGAAGTGATAAAAATATAGCGGAACGAAAGACGAACTGATAATGTTGAAGGAGAAGGGGATGCACGGTGGCATCCCCAATCTTAGACGCTTGAGTCTCCTTGAATATTTCTTGGGGGTGCACGGGGGCATCCCCAAGCTTGAGCGCTTGACACTCCTGAATCTTTTTATCATCTTCCCTCGCACACTTGAAAACTCCCTTCATACATAACTCATTATAATCTAATTAGCGAGGTTAGTACCCTTAATAAAATAATTATACCTTGCTGGAAATAATGATATTCTTGAAGTTCTACTGTTTCTCAAGATTGCCAAAAGGTTTTTGCAAAGAAAAAGCAAGCTCTTGGTTTGCAAAATGAAGGAAAGGCAAAACATGACAGAATCAGTGAAAAACAGAACAACAGGTAGTAATTGATTTGTTCGGGGCACTTCTGCAACTCAAATAAAAAAACTCAGAACAGACGCACGAAAGACAATTATATAGAGAACGCTGTCGAAAAAATCCAGACCAAAAAGATGATCTGGTGATTTTATACGAATTTTTCTATCCAAGGACAGAATCTGTTTGCTGGACAGCACCTCACAACTTTTGAACTTTCTAGCAATCAGAGGCTATACTTGGCACAAATATGAAAAGCAAAGATACAATGATGATGCTACAGTAGTAAACAACATCAAGACACAACAAAAGCAAAATATAAAAATTTATTCATGTGGGCTGCCTCCCAAAAGCGCTTTCTTTTATGCCTTTAAGCTAGGCATAATGCATAGAGATCAAGTTTTATCAAGAGTAAAAGAATAGCTAGCTCGTACAACGGACTCAAAAGGTAACTTGATCTTCTTTCGAGGGAAGTGTTCCATCCCTTTCTTGAGAGGAAACTGAAATTTTATATTACCCTCTTTCATGTCAATGATAGCACCAACGGTGCGTAAAAAGGGACGTCCCAAAATAATTGGACATGCAGGATCACATTCAATATCCATAATAGTGAAATCAATGGGAACATAATTATCATTAACAACGATAAGAATATCGTCGATCCTTCCCAAAGGTTTCTTTAAGGAAGAATCAACGAGACGAACACCAAAAGGACAAGAATCATAAGGTTTCAATTTAAGCATATCATATAGTCTTTTGGGCATAACAGAGGTACTAGCTCCAACATCACATAATGCATAGCAAGAGAAGTCATTCAATTTAATTTTTATCATAGGATCCCAACCATCTTCTAGCTTTCTAGGTATGGAGGCTTCTACTCTAAGTTTCTCCTCCCTAGCTTTGATGAGCGCATTAGTGATATGCTGTGTGAAGGCAAGGTTAAGCGTGCTAATGCGGGGGTCTCTAGACATCTTGTGAAGGAAATCAATAACTTCGGTAAGAGTGCAATTATCAAAATCAAGGTCACGAGCATCAAGTAAAGTGGTAGTAGTGTCCTTTAGGTTCACTTGCTTGGTAGTTTCTATAGTCATAGCATCGCCATTAATAGGTCCAATGGGACCAGGAGTACATTGGGTGCTAAGAGTTTGGATATCCTCAACAACTTTGATAGTAGCAACAGTGTGGTGGGTAGGAAGGCTCTTAATTCTATCCTCTTCCTCCCTTTCTCTAGCCCATCTTTCTTTAAGTTTAGCCATCATCCTAATGTTTTCATTAATTTGCACTTGAATAACATTTATAGGAGTGACTTCCCTCTCCTCAAGAGGAGAAGTTTTAATATTTAGCAATTTTACCTCATTGGCTAAATGGTCTACTTTAAAAGAAAGATCATCTAGTTTATGTAGTTTTTCTTCTACACTCTTATTAAAGGCTTTTTGGGAAGTGATGAAATCTTTAAGTATAATCTCTAGTTCAGTAGTGGAGTTCTTGGTACTAGGATAAGCATTGTTGTTCCCATAAGAATTAGAGGGGAACGGTCTAGGATTGCTACCAAAGTTACTCCTATAAGCATTGTTGTTAAAATTGTTTCTAGAGATAAAGTTCACATCTACTTGTTCTTGAGCAATCAAAGAATTTAAAGGAACATCGCGAGGATCAACAGAAGATTGCTTCAAAAGTAGAGAGATGATTAAGTCAACCTTTTCATTTAAGGAGGAAATCTCCTCGACAGAGTTTACCTTCCTACCTGTTGGAGCGCGGTCGGTGTGCCATTGGGAATAGTTGGTCATCATCTCATCGAGAAGTTTTGTGGCAGCACCAAGTGTAGTTGACATAAAAGTTCCTCCCGTGGCCGAATCTAACAAGTTCCGCGAGGTAAAGTTCAAGCCTGCATAAAAAGTTTGGATAACCATCCAAGTAGTCAAACCATGAGTAGGGCAGTTCTTGATAAGAGACTTCATACGTTCCCAAGCTTGGGCAACGTGTTCATTATCCAATTGTTTAAAATTCATTATGTTACTTCTAAGTTGGATAATTTTAGCAGGTGGATAGTATTTTCCAATAAAAGCATCTTTGCACTTGTCCCATGAATCTATGCTATTTCTAGGCAAATACTGAAACCAAATTTTAGCTCCTCCTCTCAAGGAGAAAGGAAAAAGCTTAAGCTTAACAATATTACCATCTATTTCTTGGTACTTTTGCATATCACAAAGTTCAACAAAGTTGTTTAAGTGTAAAGCAGCATCATCTCCAGCACCGGAGAATTGATCTTTCATGACTAAGTTCAGTAAAGCAAGTTTAATTTCATATGAAGGTGCTGAAGTGGCAGGTGTAGTGATAGGTGTGCTGATAAAGTCATCGTTGGTGTGACTAGTGAAGTCACACAACTTGGTGTTCTCGGTGGAACCCATAGTAGCAAGCAAGCAAGATAACTATTTTTGTGATTTTCGATAAAAGGTACTAAAGCAAAAACTGAAAGGTAAACTAACAAGACTAAAAAGCAAAGGTAAAAGATAGCATGCAACTCCCCTATCCTGAAGAGTGGAGTCCCCGGCAACGGCGCCAGAAAATACTCCTTGATGGGCCTCTAGCCCCTCGTTGGTTACCCCAAGTGGAAGGTGAAAGATGCAGTGTTGTGGAAGTTTTTTCCCTTAGCAAAGATGCCAAGGATCGAATCCCCAGAGACTCCTAGGTTCAACAAGTAGGTGTCAACTGCTAACGGCGCGGATTAGCAATCAACGTGGACCTGCACACATATACAAATAACTTTGCTCCCAACGAGTACAGAGAGGTTGTCAATCCCTCCGGCCTTGTAGTTCACAAAGGATTAAACGCAAATGATAGTAGTGATAGATAATGTTTGCAATAGTAAATAAAAGCGAAAATTAAATAGCGGATGTGATCAATGATGGTAATATGGACCGGAGTCTCATGATGTTCACTAGTGATGTCTCTCTCCCAAAAGACGATAAAACAGCTATGTGAGGTAAACGAATTACAGCTGGGCAATTGACAGGACCACGAACGCAAACCAATGATGATTACATTGCAAGAAAGGTTGAGGTTCAAAGCATGGGCGGTACGCCAAAGTAAGTAGACCGAAATTCATCAATATCTACTACTAATGATCCACCTTGAGATATCTATCCAGAACATCTCGCTGGTATTAAGTTGCGAGCCCCACCCATAGTGTAAACTCAATGCAACAGAAGAAAGGTTGAGGTTCAAAGCATGGGCGGTACGCCAAAGTAAGTAGACCGAAATCCATCAATATCTACTACTAATCATCCTCCTTGAGATATCTATCCAGAACATCTCGTTGGTATTAAGTTGCGAGCCCCACCCATAGTGTAAACTCAATGCAACAGACAACTGCATTAAAAGAACTTTGCGTAAAGTAAACAATCCTTGCACCCGCGGGCACAAGCACCGTTGTTTTCCCCCTTGTGGCAACAGCACATCCCCTAGATTCATGTTTCTGTCACTCAAGCTAGTCATCGAGGGGCATGAACCCACAATCGAGCATAACGTTCCCTCTTGGAGTCACTACGTATTACTTGGCCAAAGCAATAAATAACAACGGAGAACATGCAAGAATTAATTATGAACATAAATATAAAAGAGGTAGATCAAATATATTACTCAAGATCAATCTGAACATAATCTCATAATCCATCGGATCCCAGCAAACTCATCATAGCAACAGCATAAGGATTACATATGTGCCTCGATCATGTAGGGCAGCTCACGAGGACTAATTAGTGAAGCACAAGAACGGGAGGAGAACATCACATAGCTATTGGTCATGGACTCATGGTCCAAGGGAGACTACTCACAACTCATCCGGGAGGCGTCCATGGTGGTGGAGAAGCTCCCGATGGTGATCCTCCCCTCTGGCAGGGTGCCGGGAAGAGTTCTCCTGGTGCTCCCGATCTTGGAAGCGGCGGCGGCGGCGGAACAGAGATGAGATCGCGAAAAAGAGTTCCCGTCCCGAGGGTTTCGAAGGACGCTCTAAATATATGCCGAAGGGGGGCACCAGACGGGGCTCGGGGGGCCCGGGCGCCCCCCCGGCGCGGCCCAGGGGGGGCGCGCCGCCAGGGCGCCTGGAGCCCTGGTGCCCCCCCGGCTGTCCTTCGGACGGAAGGTAGGTTCTGGAACGCTGATTTTTTTATATAATTTTTCTGGATTTTACCTGGCAGTTCTCGTGACGTGAAAACCTGAAATACAAAAACAGAAGCTGGCACCGGGGTGCACTGGATTAGTAGGTTAGTCCAAATATGATCAAAAGTGTATTGAAGTGTATGAATATCATAGCAATATCACCCAAAAGTGGCATGGAGCAAGCAGAAATTATAGATACGTTTTGGACGTATCAATTGTTGGGTCATGTATGCATGTCCGTGTAATTTAGTGTCACTTCTGGTTTATAACTAGTCATGTCGGCCCGAGTTCTTTGTCATATGGATGCTAGCAACACTATCATATACGTGAGCCAAAATGCGCAAACGGTCTCGGGCCAGGTAAGGTGGCACCCGTGAGGATACCGTGCGTGAGGCCGTGAGGTGATATGATGTGTTACATGCTAGATTGATGTGACTTAGGATCGGGGTCCCGACAAATAAATGAATTATTAATAATAGGGAAATTAGCCTGCTAATGGCGAATTAGCCTACTAATTGGGTTTTGCTATTGCAAACGTTTGTTGACAAAAATACCATGGGCGATGACCTCAGCCAACACGCACAGTTTCTAAGAATAAATCGTGTTGGATCAATGAACAATTACACGTGACTTTCTTTTGAAAACTGTTTGCGTTAGGCCACCTTGCGCAAACGTTTACCACATAAAAAGTGTGTGTGATGAACAACCTTTGCTACACAGTTTCTTTTACACACCGTGTGTGATGCATTCAATAACACAAATGATAAAATTATTAATATCGTGTGCAATGGCAACACTATCACAAATGATTTAACGGGAAAAATTGGGTGTGATGTACCTGTGAACAGAAAAGTTTTCCTTGGAGCGACTGTGTGGCATGTACATACGAACGGAAACGTTTAGCGGGGACTGGCTGTGTGGGATGTACTTGCGACCGGAAACAATTTTGCCGTACAATTGTATTTTTTAGCTCTACTATACGTATTTCCGTATTTGAGCGCTCGCCGGTCGCACACGACCTCATTTTGCCGAGCGTGTGTGCCAGGAGGGCATATCCCCGACGGTTTCTGGGTCGTGTGGGAAGGACCCCCCTATCGCCCACACTCACTTGGCGGCGGTTCCAAATGTCGTCGCGGAAAGGGGTTAAAAACCGTTTGTTTAGGACCGACGCGCACGAGTGGCTCCAAATCCAAAACTAAGAATTTTCCCCTTCTTAGTTTTCCTCCTAGTATTTAACAAAATTAAGTTGACATTTTTTTGAGCACTTTGATTTATCTGTTTTACTACTGCCTTATTTTTCTCGTTGTTTCTTTGCGATGAATAGATCCTGTATTTGACGAAGTAGTTAGAGAAGAAGAAGGAGACAGACTTGAAGACTTTTAAGACCAAGCCAATCAAGGCAAGCAGCCCTTTGACCATGGCACCCCTCTTATTCATCGGTACCCTCTTTCCGATTGCATGATAATGAAAAGTGGCGGTGATGAACTTGTTACGAACCACTAAATGATGCATGCCCATACTCATAGCTCTACCTTGTGCATGGAGGAACTATGTCAAAAGATTAGTCATTGATGCATAATGTTGCATGTATGCCATGAAATCCTCGTGGTTGCATTCTTTCAGAAACCCCATTGGGTGTCCCTAATGCCCGTGGGTGATGTTGAACTAAGGTCATCACTTGAGGAAGAAGTGGTGTACCGGAGATAGCATTTTCGTGTGTGTGTAAAATGATGGATTAGATTTAGGTGTGATTACCGTCCCAACCAAACATGTGCAACCACTCTACCCCTTATGGGACGAGGCATTATTCATTACCTAGGCCGATACTAGCATGGTGCCCACATTACTAGTGACTTGAGGTCATTCTCAAGACGGGGTCGTGCTCGGATAGGCGGCCATGACTGTTTTCACAAGGCATCGGACACACCGTTGGTCCCTTCGTGTACATGTGATAATGTGTAAGGGCAGAGTCCCACGATCTTTTGCTTATACACGAGGGTCGTGTACCAACGAGTGGACCCTATATTAGTGTCCTCTAGGGAAAGATAATGATTGGGTGCTTCTCCCGAGTACTTGAGGTACTGCGGGATCGTGGATGACACGAAAGCTTCCCGGATCTTGTGGGTGAAGTGCGCAACCTCTGCAGAGTGTCAAACTATTCGAATAGCCGTGTCCACGGTCATGAACAGTTGGGTGGTGCTACTTAAACTATGTCTAGTAATTTTACAAACTTGGTGCATGTGTGAGTGGAAGAGAACTATTTGAGTCAAGGCAATGACTCGACATGTTGAATAAGCTAGAGTTGATCCAAACTCTATTTATGTTGATATTTGTAACATGTTCTCATGGTTACCAAAGTTCATTGATGCATGTCTTACAGGATGATAGGTCATTTCATCTAGCTTGATGCTAGGTTGCTTACTTGTCGTTACATCATGCATTGTTACCTTGATCCAAAAACATGGGTTGCTTGTGAGTACATTTAAAGTACTCATTGGCTTGCCACTGGTTATTTAATTGGCCAGGCATGGAAGAACAGGAGTTCGAAGAAGAATTCTTTGAAGACGAACATGCGAACTAGGACGCTTTCCCAGTCATAATACCTATAGGGTTAAGGCAGATGGCATGGGTTCTACCTATCTACGAAGATCTCCGCTGCTTGAGTTTATTTGATGTTCAACCCTTGAGGCTTTATCTAGGTAAGACTTGACCATAATGGTCATAATTTGTGTAAGACGGTATGTATGGATGTAAGACTCTTGTTATTCACCTTCTGTGTGTTCAGTGAGCATTGATCTCTGGGATCACTGTACACGTGCATTTGCCGATCTCGACTTATGAGTCGGGGTCCCCACATAGATGTTGAGATTTTTTCCTATAAAGTTGGTCAAACTTTAAAATGTTTGACTTTGACCAAATCTTATATGCAGACTAAAAAGAAACGGAGGGAGTATTTACGAAATTTACATTAACTGGCAATCTCCTGGCTCCAGCCGTCATGTCGTGACACGCATGGCACTTAACATTACAACCTATAACCATCTTATACATACACTCATTATCATGATGAAGGCTATGCCACATCATATGCATACCCTGCAAAACTAAGTTAGACGTCCTCTAATCGGTTTTAGCAAAATATTAGTTACGCGGTTAATCAATTTTAACAAGTAATACTAGCTACCTACATCCACAATTTAGGCGATAATTCTTGATGCTAGATTAAGTTTCCGGGTGCGTGAAAGAAGAGACTTAATTAAAAGTCTCGCCCCCACACTAAACTTTGTCTAATACGCATGAACCCCTAGAGGATCATCCATCTTCGGTACCATCTTGTGTACGCGATGGTTCACTATTCTCAACTATGGTGAAGCCCAAGGAACTGTTAGTAGATCGTCGACGGCCAGAGTCGATTGATTGCCAGAACCTTGTGAAAGCGACACCATGACATTGATTAATTGAACCAAAGCAACACACTAGGGAAGCATAGCAAGAACATAAACCCTCACAATCACATGTGATCTAGAATGCAACCTGCACCTACTCGTATAACTGCTCATGATGTCACTATTGGGAAATATAGTAGAAAACAAAAAAATCGTGCCTACGATAACCCAATATCAATATGAATATGCATAACGGGTCAGGATCACGATCGTTATCGTCATCGAGTTGCAGCGGAAGAAGAACGTGTCGGTGTAGATTGTACTTGGAGTCCCTTGAACCATCGATGAATGACCATGCAAACCATCACGAATAGTCTCTCGAACCGAAGACCGAAAGCACAACCTCTCTGCTTGGTTGCAAGCATGCAACCTTCACGATCCGGCAACGCTTCACCGTTTAGAGCTAATCATTGCTGGAGAATTAGTGGAATGAGATTAGAACCATATAGGGCTTCTAATTATGAGGACAAGAGGATTAGCCTAGCTCTAATTAGTCAACTAGGAGCAACTACAACTATAACTAGAAGAACTAGAGGAGGCTCCAAAAACTTGTGTGTTCAATTGTGGCCAATACCTCAAGTATATACGGGCTAGAGGGGAGGGAGAGGCAACTACCAAGGAGGGAAAGCCTTCTTGGGGCGTCGGCCAAAGGGGTAGGAGGCGCCTCCCCACTTGGGCCCTTGTGGCCCAAGTTGCATTCCACATCTTAGCTTTTTTAGGCCCCGTTGATATTTAATAAATGTAAAATTGTTCTAAATACTTGCAAACCATTTTATATATAATTTAGCATCCCCAGAAACATTTTCCATCCATATATTATTTATCGATAAACCCCAATATTACCCAATATTCACCGAAACCCTTCCGATGACCCCGAAACGCTTTTTGATCTTCTCGGAACTATTCCGAATATTAATGAAACAATTCCACACATATATCTCATCACTCCCATCCTACTAACGCTCATCCGATCGTGATTGCCTTAAGCTTGTGACCCCGTAGGTTTGGTGACCCATAGACATGAATGAAACTCCTCCGTCCAATGGCCGACAACGGAACCGTGGACGTCCATATCGGTACCTATGAGCAGAAGAATGATATTCGAGTGAACCTTTGGTTATCATGTGATAGTCCCTTTGCTTTGCGTTACTTTACAAAACCTGGGATGCATCGGTATCCTCCTGAGTCAACACATACTCGCTATACCGAAATCCTCGTTACCGATTTTGTACTCTTTCCCCCTTGTCGTGTTCTGGCATCCCCGTGATGTAGTCACCTATGTCTTGCTATATGATGATGGATTCTGCCACACCAGGTGGGCCCTAAGAATATCTCTCCATCGTCAGAGGAGCAAATCCCACTCTTGAGCTATCTAGTCCATTGACAAACTTTCCGGCGAACCTGTAAGTTGTCGTTATGATTACCGTGTTACATGTGACGTTTGAGCAATCCCAAAGTCCAGCGTGCAGTGAGAAGTGACTATGGTACTCTCATGGTCTAAGGAGCCAAGTCTCATGTTAACACTTCGTGTTATTACAATTGATTACATACGATATTATCTCAATTCATAACAAACAAGTTTGGATCGATTCAATATGATCGTTCTTCTAACGTCACAGTCTCAATATTTTTTAGGACTATCATTACACTTCAAAATATCCTAAGATCCGGAAATATGACCGCCAACAACACTTGAGCTAGTCTTAGAGGCGAGACTAGAAACCTTTATTTTATCCATTTTATCATTTCACACGTGTATGTGAGTTTTCCACCGAATGTCATATTCCAGGATCATAGCAGTTATAGCATGAAATATAAATACTAAATTATGAACATGGATATATAATAATACAAATATTATTTCCTCTAGGGCATATTTCCAACAGCCGCCCGAGACACAAGCAGCCAATGCGGGCGGTACATCAGAGTTCCAGCCGATGCTATCATTCAGCAAACATAAACGACCAATCTCTGCTGTTCATGTGCTACAATATCCGCACTACTCGACAAACAGTAACATAACCACATTTTCAGCTGGAGCTTGTTATCCTCGATGATGGCGACAAATGGAGAGGAGTCCACCTTTTTTTCTTTTGAGGGAAGGCCATTATGGCGCATTTTATTATTTCAGAAAATGTTTACATCGCTCAACAAGAAATGGATAACAAAGCTAGGGGCATCATCGTGCCTAGTACAGTCAACTTTTTGTGAAAAACAAAACCTAGCTAGTTCGTGCGCCACTACATTAGCTTCCCTATGGCAGTGCATAAAATTAACCAAACCAATATCTCGAGCAATTTCCGTGCACGATGCGTAAATCGGGATTGCATTATCATACCACTGACTTGTTCCAGATAATGCATCTATAACACCCATGCAAACAGACCCTACTAGAAGGCAATTACAACCAACCTTATTTGCTAACACTAAACCATCTCTAAGGGCCATCGACTCCATAGTTTGGGCAGAAGCATGATACGGAATGAACTGAGAATGCCCAGCCAGGAAGGTGCTTGAGAAGTCTCGAAGAACGACACATGTCGCCCCAGTTCCATCCTCCGCATGATAAGAGGCATCAAATTTAATTTCAAACATCCCCCAGCTGGTTTTACCCATTTATCCTTTACATCATTGGTCACCTTCACGGCAGCTTTCGAATAATTTGAAGTAATGGCTAGAATAGAGAGTGCACACTTGTTCACCGGAGGGACCACACCTTCACGTGTTACCTAACGGCGCATCCACTGGATATACCAACACGTAGTAAGCACTACTTGTTGAAGACATAAATCAGGGTAGTCCGACATGATCGAAGATTGATCTTAAAATGTGTTCAAGTACAACTAACCCAAAGCTGTCGACCATACTAGCATGAACAATAAACTCACTCAGCCCAGCTTCAACCAAACCTCCCTTTATTGAACACAACTGAATAAAAGGTGAACGATGTCCTCGGGTCCTTGCTTGCATAAAGGGGAAATCCTATTAGTCCCAATATGATGGTTGACAAGCATTTCTGGGGGATCAAACCATGTAGTACACGCCACCCATTTTTTTTAATTTTTGCCAGGACATTCAACTTCCAAAGTAAACCCGATTTTGGATTCGATCTTAAGGTTCCTTCGCATGTGAGGCTCTACCTCCGTACCGATGCATCCATTCGCAATGATGACAAGTAGCCGGATCTGATAAAGTTACATGCAACAAAATCAACAAAGGCATTATATTGTAGCGGAATCTGAAGAATTCTATTAGCACCTACCAACCAAAAAATTGATCTGATGAGGTTAGGTCCAGGAAGACAAGAATTAAGGGCCTGTTTGGATTGCTACCAAAGCTGACCTGCCATTTTTTGGCTAGCCCATGCAGTTTGATAGTTGTTTGGATCTACACCAAAAAATTGGCTCGCCCGACTTGTCTGGCGCCTCTCCGTGTAATTCTTGCCAACACGTGGACGAAACCAGGGCGCGAGAAAGTTGCATCAATATTTTGGCATTGTGACCTTGGTTGTTAAGGGGGGCCCTGCTGCATGCATGCACTTAGGATAAGTCGTTTCTTTTGGCTGTAACCAATCAGCGAAGCTTTTTTAATTCAAAGATTGCGGGCCTGTGCGTGATTAGCATCACATGCAGTAATTCTGTAGTATCCAAACAATAGCAAAACAAAGTGCTTGCAGTATGCTGTGTCATTTTCTTTGTGACTTTTGTTACCATTGATTAAATATAAGAATTTTTCATAAAAAACACATCTAAGTATTGAAATGTATTTCTTCTCAATTTTGTAATGGATGTAGTTAAATATTTTTGGACTAGCATAATCATCATGCCATTTGGTCGCAAACCAAACAAAACAATGATCTTATTTGCCAAAATTTTGGAGGATACAATGATCACAATCCAAACACCAACAACTTATCAAAATTTTGGTCATGCCAAAATATTAGTGGGGCAAGTTGAGGCTCAAACCAAACAGCCCCAAATCCCTGGTAGTATAACCAGCCAACGGATCAGATGCACGCACAGGCTTCACCGTCCGGATCACATGACGACATCGAACGGCTGGCGTTGTTCCACGAGAGCACCATCAGCAAGCCGTCCACTCCGGAGCACAGCTCGCCAGTCGCCACCACTCCGTGCCCCGATCAGCCATGGCGGATGAAACCCTCGCGGCCTCCCCCGCCTCGCCGCCAAAACCCTAAACCCTATCCCACTGCCGAGTACCGCCGCCCCAGCCCACACGTCCGGCACGCCGGCCATGGGGCCCCGTCGAGACGGCGTCCGCTTCGTCTCCTCCGGCGTCAAGCTACCGCACGCCTCCCCGGCTCCGGCCCCTGCCCCTGCCCCGGCGCACGCCCTGCTCTCTGCCGCGCTCCCCCCGTTCGCGCACATCGGCCGGGCCATCGACGCCGCGGCCCGCCGCGTCGCCGCGTCGTTCCCCCGCGTCCCAGCCGCGCGGGCTGAGACGCCGGCCGCCCCCTTGCCGCGGAGGCACGGGAAGGACGGCGTTGGGAGCGGGGGCGGGGGCGAGGAGCGGGTTCTCATCAGCGAGGTGGCGGTGCGCGGAAAGGACGGGGAGCCCCTGGAGAGGCCCGAGTTGGAGGAGGTGGCCGCCGCGGCGCTGCGCGCTTGCCGCCCCAACGCGGCCCTCACGGTGAGGGAGGTGCAGGAGGATGTGCACCGAGTCGTGGAGAGCGGGCTTTTCCGCTCCTGCATGCCCGTCGCCGTGGACACCCGCGATGGTATTCGCCTTGTCTTTGAGGTCAGGACTTTGCCTGTTCCCCAATCCCCCTTTCATGGCTTATCTTTGGAGCTGAAGGTTGCGTAACTTGGGACGCTCTGTGGTATAGGTGGAGCCGAACCAGGACTTCCACGGGCTGGTCTGTGAGGGTGCCAACATGCTGCCTTCCAAGTTCCTAGATGACTCATTTCGCGACCGCCATGGTACATGTTCTCATTTTTTAAGACTCCGTTATGTAAGCTGTGGTTATTGATTTGTGTAACTGAGTGTATTGATTTACTTTGCACAATGCCAGAGGAACGAACACTACATGTTAGCTTTACGCCATTTAAGTATGTAAACTTGTCTGGCAAAGAGATATCTAGAATGCATAAGAGAATTACCACGACCATGCATATATTTATCTAATGCAACATTGGTCTAAAATGAGGCCTGCATTGATCACCTTTTTCGAGTTTTTGGTCCTATTATGATACCATTATTTTGAACTGTGCAGCATAATTATGCGACAGTTACAATGCAAAGGTGACACGGCAAATAAAGCACACCTTTTATGTGGACTCGCATGGTTCTTGTTGTTGGTTCAGTTTTAATCTAAAAACCTGTTTTCCCACACTGCATAGAAACCTATGGTAAAATAGTCCATGTACAGTGACATAGTCTCTCGGTATCCTTCCTTTATAGAGAAATGATGTAAAACTACTGAATTAGGATCTGAGCGGACCTCAGTATGGCGGGGGAGTGGGCGAACAATTCTACAACCTTGATTCAAGTCCTCTCCACTTGAATTTGGGGTGTATATTTCCTCTTTAACAGAACATGTAGTTCCTCCTGCATGTTTCTCCAAATTTTATTTCTCTAAAAGAAAGAGAAACGATTTTGTAATCTTAGTCTACTTTTATTAGCTTTTAAGATTTGTTCTTGAGATCTATGTTTTGTGTTACATTATGCAGGGAAAATAATCAACATAAGACATTTAGATCAAGTGATTAAGTCCATTAACGGATGGTATCAGGAGCGTGGTCTTACTGGCATGGTAGGTGGGGAAAATAATTAATATAATCCATGTTCTACCGTTGTGCACAATTTTTCGTTTTCTTCTATTTGGTGATGCATTGCAATTTGTTTGAGAACATTGCTGAACAATAGGCATCTGCTGCACTTCTCTCAAGGAGCAACTGAATATGCTTTATATCTTCTTGGCCTCCTAGAGGCCTAGTAACACAAGACTTGAGTTGTCAATTTCTGTTTTTGTAATGCATTTGCCATTATTTACATCTCACCCGTCACCAGTTCCAAATTGGTAGGGCATACAGCATAGTTCTATTTTACCGTGTTGTTTGTTACTTCCTGGTTCCTGCTATGCATATATAACTTCATTGTCACGCTATGCTTTTGATTCTACATGTTCTTAATTGTAAGTTGTAACAAACTAGAAACATGATGCGAGAAAAATGTGAGTATGTGGGAGTTGCTAACCTGTTAGTTGCATCTAGCAAACATTTAGGTGCCTACCATTTTTTTTGGTAAAAAGCAACATTGTTTACAGTTTTAGATAGTAAAAGAATATTTCACTGCTAATGGTAACTCAATGAAGGCGCTTGATTTGATTTCAGGTTTCGTATGCTGAAATCCTTTCTGGGGGAATTCTAAGGTTACAAGTTTCTGAAGCTGAGGTTAATAATATCAATATCCGCTTTCTGGATAGAAGAACGTGAGAATCATAGCTTGACTTAGTGAGATTTGCTGATTACTGTTTTATGGCCTTGTATTATTCTGATCACTTGTATCTTCTTTCTCTTTCAATCTCTCTATCACTAGTGGTGAACCAACTATCGGAAAAACAAAACCAGAAACCATACTCCAGCAGCTTACCACCAAGAAGGGTCAGGTCAGAGCAATTTATAAGTTATTTGCTGTATTTGTGTTCTAATCTACTCTGGACGCATTATTGATGATATTCATGAATGTTTATTTTGATTATGTCCTTGGTGCACAATTTTGCATGGCATGATTTTATTAACAGTTCTCATTTCACACTTGCGATATGGTGATGTGCGTTTAAATATTGTTAGTGTGGCGTGGAAGTTGCTATGCAAATACCATGACCTAAACCACAAGTACTATTGTTAAAAGGATGTCAACAATAACACCAAGTGTGGCCGGAATTGGATCATGCTTGTATAGTCTCTGTGTATGTAGGCTTGGGTTGATGTCAATTTGAAACTGCTGCCCTGTAGCCTTGATACTGTAATGGACATCTTATCTGTCTTATTAATGATGAAAATAGGCTTACAATAGAGCCCAAGTGAAAAGAGATGTTGAAACAATACTCACTATGGGAATTATGGAGGATGTCACAATAATTCCGCAGCCCGTGGGAGGTGAAGCTAATTTATAGTTCCCATTTTCTTGAAGCTGATCTTCATTTTCTCAAGTACCTGTGCTCTTATCTATTGTCTTGTGCAGATTCTAATAAAGTGGATCTTGTCATGAATCTTGTTGAACGCAAATCTGGTGGTTTCTCTGCTGGTGGTGGCATTTCGAGTGGGTTAGTACAAGTAGTCATTTAGTACTGTTTATGAGTGAATTGTATGCTTTCATAAAGTATGTTTCTTAACCTGTAAGGTGCTGAGGTGGTTTGTTATGTACTGGATTTTAAATACTATATGTAGCCTATATGCAACTATATTTGAAATTTTAGTCTTAACATATATCATGCTATTTTTGTGCAGGATAACAAATGGGCCTCTTTCTGGATTAATTGGCAGGTCAGTACATTCTTCAGTCAATAACCTCTTATTTCCTCTGGAATGGAAAGTAGCTTGTTTACAACAACAACAAAGCCTTTAGTCCCAAACAAGTTCGGGTAGGCTAGAGGTGAAACCCATAAGATCTCGTGACCAACTCATGGCTCCGGCACATGGATAGCAAGCTTCCACGCACCCCTGTCCATAGCTAGTTCTTTGTTGATACTCCAATCCTCCAGGTCTCTCTTAACGGACTCCTCCCATGTCAAATTCAGTCTACCCCGACCTCTCTTGACATTCTCCACAAGCTTTAGCCATCCGCTATGCATTGGAGCTTCTCGAGGCCTGCGCTGAATATGCCCAAACCATCTCAGACGATGTTGGACAAGCTTCTCTTACTTTGGTGCTACCCCAACTCTATCTCGTATATCATCATTCCGGACTCGATTCTTCCTCGTGTGGCCACACATCCATCTCAACATACGCATCTCCGCCACACCTAACTGTTGAACATGTCGCCTTTTAGTCGGCCAACACTCAGCGCCATACAGCATTGCGGGTCGAACCGCCGTCCTGTAGAAGTTGCCTTTTAGCTTTTGTGGCACTCTGTTGTCACAAAGAATGCCAGAAGCTTGGCGCCACTTCATCCATCCGGCTTTGATTCGATGGTTCACATCTTCATCAATACTCCCATCCTCTTGCAGCATTGACTCCAAATATTGAAAGGTGTCCTAAGGCACCGCCTGCCCATCAAGGCTAACCTCCTCCTCCTTACACCTAGTAGTACTAAAACCGCACATCATGTACTCAGTTTTAGTACTACTAAGCTTAAACCCTTTCGATTCCAAGGTTTGTCTCCATAACTCTAACTTCCTATTTACCCCCGTCCGACTATCGTCAACTAGCACCACATCGTCCGCAAAGAGCATACACCGTGGGATATCTCCTTGTATATCCCTTGTGATCTCATCCATCACCATGGAAAGTAGCTTGTTTAATTATGTAAAAATATTGTCATGGTAATATTTTAGAGATAAAGTTTCTTAAGCTCCAACTTGGCTTTGAGCCTTTCTGAAACAACAATTCCAGGAAGCAACCTGACATATAACCTGTGAATAATTAACTATGGGATTACTTAAAATGTATCACTTAGAAAGGGGCTCATGCTCATGATATGAGCTATTCTCAAGCCCCACCATCACATTGTAGCGCCAAAGTTAAGATGACCCTCCAAAGCCCAACAGGGCTTCAGGAACTGGCAATTTTTAGATGTTTGTTTTAATTTTGTTATTTATCTTATACCTGCCTGGATAAACAGGAAGTTCTACATCTATTTTATTTTCCCCTCACACTGGAGTTTTTAAACAGCTTTGCATATTCTCAGCGGAATGTTTTTGGGAGGAACAAGAAGTTGAATGTCTCACTAGAGAGGGGCCAAATAGATTCTATATTTCGTTTAAACTACACTGACCCTTGGATTGACGGTGACAATAAGAGGACCTCCAGAACTGTCATGGTTCAGGTATTTACGTTTAGTATAATATCATCACAGTTCCATGATTCCATCAGCTGTGAATCATGTGCATGCGCTTACGATAGTTTTCCTTGTCAGAATTCAAGGACCCCTGGAACACTTATCCATGGTGGAGAGCATCCTGACCATAGTCCTATTACAATTGGACGGGTAACTGCTGGCATTGAATATAGCCGACCTTTCAGGCCTAAATGGAGTGGTACTCTTGGATTGATATTTCAGGTAAACATGTGAATAATAGTTGTAGTAATTGATTCGCCTTTCCCCTGCATGAAGGCCTGCTAGCAAAAGTCTAAAGTAGACATAGTCGTGTACTCATGTGATGTTGGTACTAACTTTGTTGATTGAACCGTATAAATATGCATTACTGTTTCCTTTGCTTAAAAATAGCCTAATTGCGCTGTGTTGACACTCTCTATGCAGCATGCTGGGGCTCGTGATGACAAAGGCAACCCTATGATCAGAGATTTCTATAACAGCCAATTAACTGCAAGGTCTCGAAATCCTGATTTCTCATTCAACTTTAGTTTGTACCACAAGTATATACTCCCTCCGTTCCTAAATATAAGTCTTTTTAAAGATTCCAATGCGGACTACATACAGAGCAAAATAAGTGAATCTACACTCTAAAATATGTCTATATATATATCCGTATGTAGTCCTTATTGAAATCTCTAAGAAGACTTATACTCCCTCCGTCCCAAAATAAGTGACTCAACTTTGTGCTAACTCTAAAGTTAGCGAGTTAGCACAAAGTTGAGTCACTTATTTTGGGACGGAGGGAGTATTTAGGAACGGAGGCGGTACATAACAGTGTACACCACGAATACAGTTGTAAGATTAAGTTACCATTCAAAATGTGATGGTCCTGTCATGAAAATGCAGCGGAAATCCTTATGATGATACATTACTTGCTAAGCTTGAAAGTGTCTACACAGACTCTGGAGATCATAGCTCTACAATGGTTAGTATTTATCCTCTGCATTTTAATACTTTCTAATCTTGCCGTGACAATTTCCTTATATCCTACTGTTGTTACTGCTTCCAGTTCGTTTTCAACGTCGAGCAAGGTCTGCCCATTCTTCCAGAGTGGCTTAGTTTCAACAGAGTGACAGCCCGTTTGAGGCAGAGCTATGAAATTGGTCCTGCCCGACTTCTTCTAAGGTATGTTTTAGTGCATGCTGTGCCATTGATGGACCAAGAGTGAAAACATCAGTTTAACCTGGAGGTTTGCACACAGTGGATTCACATTTTGTTGTTATGTTACCTGATATATCATTTTATTCTATGATCTAGTGCTTCTGGAGGTCATGTGGAGGGAAACTTTTCGCCTCATGAAGCATTTGCAATTGGTGGGACAAACAGTGTAAGAGGATATGAAGAAGGTGCTGTTGGTTCTGGCCGCTCATATGCAGTTGGTAGTGGTGAAGTCTCTTGCCGTTTGGTAAGTGTTGCCTCCCTTTTTGGTAATATTAAATTATCTAAACTGAACATTCACATGAAATGATGAAATACCTCTAGGTAAAATGCACACAACCATATGCTATTCGCATGAAAACCTAGTCGCCAATATCAACACACACATCAAGAAGAAACTAAAAGTGTAGTATTTGAATTAGTTTGCAATTTTAAGATGAAGTCTTTATTTGTTCGTATCTCTAATGCATGCTGGACACATTAACTGCATCATCCATGCATGCAACCTGCTACCAGTGCATGCATGGCCCTTCTTAGCCCCGCATAGGAGGGTGCTTGGAGAATTAGCTAAAGGAAAAATTATTCCATAAGCCCCAATAGGGCGCCTGTTGCTACAGTTCTCCGCCACCTGATTTATGCCAACACTATCATGGTTTTCACTATCTTATATTTGTTTCAATGACTAAATATTTTGAATTATTTCTATACTTGTGTCAACGATCCAATGATTTGTTACTTGTCATACATGATCTCATGGCTGGAAAATTAGTACTTTAATCGTGGACTATTCATGATTGCTACCTGCAATGATATCAAATGCATCTGACTAGTTCTTGTGATACTCTGATGCATGTCCTGCTTGCCGTATGATGATTTGCATTAAAGAAAGAAAATAAGCCTGCTTTGATTACTCACAGTTGTCATTTCCTGTGTAGTTTGGTCCATTGGAAGGTGTGGTCTTTGGTGACTATGGTAGTGATCTTGGCTCTGGTCCAACGGTTCCTGGTAAGTCATGTTGTGTTCACATTTTGCTGTGATATACTCCCTCCGTCCCAAAATAAGTGTCGCTGATTTAGTACAAAGTTGTATGTATTAAATTAATGACACTTATTTTGGGACGGAGGAAGTATAATTTTAGTCCATATCAGTGGTCTCTAAAGCAGGCTAATTATGTACATGTACTCAAGTTTTCTAAGCCTCATTTTGGTTTTGAAGAAAAATCTCCAATTCAGATTCTGAATGATGAAAATTATTGCTTTGGGCCCTTGTTCTAGTTAGAAGATTTTGCTGCTGCTGGAACAAGCCTGACAGGGTTCCACCTCCAGATTTTGTAGAGCAGTTTTTATGTATTAGCTCCTCCACTTTTCACAAAAACTTCTTCTCACTTGGGTCCTTCTGGTCGTTTCATTTTTTAGGTGACCCAGCAGGAGCGCGTGGCAAGCCAGGAAGTGGTTACGGGTATGGTGTTGGTATCCGTGTGGACTCCCCGCTGGGACCTTTGAGGCTTGAATACGCTTTCAATGACAAACAAGCAAGACGATTTCACTTTGGGGTTGGGCACAGAAATTAAACCATCGAGGGGGCTGCTGTTTGATTTCTGTCAACCTTAATCTGATTTACTGAGCATATTTGCACTGGTAGGGATATGTCTTTGCGATGTCGATACGAGTTTCCGCAAAGGCAAATTTTGTGTAGCCCAGATTGCCTGGACATATACAGTTCTTTCCTTCAATCCTGTAAACTTTGCTGGAAGCCACAACCAGAGAAGGGTCTCCAGCTGGCAAGTTGCAGCCAGTTTTGTTGATATGAAATTTGAGCTAAGAAATCAAAAGTGAGAACATGTGTCAGCAATGTGGCACACGCTTGCTTGAATCCAGCAAGCCAGATTTGCATGTAATGCATTGCCTCCAGGTAGCCATCCTGCTAGGTTGTTTGAAACTATGAACAATTTGGCCAACCCAAACTAAACAAGACAAAAAACCGCTCCCCTTGGTCGCTCCCGCGGGCGACCAGGGAGCGAATCCTGCCCAGCCGCCAGCAGCTCTCGCCGGCGCTCCCTCCCCTCGCCGCCGCCGGCAGGGGTCGCCGGGCGAAGCCTGCGTGGCTCGGCGGCGGCGGGGCCCTCTTCCTCCTCCTGGTTGCACGGCGCGGGCCGCCACATCGGGGGAGATCGGGCTCGTGTTCGCTGCGGGCGGCGTGGCGAGGCGACAAGGCAGCGCAGCCTGGCTGCTGGGCGGCAACGCTCGATGCGTGGGCTGGCGCGGTCGGGTGTGGGGTCCCGCTGCGTGGGGCGCTGGCCCAGGGACTGCCGGATGTGCGGTGAGCCGGCGCGGTGGATCTGGCGCTGTGCGACGCGGGGAGGTGTGCTCGGCGTGGTTACGGCAGGGAGGCCGCGGATCTGGCGGGTCCGCGCGTTTTTGAGAGGTGCGGCGGCTGCTGCACCACGTTGAAGAGCTGGTGGACGTCCGGAGATTGTGTGCGCGGTGCTTCGGATCTGCTCGGATTCGAAGGTGTGGTGGAGTTCCGGGCGAAAGTCCAGCACTGACTTTGTGTCGATGCCGGCAACAGCGGCACCATGCCCATGGTGTCGTTCTCCTTCTTGAAGGTGTTGTCGTGGAGCTCCATTACACGACTCTCCGGGAGAAATCTTTAGCTTTGGATGGTCGAAGCGGGCGATGACGGCGGCTACGTCGTTTCCTTCTTTGAGGCATCGCCTTGGGAGAGTCAGCATGTTGCAGTTTGCACAAATCTCTTCGTCGTCGGGGACAGTGGACGTCGGGGCGGCGGCTCCGGATGGTTTCTGATTGTACGTCGAGATGGCGATCTCGGGAACAATGTGAGTGGCAGCTCTATGAGGTGGGTCTCTATCTTGACATTGGTTGGGTGGTATCCTTGTCCCGCTTGGGCGGTAGGGGTGTCGGCTCGGTCGATGCGCCCCAGAGGGGGTGGTCTGACTTAACGTCGGGGCGGCGGCCTCGGATGTGGTGCGACGTTCGTGGTCTGCGAGTGGTTGTCCTGAGCAGCGTGGGCTGCGGGCAGCTGGGTTGTGCGGCGTTCCTGCTCGAGGGGAGCGGTGGTATGTCGGGGCGACGGCCCCGAGAGAATCATTGTGGTGACCATACTTCTGTGGCAATGATGATGATGGGAGCGATGTCGGCGACGCGACAATGGTTGCGGTAGTCGGCTCTTCTCCGGCGTGTTCACGGTTTTTGCCTCGGTTTGCTTGTTTTTATGGAGTCGAAGCTGCGGCGGCGGGGCCCTGTGGTGTACGATGACTGGCTGCAGGTGGCCGTTCGGTGATCTTTCGTGGTGCCAGTCGTGCCTGGTTTTGTTCTTCTGAGTTCTTCGTCAGAGTCGGAGCTGCGTTGTCTGACCACAGGTCGACTTGTCGTCGATAATGGTAGGCTTTGCCCTGTGTGTTTCAGTCTATGAGAGTGTGGTTGGCCCTTGTTGTTACGGTTTTTGCCCGGTTTTCCGTAATTAACTGGGCAATTCTCTTCTGCTTAATTAATAGATGAGGCAATCTTTGCCTCCGTTTCGAAAAAAAAAAATCCTAGGAATGCCACCATGTTCAGCTAGGACTTTCCTCATCTCTAAGTTTGCAATGATAATCTGCTATGATCAATGTTGTGTTATGAGTTGTAACTAACTACGATTCTCACATGCAATATCCCTGAATCAGGGATATTGTAAACAAGAGCAATGGTCACAGCGAGAGAGAATTTGGTGAAGGCGATTGATTGTTGAAGTACGGTTTATAATTTCTTTGCACCTGCCTTTGGATGAAATCATAATCTAAGTCCCAACAGGCCCCACCCACGGCAAGCACTAGATCATTTTCAAACGAGCCAGTTTGGAAACAATAGTCCAAAGCAAGATTGTTTCCGAATACTCCATTGCGAGAGAAAACAAATTGAAGATGTATATACTTGGAACAGGACCACCGCAGCCTGCAGCCATGATTGTGGGCAGGTTTTTAACAAGTGTCAAATCAGTGGCAACTGGCGAAAACACGCAAATCAGTTCTAGTTGCATCCCGTTACTGGACAACAAACCTGGCGGTTGTATTCAGATACCCGTCAACCCATATGGTTTTCTGAAACAAACAAAATGAGGGATGTCCAGCCACCACATATGGGTCGCCCCACTGCTGTTTTTTCCTAGTAAACGGTCAGACACGATGACCAGGAGTAATTATGTAGCTACACATGGCCAATGAAAGAGTATGGCCATAATTCTTGTTTCTGAACGACGAACCTTCCACCCCCCACTCCCCTTGCCTTGCAAAGCGCAAGAAACGGTTGATGTATGGCAAAGTTGTCGGGCTTCAGAGGACACTATGAACAGCCGGTATAGTTGCAGGGGTGCAGTCAAATGTTACAAGCTGATCTCCTTCGGTAGGCTGATCTCCAGGAAATACAAGCTGCCAATGTGGAATCGCAAATTAGGTATGCAGAGAAAAGAATATGCTGCTTGTTTTCCAAAAATAAAAAAAATGCCCTATGCTTTCAAGGCATGGGGCCATTATAACAATGGTAATAATGAATAGAATTTTTGTGTCAAAATTAGCATGTACTGTGAAGTGTGAAGGAATGTGGGTTATGCATTTGTACTGTGAAGTGTGAATGCGTGTGACAGGTTAGAATTGTGCGAATATGGGTATTAACATGGCTGCTGACCGAATTTACTCAGGTCGATATTTTTGTTTGGGCGAAGGGACCAGTATGTTTAAGGCTATTGCTAAACACTGCTGCAAACACATTATTATGCTATGTTTGGGTGAAGGGACCAGTATGTTTAAGCCTATTGTCAAACACTGCTGCGAACATATTATTACACTAATGCAACCTTCATGCCGTAAATTCACCCTATAGATGATAGAACATAAGCCATTTACTCATTTTCTCTATGATGCACTCACCGCCAACATATGATGTCAATCTGCTATGATACTATCAACTACTCCCTCCGTCCCATAATGTAAGACGTTTTTTGACTCTAGTGTAGTGTCAAAAAACGTCTTACATTATGGGACGGAGGGAGAATACAAGAACTCAATTACCACCCTCTAACATGGATATTAGTTGTTTTTTCTCAAATCACAGAGTAGAAGTGCTTCAGAACTATACAGACAAGTCCTTCGTTCAGAAACATCAACAAACCTCGCAGACATGACGGCCATGCCAACAAAGACTGCTTTGACAGCTTGCTTCTGACCAGCATAGTCAAATGCTAGAGGTAACAACTCATGCAAAGTGAGGAAAGCCATAACACCACCGACTGCGTAAAGACAAATGGGAAGTCAACAAAGTACTAAGCATGAAATATCGCATTTTAGCTCTACTAACAGACTAACCTGATGCAAGTAGGCCTTCAAGAATTTCAGGATTTAAGTTGCTCGGAAACAAGACAGCTGCAGTAATCACATTTGCATCAGTGGTTGACAGATTATTAAAGAATAAACTTACAGAAAGGCTCACAAAAATAGCATACCTACAAAAAATACTCCTAGTGGCTCAGCCAAACCAGAGAGTGTTGCATATTTAAATGCTTGCCATTTGCTTTGATATGCAAGAAAGAAGGAAACACAGAGAAACATTATCAGCTGCAAAAAGGCAAGCCCAATAATGACAATAGGAATTAAAGGAAACATTGAGCTATAGAGGGGATCAGGGGATTCTAATTTCCCTTCTTTCTAAAGTACAATCATTTCAAACATGGTCATGCTTTGTAGGTACTTTGGAATATCGCCCTTTAAGACTGGAGGAACAGATAAAGATCACATTGCCAAGATCAGAGCGGCTCACCACATTTGAGAAGTTCTAAGATTGTATGTCATTTAATAATAATGCATAACAAGCATGATTTATATTTGTGTAACCAACTTATAACATTTGGCTACAGAAAACCAAGAATTCGTAGCATTTGTGTTAGTGGACTCAAGACTCAGTTGTGAAACCTGTTGTGAACTACTCCCTCCGTCCCATGATATAAGAACGTTTTTAACACTAGTGTAGCGTTAAAAACGTTCTTATATTTTGGGACAGAGGGAGTACAAACTTCACTAATTATTCATCTCTACATGGGGAAAACAGGTACCTTTTGGTAGCAAAATAGAGTGGCAGAGCTACAGCAACCCCCTGAGAAGGTAAAAAGTGTCAACTAGTTAGGATAGTAGATCAAAAAGGAAATTGGCAACATGTCAGACTGTCAGTAGTCGGATATACTCCATCCATCCCAAAATAAGTGTAACTGATTTAGTACAACTTTGTACTAAATCAGTGACACTTATTTTGGAACGGACGGAGTATGATTTTGTAGAACTATAGCTTCTATTTAATTTCTCTCCATAAAATGGAATTATTTAATTTTCCGTGTAGTAGATTGTTTCAGAATAATAGATCCTGCTAACACAATTTGCAAACTCTCCCTTGTACGTAGTGATATGTTTGATGCCAACTAATTCTAGTATGTTCACTAAGCCGTCTAAGCATCAAACTTAACTACACAGATCAAAAGGAAAAATATAAAAGTTGGATAGTGCGGAGACCTAGCAAATATCAAGACACGTGAAACTTCATGGCAAAACAAGCACTGCAAATGAGTTAAGATTCATCATGGCCCTCTTGTCTTGTCATGAATTAGTTTGCCATGAGATTGGGCTTTCATATATCAAACCTATATATTGACTCCCTGGTGCAGTATAACAGACAATTTTTTTATGGCAGTTGAATCTTCTTACAAAGAGCATCCCAAGGGCTATCCTAACTTCCTAAGTGCCAATGATGCAATATATAACTGCAGATAAGAATTCTTAGACTACTTAACCAGAAAGGCCGATATGTTAATTTATATACCTCGGGTATGTTATGTAAAGCAATAGCAATAGCCAAGTTAACTCCCACGCGAAGACCCTGCATTTTCGTGATAACCAAATATAATTAGTGCAAGCTATAAATAATAATAAAAAGGTGCATGAACTCTTTGAAAACCAAAACAACCAAGCTATGCTCCAGTAATTTTTCTACTGTAACAAAATGCGAGGTGCAGAACGTCCTCTTAGCAAATCAATGATGCCACTACACTGAGATGAATACATGGCGGCAGTACCTTCACGGATCCAAGAAATACCGCCATTCCCTCAGGAAAATTGTGCAAGCTAATTCCTGCAGCTCGGAATAAGTACAAAGTCAAATGATTGTGATGAATGTTTGACTTCAGTCAAAGCTAATATGCTGAGTATATAAAAACAGAGGCAGTAACTTACCAACAGCAGTAATGATGCCACTGAATAAGACTTGCCGGCGATGTTTTTTCATCATATCTTTGCCCGAGCCATCATCATCAGTCTGTTTTCCACAAAAGAAAACCAACTTCTATTCAGCCCTCTTATCTTAGTAAGAAAACAGATTCGATATGAATGATGCTGAAAACACCCCTGAGGATAGTTCATTCCTACCTTTTTCTTGCTTGCATCAGCTGTTGGCACAAAGGTTGGCTCTGGAATAAACTTGACAACAAAACCAAAGAAAAGAACTCCCGCAAAAAACTGCAGAATATTGCAATGTGTTATCTGAGATAGATTGAAATTTGATGACATGGGTTGTAAAACTGCAAGAAAGATTCAAGTCCAACCCACCCAAAGGTTGGCCTTCAAGAAGCCAATGGAGTTGAGTGCGTTGTGTGCCAAGTCTAGAAACGAGATGCTCAACATAAGTCCAGCAGCAAAACCCTGTATGCAGTATGAGCACGAACAATCAGACAACCATTACTATCTACCTAAACGACAGATAATCAATAACTTAAAAAAAAGGCAGTTGATGATGACCTGGAGGAGGCCGAGCCTCTTAAGGTCAGGGGATGGGTTGACGATCACGAGCAGCGCACCTGAAGACACAAATCTCGAGCTCAGCTTAAGCGGTCACAAAGAATCCTCGCAGGATATCAGGTAGAAGCATCAGAAACTGCTAACTGGGACGTGGAGGCGCATTAGGCAACTGTGTTAGGCCAACAAGCAAGGTTTGCCGTTACTACCTGCGCGTCGTAAAAACAACAGGAAAACCATAACCTCGGTGTGGAACTAACTAGTTTTGGCGCTCTGTAAATCAGTCTGACAGGCCCCTAGACTACTGGCTTCATCTATGCATTCTGATGAATGTTAGGCTGCGGCGACCGATGACTAGTTGTCCTGCTTGGGTTCATATAACACGGCACAAAACTCCGCCACTTTGCAAATAGTAAGGCACTGGGTTGTTTCTAATTCTATAACATGACTGAACAAGAAGATATGCTAGAATTATCCCCAAAAAGGCTGCGCAAACACTGAAAATCCTCAAGTCGGGCGACACGGTGGCAGGCAAGCAGCCGAGTTGGGGCTCGGGGGGAGGGGATGGCGCGTACCGAGGGAGGTGCTGAGGCCGCCGACGAAGGAGAGGGCGAGCGCCACCAGCACGTGCTGCTCCATCTCCGCCGCGCTCGCACCTAGGGTTTGAGGGGCCGCCGGCCGAGGAGCGGGTGCGCGGGGAGAGGAGAGGGAGGAGATACGACTAGTGGAGTGCAGGGATCATCAGGGATGGGATGGGTGGGAGGGAGGAAACGCGGAACTGCTAATCACGAACTTCTTCTTGTCAAGGCCACGTCCCAAATAGTGAAAACCGTGCCACTACTGGTCTGTGCGGCATGAATCATGAGGCTCACTGCACCTTCTCCCACGACCATTTTTTGTCGAATTCTTTTTTTCCTGGTCTCGACGGCACTCAATTTATATATCTTCTCAAAGACTATGGATCTACTACCCCTATAAAAGAAAGAGAAGGCAGATCCAACTAGACATATTAGCCGTCGGATTAGTAATCTAATGGTTCTAAATGACACTAACGAAACACTGTTAACGAAACGATATTGCAACTAGCGATGTGCCTGAGTGCCTCCCGTCCCATGTCTCCCGCTGCGCCCCCACTCCCCAAAGGAAACCACCCACTCCTCATGCTCCACTCATTGCTCCCACGCCGCACTTGCCCCTACCCCCTTCCCCTCCAATGACTCCGCCCGCGCCACCGGCAAACATGGCACGCCACCGCGGCGCCGCCCTGTTTCTACGGGCTCTCCTCCTCGCCGTCATCGGCGCCGTTGGGGGAGACGCGGCGAAGGCGCAGGAAGCATCATCCGAGGAGGCCCAGCTGCCGCCGCGCCCTCTCGTCATCCAGGTGCCGACCACAGAGGAGAAGACGGCCGATGCCGAGGCGCCCACTACTGCGGTGCGCGAGCTGGAGGATGGCGGGGGAGGCCACGAGCCCCGCACGACTGTCACCCCGAGTGCTAATCCGAGCCACCCACCACACACGACGGCTACTTCACCACCGACGGCCGCCACTTCACCGGGCTGCGGCCCCCCCGACGGCCGAGCGGCACCTCCGCCGCAGGGGGCCGGCCGCAGCCTATCATCCGCCCACTCCGGTCGCTCTCTGCGGCGCCCCGCCATCTCCCAATCCAACCCTGTCGTCCCCTCCTTCTCAAGCCCCTCTGGTGGTGGTGGACGGAGATATCTCACCTGGAGATGGGATGGCTAGATCCCGAGCCGTTTGTCCACATCCATGGCCCTCCTTCGTCCTACCGCTCCACCCCGTTTGCCTGCTTCATCGCCACCCACACATGTTGGCCAGCAGAGTCCCCCCTCTCCATGGGCCATCTAGATGTTGCAGCCGTCGACCTACTCAATCAATTGGATGTCTGGACGCCATCCCGTCCCCCTGTGAAGGTACTTTGTCCGATTGATAGTGCGTCGATGTCAATATTCAATTCCATGTCATGATTTGAATGAAATTGTCCAATTGCAGATTCCAGTGTGACTTTCGCCATTCATCTGCACAACTAGCCTAATGTGACCCTCCGCCATGGGCATCAGCACCTGCCGTGGCAGGTGCAGCAATATCTCCCGTATGTTTTCTGCCCAGCCTTTGTTATAATGCCTACAAGAAGTGATGCAAAAGTTTGTTTCAGGTTTGTATCCATGTTTATGATAGTTTGAGATTAGGGGTAAAAGAGACTCCGTATTTTCTTGTTGGTTGCTGATTGTTTCAATTTGTTATGTGTGTAGCAAAAACTGAATAGGTCTTCGTCGGCTGCTCATCGTCTCTGGCTGGCTGTCCGCTTCACATGTACGTTTGCTACAACTTAGTAATTAGAATCAGTCCCGTTCATGTTTTTGTTGGTTTGAGTGCCTTTTTGCAATGGAGTTTATTTTGTGATGAATCTATTTGACCACATCCTAATAGAACATAAAAAAACTGATGAATCAATCTGGCCACAACCTTCTACGCCTATTGATTGATCTGGGTAATTTGTTTGCAATTTGCTGCGCAAATCAATCTAGCTGATTTTTAGAGTTAATCTGATTAAGTGAAATATTAACCTCACGAGGACTCTTCACTAATTTTAGAGTTGATTTTTAGATCCAAACAGATTTAGTTCTGATAGTAATTTGTGAATGGTGTACATCCAAAGTGCTTTCGTCCATAGCAACATGCATATACAAGTGCTTGGAAGCAGGTATCTTGATTGATTTATGGGAGACTAGCATGCATGAAGAAGCTAGCTAGATAAGCTTTCGGCCGTAGCTCACAAATATATTCCAACATATTTCTTCTCCATTAAACTATTTACGTCCTATTGCAGATGCCTAATCAGCGAAACAATGAGCAAGTAGGCCATCGTTTACAACCTTAACGATTTAGTGATGCTGAAGTTAATCACTGGACTTCATTGTCTTGTCAACATGTAGGTTATTGCACCAATGTTAATTTTTAAGTTAGTTGGACTGATAATTTGGTACTGCAGATAGTCACATAATGACTAGGTATTTCTAATTTTCCCAATGAAGCAAAGTTTGTTTCATATGTTCCGAGGAGGCACCCGCTGTTAAGGAGGAGGCAGTCGAGCCGCAGACCTCCGTGGCCTCCTGGTCCCCGGATGAGAGCATTCGTTTCGTTTATGTTTCGAGATATAATTCATTTACATCTAGAGTTCGTGCCGAAGGGTGTGGCCTTGGCCTCTGCTTGGGATGAGTTGCATGTAGGTTGTTCACATGTCTGTGTTGTTATTGTTCTTTGAGCAGCTACCGGTTCTCTTTTATTTTCATGTTTGTAATTACTTCTGTTTGTATCTGTGAGCAAGAATTATCTTTGCTTTGTCATGGCAATGGTCTAGATTGACCGGAATATATGTCACTAAACTTCTCAGATAAATACATATTTTATTTATAAAAATGACATATTTAACTATTTTGTAGCGTAATTTCAGACTGAAGGTGAGGAACAGTTCCCAAACAATGAGCAGTCCACCCTTCATTCTAATGGTAGTAATGTGTTATGAACACTAATCATGCTTATATTTGAATTGTTGTACAAGTAGGTATACATTTGATTACTGAAGAATATGGTTTCAGCAATCATAGCATTGTGTTTCCTTTTCATTTTTAGTATGATCTATCTTTGATTGCCTTTTCTTTCTCTTAAGCAAGGATAATGATTCATATCTGACTGCGCATCGAAATCTCTAGCATGTATGTAATGTAATTTACTGGTAGAGATATCGAGACTAAGAGTCAAGCCATTCTATTTAAAGTTTTCCAAACTGCTATGAACTCTGATCAGTGATTATAGTCCAGCCAGGTAATGCAATGCAACATCTAATTACTGAATATGCAGTACGCAATCAAAGTATTGTGCCTCACAGCCTTTGCATATAATGAAGAACGTGAATCGTGCAATCAAAACAAACATTGTGTCTCTCGGTTGAGGAGGTGCTCGACGTTTAAAGACGTGTCACTTGGTAAGGTTATATGATCTTTCACTGTCGATAGGCATGTCAAGGCAGACCATTCGGGTTTTAGGCAAGCCAAATAAACATAGATCCCATTAGATTGTTCTCCATTCATGTCAATCTATTTATCACTTTATCATTTTAGGTAATATTTCTCATCTCCTTTTAATGTGATTATATTTATTTATTTTCTTGATTTCTGTAGATGTTATGAGGCAACTTCAATAGTTTTGTAGGCTAATATAGAGTAGGGAGCTTTGCTACATAATAATACAAAGAGGTTACTCAAGGATGTTGAAAAAGATGCATGACACAGTTGTATCTTATGAGACAATATAAAAGATTTTGCCTTGATATTTCTATTTGCAGTTTTAAATACTGAATAATCTTCAGAATACATATCTCATGTCAAACCAAGTGGTTGTAGAACACCAATCGGAAAACATGATGGCATCACGGGTTTCCATTCTTCGATAAGAATTATTCTTTTGTTCGTTTATGAAATAGATACTGGCAATTCCAGTATTTCTGTTGTTCTCTTCAATGATATGAGAAGATCTGAAATTGTTTTCTAGCTGCCTTTCTCCTGCTTATTTTGAGCAATTGATGATAACCCCTGTACTTTTTCCAGTATTCATCGTCTGGAATCCATTGGTCAGAACATTCATCTTGAACTTCAGGTATAGTATGCTTCCAGCGGCATATTTTTAGTTTATGAACAGTGATACAAGATTTTCCAAGGGGTTGTAGAGCTTTACCTTTTGTCCTTAACTTCTATATACCATGCCATTACTTATTTAGTTTCTCTTTCCTAACGGAAACACCGATCATGATGCTTCAGGTATGATACATTGTGATTCTATCATAATTGTAGAACTTCAGGTGACTGATTTTCCAAGTGGTTGTAGAGCTTCAGGTACGATATACTGTGCTTCTATCATGATGCTTGATTCTAAATTTTGTTTCATGTCTGCAGACATATCTGAGATGCCGATAAATCAGTCACAATTTTTGAAGACCGGCAATGTTGATATGGACAGCAAAGCTTAATGTTGTATTTTCCCCTGACTCTACCTTCTACCATACACCACTGAACTTTTTGCCTCCAGTGCAATGAATTATACACACCATACACGCTTGAGAATTGTAATGCCCTTTCTGGTACATATACAATATTATTGAAGCTTTTGACTGCTCATACTTTACTGGGGATTGAACTCATATTACACCATAGGCAGACTGAGATGTTTTAGTCTCTTTCCGCTTGTTTTCAAGAGTTGCTACCATACAACTGTTATATTGTTGATAGGAAAATCAATTTAAACAAACTTTGACATCCCACTCCTAACTACACATTTTGAATTACTAAACTCTACGAGTAAAGAAAATGTCAGCATGACAGGGTATGGTTGTGGAGCCGAGCAGAAATTTTCTTGAGCCTGAGACATTGTGATGGGGAGTTTGTAGTTAAGAACAATTCTTTTGTGTAATTCTTAGCCATTAGATCTGGTAATTATGGATGGAAAAGATTGACCGTGTGAAAAACGAGCCGACTTTTGAATATTGCGTCAAACGTGAGTCATGCATGTGGTCAGCTTGGATAAGACATGGTTTAAGTCATTTTTATATCTTGCGGTATTAGACTAACAAAGCATTATATTTTTTCATGCAAGTATATCAAAAAACATTAACTAATGTTTCATATAATTTTTAGTGATTGCTCCAGTTATGATTCCTTTTTGATATTTGGATGCCTTCCATGTGAAAATCTACTAATGCATCCAAAAGAGATAATTCAAAATTTGAATTCTAACGAGACGTGCATTTGCACGTGCAAGCTTACTAGTTTCGAAGAAAAGGATAATCTTCCTTCTCAAAGATTCCAGTCTCTCCAAACAAGCCCGTCGTTGACAACCGTCACGACCGCCACAAGCCAATCAAGAACCCGATGTCATATCACAAGAAAAAAAAAAAAGGAAACAAGAGACCAAGGCAATACCGACAGGTAGAATAGAATAGAATCACAACAAATATCATTCAATTGTTCGAATGAAATGATAACACGGCGCCATTGGCCACGGGTTACAGACGCGAATTGGGTTGAATTTGCCAAACGGGTCGAAAAGAAGGAAGAATTACAAGCGCGGTTACATGGTAGTACCGATAATGTGTGGTGTAATCATCATAGGGTGGTCATAAGTTGATCGGTGAATGAATTCAATTAAATTAAATTAAATCAACCGACGCGTCTGTGTGGCGCCGCGTAGGAGCGCGCGCGCTCCGGCCCGTCTCAGTGCAGGTAGTAGGCGATGAGGGAGACGAGGAGCGCGGCGGCGCCGGGCGCGCCGGCGAAGGCGCCGCTGGTGGCCGGGCCGGCCGCTCCGGCAGCGCCGGCAGCCGCGCCGGCCACGCCGGCTGCGACGGGCGACTCGGCCGGCGCCTCGGTGGCCGTTGCCTCGGTGGTCGCCGCGACCAGGGAGGCGGAGGCCACCAGGGCGACCAGCACGGCGCAGGCAATCTTCTTCATCTCCATCGCTTCTGCCTCTCTTTACGGTACGGTGCACTGGGCCTGCGCAAAAGAAACAAACAGCAAGTGGCTAGGCGCTCGAGGAGGAGAGGTCGGCCGGCGAGGCGCGGTTTATTCCGGTGGGGGCGGGGCGGGTGTGGCGGCTCGGTCGCTCTCTGGATGGGCTTGGGAGAGGGTGGGGTGGCGTGGCGCCGCGTTTTGTAGGGCGCGCGAGCGGCCATGAGAGGGCCTCGCCTGGCCGTCGGTTGCCGCTCTGCCCAAATTAGGGTGCCCAGCTCCCGTACGGATGGCCATTAGCGCGCGGCGGGAGCATGCGGAGGACATTTTACCTTCGTTTGTGTGCTTGGAAAAATGGAACGGTCATGATTAATCGGCCCGCGGAATATGGGTTTGATTCATTGAATTGGATTATCAAACGATTGCCCCTCCGCATTTTGATCTCATGTGACATACAGTAAAACGATGGAAGTATATTGTTTAGTGGCCTGTGACAGGAGGAAGAAGATCAAGCAAAAACAGTTCAACAAAGATATCACGATATAAGAGCATCACTAGCCCGGTAGCCCAATCCATTCGCTGATTTAGTACAACTGTATGCTAAATCAACAATAATTAATATGAATCAGAAGAAGTAACTTAATTCTCTGTCATATACTGGAGCGAGGAACTGATGGATAACCTTCTTCTATATGTTGCTCGTGAGCCGCCAAGTACCAGTCTCGCAACAGTACTGGCGTTAAAGGATCGATCCTTCACTTCCGAATCGTCCGTGAGTCGAACTTGCTCTTTTGCCATGCCTTTGACTCACCAACTCGAGTCGGACTCATCCATTGTTAACTTTTTTGAGGATCGTTCGTTCTCCACTTTCTTGCTATTACGCGCAAGGAGCGCAGCAACCTACAGTGCATATTATCATATAGAAAGAAGCGAAGGGTAGCAATTCGTACTACCGGAAAAGTGTCGCTAACCACTAGGCAATAGAGTTAGCTTACGGGGTGGGGGCGCAAGCAAGCGCAGCGAATCACACAGAGTTGCCCCTACCCCGTGAAAATAAAATCACATAGAGTTATTCCTGAAAAATAAAAGCTTGTTTGTAAGTTAAAGAAATATCTTTATGGATTGAAGCAATCTACTAGATAGTGATATAATAGATTTGACACCTTTATGCTCTCTCAAGATTTCAAAATATCTAATTGTGATAGATGCGTTTATTTGAAAACTATCAATGGTTCAACTATTTATTTGCTAAGTGCGAATAGAGCTATGCTTCACAATAGGAGAAAAGAATTGATTATAGTCAATACCTGGAATTTAACTATGACCTTTAGCAACTAACCTTGTTTTATATCTTGCCTCGTCGTTAGGAGAAACACCTTCTTTTCTTTTGAAAATCCATTTGCAATGAATATATTTCTTCTCTCTGGGCAACTGATGAGCACATAGGTACATCATACATGACATTTCAGAAAAGTGCACAATTCGGTTGGAAAGAATTACTAAGCCGAATCAAGCAAACACATGTCCAGGTGAACATTAACTTAAGTTTACCTTGTAACCTTGATGACACAACTATGATTTCATCCCCATTGTTGTTGGTTAAACTTAGGTATCACATGGAAGATTTCGGTCAGAGCTGGCATATGCCAAATTGTAATACAGAAACGTCCCCAAAGATTTCGGTCAGAGCTGGTATATGCCAAACATGAATACCACCTGAAGCTACCGGTATAACACCTGGCATGGATACCCAGTCCTGAATGAAAAAGATACCGCGAGCACGATCTATTTCAATAAAATCATCGCACAATAAATCAACAAAACCTAAAGTCATTTCGTGTTCCCCTTGGAATTTCTGCTATTCGGTTCTGGGAAAACACTTAGTTTGGCTCGAGTGAAGAAAAAAAAGACTATTGTCGTCCGTCATTTCACGCCCTATTGACATTATGACTAAGAATATGGTGGTCCATGGGATCTTCGAGTTGCGAGTTAGCTTAGAGTTAGGTTAAGAATCACAGGGGAAGGCAAAGGTAGATAATCTGGTTCCACCTCTTTACTAGAGAGCCATAAGCAAGATTTTTATAACCGACCATTAAGATAACTGGCGTAACCAGAAGTATAGAACCTTCCTTTTATAAGGAGGGACATGTGATTGGTTTTCTACAGGGAAGAGAGATACCAAGTCGGGCAACTTCCCCTACTAACTACTGAACACACAAGCCAAGGTGACCCAGAACAATTATTTCACTTATTTCTAGTTTAAGAAAGACCTTGTGCGCGGTTCACGACTCCCGATGCTTAGAGATGCGGATCACTACATAGTGGTAAGAAAAGCAAGAAAACATGTATCAAGAGATGGAAGTGAAAGAAGAACTGTTGGTCGACCGATGGTCTGGGTCTTGCCTTTTAGGACTCGGATTCCTATTGAAATGACTTTGCCTTTGCCGAGGAGCACAACCAAGCCCTTTGATTTGATCCAGTGAGTGACGTTACGAGCAGAAGCCTCGACAAGTTGAATCCGGTACCGAAACAAGGATAACATTATTGAATATATTATTCTTTCCTATGCTTTGCCTTTCCCCTTTTCCGTACCTTTCGTAGTAGTTACTCGCCACTAGAAACATGATTCATGAATTCAAACGAAAAGCAAAGGTATCGCTAATTCCATTTCAGCGGAAATATAGGGATGAAAGTTTCTCTCCTACTGATTTCGATTGCACATCTAATGAAAATATATGCACATGAATGTTCAAAAGCAAGGCTATCCCCTTCGTCGTTACCGAGGATCTATCTTTGTCCCCTGATTCAAAATCGAGGAAAGCGTGCGCTCGACCTCTTGGAAGGAATGCAATTATTCGCTTCCTAGTCCTCATATGAATTTGCTATCGCCCCGAATCGTGGGAGCCGTTGAGTTCGGAGATACCGTTGTAGGAAAACAAATAAGTGAAAGAAGCCCTTGTTCCCACTCTTCTCCCCCACCTACCCGGTAGGTAAGTAGGGGCCTCGGTTTCTCTATTTGCTATGAGACCTACACAAGTAAATTTCTATTTTGTGCGCGATCCCAATCATGGACTTTCACAATTAAGTCGATATGTGGTTTATCCTTCATGTTATTTAAAAAATAAAGGCGTCGCCTTGAAATGCCCTCGAGGAGCTGATTTTTTTACCCGTTTTCCCTCACTCGCATTTTCCAGGTTAAGATCCCTGTAAATTTCTTCCAATTTGGTTTCGGGCAGCTTACGATTCCGAGAGGATCTCGGAACACTCTTTATTTGCTTTTTCAACAACAAAATGGAGGGTACTTCTGGGTTGGGCGGGGTGCGGCTTGCGGGTGGCTCCGACCAAAACCCATATTTTCCATAGGCGTCTTGACGTCCCACTTTGTTTTTTCGTGGATCATCATCTCCTGGCGTTGTGGAAGCACTCGACGAGGCCTCTACGACAGAAGAGATTGTTCCCTGTTTTTTCCCGGACGACTACATCAAATAAATAAAAATAAAAGTGAAGATAAAAACGCATAACCAGGAGAAAAAGATATTATGATGTAAAATGATCATGGGGACACATTTTTTTAGGACCGACGGTTTCCTGCATTGCTTAAACCAAGAAAAATATACATACTAGTTTTCATAGGTAGGCCTCTCTCTCCTACATAATCGATTTTTCTAAAAACTACCCATGGGATTTCTTTGTCTTTTCCTTATCTTTTGTCTGGTGAAGAATCTCCTGCTACAGAGATAATATGAATGGCTTCGAGATACCATCACTCGTCATTGCCAAGGAAATGAATTGCAAATTGGCTACTTATAGTCTACACTTCCCTTGATTCTCCATGATGACCCACACTCATTGATTGAGAGAATAAGCTGAAGATAGGCCCATTGCGATACTGGTTTGGAAGAGAAGCCGTGGAGAGAGCTCATTGTTCCTATGTCCGGAATTGTTAAAGAATGAAGGTACCCCGTTGACTATGTCGGGTAACGCCGACTTAGGTTATCCCTAAAAACACTATCAACCACATCATAGTTGTATGCTTCCGCTTTCCTCACATAGTTGGTTCTAGCTTTCACCGAAGGATCTCGATCGATGCTCGCCATCAAAATATATGGGTCTAGCTGCTGCCCTAACCGGAAAGAATGGTAGAGTGAGCCATTCATACTGAAAAGAGTGATTCGTTTTTGAAGTATATCAAATTCAGAGGAAAAAGCTGGAAAATACAACGAGATTGTTGATAGACCCCCTCTACATCCTAACAAAGAGGACGAAGTGCGAACCTCTATCTCTTTTTCTCGCCGGGTGGAAAGGTTATTCTTTGCTAGTAGTGCCCTATGTAGGAAGAATCATAAATACCAAAGGACGCGTTCAACATGAATTGTCACAGTGGAATGGAATCACCTCTCGTATCGAGCAAGAAATGACTATTTATTTGATAATAGCGACTTATCATAAAAACAACCAATGGTCCATCGACCCGATTGAAACCGCCTTCACTTCATTGAATCAAAGGGAACTACTATAGAGAGTGGAATAAGGTACAAGGCATAACACTATGAGCTTTTCTTTAGATAACTTTAATCACACTAGCTTTTCCTCATGGGAGGGTAAAGGAAATATGAATGTATGAAATCTATCCCAATAAGAAATGCGGAAGTTGTCAACTAGAAACCTGTTATCACTCTCTTCTTTCGATCGTCCCATCAGTTTCTAGTAAGCCTGCTTCCTCCGATGATCGGTTGCGGCTAACTTCTCTCTCTCTTCATCTCTCAGAGTTCGCTTCTTGGTAGTAGTTACCCCTGTCAGAACCTTTGTCTACTCTTTCGTATAAATACGCTGATCTGGCAGCCAACCGAAAGTAGAGAACCACATTGTATGATCTGGGGCAACTCTCTGTTATAGCAGCGATTTCTTATTCATTCATGGCGCCCGTTCATGTGTTTTTAAAGAAAGGATACCTTGTGATTCCAGATTTCAATAGAGATTGGATTCATCACATCTAAGGGAAGACAGACACAAATGCACATACACATTACCCGGGGGTGTCACCGTTTGTATCGTATCAGTATCATAAGAAAATATTGATTGTTGTGAATGATTTTACTACCCTTCCAGACTTAGCAGGTAATGAAGCTACTGACGAGGGAGGAAATGTTCGTTGAAAATAAAGCGAACTAGCGGAGCTTAAAAGTCACTCTTTGAATAGTTTTTCAAACCGTTAAGTTGTCAATCTTTCCAATGATGAGGCTCCAAAGTTTCCTGGAGTGCCGAGGACAACACTAGATTGATTGCTTAACGACTTTCATTCAGATACCAACCCATCTTTTTTATAAAAAGCATGGAAACTATATAATCAAAGATAGAATTCACGCCTGTGAAAAGTAAGCAATTTCATCATTTTCCTTCGCAAAACAACTCACTCATTTCTAGAGGCACCGATAGTTTGACTGATCGATCGACCTTGTCGCATGATGAGCCCATTCTCTCTCTTCCATCCCGTCTTCTGAACCGAACCCTGGAGAAAGACTTCTTGAACAGAACAGAGCGTCAATTTTAGAAACTTCCATTTTCCATTGATTCGGGCGTTGCTGTTAAAAGTGGGTCTACCCACCCCACCGTGACTCACACTTGACCAACCACTTCTATCTAAGAAAATACTTAGGTATTTTCAATCTCCCTTCGGGGTTTACGCATCCTAGTCCGAACCATTGGATCGATCAGAAGAAGAAAGGCAAAGGAAATGAAAAGTAGAGTAAGAAACATCACCCAGTAGAGTGATTGAGGGAGTCTTCCCCATCCCAATGGTCTTCCTTTCATTTTCCACTCTCCTATTTTGATTTTGGAAGAGTTCTACTACTATTTCAGTAGTTCTAAGACCCTTCCTTCGTTCCCTTTTCAAGTGCTTGATACCCCTCTCGCTCTACCTGTCCAGAGGGAGCCCTAGTTTCAGCGTAATAGCCTCGTTTTGAAGCGCTCGCTTCATATGGATGTACGTCGAACAAAGGAATCTTATCGGCATAACCACCTGATGGGTGTGGTTCACTTGACCGACGAACCGACCCAATAGTAGGAGTAGGCGGCTGGCTTCTTATGTGAAGAGAACGAATGGAGAAACATATGCGCGAAAGAACTAGTCCCTTGGAAAGCTTCATTTTCCTAACACAACCTAAGCATAATGAGCTGGTTATTTTAGTATCGAAGTTGTCGAGTGTTCCATTCTTTCGTATGTAGACCCCAACGAAGAAGGAGAATCAGACATGGAACTAGTCGAACACACATAAGATACATGTTTTAGGCATAACCCCGGGTTAAATAAAGCAGTGAAGGAGCCCAATCTAGCTATAGAGGGGCTTCTCCGCCACCATAACAAACTAGCTACGTAGATGAATTATCCTTGCGTTCGGCTATCAAACCCACCCACTAGAGCTTGAACCCATGCTAGCTCAAACCATCTGTTTTCTCTTCTAATGAGCATGGCTTCCCTGTCACCTACACTAGAGACGTCTCAACAGTTTAGTTTATTCATAAGCCTAGTACACAAGGAGGGATTTAACACGCACTAGTTGTACTTTACGCCCGCACTAGATGTACAACCGATTTGGAGGAACAAGTTTGGAGAAAACAAGTTTTAACTGAAGTTGATCCTGTCAGTTTTTACCTCTGATGTTTCGTTTTTCCACACCCACGTGGAGGAGAGATGGGGCCATAGGGGTACATAACTAGAAGCTACATCAAGTTATCTCTCCAGTGCAAAAAAACCTCACATCATTTGGAGTTGTGAGTCAAAAGCTCTAGTCATTCTCGTGGAAGGTGTCCAGTCTTTCAAGGCTTCGCAAATTTCTGAGGATCTCTCCAACAACTCCCAAAGTTGACAGCTTATTCCCCCAAGGAATCCATGCAAACATGCTTACTTTTGAAATCATTTTCACACCTAGCTAAGGGGGGTTGACCCTGCTATAAAACCCCATCTCCCCAGCCTATTAGAAACCTTTTGTAAACCATTCAGCTACAAGCTTATGCAGCAAGACTGCTAGAGAGATCCAAGAGATCCTTACTACCTTTGCTCTTGTGAGTTCACCGGATTCGCGAGAATGAGCCTATGGTCCCCCCTAATTCGTGCTCTATAGTTCTGGCCGTTTTGCGTGGGTTAGTCCCGGTTTATGGTTCTACGATTGTGGGGACATTGAAGGAAATATGCCCTAGAGGCAATAATAAAGTTGTTATTTATATTTCCTTATATATCACGATAAATGTCTTTTATTCATGCTAAAATTGTATTAATCAGAAACTTGATACACGTGTCAATACATAGACAAAACAGAGTGTCCCTGGTATGCCTCTACTAGACTAGCTCGTTAATCAAAGATGGTTGTGTTTCCTAACCATAGACATGTGTTGTCGTTTGATTAACGGGATCACATCATTAGGAGAATGATGTGATGGACAAGACCCATCCGTTAGCTTAGCACTATGATCATTTAGTTTTACTGCTATTGCTTTTTTCATGACTTATACATGTTTCTCTGACTATGAGATTATGCAACTCCCGAATACCGGAGGAACACCTTGTGTGCTATCAAATGTCACAATTTAACTGGGTGATTATAAAGATGCTCTACAGGTGTTTCCGAAAGTGTTTGTGGTGCTGGCATAGATCAAGATTAGGATTTGTCACTCCGAGTGTCACAGAGGTATCTCCGAGCCCTCTCGGTAATACACATCATAATAAGCCTTGCAAGCAAATGACAAATGAGTTAGTCACGAGATGATGTATTACGGAACGAGTAAAGAGACTTGCCGATAACGAGATTGAACTAGGTATAGTGATACCCACGATCGAATCTTGGGCAAGTAACATACCGATGACAAAGGGAACAACATGTGTTATGCGGTTTGACCAAAAAGATCTTTGTAGAATATGTAGGAACCAATATGAGCATCCGGGTTCCACTATTGGTTATTGACTGGAGATGTGTCTCGGTCATGTCTACATAGTTCTCGAACCCGTAGGGTCCGCACGGTTAACGTTCGATGACAATTGATATTATGAGTTTATGTGTTTTGATGTACCGAATGTTGTTCGGAGTCCCGGATGAGATCACGAACATGACAAAGAGTCTCGAAATGACCGAGACATAAATATTGATATATTGGAAGGTTATATTCGGACACCGGAAGGGTTCCGAAGTGTATCGGGTATTTTTTGGAGTACCGGGAGGTTACCGGAACCCCCCGAGGAGTCTATGGGCCTTATTGGGCCCTAGTGGAGAAAGAGGGCACCAAACATGTGATGGGACGCACCCCCTAGGCCCAAACCGAATTGGTTTAGGGCTTGGGGGGCCGCCCCCCTCTTTCCTTCTCCCCTCCTCCTCTTTCCTCCTTCTCCTAGTAGGAATAGTAAAGGGGGAGGGCAAACCTACTTGGAGTAGGATTGCCCCCCCCCCCATGGCGCACCTCCTCCCCTTGGTCGGCCTCCTCCTCCCTCCCTCCTTTATATATGTGGGGAGGGGGTACCCCAAAGACACACAAGTTGATTTCTTAGCCGTGTGCGGTGCCCCCTCCACAGTTACACACCTCGGTCATATTGTCGCAGTGCTTAGGCGAAGCCCTGCGTCGGTAACTTCATCAACACCGTCACCACGCCATAGTGGTGACGAAACTCTCCCTCAGCCTCAACTGGATCAAGAGTTCGAGGGACGTCACCGAGCTGAACGCGTGCAGATCGCGGAGGTGCCGTGCGTTCGATACTTGATCAGTTGGATCGCGAAGACGTTCGACTACATCAACCGCGTTACTAAACGCTTCCGCTTTCGGTCTATGAGGGTACGTGGACATACTCTCCCCGCTCGTTGCTATGCTTCTCCTAGATAGATCTTGCATGATCATAGGAAATTTTTGAAATACTATGTTCCCCAACAGTGGCATCATGAGCTAGGTCTATGCGTAGATGATATGCTCGAGTAGAACACAATGAGTTGTGGGCGATAATAGTCATACTGCTTACCAGCATGTCATACTTTGATTTGGCGGTATTGTTGGATGAAGCAGCCCAGACCGACATTACATGACTGCGTTCATGAGACTGGTTCTACCGTCGTGCTTCGCACAAAGGTGACTAGTGGGTGTTTGTTTCTCAAACTTTAGTTGAATCGAGTGTGACTACGCCCGGTCCTTGTGAAGGTTAAAACAACACACTTGACGAAAAATCATTGTGGTTTTGATGCGTAGGTAAGAATGGTTCTTGCTAAGCCCATAGCAGCCACGTAAAACTTGCAACAACAAAGTAGAGGACGTCTAACTTGTTTTTGCAGGGCATGTTGTGATGTGATATGGTCAATACGTGATGAGTTATACGTTATTGTATGAGATGATCATGTTTTGTAAATTATCGGCAACCGACAGGAGCCTTATGGTTGTCTCTTTATTGTATGAATTGCGAAAGCCATGTAATTGCTTTACTTTATCACTATGAGTCAGCGATAGTAGTAGTAGCAATAGTTGGCGAGACGACCACGACGCTACAATGAAGATCATGGTGTCAAGCCGGTGACACTGGATATCATGACGATGCTTTGGAGATGGAGATCAAAAGCACAGGATGATGATGGCCATATCATGTCACATATTTTGATTGCATGTGATGTTTATCTTATTATGCTTCTTATTTTGCTTAGTACGGCAGTAGCATTATAAGATGATCCCTTACAAAATTTTAAGGTACAAGTGTTCTCCCTGAGTATGCACTGTTGCGACAGTTCGTCGTGTTGAGACACCACGTGATGATCAGATGTGGTAAGCTCTACGTTCAAATACAACGGGTGTAAGATAGTTTTGCACATGCAGAATACTCAGGTTAAACTTGACGAGCCTAGCATGTACAGACATGGCCTCGGAACACTGGAGACCGAAAGGTCGAGCGTGAATCATATAGTAGATATGATCAACATAAGATGTTCACCATTGAAAACTAATCCATCTCACGTGATGATCGGACATGGTTTAGTTGATTTGGATCACGTGATCATTTAGATGACTAGAGGGATGTCTATCTAAGTGGGAGTTCTTTAGTAATATGATTTATTGAACTTTAATTTATCACGAACTTAGTCCTGATAGTTTTTGCATATCTATGTTGTTGTATATCAATGGCTCGTGCTACTGTTCCCTTGAATTTTAATGCGTTCCTAGAGAAAGCTAAGTTGAAAGATGATGGTAGCAACTACATAGACTGGGTCCGTAACTTGAGGATTATTCTCATTGCTGCACAGAAGAATTATGTCCTTGAAGCACCGCTAGGTGATAGGCCTGCCGCAGGAGCAACTCCGGACGTTATGAACGTTTGGCAAGCTCGTTCCGATGACTACTCGATAGTTCAGTGTGCCATGCTTTACGGCTTAGAATCGGGACTTCAAAGGCGTCTTGAACGTCATGGAGCATATGAGATGTTCCAAGAGTTAAAGTTAATATTTCAAGCAAATGCCCGAATTGACAGATATGAAGTCTGCAATAAGTTATATAGTTGCAAGATGGAGGAGAACAGTTCTATCAGTGAACACTTACTTAGAATGTTTGGGTACTACAATCACATGACTCAAATATGAAGTATCCAATAAGTTATATAGCTGCAAGATGGAGGAGAACAGTTCTATCAGTGAACACTTACTTAGACTGTCTGGGTACTACAATCACATGACTCAACTTGGATGCAAAGTTGATGAAGAAAGTGTTATTGATAGAGTTCTTCAATCACTGCCACCAAGCTATAAAGGCTTCGTGATGAACTATAGTATGCAAGGGATGCAGAAGACAATTCCCGAGCTCTTCGCTATGCTCAAAGCTACGGAGGTAGAAATCAAAAAGGAGCACCAAGTGTTGATGGTTAACAAGACCACTAGTTTCAAGAAAAAAGGCAAGGGAAACAAGGGGAACTTCAAGAAGAATAGCAAGCCAGTTGCTACTCCCGCGAAGAAACCCAAGTCTGGAGCCAAGCCTGAAACTGAGTGCTTCTACTGCAAATGGACTGGACACTGGAAGCGGAACCGCCCCAAGTATTTGGCGGATAAGAAGGATGGCAAAGTGAACAAATGTATATTTGATATACATGTTATTGATGTGTACCTTACTAATGCTCGTAGTAGCACCTGTGTATTTGATACTGATTCAGTTGCTAATATTTGTAACTCGAAACAGGGGCTACGGATTAAACAAATATTAGCTAAGGACAAGGTGACGATGCACACGGGAAATGGTTCCAAAGTCGATGTGATCGCCGTCGGCACGCTACCTCTACATCTACCACCCGGATTAGTTTTAGACCTAAATAATTCTTATTTGGTGCCAGCGTTGAGCATGCACATTATATTTGGATCTTGTTTGTTGCGAGACGGTTATTCATTTAAATCAGAGAATAATGGTTGTTCTATTTATATGAGTAATATCTTTTATGGTCATGCACCCTCGATGAATGGTCTATTTTTTGTTGGATCTCGATTGTAGTAATACACATATTCATAATATTGAAGCCAAAAGATGTAAAGTCTATAATGATAGTGCAACTTATTTATGGCAATGCCGTTTAGGTCATATTGGTGTAAAGCGCATGAAGAAACTCCATAATGGTGGACTTTTGGAATCACTTGATTATGAATCACTTGGTGCTTGCGAACCATGCCTCATGGACAAGATGATTAAAACTCCGTTCTCCGGAACAATGGAGTGAGCAACTGACTTATTGGAAATCATACATACTGATGTGTGCAGACCAATGAGTGTTGAGGCTCACGGCGGGTATCGTTATTTTCTGACCTTTACAGATGATTTGAGCAGATATGGGTATATCTACTTGATGAAGCACAAGTCTGAAACATTTGAAAAGTTCAAAGAATTTCAGAGTAAAGTAGAGAATCATCGTAACAAGAAAATAAAGTTTCTACGATCTGATCGCGGAGGCGAATATTTGAGTTACGAGTTTGGTCTTCATTTGAAACAATGTGGAATAATTTCACAACTCACGCCACCTGGAACACCACAGCGTAATGGTGTGTTTGAACATCGTAATCGTACTTTATTAGATATGGTGCGATCTATGATGTCTCTTACCGATTTACCACTATCATTTTGGGGTTATGTTTTAGAGACAATTGCATTCACGTTAAATAGGGCACCATATAAATCCATTGAGACGACGCCTTATGAACTGTGGTTTGGCAAGAAACCCAAGTTGTCGTTTCTTAAAGTTTGGGGCTACGATGCTTATGTGAAAAAGCTTCAACCCAATAAGCTCGAACCCAAGTCGAAGAAATGTGTCTTCATAGGATACCCAAAGGAAACTGTTGGGTACACCTTCTATCACATATCCGAAGGCAAGATAAGAATGGATCCTTTCTAGAGAAGGAGTTTCTCTCGAAAGAAGTGGGTGGGAGGAAAGTAGAACTTGATGAGGTAATTGTACCTTCTCCCGAATTGGAAAGTAGTTCATCACAGAAACTAGTTCCAATGATTCCTACACCAATCAGTGAGGAAGCTAATGATGATGATCATGAAACTTCAGATCAAGTTACTACTGAACCTCGTAGGTCAACCAGAGTACGTTCCGCACCAGAGTGGCACGGTAACCCTGTTCTGGAACTCATGTTACTAGACCATGATGAACAAACGAACTATGAGGAAGCGATGATGAGCCCAGATTCCTTAAAATGGCTTGAGGCCATGAAATCTGAGATGGGATCCATGTATGAGAACAAAGTGTGGACTTTGGTTGACTTGCCCAATGATCGGCAAGCCATTAAAAATGAATGGATCTTTAAGAGGAAGACTGATGCCGATGGTAATGTTACTGTCTACAAAGCTTGACTTGTTGCGAAAGGTTTTCGACAAGTTCAAGGAGTGTCGGTGTATTTGGATCGACACCTATGGGATCACAAGAATCCCTACTACGGTTCGGGGCACAGGGTTGAGAGAAGAGCGGATCTAACAGTCAGGACACGGTTCCTTTACCCAGGTTTGGGCCGCAAGGATGCGTAAAACCCTACTCCTGCTTTGGTGGATTATATGTTGGTGTTCTTCAGCTAGTGAGGAGCTCCTAGAGAGTCGCGAGGATTTCTAAAAAGCCGAACCCCTCTCCTGGTCGCCTCGGGCCTCCTTTTATAGGAAAAAGGGGTTGCCACAGTGGCACACATGAGGTGGAAAGGGTACAGTGATGTGAGGTTATCCCTCGCATTACAGGACAAGGTGCATTAGTGCACCCAGCTTAGGTGTCCTTGCTTTATCGGGGACGGGGAGGGGGGGGGAGACGTCCGTCTTGTCCGTCGATGCCCCTCCTCGTGTTGACACGCGCCCTGGCCAACAGTGCCTGAGGCGCCATGTAGGCAGACATGCAGCTGAGGTGGCGCAATGGCGGGTCTCCACGAAGATCTGTGGGTTGCTACGCAGGAGCCTGTCCAGCTGGTAGGGTCGGTGGAAACCCAGTGGGTGTAGGCCTGACGGTGGTCCCGCGGGTGTTGATGACCCACAACCGTAAGGGATCTATTGCAGCGTTTTCGATAAGTAAGAGTGTCGAACCCAACGAGGAGCAGAAGGTATTAATAAGCGATTCTGAGCAAGAAATTACTACAAGCACTGAAAGATAACTTTTTAGGGGTTTTCTTGATATAAGCAACATGAAAGTAAAAGCAAGCAAAGTAAAAGGCACTGAGAGTAACAAGTGGCCCAATCCTTTCTGAGCAAAGGAGAGGCCTAGCAACTGAACTTATAAAGGCTAAAGCGTTCCTGAGGACACACAGGAGAGGTAGTCATGTGCTTTCGCCATATTCTGTATCGGTACTATGTTATGTGTTGATAAGTGTTGAGTGGGTGGATCTATGCTAGTACACTCTCTTGACTAAGATGAGTGCACTCTTATGATTAAACACCTTGCAAGCATCCGCAAATACAAGATAGAATTTAAGGCAAAAGCCTAACCATAGCAATACGATCGATGATCCATTGTTCCCTTGTGCAAAAGCGTGCGAACTGGGGTTCAGGTTTCTGTCACTCCGGCAACCCACCGTAAGCATTCTTTGTACACAATGTATTCCCCTAGGTCCTTAATAAGGCGAAGTGTTGAGTGTTCGACTCACACAACACCACTAGTAGAATGACAACACAACTTAAGTATCAAACAACACATATTACTTCAACAGCATATGACTACTAACAACAAGACTTTTCCCATGTCCTCAATAACTAAGGTAACTACTCACAAGACATAAAAGAGATCATGATCAGTGGAGATAAATGGATGATAAACAATCTGGACATAATGATATTTCTCCAACAAAACTCAATAGCATTCACCACAAAGTAGTAATCAACACCGATGGAGTAGAGAGGATAGGTAGTACGAGTTACAACACAAGTTGCAATTGTGAGATGAGATTTGGATGAAGATGGAGATGGTGCTGGTGTTGGGGATGATGTTGATGATGATCTCGATGATGCCCGTGACGATGGTGATGACGATGGCGATGATCTCCCCTTCCGGGAGGTGATCTCCCCGGTGAAATCTGCCCGCCGAAGATGGCTTTTTCTTCTCTGTAGGTTTCCGCCACGGAGCGGCGGCGGAACTCCGTAAAAACTCTCGTTTTTAGGGTTTTCGGATAACGGAGAGTATATAGGCAAGAGGGGACAGCCGGAGGTGGGCCAGGGGCTCCAGGCGCCCCCCGGCGCGGCCAGGGGGGGGGAGGGGCGCCCCCAGGGCGCCTGGACACCCTGTGCCCCCCCTCTGGTTGCCCTTTTGCGTGCCTTCGTGATCCGTCTGGAAAATATCCCCCGTTGATTTTCAGGTAATTTGGAGGTATTCTTCTTCAGCAACTCAGCGTCCACTTTTTACTGCTGAATCCTGCGTCTGCTGCTTCGGCATCGGAAAGTTGCAAACTGTGTAAAATAGGCCAAAACAACATAAGAACATCATCGTAACGTGAAATATATCAATGAATAAGGATAAATTACGATATAAAATAGTGATGCATTTTGGACGTATCAACACCCCCAAGCTTAGACCTCGCTTGTCCCCAAGCGAATACTGAGCTCGGTAAACCTGTCCACAAGTTTAGAGAGTGAAGTGTCGTAAATAGAATACGGACAAGAAGCATCACAGCTTCTTCACCAACTCAAATATCCTCAACAGCAATCTTCAACTCATAAGGCCCTTATAAAAGAGTGGTAACACTTATATTCGAAAGTAGGGCTAAGGAAAGTCATCAAATCATAGCAAACATGTCCTTTGGTCAAAGAACAACAAATAGCTTTAACTTTTGCTCTTTCTTATGTTTTGATGAGATTAATTGAAGCTTTTGAAAGAACATGTTATTAGGCAAGAAGTGAAAGTGTTAACACAAAGGAAGATATTTGCCTTAGCTGGGCCTGACAAACAACTTACTTATCAAATGATAATGTCAACAAGGATATGATATGACCAATTTTAATGCAACTTTATATGAATGAATCCTTGTCGACATTAAATGTCTGCTCTCTTTAAGAATAGAAGGAAGTAGGAATAACTGACTCAACCTAAAATTAAAAGATAGGCCCTGTTCTAGGGAAGTAGGGAAAACTCATGTGCTATCCTTAAATCAAACAGAATGAAAACAAGTTTTGAGAGGTGCATGATTTGTCAACGAATGCTAATAGATAACTCAATTACTTCTCGAGCTGGACAAGTTTCGAGGAACGGCTCCCGCACGAGGACGATCACATCCTCTTAATCTCCTTTGTTTATCACTGCCAAAGTTTTCGGATTTCTCATGAACAAAGCGTGAAGGAGGGTTTGTTTGTTGTATATATATTTTTTAATGAGCCGGGCGCACTCTTTGCCAGTTCCTTCTCGTATTAGGGGTTTGCAGATTAGACATGCAATCCCGGGGTGAAACTTGTCCAACTCAAAAAGACCATGAATTAACTATTACTTCCTCATGAGCTAAAACAGAGGCACAAAATAAAAGATTTTGAACATTTTAAGGATAACACATAAATTCTGTACTTTAGGAGGTGGTAGTGGAATACCACGAATAGGAAGGTATGGTGGACTCATATGGAAGGTATTGGTTTAAGGGTATGTATGCACAAGCAGAATTCCGCTTAGTACAGAGTTAGGCTAGCAAAGGTTTCGAGAGAACAGGCAATTGGTGATGACTATGATGCAAAGCAATATAAAGCATAAACATTGAAGTAAGCATAACACATCAAGTTGTCTTCCTTGTCAGCATAACACTTCAAGCATAATAACATAAAGGTTTTGGCTATGTCGATACTTTAAGAAAATCATGCTTGTTGTTATGACCAAAGCTATGTTTGCCAAGATTAAATAAAGTTTTCACAGCCATACCTGATATAAGGTCAATACTCCTCATAAGAATCATCATATAAGGTCGATTGCGTGAAGAGAATACCGAGTGCGGCAAAGGAACCAATAGACTTCTCATTAATATTCCATCATAGACGACTCCACACTCACGGATACAATCTCTCCACCGAAGGAGTGATAGACCTCAATGCACACACCTATTTCATATAGTAACCTTCCTAAACATGATATGACTCTACTTGACTCTAAAAGACAAAAGATAAAGATAAAGATACCGGGCACTCCCCCAAGCTTGGAACAAGCCAAGGGAATGTCGTTACCCAAGGAGATTTCACTCCTCATTCTTGTTGGCGTTGATCACGTAGTCCTCGGCGAAACGCTTCCATGGAAGGGGTTCTCCAGTCTCATATGAGAAGTTTGTCTCCTGAATCCTGCATGCAGCACCCATACCCATGCGCATAAACCTTAGTTCATACTCACAGTTCTGGTTATGTAGATCATAAATTTGCCCTTGGAGCTCTTCAATTCTTTCTTCAGACGCGGTAACGCTTTTCCACATCTCCTTCATCTCCTTCAGGAAGTAGGTCTTCAGCTCGTTGATGATGTCAAAGTTAGCTTCAACACCACGTTCGATCATCTTTTTGTACTTGAAGACTTCTTGCTCCACTTCTTCCAGCCTGGCCTGGATGCTCCCCTCCTTGATAGGTCCCTTCAGATCTTCTTGATGAAGGACACCGTCCTCCATCCGAACAACCCGAGGGTGCTTCTTCACCTCAGCGAGGTAAGGGTTGATGACGTTGACGACGAACTTGTCCTTGGGGGAACTTGGAGAAGCCATGGCACCTAGATTCAGCTGAAAGATTCCCTGGCAGAAACAGATCGAAAAGAAAACACACGAAATGGCAAGATACGTTGCCGGAACAATCCGGGCAAATATATAGCAAAAATTTATGCACAGAAAGGAAGGTAACAGGCTAAAGCGGGGTCGGAGACGGACTTCCGGGTGTCCAGGCGGCCTCCCGGCGCGGCCAGGAGGTAGGGCGCGCCAGGGGGGGGGGGCGCCTGGACCCCCTGGAGCTCGTCTCCGGCTCCACTTAGGCCTAGAATTTTACTAATTTTGCAAAAACTCGTAATATAGAACTTTTATGGTGGTTCGCGATGTTTCCTTACCGTAATTCATACCTTTTCTTTATTCTGCTTCTGCTGGTGTCTGAAACAGGGCTGCAACATGTTCTTCGTGAGTTGTTGTGTATATCAAATTCACATCAACATTGACAGGATCTCCTGCTATGTAATGCTTAAGTCTTTGCCCATTCACAACTTGAGGTTTGGTGCCTTCAAAATTGTTAATCTTAATTGCACCAGACCGATATACTTCTTCAATATGAAATGGCCCTTCCCACCTGGAAAGTAGTTTGCCTGGAGAAAACCTGAAACGGGATCTAAACAACAAAACTTTATCACCAACATTAAATTCACGTTTCAGAATCCTCCTATCATGCCACTTCTTTACCTTTTCCTTGAACATTTTAGCGCTCTCGTAAGCTTCACTTCTCCATTCATCTAGAGAAGTCAACTTCATGAGACGCTTCTCACCAGCTAATTTTGGGTCAGCATTAAGCTCTCTAACAGCCCAGAAAGCTTTGTGCTCTAACTCTAATGGCAAATGGCAAGACTTGCCATACACCATCTTATAGGGGGACATGCCCATGGGGTTTTTGTAAGCAGTTCTATACGCTCACAAAGCATCTCCTAACTTATTTGACCAGTCCTTTCTATTTCTGTTTACTGTCTTCTGCAAGATCAACTTAATCTCTCTATTGGTGAGCTCAACTTGCCCACTAGTTTGAGGATGATATGGTGAAGCAATTCTATGATTGACATCGTATTTGGCTAAAGCTTTTCTAAAAGCTCCGTGCGTGAAGTGTGATCCTCCATCAGTCATGAGATACCTAGGTACACCAAACCTAGGAAAAATTACATCATTGAGCATTTTCAAAGATGTCTTGTGATCAACACTTTCAGTGGGGATTGCTTCAACCCACTTGGTCACATAATCAACAGCTACTAAAATGTGCGTGTACTTGTGCGAAGAAGGAAAAGGACCTATAAAGTCAAAACCCCAGCAATCAAAAGGTTCAATCACTAGTGAGTAATTCATAGGCATCTCATTCCTTCTACTAATGTTACCAACTCTCCGACATTTATCACAGGCTAAAACATAATTTCTAGCATCCTTAAATAGAGTAGGCCAATAAAAACCTGATTGAAGAACCTTATGTGCAGTCCTCTCACCGGCATGATGTTCTCCATAGGGACTATCATGACACTATTTGAGAATGTCCTTTTGCTCATGTTCCGGTATGCATCTTCTCACGATTCCGTCGGGGCCTTCTTTGAAAAGATGTGGGTCATCCCAAAAGTAGTGCCTCAAATCATGAAAGAACTTCTTCCTTTGCTGAAATGTTAAACCTGGAGGCAAATACTTTGCAACAATAAAATTAGCATAATCTGCAAACCAAGGATCGGAAAGAGATTGTACTTTTACAACGGCAAGTTGTTCGTCTGGAAAACTGTCATTGACTGGGATGGGATCATGCGGTATATCTTCCATCCTTGAAAGATTGTCCGCCACCGGATTGTCTTCCCCTTTCCTATCAACAATCTGCAAATCAAATTCTTGAAGAAGGAGTACCCATCTGATAAGCCTTGGCTTGGCATCCTTCTTTGTCTTAAGGTACTTAATGGCAGCATGATCAGTATGAATAATAACTTTGGAATCAACAATATACTGCCTAAACTTATCACAAGCAAATACTACAGCTAAGAATTCCTTCTCAGTAGTAGCATAATTCCTTTGAGCACTATCAAGGGTTTTACTAGCATAATGTATAACATTCAATTTCTTATCAACTCTTTGTCCTAAAACAGCTCCAACAGCAAAATCACTAGCATCACACATAATCTCAAAAGGTAAATTCCAGTCAGGTGGTTGTACTATAGGAGCGGTTATTAAGGCTTTCTTAAGAACTTCAAAAGCTTCCTTGCAATCCTCATCAAATACAAAAGGAACGTCCTTCTGGAGAAGATTAGTGAGGGGCCTCGAAGTCTTAGAAAAGTTTTTAATAAATCTTCTATAGAAACCAGCATGACCAAGAAAGCTGCGAATACCTTTGATGTCCCTTGGATAGGGCATCCTCTCAATAGCTTCGATCTTGGCCTTGTCCACTTCAATTCCCCTTTAGGAAATCTTGTGACCAAGAACAATTCCTTCGTTAACCATGAAATGGCACTTCTCCCAGTTGAGTACCAAATTTGTCTCCTCACATCTCTGCAAAACTTTATTAAGGTTGTGGAGACAATGGTCAAAGGAAGTTCCATAGACGGAGAAATCGTCCATGAAGACTTCCATAATATCCCCACAGAAACCATGAAAGATAGCAGACATACACCTTTGAAAAGTAGCAGGGGCATTACATAAACCAAAAGGCATATGCCTGTAAGCATAAGTACCAAAGGGACAAGTAAAAGTGGTCTTCTCTTGATCAGCAGTGTTAACATGAATTTGAGAGAAGCCAGAATAACCATCGAGATAAAAAAAGTGGGTATTTTTGGATAACCTTTCAAGCATTTGGTCGATGAACGGCAACGGGTAGTGATCCTTCCTGGTTGCCTTGTTCAGCTTCCTGTAATCAATACACATTCTATATCCAATAATAATTCTCTGAGGTATTAGTTCATTCTTATCATTAGGAACCACAGTTGTACCTCCTTTCTTGGGAACACAATGTACCGGGCTTACCCACTTACTATTAGCTATAGGGTAGATAATACCTGCGGCTAGAAGCTTGAGAATTTCAGTTCTTACAACATCCATCATCTTCGGGTTCAACCGTCGTTGATGATCAACAACTGGTTTAGCGTCAGGTTCAAGGTTGATAGTATGTTGACAGATAGATGGACTAATCCCCTTAAGGTCATCAAGGGTATAGCCAATTGCGCCTCGGTGTTTACGAAGTACTTCCAATAATCGCTCTTCTTCATATCCTGAAAGGTTAGAGTTGATAATAACAGGATATACTTTCTTTTCATCTAAATAAGCATACTTGAGCGTATCGGGAAGAGGTTTAAGATCGAACATCGGGTCTTCTTTTGGTTTTGATAAAATTCCCAAAGGTTCAACCGGAAGGTTGTGCTTCAGGATAGCAGGTTGCCTAAAGAATATTTCATCTAGTTCATTTCTTTCCTGCATATGCAAATCATTCTCGTGGTCCTCCATATATTGCTACAAGGGATCATTAGGGGGAATAGCAATAGAAGCAATACTTTCAATAATTTTATCATCACTAGGTAAATCGGTACCACGAGGCTGCTTAGAGAACTTAGAAAAATTAAATTCATATGGCTCACCATTGAATTCAACAGAAACTTTACCTTTCTTGCAATCTATTATAGCTCCACAAGTTCTAAGAAAAGGTCTACCAAAAATAATAGGACAAAAATTGTCCCTCTCTGAACCAAGTACTAGAAAGTCGGTAGGGTATTTTACCTTTCCACATAGGACTTCAACGTCCCTCACAATTCCGATAGGAGAGATAGTTGTTCTGTTTGCAAGATGAATGGTAACATCAACTTCTTCAAGTTCACAAGGGGAAATCTCACGGATGATCTCTTCATAAAGTGAATAGGGGATAGCACTTTCACTCGATCCCAAATCGCATAGCCCATAATAATTGTGATCTCCTATTTTAACAGATACCACTGGAGTACCTGAAATCGGGCCTTTATTCTTGGCTGTGACAAGGTTAGTGGAAATAGCACAAAAATTCACATTGGAATCCAAAACATCATTAGTAACAAGGTCTTTAATCAGTGCAACTTGAGGATCGACCTTGATCTGGTCCTCAGGCTCATCAACTCTTCTCTCACTTTTATTTATTACGCCTGTCACAAGAGAGTATTCCCTTATCCTTGCGGGAAAATGAGGCTTTTCATATATAACTGCAGGCAAAATAGGGTCAGCAACATGAATATCAACAGGTAGCTCTTTAAAAGGTTCATGATGCTGGTCTCTCTTCTTTTTAGAAGAATCAACGTGAGAGGCAAAATTCTTACAGAAATCAATCATTAGATGGGAATCAAGACCAATCTTAGAGCAAAAAGTATTGAAGTAATCAGTTTTCACATAGCTCTCAATATAATCATGTTCATAATTTATAGCGGGTTCAATACCTTTATCGATTTCCCAATCTTCGGTATTCCTCTGGATCCTTTCAATGAGATCCCACCTTTCTTTAACACTCTTCGTCTGAAATACCCCACTAGAGGAGGCATCCAGCATCTCCTTATCCTGACGAGAAAGCCTGGCATAAAAATTTGTAAGTATAATTTCCTTGGGGAGCTCATGAATAGGACATTTGAGCATTAGGGACTTCAATCTCCCCCAAGCTTGAGCAATGCTTTCTCCGTCACGAGACCTAAAGTTATAGATATAGTTCCTGTCTCGATGAATTTCATGAAGAGGATAAAACTTAGTATAAAAGAGAGACATAAGCTCTTGCCAGTCAAGCAAGTGCGAGTTATCGAGAAGCCTATACCAATCTGAAGCTTTATCTATAAGTGATACGGCGAACAATTTCCTCATGACAAACTCCCTTGATACACCTGCAAGCTTAAATAATGAACATAGTTGTGACAGATATAGCAAGTGTTCACCGGGATGTCTGTCTCCTGCATAACGATTAGTCAAAACATAATCGATAATACCAGCTGGTATTTTATAGGGCACAATTTCAGTAGGGGGAGGAGCAACCACCACAGGTGTGGGGCGTCTTCCCACAAGCAACGATCCAATAGCAAGGTTGTCCATAAGGACAAAGATCAGCAACAGCAAAAAAAATAAAAACAGAATTATAAAAACTTCCTTACCAGTTTCACTTTACCAATAGCGCTACGCTCCCCGGCAACGGCGCCAGAAAACGGTACTTGATGACCCACAACCGTAAGGGATCTATTGCAGCGTTTTCGATAAGTAAGAGTGTCGAACCCAATGAGGAGCAGAAGGTATTGATAAGCGATTCTGAGGAAGAAATTGCTGCAAGCACTGAAAGATAACTTTTTAGGGGTTTTCTTGATATAAGCAACAGGAAAGTAAAATCAAGCAAAGTAAAAGGCACTGAGAGTAACAAGTGGCCCAATCCTTTCTGAGCAAAGGAGAGGCCTAGCAACTGAACTTATAAAGGCTAAAGCGTTCCTGAGGACACACGGGAGAGGTAGTTATGTGCTTTCGCCATATTCTGTATTAGTACTATGTTATGTGTTGATAAGTGTTGAGTGGGTGGATCTATGCTAGTACACTCTCTTGACTAAGATGAGTGCACTCTTATGATTAAACACCTTGCAAGCATCCGCAAATACAAGATAGAATTTAAGGCAAAAGCCTAACCATAGCAATACGATCGATGATCCATTGTTCCCTTGTGCAAAAGCGTGCGAACTGGGGTTCAGGTTTCTGTCACTCCGGCAACCCACCGTAAGCATTCTTTGTACACAATGTATTCCCCTAGGTCCTTAATAAGGCGAAGTGTTGAGTGTTCGACTCACACAACACCACTAGTAGAATGACAACGCAACTTAAGTATCAAACAACACATATTACTTCAACAACATATGACTACTAACAACAAGACTTTTCCCATGTCCTCAAGAACTAAGGTAACTACTCACAAGACATAAAAGAGATCATGATCAGTGGAGATAAATGGATGATAAACAATCTGGACATAATGATATTTCTCCAACAAAACTCAATAGCATTCACCACAAAGTAGTAATCAACACCGATGGAGTAGAGAGGATAGGTATTACGAGTTACAACACCAGTTGCAATTGTGAGATGAGATTTGGATGAAGATGGAGATGGTGCTGGTGTTGGGGATGATGTTGATGATGATCTCGATGATGCCCGTGACGATGGTGATGACGATGGCGATGATCTCCCCTTCCGGGAGGTGATCTCCCCGGCGAAATCTGCCCACCGGAGATGGCTTTTTTTTCTCTGTAGGTTTCCGCCACGGAGCGGCGGCGGAACTCCGTAAAAACTCTCGTTTTTAGGGTTTTCGGATAACGGAGAGTATATAGGCAAAAGGGGGCAGCCGGAGGTGGGCCAGGGGCTCCAGGCGCCCCCCCGGCGCGGCCAGGGGGGGCGCCCCCAGGGCGCCTGAACACCCTGTGGCCCCCCTCTGGTTGCCCTTTTGCGTGCCTTCGTGATCCGTCTGGAAAATATCCCCTGTCGATTTTCAGGTAATTTGGAGGTATTCTTCTTCAGCAACTTAGCGTCCACTTTTTACTGCTGAATCCTGCGTCTGCTGCTTCGGCATCGGAAAGTTGCAAACTGTGTAAAATAGGCCAAAACAACATAAGAACATCATCGTAACGTGAAATATATCAATGAATAAGGATAAATTATGATATAAAATAGTGATGCATTTTGGAAGTATCAGGTGTCCTTGGCAAGGGCCCTGCCGGGGCTCCGGCAAGGGTCCTGCCGTGGCGCCTGCAGTCATCCCCAGCAAGGTGCTTGCCGGGGCCTTGTGGTTCTCCTTGGCTGGAATCCCGCCAAGGGTCGTCGTCTTCTTAACTTGCATCTGATCTTGAATGTCTTCACAAAGATCTGCATGCCACCACGGGGATATCTCCCGAATCCTCGCCCCATGGGGGCGGTGGACTCAAGGGTGATTCGCTCCGTAGGCGCGGGGCGAGCTGCCGTGGCAAGGGTCTTGCCGGGGCCGCCAGGGCTGGCCCCGGCAAGGATCTTGCCAGGGAGAGCCGCTTCGTCCCTCTGCTCTTTGTGGTCTTGTTCTTGGCATCGCTCCAGTCTCCATCAAGCTTCGGTCTTGCCCCGGCTCGCCTCCCTCGCCATGCTTGGTGTGGTGGTGCCGTGGCTCAGACTGCCCGTGCACAGTCATAGGGGTACAAAAAGTGTACCCCTCTTTTTGTACACCGACAGGAGCCCCCCGGGTCTGGGCCACACATAAGCGCGACACATTGTTGTGCCAGGCCTAGAACGGTGCGCGGGCAGGCGGGGTGGTTTTCACCGTGGTAAAATTTCCGCGCGCTGCGCCTCCCACGACCCGTGCGCGCGGCGTGGGGTGGAGGGGCATGCGTGACGTGGGCGGCATGCGTGGGGCGGTTTCCGCAGGCATGCGTCATGTCGCAGTAAATGCGAAAGGAGGCGGCTCGCGTTTTCCCCGTAAACGGGGGGAAGCGTGGAGGCGCGGTCCGCTTACTGGACGGGGCCGAGGCGCGGTCGTCTAGGCGTCCACTCCCCACAATCACGGGGTGGGGAGAGGTCGCCTCACCCGTCGCTTCGGTGCCGCACGTTCGCCACATGCCTCCCATGTGTTCGAGGTGGCGAGCGGTGGAGGTGGGAAACCGAGCCGCTGCTGGTTGGGGTGGTGGGTCGGTCCCGGCCCCCCTCGCCTTCTGCGTCTTGATTGGCCGAGCGGGGCGGTCGAGCTCCAGCCCCGCCCCTTTATAAAGGGCAGAGGGAGGGGACGGCGCCCCGCACTCCTCCATCTTCTTTCTCCTTCAACTTCTGCTCCTCTCTTCTGTCCGCCATGAAGAGAGAAAACCTCGTCTCCTCAACGGTGGCGGCGAGGGTCGCTGCTCGACAGCGCGTCCCCCCTTCTCCTGCACTCGCGGTGGCCGAACCGGCCATGAGGGGAAGAGGGAGGGGGCGGGGCCGTGGGCGAGGCCGGGGTGCTCGGGGAAGAGGAGGACGGGGCGGCCCGCCGGCCTCGCCCCCGCCAGCAGCCCCTCCTGCAGTGGAGGGTCATGTTGGAGATGACCCCTGTGAGTTCTTCATTAGGATGCGGGGGTCGCCGCGTCGTCGCCTTCGTCTCCCAACTCCGTTTGTGCGGGAGATGGAGGCGAATCCACCGGAGTCGCTGCGGCTGCACATGAGGGGTTGTGGGATCAGTGGCACGCGGGCTCGCGTCGACTTCCCTGCCCCTCATGTGATGTATCTTCGCCAAGGATGGAAGAGGTTCGCTCGCATCCACAGCCTGACGGATGGGCTCACCCTCCACTTCAAGTTGATGGGGGACGGCCACCTCTCCATCAAGGTCTTCGGGCACCTCGGGACTCGCGCGAGGTGCTGCATGGAGAGCTCCTCTGATGACGAAGACACCTCCTCGAACGAGGGTGACGAGGAGGACAACAACAACGACGACGAGGGCGGTGGACGGCAGGATGAAGGGTCCGACTAGGTGTCGGGCGCCGCTCCTGGTGGCACCGGCGACCCCATCATCCGCGTCGCCGGCTCCTTGAACTTCTCGGGGCCGTCTCCTTGGCGGCTGGCGTAGAAAGGCTGCGGAAGAGGAAGAGGAAGAAGGCGGGCGACAAGGTCGTCATGTCGGAGTACGCGGGCACCGACGCCTTCGTCGCGTACTAACGTCCTGCCGCCTGGTCTTCGAGCTCTGCCTCCAGCGCCGTCATCACCGTCCAGCCCTTGGGAGACCGCCAAGATGCCTTCTCGGTGTCTTCTGCCACCCGTAGCTCGCCTAGGCGCCCCTTTCGCCCTTCTCTCCTCCTTGACCTACCTCCTGAGGAGAGGGACAAGAAAGGCATTACGGGCACCTTATCTCTTTTTAGTCTGTAAGCCTTCGGGCATCTGTTAAGTTTAAAACTTGTAATCCCTTTATTCATGTTTTTCATTCCCTATGGACTGTACCTAAATGGAATGTTTTTAATGAAAAAGGAATGTTTGCTGGGTCATTTGTTCGTAGGTAAAAACCCACAACAGGGAATAAATCCCTGATATCCTTAAGATAAACATTTCCTTGCCCGGCAACAGGCCCTGCCATTTCCCTACTTCGCCTGACCTTTCTCTCGCCCTTGGCGGAGGCAGGGATGAAGCGGGTTCAGGCTCCTCATTTTATCCTTCTGCTGCCGCGACTACGACCAAACCTAGTCCCAGGAACGAGCCCTAGGGCCTAGAGTTATTGGAGCACGGCAGCTTAAGGAAAAGAACGAGGTTTCACATACCTCAGTCCATAATGGAATGCATGATAAGGGATAAAAGGACTTATCTGAAGCTACAGCCCCCGGCAACCCGGGTCTGCCGTGGGTGAATTCTTGCCCTTGTGGCCTCCGGCCACATCGGCTTGTTGGGGCCTAGGCACTGGTGTGTTCTTCTTTCTTTCCTCCAAGTGGCTTCGGCAAGGATGTCTGCGCGTCCTGTGAACCAAGTGAAAGGATCGATATGGTTGACTAGAGGGGGGGGGGTGAATAGGCAACTAACAATTTTTAGCTTTTCTTAACCACTTTAAATTAAGCGACAAAATAAGTTGTCTAAATATTCTACTAGGATGACAACTAAGATAAAGAAGGACAACAACTACACATGCATGCTATAGGAGTTGAACAAGTAAAGCATGCAAAAGTAAAGGTAAGAAATAACCACAAGTGGAACTGGTGGAGACGAGGATGTGTTTCCGAAGTTCCTTCCGTTTGAGGGGAAGTACGTCTCCGTTGGAGCGGTGTGGAGGCACAATGCTCCCCAAGAAGCCACTAGGGCCACCGTATTCTCCTCACGCCCTCACACGATGCAAGGTGCCGTGATTCCACTAGTGGTGCCCTTGAAGGCGGCAACCGAACCTTTACAAACAAGGTTGGGGCTATCTCCACAACTTGGAGGCTCCCAACAAACCACGAAGCTTCACCACAATGGAATATGGCTTCGAGGTGACCTCAACCGTCTAGGGTGCTCAAACACCCAAGAGTAACAAGATCCGCAAGGGATTAGTGGGGAGAATCAAATATCTCTTGGTGGAAGTGTAGATCGATGCCTCCTCAAGCAATCCCGAGCAAATCAACAAGTTTGATTGGCTAGGGAGAGAGATCGGGCGGAAATGGAGCTTTTGGAGCAACAATGGAGTAGTAAGGGAAGAGGTAAGTCTTCTTGGAGAAGAAGACCCCCTATATATAGTGGGGGAACAAATCTAACCGTTATTGGAGTTTTCAGCCCGCAGAGAGCGGTAGTACCGCGCATGAGTTGCAGTACTACCGCTGGCTGCGCGATACTACCGCTCTGGGAGCGGTACTACCGCTTAGGCAAAAGAGTGCGACATGATTGACAACCACGGATGAAATAAATTACATCCGTGGCTACATCCGCAGGGAAAACGGTAGTAGCAAAATGCGACACGGTACTACCGCTTAAGATAAGCGGTACTACCGCATTGTATGCGGAAGTAAAAAATTACTTCCGCATCCACTTCTGTACTTAGACTCAGCGCTTGGGCCAGATACACGGTACTACCGCTCTGGGGACGCGGTACTACCGTGTCGGCAGGCGGTACTACCGTGTAACTGCGCGGTACTACTGCTTGGTTGAGCGGTACTACCGCTTGCGAGGCAGTTGATCAGTTAAGAAGTCACAGTTTTGCATATACGAAAAATAACCGGTTGGACCTCGAGAGAAGCAAGGAAAGGTGGTGCGGGAGTAGGATGTGTATGTGTTGATTCTACCCAAACCTTTCCGACGCGGACCCCCTCTTAATAGTACGGCTTTCCTATTACTCAAAGCCACCGACAGGGAGCAAAAAGAAAACACCGTCTTTCATAGAATCCGAGGGGCAAACAATCGTCTTGTGCTTAAGGGAGATATACCTGTATGAGCTTAGAGCACACGATCAGTCCGCAAATGCATTGTCATCAATCACCAAAACTACTTAGGGACAAATATGCCCTTACAATCTCCCCCTTTTTGGTGTATTGATGACAATACTTGATTTGCACAGGGAAGAAATAATAGAGTAAGCAATGCAAGCCCTAGAGTATAGGTGAGCTCCCCCTGGATGTGTGCCTTCACAAGATTGTGCTTTGGACTGCACAACACACATACTAGGTACAGTGCTCCCCTATAATCTGCACACGAGATACTCTATATAAAACTAACTGCTCTGGATAAACATTAAAGACATAATGATAAGTTCAACGATAACGGGGCATATGTCTTACACCATATGATAGTCTCACGCACACGACACAAACACGCAAATAAACCAGAGTTCAAAGAAACACAAGAGCACACAAGCACAAGACGCAAATCACTCTCCCCCTTTGTCATCGAGACACCACAAATGGGAAAGAGGACACTAAGACGGGTGGCAGCCCGGGAGAAGCTCAGTCGTCATACTCATCATCAGACCCCTGCTGCTCCTCCTGATACTCATCATCAGACCCCTGCTGCTCCTCCTGATACTCCTCATCAGACTCTGACCACTTGTACCCCTGGCGAGCCATCCAGGTAGCCTCAGGTGTGATGTTATCCTCGGATCCATTGGAAACTTCCTCTCCATATAGTGCTAGAATCTTCTTGTCACGCTGGCGTGTCTTCTTGTCAGTCACATGAGCCCGGTATTGCCCCTTAGCCTACATGCAGAAGAGGGCCTTCATCTTCTGCTGAAGCTTTTTAGCCCAAGAAGGCTTCTCCACAGCAGAGGAAGAAGAAGGGGCAAATCTGCCAGAGCGACATCTGCAGTCTCCTCCACAGGCTCCTCCTCAGTGCCCATCTGGGCAGCAGCAACCTGAGCACGAGTGGTGGTGTTGGCCCATCGAGTCTTGACGCGAAGACGGATGGGATCATGACGGAAGCAGTCGGCCTCGAACTCCTCCTCTGGGTACAACTTCTCCCAAGTCTTGGAGATCAGCAGAAACAAGTAAGGACCATAGATGGGTACCTTGCGAGAGTAGATGGCAAAACTGAGCTCATTCCACATGATGTGGGAAATGTCAAGTGGTGCAGTATGGGATGAGCGAGCCGCTTGACACATCAGTAGCATGTCAACCAGGTAGGCATGGACCTTGTCCTTATCGCCAACACGAGGGAACAGAGTGTTGCGAAAGATCCGATACATGATGTCCAAGAAGGGGTTCAACACCCAAGTCTGTTTGCCACTAGCAAGAGTCTTTTCCTCATAAAATGGAAGCAACCTGTCTTTGTTTGCAGATTCAGGATTGGCGTGAGGCCGAAAACCAATTGGGTTATGGAGACCCTCATCAGGAAGATGAAGAAGATCCATGAACTCCTTCCAAGTAGAGGTCATCTTGTGACCATTGGTCATCCAAGTCATGGGGCGATCCTCCTTGGTTTGGAAATTGACAGAGGCATAGAACTGAGCAATAATCTCTGGATCAAAGTCATTTTGGAAGGTCATGATGTGCTCCAGGCCCAACTGCTCGATCAAATCAAGAGCCTCTGCAAAATATGCCCGGTTCTTGTCCTTCCTCATGTGATCCACATCCACCCAGTGAGCATCCACATAAAGATTGGCCTTGGTCTTGAGCACCTCATGGTAGATGCGAAACTGCTGCTTGGTCCAGAAGATATCATCTCCAGGAAAGTGCTCACGGGGTTCTCCATATGGGTTGACCTTCCTTCGTGACATGAACTCAGCAGCAGGCATCTCCTCCATAGACATTGAGGATTCCTTACGCTTGTTGGCTGAAGTCTTGTACCTGCGCTGGGGATTGGAGCCCTCTGGCACATCACTTGGGGTACGCAGACGCTTGGATTCGGTGTCACGGACAGGGTTGGTACGACGACCCTCAAAACCGGAGCCACCACCTAAAAACACAAACACAAGACCACAACAACACAAACACAAGAAGAATCAATGCCAAAACCTCGATAAACACAAGAAACCAGGAGAAATAGGAAAGAGATCATGCTACGAAGAAAATATGATACAAGCGGTAGTACTGCTGACCCTTCGCGGAAGTAAAAAATTAGTACCACAAGGTAAGCGGTAGTACCGCATGACAGATGCGGTAGTACCGCATACGCTGTGGTAGTAATATTTTACTTCCGCCAGAAGAGGCGGAACTAAAAAATTAGTACCGCAATGTAAGCGGTAGTACCGCATATGGATGCGGTAGTACCGCGTACGCTGCGGTAGTAATATTTTACTTCCGTCAGAAGAAGCGGAACTAAAAAATTAGTACCGCAATGTAAGCGGTAGTACCGCATGCGGATGCGGTAGTACCGCATGCGTTGCGGTAGTAAGATTTTACTTCCGCAAGAGGAGCGGAAGTAAAAAAAATAGTGCTGCATGCGGAGCGGTAGTACCGCATTGGGTCGCGGTAGTACCGCTCGGCAAGCAGTACTGGATTTTTTACTTCCGCCCGAGCGGTAGTACCGCTGAGGACAGCGGTAGTACCGCTCAGGTCAGATCAGATCTAGATCAGATCGTGCGGTAGTACCGCGGTTCTCCAGCGGTAGTACCGCACGAAACAGATCTGAGAAGAGCAGATCCAGAAACGGCCAAAGAGATCGACTCACGGTACTACGGCTGATCATAGTAACTTCGTAGCAACAAATATAATCGTATTTCTAGTGCACAAACACTCTCCCACATCCTAAGCATCCATGGATAAGATCACGAAGAACACAAGAACACTAAGCATCTCCCCTAACCCTAAAAACACAGGCAAGGCAATAGGAAGAGGGAAAAAAGGGGAGAAACCTTCATCCATGGCTAGAGGACGTGGTGGGGATCGATCCCACCGGTCGGAATGCGAGAGAGTGGCCGAGGGAGGAGATCCGGCGAGATCCTCCGGCGGCGTTCTTGAGAGAGAGAGAGAGAGAGAGAGAGAGAGACAGGGACGACGTGGGGGTTAGGAGTGAATGGGTATGGGGGAGATGGAACCCCCCTGCCTGCTTATAACCCCCACTCGTTCGGATATGTGCGGTAGTACCGCGGTCATCGCGGTAGTACCGCTTGCGCGGTAGTACCGCTCGGCAGGCGGTAGTACCGCCCTACCAGCGGCAGTAAAAAAATACTGCCGTGCTGGATGTGCGGTAGTACCGTATGTCCTTCGCGGTAGTACCGTAACCGATCACGGTAGTACCGCTCCCCAAGAAAATGCACGAAAAGACAAGAGGCTTTAAGCACTAGAGAGAGAAAAAACACCATGTGCACAAGCAAAACAAGTAACACAAATTCCTCATAAGAGGGCGGTGGCCGAGGCCACCTATGTTTGAGTTTTATAGATATGGCACCGCGAAGAATTATCCTTGGGCCCATGATCAAAACTCGACTTGAAGCATTTAAGCCAACTATGTATGGCAAATGATGAAGATTTGGTTAGTTTATGCATAATAGGGGGAGGAATAGTTCATTGAGAGAACAGTACTCCCCCTAAGTCCATGCCTACATCTAGACAAGATAGCTATGTCGAGTGTGAGGAGTGTGTGCACAGATTCAAACCACATTGCCCAAATCGATGATATTTAGCTCATGCCTTAACTCGCGAAATCTTGCTTCATCCAGAGGCTTCGTGAAGATATCTGCAAGGTTATCATGAGTGTTGACATAGTGAAGCTCGATTTCTCCTTGCCTTATGTGATCCCGGATGAAGTGATACCGAATCTCAATATGCTTCGTCTTGAAGTGAAGCACCGGGTTGAGAGAAATCTTGATGGCACTTTCATTGTCACACCAAATAGGCACTTTGTCACAAGTGACACCGTAATCCTTTAAAGTTTGCCTCATCCATAAGAGTTGAGCATAGCAACTGCCAGCGGCCACATATTCTACTTCGGTGGACGAGAGAGATACACAACTTTGCTTTTTGGAAGACCAACTAACAAGAGAGCAACCAAGAAATTGGCACCCTCCCGAGGTGGACTTCCTATCCACTTTGTCTCCCGCCCAGTCAGAATCAGAGAAACCAACAAGATTGAAATTTGCTCCTCTTGGGTACCATAAGCCAAAGTTTGGGGTATGAGCCAAATATCGAAAGATTCGCTTGACAGCCACAAAGTGACTTTCCTTAGGTGAGGCTTGGAACCGTGCACAAATTCCCACACTCAACATAATATCCGGTCTAGATGCACAAAGGTAAAGCAAGGATCCGATCATAGAGTGATATACCTTTTGATCCACCGCTTTACCATTGGGATCAATGTCAAGTTGGCATTTGGTTGGCATCGGAGTAGTAGCCGGCTTGACATCACTAAGATTGAACCTCTTGAGCATGTCTTGAGTATACTTGGATTGTTTGATGAAGATGCCTTCTCTTCGTTGTTTGATCTCAAATCCAAGAAAGTACTTCAACTCTCCCATCATGGACATCTCAAAATGTGTGGTCATGAGTGCGGCGAACTCATCATTGAAAGCTTTGTTAGGAGAACCAAAGATAATATCATCAACATATAGTTGGCATACAAACAACTCCCCTTTGACCTTCTTAGTAAAAAGAGTGGGGTCGATTTTCCCAATTTCAAACCCACGATCTTGTAACAACTCGGTAAGGTGCTCATACCACGCTCGTGGGGCTTGTTTAAGGCCATAGAGTGCCTTATCAAGTTGATACACATGATTGGGGAACTTAGGATCCTCGAACCCCGGGGGTTGTTTAACATACACCAACTCATTAATGGGACCATTAAGAAAAGCACTTTTCACATCCATTTGTTGCAATTTAAAGTTATGATGGGAAGCATAGGCAAGCAATAAACGAATGGATTCAAGACGAGCAACGGGGGCAAAGGTTTCACCGTAGTCGATACCCTCGACTTGGGAGTAGCCTTGAGCCACCAGACGTGCCTTGTTGCGGATGACAATGCCATGGGCATCTTGCTTGTTCTTAAAGATCCATTTGGTTCCAATGACATTATGGTTCTCCTTTGGTCTTGGCACCAGACGCCACACTTTGTTGCGCTCGAAGTTATTGAGTTCTTCATGCATAGCATTGAGCCAGTCGGGGTCTTCGAGCGCCTCATAAACCTTCTTAGGTTCAACAAAGGAGACAAAAGCTTGATGAGCACAATAGTTTGCTAATTGTCTATGAGTGCTTACCCCCCTTTTGATGCTTCCTAAAATGTTCTCGATGTGATGCTCGTTGGAAGCAAGCCTGGAGGCAACTTTTGCAGCACGACGCTCTAATTGCTCTTCAAGAGATAACTGAGGAGCATTGAGTTGATCATCTTGAGCGTCATCATGAGCAAGATCTTGATCTTGAGCTTCCTCTTGACCTTGATCTTTGCTCGGGGGACTGAACTTGGCCTTGTGCATCAATTGGTGGTTCTTCACCAACTTGAGATTGATCTTGCACTTGGCCTTGTTCATCTGGTTGAGGGCCTTCACTTTGTTCTTCGGAAGCGTGTGGGTCTTGGGTTGGTGATGGTTCCACTTGAGTGGAACATTGTCCTTCTCCTTCGGCCACAAGGGGTTCCTCAATGGGTAGGATATATCCAACACCCATTCTTCTTATGGCTTGAGGAGGAATTTCATCACCTGCATCACAAGTACCACTTTGCTCCACTTGGGAGCCGTTATCTTCATCAAACTCTACGTTACTCGTCTCCTCTATGAGTCCAGTGGACTTGTTGAGGACACGGTAAGCATGAGAGTTTGTAGCATAACCAACAAATATGCCCTCATGAGCTCTAGATTCAAATTTAGACAAACGAACACCTTTCTTGAGAATGAAACACTTACACCCGAACACCCGGAAGTACTTGAGATTGGGCTTGTTACCGGTAAGAATCTCATACGGAGTTTTGTTCAAGCCTTTGCAGAGATAGAGACGATTTGAAGCATGGCAAGCGGTGTTGATGGCTTCAGCCCAAAAGTTGTATGGAGAGTTGAATTAAGCCATCATGGTTCTTGCAGCATCTATTAAAGTTCGGTTCTTTCTCTCCGCTACACCGTTTTGTTGAGGGGTATATGGGGCTGCAAATTGATGTTTGATCCCCTCATCACCAAGAAACTCATCCAAGGTGTAGTTCTTGAACTCGGTTCCATTGTCACTTCTGATCATCAAAATCTTTGCTTCATGTTGTCGTTGAGCTTCATTTGCAAAGTTGATGACGGTTTGTTGGGTCTCACTCTTCTTCTTGAAGAAGTATACCCAGGTATATCTTGAGAAATCATCCACAATCACCAAGCAATACTTCCTACCCCCAAGACTATCAAAAGTGGGAGGCCCAAAGAGATCCATGTGGAGGAGCTCTAGGGGTCTCTTTGAATAGATGATAGTCGTGGGAGGGTGAGCCTTCTCATGTAATTTTCCTTCAATGCACGCCCTGCAAGCACGATCTTTGGCAAAGCTAACATTTGTTAGTCCTCGGACATGGTCCCCCTTGAGAAGACTTTGCAAAGATCTCATATTTACGTGGGCCAAACGGTGATGCCAAAGCCATCCCACATCAACTTTAGCCATTAGGCATGTCGCGACCTTAGTGGGTTGCTTCGAGAAGTTAACCACATAAAGACCGTTCTCGACATGCCCAACATAGGCTACTTTAAGAGTCTTGCTCCACAAGAGGGCCACAGAATCAATATCAATGAATGTAGCAAAGCCCATGAGTGCAAGTCGGCGAACAGAAAGTAAATTGTATGCAAGGGACTCAACAAGCATGACTTTCTCGATCGTGAGATCATGAGAGACAACAACCTTGCCAAGTCCCAATACCTTAGAAGATGAAGCATCACCCCATTCGACGTTGGTGGCCATAGATGAACCGAGATGCACGTCCACCACCAAGTCTTTGCTTCTGGTCATATGATTTGTGGCTCCACTATCGAGCAACCATGATCCCCCACCGGAAGCAAACCCCTACAATAGATCAATGCTTGGATTTAGGTACCCATTTGGTAATGGGTCCTTTGAGGTTAGTGACAAGGGTCTTAGGAACCCAAATGGACCATTCAATGTACTCATAAGAAGAACCAACAAATTTAGCAAACACATGGCCATCACTGGCACGGCATAAAACATATGAAGGATTAAAATCGCCGGCCATGTTTGATGGTATGGTGGAGTTTTTCTTGACACCACCACTTTTCTTCTTGGTTGAAGTGCCCTCTCCTTCTTTCACAAAGGATTGTCGGAGATGGGGTGGTTGCTTTGTCTTGTCATTCTTCTTCTTCTTGGGCTTAGGAACAAACCCAATTCCTTCCTTTGCCACAACTTCCTTTTGATTGCTCAAAAGGGCGTTGAGGTTCTTCTCACCTTGTATGCAAGTCACAAGGCCTTTCTCAAGTTGCTTCTTCAATTCGGCATTCTCTTCAACAAGATGCACATGCTCGCAACATGGTTTAGTAGCATTTGCATTATCAATTAAAACCATGTGAGGAAAGATAGCCTTTTCCTTGGTTAGCGAAACTTGGAGTTGATCATGAGACTCCTTGAGAGTAGCATGCATTCCTTTCAAGGCCTTGTGAGCCTTGTCAAGTATGTCAAACTCCTCTTTGAGTTTAGCATGGTCAACCTCAAGTTTTGCCTTCTCAGAGTTAAGGACACGAGAGACAACTAAAGCATGATCAAGATCTTTCTTTAATTTAGCATGATCATCGTTGTGTGACTCCTCAAGAGTCAAACGAAGACCACACTCTTCCTCTAGGGCATTAGAGAGATCCGATATCTCATCGGCATAGTCTCGACTATGTCCTTCCATTTTGGTAATGGTTTCCTTGTGAGCCTCGATCATGTCATTGGCCTCACCGAGTTGTTCCAAGAGAGCAACAAAATGCTTCTTGGGTTTGCCCTTGAGATTCTTTATGAACAAATCAAATTCATTTTCTCCCTCCTTAATACCCTCACCCTCATCAATACAATTAGTCAATGACGGATTAGAAGGGATAGAAGTATTGATGTTTGGGGTTACCTTGTTGGTGGCCTTGGCCATGAGACACTTGGCGGTGATGTTCTCGTTTGGTGAGTCGAAGAGAGATGAGTGCGGAGTGGTAGCAATTGCAATTGTGGCCATAGTGGTCACCTCATCATCTTCATCATTATCATCATCCTCCACATATTCTTCTTGAGCCACCAACACTTTCGGAGGAGTCTTCTTGATGAAGTTGTTCTTGTTGGGATAGGACTTTGACTTGTCCTTCCGAATAAGCTTGCCTCCAAAGTTTTCTCTCTTCTCATGTGGGCAATCGACAACGAAGTGACTTACATTTCCACAGTTGAAGCATGTCCTTACTCGTTGCTTCCCTTTGTTCCCACTAGAATTGTTCCTGTTAAAGTTGGATCTTGTGTTCTTCTTGCCCCAGAATTGCCTTGAAGCAAGAGCCATGTGCTCATGATAGGCATATTTGGTGTCCTCGGGGCAACACTCATCATCATCTTCCACTTCCTCCTCTTCCACACAAGCCTTGGACTTCAGAGCAAGATTCGGCTTCTTGGATCGTTGAGCTCTTAAGACCGCATTGTCGGCGGTCACGTCCAGGATCCTCATGGCAACAAATTCATCCAACACTTCATTTGAGGATAAAGTGTGGAAGTCCGGTCTCTGACGAATGACAGAGGACATGGCCTTATGATAGGGCATAATGGCCTTGAGGAACTTGCGCTTAATCCAATTGTCATCCGTATCCTTGCTGCCATGATCACGAAGAGACACTGCAAGAATAGTTAATCTTCGATAAAGTTCACGAGGATCTTCATCTTCGATCATAGCAAACTCATTAGCTTCATCTTGCACCACTTCATAGTTGGAGCGTTGAATACTGGTGCTTCCCTTGTACATCGTGCCGACATGCTCCCAAGCTTCCTTGGCAACAGTGAAGGGTCGGAGGTGTGCAATGTCTTCAGGAGGGATGGAATCTTGAAGAATGCAAAGAGCGGACTCGTTGAACTGATGATCTGCAGTCTCTCTTGGAGTCATGTTGTCGGGATCATACGGATAAAAACCTTGCTCAATGATTCTCCAAAGGTTAGTGGAACAATGATTGATATGACGTTTGAAACGAAAAACCCAAGTAGCAAAATCAGTATTTTTAAGAAACTTGGGAGGGGGCCCAACAGAATTTAAATGCGGCGTGGGAACGGGTCCTCCATAGTGAGTAGGAGGAGCAGATTGGGCAAATTTCCCACTCCCATTCTTAGTGACCGGGGCTTGCTCACTACTAGCTTCTCCCTTGTCGGGATTAGCCTCCGACACGTTGGTAGCGGGACGACCCACTTCCAACGGTGAGGTGGATAATTTAAGCCCCTCAAGCATTTCTTTAAACATGCGTTTGACCTCGCTCGCTAGTGATTCTTTCAATGTGGTCAAGGCCACATTGAACTCCTCACGAGTGACCGAGGCTCCCCCATCTGATGTAGGCAAGGACGGATTTCCACCGGAATGGTCCTCCGTCTCGACTACGTTGTCAACCATACTCTTCGGACGGTAAAGTCCTTAAAAAGAGACGAGGCTCTGATACCAATTGAAAGGATCGATATGGTTGACTAGAGGGGGGGGGGGGGTGAATAGGCAACTAACAATTTTTAGCTTTTCTTAACCACTTTAAATTAAGACAAAATACGTTGTCTAAATATTCTACTAAGATGACAACTAAGATAAAGAAGGACAACAACTACACATGCATGCTATAGGAGTTGAACAAGTAAAGCATGCAAAAGTAAAGGTAAGAAATAACCACAAGTGGAACCGGTGGAGACGAGGATGTGTTTCCGAAGTTCCTTCCCTTTGAGGGGAAGTACGTCTCCGTTGGAGCGGTGTGGAGGCACAATGCTCCCCAAGAAGCCACTAGGGCCACCGTATTCTCCTCACGCCCTCACACGATGCAAGGTGCCGTGATTCCACTAGTGGTGCCTTGTAGGCGGCAACCGAACCTTTACAAACAAGGTTGGGGCTATCTCCACAACTTGGAGGCTCCCAACAAACCACGAAGCTTCACCACAATGGAATATGGCTTCGAGGTGACCTCAACCGTCTAGGGTGCTCAAACACCCAAGAGTAACAAGATCCGCAAGGGATTAGTGGGGAGAATCAAATATCTCTTGGTGGAAGTGTAGATCGATGCCTCCTCAAGCAATCCCGAGCAAATCAACAAGTTTGATTGGCTAGGGAGAGAGATCGGGCGGAAATGGAGCTTTTGGAGCAACAATGGAGTAGTAAGGGAAGAGGTAAGTCTTCTTGGAGAAGAAGACCCCCTATATATAGTGGGGGAACAAATCCAACCGTTATTGGAGTTTTCAGCCCGCAGAGAGCGGTAGTACCGCGCATGAGTTGCGGTACTACCGCTGGCTGCGCGGTACTACCGCTCTGGGAGCGGTACTACCGCTTAGGCAAAAGAGTGCGACATGATTGACAACCACGGATAAAATAAATTACATCTGTGGCTACATCCGCAGGGAAAACGGTAGTAGCAAAATGCGACACGGTACTACCGCTTAAGATAAGCGGTACTACCGCATTGTATGCGGAAGTAAAAAATTACTTCCGCATCCACTTCTGTACTTAGACTCAGCGCCTGGGCCAGATACACAGTACTACCGCTCTGGGGACGCGGTACTACCGTGGGAGCGGTACTACCATGTCGGCAGGCGGTACTACCGTGTAACTGCGCGGTACTACCGCTTGGTTGAGCGGTACTACCGCTTGCGAGGCAGTTGATCAGTTAAGAAGTCACAGTTTTGCATATACGAAAAATAACCGGTTGGACCTCCAGAGAAGCAAGGAAAGGTGGTGCGGGAGTAGGATGTGTACGTGTTGATTCTACCCAAACCTTTCCGACGCGGACCCCCTCTTAATAGTATGGCTTTCCTATTACTCAAAGCCACCGATAGGGAGCAAAAAGAAAACACCGTCTTTCATAGAATCCGAGGGGCAAACAATCGTCTTGTGCTTAAGGGAGATATACCTGTATGAGCTTAGAGCACACGATCAGTCCGCAAATGCATTGTCATCAATCACCAAAACTACTTAGGGACAAATATGCCCTTACACCAAGGAAGACAGAGGAAAGATAAAGACTCGACCTCTAAACTAGGGGTTAGCCACTGCTAAGCACTATCAACCCTAACCAAGGACGAGACTCGACTCATCATGCATGCTATAACTTAGGGCGCTAGTGCTTCATTTATTTATGCTCAGGGTCTGCGCCTGGCTTTTTACAAAGGGTTACATGCCTTGTCGGCCAGGCTCGTACAAAAGGGTGGCTTGCCGGGAGGCCCGACAAGCCGCGCCTTATGGGTAAAACTTGCGAAGATGCTCGATGTTCCAGGAATTACTCACCGGAACGGCATTCTCGGTCTCCAGGCGGACAACGCCAGGCCTGGTGACTCGTATTACCCGATAAGGGCCTTCCCACTTCGGCGTCAACTTATTCGTATTCCTGGCCGATTGAACGCGCCGGAGAACAAGGTCGCCTTCCTCAAAGCTTCGGGCATGAACCTTGCGGCTATGGTAGCGGCACAAGGCTTGCTGGTAGCGCGCTGCTCTCACAGCCGCCCGAAGATGATCTTCCTCAAGGAGCATTGCGTCGTCTTGTTGCAATTGCTCTTGCTCAAGCTCATCATAAGCGAGCACTCGAGGTGACCTGTATATGAGTTCCGTGGGGAGAACTGCTTCTGCCCCGTATATCAGGGCAAAGGGCGTCTGGCCGGTGGCTCGATTTGGCGTCGTCCCGATCGACCAAAGAACCGCTGACAATTCATCAATCCAGCGCCTCCCGCTCTTGTGCAGCCTGTCAAAGGTCTTTGTCCTTAGTCCTCGCAGCACTTCAACATTTGCCCTCTCGGCTTGACCATTGCTTCGGGGGTGAGCAACGGAAGCGAAACAGACTTTGCTACCGAGGTCTTGGGTATATTGCATGAAGGTGCGGCTTGTAAACTGCGTGCCGTTGTCGGTGATGATCCTGTTGGGTACACCAAAACGGCACACTAGTCCCTTGAAGAACTTGACGGCTGACTGAGCTGTGACCTTCCTTACTGCCTCCACTTCTGGCCACTTTGTGAACTTGTCGATTGCAACGTACAAGTACTCAAAGCCCCCGACGGCGCGGGGGAAAGGGCCCAGTATGTCGAGCCCCCAGACCGAGAAGGGCCAGGAGAGATGAATGGTTTGAAGGGCTTGAGCTGGTTGATGAAGTTTCTTTGAATGGAATTGGCACGCTTCACACCTGGTGACCAGCGCTGCCGCATCCTGGAGGGCAGTGGGCCAGAAGAAGCCTTGCCGGAATGCCTTGCCGGCAAGGGCTCTCGACCCTATGTGGGATCCACATATGCCTCCATGTATCTCCGCCAACAGCTCCAGTCCTTCCTCTCGAGGGATGCACTTCAATTTCACACTGTTCGGTCTCCTTCTGTACAGGACATCATCGACGAACTGGTACATGGCAGACTGACGGGCTACTTTCTCCGCTTCTTCCTGCTCCTCAGGAAGTTCCCCAGTCTGAAGGAATTGGACGGTATGCTGCGCCCACGCTGGAGCCTGGGGCTCGACGACGAGGACTAAAGGAATTTCCTCCGCCAAGGGAGTGACCATCTCGACGGCAAAAGCTTGACACTCCGCCGGAGTTAGCCCTCCGGTGGCGGGTTCAGTGTCCCCGGCAACATCCTTGCCGGCGGCTCCGGGGAGCTCGACGGGAATGTACTTGTCGGGCCCTGACTTCCTCCTCTTGTTCTGCTCTGTTGATGGATCAACGGATGGCTAAGAAAGCTGAAGCACAAAGGTACCTGGTTCCACAGGTAGCTTGAGGGCAGCGCGCTTTGACAGGTAATCGGCGATGCCGTTCTCCGCTCGGGGAACGTGCTTCGCCTGTATACCGTCAAAGCGCTCTTCCAACTTTCTCACTTCATCGACGTAGGCCTTCATCAATGGGCTCTGGTAATCCTTGTTGACTTGCTTGACGATAAGCCGCGAGTCGCCCCTGACAATGAGCTTCTTGATTCCGAGGTCCGCCGCGATCCTAAGACCAGCAAGCAGCCCCTCGTACTCGGCAGTGTTGTTCATCGATACCTCCCTAGGGAAGTGCATTTAGACCACGTACTTGAGGTGCTCCCCAATGGGCGCGACCAGCAGTACGCCAGCCCCGGCGCCCTGTAAGGAGAAAGCCCCATCAAAGTACATGATCCAGTTGCAACTCGCCTCTTTGCCGGGGAGAGCAGTTTCCTGGTCTTCTTCATCAGGCGTTGCGATCCATTCTGCGACGAACTCTGCCAGGACTCGGCTCTGAATTGTCGAGGTACTTTCAAATTTGAGGCCAAAGCTGGACTGCTCCAGTGCCCACTCTACAATCCTTCCCATCGCGTCTGGATTGTGCAATATCCGTTGCAGAGGGAGGCGAGTGACGACAGTGATCTCGTGTGCCTGGAAGTAGTGACAGAGCTTCCTCGAGGCCATAAGAAGGCCGAAGAGCAATTTCTGCACACCAGAGTACCTTGATCTAGCCCCCCGCAAGAGGGAGCTAACAAAGTAGATCGGGTGCTGCATCATCTTCTTTTTCGGCTGCACTCCAACCGACTGTGTTGCTTCTGCACCAGTGGCACCATGCTCTGTTGCTGCTATCACCTCATCATCAATTTCTCTCTGCGCCACTAGTGCGGCGCTGACCACCTGGTTTGTTGCCGCTAAGTATAGCAGCAACGGTTCTTGTGGTCTAGGCGCAACCAGTATTGGCGTGGAGGAAAGATACCTCTTCAGATCTTGTAATGCTGCCTCGGCCTCCGGTGTCCACTCCATTGGGCCCGCCTTTTTCAAGACCTTGAAAAAGGGGAGGGCGCGCTCGGCAGACTTGGAAATGAATCTGCTCATGGCGGCAATGCAGCCAGCAAGCCGACGCACATCCTTGACCCATTTGGGTGCTTCAATCTGCTCTATAGCTTTGATCTTGTCCGGATTGGCTTCTATCCCACGCTGCGACACAAAGAACCCGAGAAGCTTGCCAGACGGAACACCGAAGACGCACTTCTCAGGGTTCAGCTTGAGCTTAATCTTGCGCAGGTTCACAAATGTTTCTTGTAAATCCGGTACAAGGGTTGCCTTGTTCTTGGTTTTGACCACTATATCATCCATATAAGCCTCCATATTTTTATGGAGCCGGGGTTCAAAACCAATCTGGACTGCCCTTGCAAACGTCGAGCCAACACTCTTCAACCCGAAAGGCATTCGTACGAAACAGTACGTGCCACATGGGGTGATGAATGCTGTCTTCTCTTTGTCTTCTCTCGCCATGAAGATCTGGTGGTAGCCGGAGTAGGCATCGAGGAATGACAGCAGGTCACACCCTGCCGTGGAGTCGACAATCTGGTCTATGCGCGGCAACGGGAAGGGGTCCATGGGACAAGCTTTATTGATATCCGTGTAATCAATACACAGCCTCCACTTCCCATTTGCCTTGCGCACTACCACTGGATTGGCCAACCACGTTGGGTGGAGCACTCCTCTCACCAAACCCGCAGCTTCCAGTTTCCGGATCTCCTCGGTGATGAACTCTTGCCGTTCCAAAGCTTGCTTCCTGACCTTCTGCTTGACGGGCCGCGCATGAGGGCAGACAACAAGGTGGTGCTCAATCACCTCCCTGGGAACACCGGGGATGTCGGATGCTTGCCAGGCAAACATGTCGACATTCGCCCGCAGGAAGGTGACGAGCGTGTCTTCCTATTTTTTGTCAAGGGCGGAGCTTATGGTAAAAGCCCCTCCCATGCCGTCCTCCTTGACAGAAACCTTCTTGGTTCCTGGCGGCGTGGCCCTGGATCTCTTGTTTCTGCCGGTGGAGCTCTCTGGCATGTCCTCGACGGGAGCGCGACACCCCGAAGAGGTGCGCTTGCCGGAGTGGGTGTCTGAGGTCTCGCCGATCTTCTTCTTTCCGGTGGAGCTCTCAGGCACGTCCTCGACGAGAGCACATCACTCCGAAGAGTTGCGCTTGCCGGAGTGGGCGCCCGAGGTCTCGCCAGTCTTCTTCTTCCTCCCTCCCGGGGCTCCAGTGGCAGGAGCAAGTGCCTCCGCAGCGGTAGTTGCTGCAACTGCTTGATGGTACAATTGGTTGGCACAAATCAGCGCATCTTTCTTATCGGAGGGGATGGTGATGATTGTCACGGGCCCTGGCATCTTCAGGGTGTTGTAGGCATAGTGTGATGTTGCCATGAACTTGACCAGTGCTGGGCGGCTAAGGATCCCGTTGTAAGGCAGGGGGATCTTGGCAATATCGAACACGATCCTCTCTGTCATGTAGTTCAGATCACTTCCAAAAGTCACGGGCAGCGTGACTTTCCCCTTCGGTTGACTCCTCCCTGGGCTGACCCCCTGAAACGTGCCCGTTTCGTCGAGGTCTCCACTAGGAACTTGCAGCTTCTCGATCTCGGTGGGCGAAAGTAGGCTCAGACCAGCCCCGCCATCGACTAGCATCTTAGTCACCTTGAGGTTGCGTATTGTCGGTGAAACCAACAATGGCAAGAACCCGACCGCAGTAGTGCGATCAGGGTGATCCTCGGCGTCAAAGATGATAGGTGTGCTGGACCATTTCAGCGGGCTTTGGGCACCGGACGATGGCTCTGTCGCAATAATCTCACGCGGCCACTGTTTAAGCTGGCGGTGAGAAGCATGCAGCGAGGCGCCACCATCGACGCACATGGCGTCCGTAGCCTTCTAAAACTCTTGGCCGCCGGACTCGTCGTCCTCTTCGTGATCGTCGTCTTCAGGTCTTCTGTCGCGGCCCCGGGCGGGCCTTTCCTGCCGTTTCTCCTTGCCGCGACGGCCTGCTTGGCCGTCACGCTTCTTGCTGGATCCCTCAGCGCCGTCTTGGCCCTTCTCCTTGTCCCGCCTCTCGTATTCAGCCCTTTGCTTCTCAGCAAGGAGCTCAACCTGGTGGCAGTCCTGGAGATCATGGCCCTTGGTGCGATGGATCTTGCAGTATCGCTTGCCGGAGTTTCCTGGCTTCTCGGCAGCCGCCAAGGCCCGGCAGGCGACACACCCAACAATTTCCTTGCCTGGGTCACCCGCCTTGGTTTTCTTGGCGGAGCCGGTGTCATCAGATCCCTCGACGGCAAGCACGGCCTTCCCCTTGCGCTTCCTGTTACGGTTCCGGCCCTTCTTCGCTGGAGCGGCAGTATCCTCGTCTGAGGAGTCGGTTTCCGCACCGGCGCTTTTGCCGGGGTACTTCCTTCCCTCTTCAGCCCGGGCACATCTGTCGGCAAGAACGTAGAGTTCCGCCACATCCTTCACCTTGGTCATCGCCAGTTCTTCGTGCATCTTGCGGTTGCGCACGTTCTGGTGGAACGCGCTAATGATGGCGGCAGGGTGAAGATCAGGGATATTGTACTGTACCCGGCTGAATCTCCGTATGTACTTGCGCAGAGTCTCGCCTTCCTTCTGGGGTATGACATGCAGGTCACTCGCTTGCCATGGGCTTGGTGACCTCCGGTAAAGGCGCCAATAAACTCATGGCACAAGTCGGACCAGGAGGAAATAGAGTCTACTGGCAAGTGCATCAACCACGACATGGCGTTAGGTTTAAGAGCCAACGGAAAGTAATTCGCAAGCACCTTATCGTCTCGGGCCCCGACAGCTTGCATCCCGATGGTGTAGATGCTGAGGAACTCTGACGGGTGGGTCTTGCCGTTGTACTTCTCGCCAACGTCAGGTTTGAACGTGCGGTGAGAGGGCCACTGGAATTGCCGTAGCTCACGGGTGAAAGCCGGACAACCTACCTCGTAAGGTAGACCCCCAGGGCTCTCCGGTGCTGGGCGGTCTGCAGCGGGCCCTGCTCGCCTGTCTGACTGGTGGCGCGTTCCGCGCCGGCGCTCGATGGTGGTTCGAGCGTCTTCATGAGCTCGCTCCTGAAGAACTTGACGCTGGTCGCCGCGGGTCCGTGGATCGGACGATGCTATGGAGATGGCGTCGCCCGCGACGTCTCGATGGGTCGACACACGCAGCACTGGGCGAGGAGGAGGCGAATGCACCATAGCCACGGCGCTGCCAGCTCTCCCGCCGCCGGTGCGTGGGACCCCTTCGGAGCATCGGCCTGGGAGCTCCGCTGGATTTAGGTCATCCCTGTTGGCGACTGCGACAAGGCTTCGAATGGTGGCTCTCCATTCGTCGAGTTTCCCCGTAACGGGAGGAAAGTCGAGGAGCAACTGCACGCGCGCTAAAGCTTCGGCTGGTGTCAACGGTAGTGAAACCTGCACGGACCATGACGCGCTTCGACTCCTGACCGTGTCAGGGGGAGCTCCATCACGATCCCGCGGTTGCCTAACGTCTCCACCAGCGCTTCGGCGGGCGGGCAGGTATTCTACGTCCCGGGAGTGGCGCTCGGGGCCCTTCCCATGGCGACGTCCGGGATCTTCGGGGTGACGCCGCCGTCCGTCGCGCGTTGCTTGAGAAGAGCGCGCTGTTGGCGTCGGCGTGGGCGTTCTGGAGGCCCTTGCGTCCCCTTCGGGTGATGCGGCCGCGACCTTGGAAGGCCCCGCGCCACCCGCGGAGGGTCGGGCTCCATCTTTGGAACTGGCGGTGTGTGGCCCGTTACCGGGTGCACAAACATTACCACCTCCCAAACTCTGGCTGTCGGGATGGCGTTGGTGTTCGTGAGCAGCACCCCGAGTCCTTTCCGTGTCTGGTCCGCTGCTCGCCCGCGTCGGGATGGGCTGTCCGGCTTCCGACTGGCCAACCGCCACCGTCGTCTTCTTCTTGGGCGCCATGACGATGCAGGAGCGTCAAACTAACCGCTAAAACCGATTCTCACAACTGCGCCCCCTACCTGGCGCGCCAAAGATGTCGGTGTATTTGGATCGACACCTATGGGATCACAAGAATCCATACTACGGTTGCGGGGCGCGGGATTGACAGAAGAGCGGATCTAACAGTCAGGACACGGTTCCTTTACCCAGGTTCGGGCCACAAGGATGCGTAAAACCCTACTCCTGCTTTGGTAGATTATATGTTGGTGTTCTTCAGCTAGTGAGGAGCTCCTAGAGAGTCGCGAGGAGTTCTAAAAAGCCGAATCCCTCTCCTGGTCGCCTCGGGCCTCCTTTTATAGGAAAAAGGGGTTGCCACAGTGGCACACAGGAGGTGGAAAGGGTACAGTGATGCGAGGTTATCCCTCGCATTACAGGACAAGGTGCATTTAATGCACCCAGCTTAGGTGTCCTTGCTTTATCGGGGACGGGGGGGAGACGTCCGTCTTGTCCGTCGCCGCCCCTCCTTGTGTTGACACGCGCCCTGGCCAGCAGTGCCTGAGGCGCCATGTAGGCAGAGAGGCAGCTGAGGTGGTGCAACGGCGGGTCTCCACGAAGATCTGTGGGTTGCCACGCAGGAGCCTGTCCAGCTGGTCGGGTCGGTGGAAACCCAGTGGGTGTAGGCCTCACGGTGGTCCCGCGGGTGTCCTTGGCAAGGGCCCTGCCGGGGCTCCGGCAAGGGTCCTGCCATGGCGCCTGCAGTCATCCCCGGCAAGGTGCTTGCCGGGGGCCTTGTGGTTCTCCTTGGCTGGAATCCCGCCAAGGGTCGTCGTCTTCTTAACTTGCATATGATCTTGAATGTCTTCATAAAGATCTGCATGCCACCACGGGGATATCTCCCGAATCCTCGCCCCATGGGGGTGGTGGACTCAAGGGTGATTCGCTCCGTAGGCGCGGGGCGAGCTACCGCGGCAAGGGTCTTGCCGGGGCTGGCCCCGGCAAGGATCTTGCCGGGGAGAGCCGCTTCGTCCCTCTGCTCTTTGTGGTCTTGTTCTTAGCGTCGCTCCAGTCTCCATCAAGCTTCGGTCTTGCCCCGGCTCGCCACCCTCGCCATGCTTGGTGTGGTGGCGCCGTGGCTCAGACTGCCCGTGCACAGTCATAGGGGGTACAAAAAGTGTACCCCTCCTTTTGTACACCAACAAGGAGTTGACTACGATGAGAGTTTCTCACCCGTAGTGATGCTTAAGTCTGTCCGAATCATGTTAGCAATTGCCGCATTTTATGATTATTAATTCTAGAAAATGGATGTCAAAACTGCATTCCTTAATGGATATCTCAAAGAAGAGTTGTATATGATGCAACCAGAAGATTTTGTCGATCCTAAAGGTGCTAACAAAGTGTGCAAGCTCCAGCGATCCATCTATGGACTGGTGCAAGCATCTCGAAGTTGGAATATACGCTTTGATGTGGTGATCAAAGCATATGGTTTTATACAGACTTTTGGAGAAGCATGTACAAGAAAGTGAGTGGGAGCTCTGTAGCATTTTTGATATTATATGTGGATGACATATTGCTGATTGGAAATGATGTAGAATTTCTGGATGGCATAAAAGGATACTTGAATAAGAATTTCCAATGAAAGACCTCGGTGAAGCTGCTTATATATTAGGCATCAAGATCTATAGAGATAGATCAAGACACTTAATTGGACTTTCACAAAGCACATACCTTGATAAAGTTTTGAAGAAGTTCAAAATGGATTAGTCAAAGAAAGGGTTCTTGCCTGTGTTGCAAGGTGTGAAGTTGAGTAAGACTCAATGCCCGACCACTGCAGAAGATAGAGAGAAAATAAAAGTCATTCCCTATGCTTCAGCCATAGGTTCTATCATGTATGCAATGTTGTGTACCAGACCTGATGTGTGCCTTGCTATAAGTCTAGCAGGGAGGTACCAAAGTAATCCAGGAGTGGATCACTAGACAGCGGTCAAGAACATCCTGAAGTACCTGAAAAGGACAAAGGATATGTCTCTCATTTATGGAGTTGAAAAAGAGCTCGTCGTAATCGGTTACGTTGATTCAAGCTTTGACACTGATCCAGATGACTCTAAGTCACAAACCAGATACATATTTTTGTTGAACGGTGGAGCTGTCAGCTGGTGCAGTTCCAAGCAGAGTGTCGTGGCGGGATCTACATGTGAAGCGGAGTACATAGCTGCTTCGGAAGCAGCAAATGAAGGAGTCTCGATGAAGGAGTTCATATCCGATCTTGGTGTAATACCTAGTGCATCGGTTCCAATGAAAATCTTTTGTGACAACACTGGAGCAATAGCCTTGGCGAAGGAATCCTGGTTTCACAAGAGAACTAAGCACATCAAGAGACACTTCAACTCCATTTGTGATCAAGTCAAGAGGGAGACATAGAAATTTTCAAGATACATACGGATCTGAATGTTGCAGACCCGTTGACTAAGCCTCTTCCACGAGCAAAACATGATTAGCACCAAGACTCCATGGGTGTTAGAATCATTACTATGTAATCTAGATTATTGACTCTAGTGCAAGTGGGAGACTCAAGGAAATATGCCCTATAGGCAATAATAATGTTGTTATTTGTATTTCCTTATATATCATGATAAATGTCTTTTATTCATGCTAGAACTGTATTAATCGGAAACTTGATACATGTGTGAATACATAGACAAAATAGAGTGTCCCTAGTATGCCTCTACTGGACTAGCTCGTTAATCAAAGATGGTTGTGTTTCCTAACCATATACATGTGTTGTCATTTGATCAACGGGGTCACATTATTAGGAGAATGATGTGATGGACAAGACCCATTCGTTAGCTTAGCACTATGATTGTTTAGTTTTACTGCTATTGCTTTCTTCATGACTTATACTTGTTCCCATGACTATGAGATTACGCAACTCCCGAATACCAGAGGAGCATCTTGTGTGCTATCAAACATCACAACGTAACTGGATGATTATAAAGATGCTATATAGGTGTTTCTGAAAGTGTTTGTGGTGTTGGCATATATCAAGATTAGGATTTGTCACTCCGAGTGTCGGAGCGGTATCTCTGGGCCATCTCGGTAATACACATCATAATAAGCCTTGCAAGCAAATGACTAATGAGTTAGTCACGAGATGATGTATTATGGAACGAGTAAAGAGACTTGCCGATAATGAGATTGAACTAGGTATAGTGATACCGACGATCGAATCTCGGGCAAGTAACATAGCGATGACAAAGAGAACAACGTATGTTGTTATACGGTTTGAAAAATAAAGATCTTCGTAGAATATGTAGGAACCAATATGAGCATCGAGGTTCCGCTATTGGTTATTGACCGGAGATGTGTCTCGGTCATGTGTACATAGTTCTCGAACTCGTAGGGTCCGCACGCTTAACGTTCGATGATGAGCAGTATTATGAGTTTATGTGTTTTGATGTACCGAAGGTTGTTCGGAGACTCGGATGAGATCACGGACATGACAAAGAGTCTAGAAATGGCCGAGACATAAAGATTGATATATTGGAAGGTTATATTCGAACACCGGAAGGGTTTCGAAGTGTATCAGGTATTTTTCGAAGTACCGGGAGGTTACCGGAACCCCCCGGGGAGTCTATGGGCCTTATTGGGCCCTAGTGGAGAAAGAGGGCAGCAAGCATGTTATGGGCGCACCCCCCTAGGCCCAAACCGAATTGGTTTAGGGCTTGGGGGGGCGGCCCCATCTTTCCTTCTCCCCTCCTCCTCTTTCCTCCTCATAGTAGGAATAGGAAATGGGGGGGGGGGCAAACCTACTTGGAGTAGGATTGCCCCCCCATGGCGCGCCTCCTCCCCTTGGCCGGCCTCCTCGTCCCTCCCTCCTTTATATACGTGGGGAGGGGGAACCCCAAAGACACACAAGTTGATTTCTTAGCCATGTGCGGTGCCCCCCTTCACAGTTACACACCTCGATCATATTGTCGCAGTGCTTAGGCGAAGCCCTGCGTCAGTAACTTAATCAACACCGTCACCATGCCGTCGTGCTGATGAAACTCTCCCTCGGCCTCAACTGGATCAAGAGTTCGAGGCACGTCACCGAGATGAAAGCGTGTAGATCGTGGAGGTGCCGTGCTTTCGGTACTTGATCGGTTGGATCGCGAAGACGTTCGACTACATCAACCACAGTACTAAACGTTTCCGCTTTCGGTCTACGAGGGTACGTGGACACACTCTCCCCGCTTGTTGCTATGCTTCTCCTAGATAGATCTTGCGTGATCGTAGGAAAATTTTGAAATACTACGTACCCAACAGACATCGGGTTGGAGTTCTTGTAGCTTCGGTCAGCCATCCCCAACGTATGGATTGCATCCAACCTTGGCAGGTATAAAGCTAGTTATCCCTGGTGCTTGCAGCTAGTTATCCCTCCTGATTTGATCCTACGACGTGAAGATCAGGCCACCCTCGGGTGTGAACTCGTTCATCATGTTCCCACCTATCATCTGGCGTCAGAGCCTTTATTGGCACGGTAGGATCTGTTATCCGAGTTTATCTTTCTATCATCCCTTTAGATTGATTGTTTTCATGCCATTCTTTTTGTCCTAGAAGTCCAAAGCCCCACAAAAAAACTCCAAGCCTTGTTGATGTTGAGATCTTATTGTTGCATACCTTGCACGTTCTTCATCTTTTAGATCCGCACCAAGTTCATCTTCATAGTTGTTTTCAGATTTGGTTGTTGTGCTTTGGAAAAAGAGAGAAAAAGTGGAAAAAATCAAAGAGATAAAGGAAAGAGTGGAAGAAAAAAATCAAGAGAGAAAAAGAAAGTGTTGTGTAAGATCCCAAAGTTAGATTGGTAGAAAAAATCAAAAGCTTGTGTATTGTGTGTTTTTCAATCTTGGTGCAAAGGTGTATCATATGTATCTACATATTTTTCTTGGTTTGCATCAACTTTATTTTAGCACAAGCCCCTTTTTGTTTACCCCACCAAGCTCCACCAAAAATCGAAGCTAGTTCTTTGACTCTTGTCTTTCAATCGCTTTAACACATCCGGGAGAAGCACAATCTGATGAGTAAGAGGCGAGGTTGTGTGATTCCACAAAAATTATCCTACTCCACTTTTTAGCCCCACTAACAAACGAAGGGAGTAGTAAAATTTTCTCCTCGTCCTGCAAGCCACCGCGCGCGTGGGCATGGGAGCGGGCATAGGCGTAGTAATAAGCAAGCTTCTCCTCGTCGTGCGACTTTGCAAGCCACCACACCAGTGGGCGGGGGAGAGGGGTGTACTAAGCAAGCTTCTCCTCGTTCTGCGAGTTGATGGGACACATCAAAAATAGTACTACAAAGCATCTCCAGTGTATAGAGCCTTGCCTCTAAGGTAGGCCCCACATGGTTTGCCTCTTATCAAATGAAAAAACCACAATGTATAGAGACTCTAAGCAGCCTCTAAGGTGGGCCCTAGCAGAAATTTAAAAAGTATTGATTAGCACCACATTTGTCCAATCAGTAATATTTCTCTTGTACTTTCTTATGCTTCCTAAGGCTGACAGGTGGGCTGGAAGGGATCTATTTGGATCTTGCCTGGGGTAGCCAAAATATTGGCGACCCTTTTGTCCACCCGTTGATACGTCCAAAATGCATCACTATTTTGTATTATAATTTATCCTTATTCATTGATATATTTCACGTTATGATGATGTTCTTATGTTGTTTTGGTCTATTTTACACAGTTTGCAACTTTCCGATACCGAAACAGCAGACGCAGGATTCAGCAGGAAAAAGTGGATGCTGAGTTGCTGAAGAAGAACACCTCCAAATTACCTGAAAATTGACGGGAGGTATTTTTCAGAAGAATAACGAAGACACGCAAAAGGGGAGTCAGAGGGGGGCCACAGGGTGCCCAGGCGGCCTGGGGGCGTGCCCCCCTGGCCACGCCGGGGGGGGGGGGGGCGCCTGGAGCCCCTGGCCCACCTCTGGTCGCCCCCTTTTGCATATATGTTCTCCGTCCTCCGAAAACCCTAGGCACGGGACTTTTTACGGAGTTCCGCCGCCACTTCGAGGCGGAAACCTACAGAGAAGAAAAGGGCATCTCCGGCGGGCAGATTCCGCCGGGGAGATCACCTCCCGGAAGGGGAGATCGTCGCCATCGTCATCACCATCATCACGAGCATCATCGAGATCATCATCAACATCATCCCCAACACCAGCACCATCTCCATCTTCATCCAAATCTCATCTTACCATCGCAACTCGTGTTGTAACTCGTACTACCTATCCTCTCTACTCCATCGGTGTTGATTACTACTTTGTGGTGAATGCTATTGAGTTTTGTTGGAGAAATATTATTATGTCCAGATTGTTTATCACATATTTATCCCCACTGATCATGATCTCTTTTATGTCTTGTGAGTAGTTACCTTAGTTCTTGAGGACATGGGGAAAGTCTTGTTGTTAGTAGTCATATGCTGTTGAAGTAATATGTGTTGTTTGATACTTAAGTTGCGTTGTCATTCTACTAGTGGTGTTGTGTGAGTCGAACACCCAACACTTCGCCTTATTAAGGACCTAGGAGAATACATTGTGTATAAAGAATACTTATGGTGGGTTGCCGGAGTGACAGAAACCTGAACCCCAGTTCGCACGCTTTTGCATAAGGGAATAATGGATCCTCGATTGTATTGCTATGGTTAGGCTTTTGCCTTAAATTCTATCTTGTATTTGCGGATGCTTGCAACGTGTTTAATCATAAGAGTGCATTCATCTAAGTCTAGAGAGTGCACTAGCAAAGATCCACCCACCAACACTTATCAACACATAACATAGTATCGATACGGAATATGGCGAAAGCACATGACTACCTCTCCCGTGTGTCCTCAAGAACGCTTTAGTCTTTATAAGTTCAGTTGCTAGGACTCTCCTTTGCTAAGAAAGGATTGGGCCACTTGTTACTCTCAGTATCTTTTACATTACTTGCCTTTACATTCCTGTTGCTTATATCGAGAAAAACCCCTAAAAGTTATCTTTCAGTGCTTGCAGTAATTTCTTGCTCAGAATCGCTTATCAATACCTTCTGCTCCTCGTTGGGTTCGACACTCTTACTTATCGAAAACGCTGCAACAGATCCCTTACGGTTGAGGGTCATCAAGTACCGTTTTCTGGCGCCGTTGCCGGGGAGCGTAGCGCTATTGGTAAAGTGAAACTGGTAAGAAAGTCTTTTTATAATTCTGTTTTTATTTTTGTTATTGCTGCTCTCTGTCCTTATGGATAACCCTATTATTGGAGCGTTGCTTGCGGGAAGACACCCCACACCTGTGGTGGTTGATCCTCCCCCTACTGAAATTGTGCCTTATAAAATACCAGCTAGCATTATCAATTATGTTTTGGCTAATCGTTATGCAGGAGACAGACATCCCGGTGAACACTTGCTATATTTGTCACGACTATGTTCATTATTTAAGCTTGCAGGTGTATCGAGGGAGTTTATCATGAGGAAATTGTTTGTCATATCCCTTATAGATAAAGCTTCAGATTGGTATGGGCTTCTCGATAACCCACACTTGCTGGACTGGCAGGAGCTTATGTCTCTCTTTTATACTAAATTTTATCCTCTTCATGAAATTCACCGAGACAGGAATTATATCTATAACTTTAGGTCTCGTGACGGAGAAAGCATTGCTCAAGCTTGGGGGAGATTGAAGTCTCTAATGCTCAAATGCCCAATTCATAAGCTTCCCAAGGAAATTATACTTACAAATTTTTATGCCAGGCTTTCTCGTCAGGATAAGGAGATGCTGGATGCCTCCTCTAGTGTGGTATTTCAGAAGAAGAGTGTTGAAGAAAGGTGGGATCTCCTTGAAAGAATCCAGAGGAATACTGAAGATTGGGAAATTGATAAAGGTATTGAACCCGCTATAAATTATGAACACGATTATATTGAGAGCTATGTAGAAACTGATTACTTCAATACTTTTTGCTCTAAGATTGGTCTTGATTCCCATCTAGTGATTGATTTATGCAAGAATTTTGCCTCTCATGTTGATTCTTTTAAAAAGAATAGAGACCAGCACCATGCACCTTTTAAAGAAAAACCTATTGATATTTATGTTGCTGAGCCTATTTTGCCTGCAGTTATATATGAACAGCCTCCTTTTCCCACGAGGATAAAGGAGCACTCTCTTGTGACAGGCATAATAAATAAAAGTGAGAGAAAAGTTGATGAACCTGAGGACCAGATCAGGGTCGATCCTCGAGTTGCATTGATTAAAGACCTTGTTACTGATGATGTTTTGGATTCCAATATAACTTTTTGTGCTGTTTCCACTAACCTTGTCACAGCCAAGAACAAAGGCCCAATTTCAGGTACTCCGGTGGTATCTGTTAAAATAGGAGATCACAATTATTATGGGCTATGCGATTTGGGATCGAGTGCAAGTGCTATTCCTTATTCACTCTACGAAGAAATCATCGGTGAGATTTCCCCTTGTGAACTTGAAGAAGTTGATGTTACTATTCATCTTGCAAATAGATCAACTATCTCTCCTATCAGAATTGTGAGGGACGTTGAAGTCCTATGTGGAAAGGTAAAATACCCTACCGACTTTTTGGTACTTGGTTCAGCCAGGGACAATTTTTGTCCCATCATTTTTGGTAGACCTTTTCTTAGAACTTGTGGAGCTATAATAGATTGCAAGAAAGGTAAAGTCTCTGTTGAATTCAATGGTGAGCCATATGAATTTAATTTTTCTAAGTTTTCTAAGCAGCCTTGTGGTACTGATTTACCTAGTGATGATAAAATTATTGAAAGTATTGCCTCTATTGCTATTCTCCCTGATGATCCTTTGCAGCAATACATGGAGGACCACGAGAATGATTTACATATGCAGGAAAGAAATGAACTTGATGAAATATTCTTGAGGCAGCCTGCTATCCTGAAGCACAACCTTCCGGTTGAACCTTTGGGAATTTTATCAAAACCGAAAGAAGACCCGGTGTTCGATCTTAAACCTCTTCCCGATACACTCAAGTATGCTTATTTAGATGAAAAGAAAGTATATCCTGTTATTACCAATTCTAACCTTTCAGGATATGAAGAAGAGCGATTATTGGAAGTACTTCGTAAACACCGAGGCGCAATTGGCTACACCCTTGATGACCTTAAGGGGATTAGTCCATCTATCTGTCAACATACTATCAACCTTGAGCCTGATGCTAAACCAGTTGTTGATCATCAACGACGGTTGAACCCGAAGATGATGGATGTCGTGAGAACTGAGATTCTCAAGCTTCTAGCCGCATGTATTATCTACCCTATAGCTGATAGTATGTGGGTAAGTCCGGTACATTGTGTTCCTAAGAAAGGAGGTACAACTGTGGTTCCTAATGATAAAAATGAACTAATACCTCAGAGAATTATTATTGGATATAGAATGTGTATTGATTACAGGAAGTTGAACAAGGCAACCAGGAAGGATCACTACCCGTTGCCGTTCATTGACCAAATGCTTGAAAGGTTATCCAAAAATACCAACTTTTGTTATCTCGGTGGTTATTCTGGCTTCTCTCAAATTCATGTTAACACTATCGATCAAGAGAAGACCACTTTTACTTGTCCTTTTGGTACTTATGCTTACAGACGTATGCCTTTTGGTTTATGTAATGCCCCTGCTACTTTTCAAAGGTGTATGTCTGCTATCTTTCATGGTTTCTGCGGGGATATTATGGAAGTCTTCATGGACGATTTCTTCGTCTATGGAACTTCATTTGACCATTGTCTTCACAACCTTAATAAAGTTTTGCAGAGATGCGAGGAGACAAATTTGGTACTCAATTGGGAGAAGTGCCACTTTATGGTTAATGAAGGAATTGTTCTTGGTCACAAGATTTCCGAAAGGGGAATTGAAGTGGACAAAGCCAAGATCGAAGCTATTGAGAGGATGCCTTATCCAAAGGACATCAAAGGTATTCGCAGTTTTCTCGGTCATGCAGGTTTTTATAGAAGATTTATTAAAGACTTTTCAAAAACCTCGAGACCACTCACTAATCTTCTCCAGAAGGATGTTCCTTTTGCGTTTGATGAAAATTGTAAGGAAGCTTTTGAAATCCTTAAGAAAGCTTTAATAACTGCTCCTATAGTACAACCACCTGACTGGAACTTACCTTTTGAAATTATGTGTGATGCAAGTGATTTTGCTGTTGGAGCTGTTTTAGGACAAAGGGTTGATAAGAAATTGAATGTTATACATTATGCTAGTAAAACCCTTGATAGTGCTCAAAGAAATTATGCTACTACTGAGAAGGAATTCTTAGCTGTAGTTTTTGCTTGTGATAAGTTTAGGCAGTATATTGTTGATTCTAAAGTTATTATTCATACTGATCATGCTGCCATTAAATATCTTATGACAAAGAAGGATGCCAAACCAAGGCTTATCAGATGGGTACTCCTTCTCCAAGAATTTGATTTGCAGATTGTTGATAGGAAAGGGGAAGACAATCCGGTAGCGGACAATCTTTCAAGAATGGAAGATATACCGCATGATCCCATCCCAGTTAATGATAGTTTTCCAGACGAGCAACTTGCCGTTGTAAAAATACAACCTCTTTCCGACCCTTGGTATGCAGATTATGCTAATTTTATTGTTGCGAAGTATTTGCCTCCAGGTCTAACATTTCAGCAAAGGAAGAAGTTCTTTCATGATTTGAGGCACTATTTTTGGGATGACCCACATCTTTTCAAAGAAAATCCCGATGGGATCGTGAGAAGATGCATCCCGGAACATGAGCAGAAGGACATTCTCAGACGGTGCCATGACAGTCCCTATGGAGGACATCATGCCAGCGAAAGGACTGCACATAAGGTTCTTCAATCAGGTTTTTATTGGCCCACTCTCTTTAAAGATGCTAGAAATTATATTTTAGCTTGTGATAAATGTCAGAGAGTTGGTAACATTAGTAGAAGGAATGAGATGCCTATGAATTACTCACTAGTGATTGAACCTTTCGATTGTTGGGGTTTCGATTTTATGGGTCCTTTTCCTTCTTCGCACAAGTACACTCACATTTTAGTAGCTGTTGATTATGTGACCAACTGGGTTGAAGCAATCCCCATTGAAAGTGCTGATCACAAAACATCCTTGAAAATGCTTAAGGATGTAATATTTCCTAGGTTTGGTGTACCAAGGTACCTCATGACCGATGGAGGATCACACTTCACGCATGGAGCTTTTAGAAAAGCTTTGGCTAAATACGATGTTAATCATAGAATTGCTTCACCTTATCATCCTCAAACTAGTGGGCAAGTTGAGCTCACCAATAGAGAGATTAAGTTGATCTTGCAGAAAACAGTAAACATAAATAGGAAGGATTGGTCAAATAAATTGGGAGATGCTTTGTGGGCATATAGAACTGCTTACAAAAACCCCATGGGCATGTCCCCCTATAAGATGGTATATGGCAAGGCTTGCCATCTGCCATTAGAGCTAGAGCACAAAGTTTTCTGGGCTGTTAGAGAGCTTAACGCTGACCCAAAACTAGCTGGTGAGAAGCGTCTCATGAACTTGACTTCTCTAGATGAATGGAGAAGTGAAGCTTACGAGAGCGCTAAAATGTTCAAAGAAAAGGTAAAAAGGTGGCATGATAGGAAGATTCTGAAACGTGAATTTAATGTTGGTGATAAAGTTTTGTTGTTTAGATCCCGTTTCAGGTTTTCTCCAGGTAAACTACTTTCCAGGTGGGAAGGACCATTTCATATTGAAGAAGTTTATCGGTCTGGCGCAATTAAGATTAATAATTTTGAAGGCACCAAACCTCAAGTTGTGAATGGGCAAAGACTTAAACATTACATAGCAGGAGACCCTGTCGATGTTGATGCGAATATAATATACACAACAACCCACGAAGAACATGTTGTAGCCATGTTTCAGACGCCAGCAGAAGCAGAATAAAGAAAAGGTATGTAGTACGGTAAGAAAACACCGCAAAACATCATAAAAGTTCCGTATTACAAGTTTTTGTAAAATTAGCAAAATTCCGAGTCGAAGTGGAGCTGGAGACGACCACCAGGGAGTCCAGGCGCCCCCTGGCACGCCCCCCCTGGGCCGCGCCGGCAGGCCGCCTGGACACCCTGGAGCCCGTCTCCGACCCCACTTTGGTCCGTTACCTTCCTTTCTGTGCATAAATTTTTCCTATATATTTGCCCGGGGTGTACCAGCAACGTATCTTGCGATTTCGCGTGTTTTCTCTTCGATCTGTTTCTGCCAGGAAATCTTTCAGCTAAATTTAGGTGCCATGGCTTCTCCAAGTTCCCCCAAGGACACGTTCGTCGTCAACGTCATCAACCCTTACCTCGCTGAGGTGAAGAAGCACCCTCAGGTTGTTCAGATGAAGGAGGGCGTCCTTCATCAAGAAGATCTGAAGGGACCTATCAAGGAGGGGAGCGTCCAGGCCAGGCTGGAAGAAGTGGAGCAAGAAGTCTTCAAGTACAAGAAGATGACCGAGCGTGGTGTCGAAGCTAACTTTGACATCACCAACGAGCTGAAGAACTACTTTCTGAAGGAGATGAAGGAGATCTGGGAAAGAATCGCCGCGTCTGAAGTCAGAATCATAGAACTCCAAGGGCAAATTAATGATCTATATAACCAGAACTGTGAGTATGAACCAAGATTTATGCGCATGAGTTTGGGTGCTGAATGCAGGATTCAGGAGATGAGCCTCTCACAAGAGACTTTAGCAAGATATCCATGGAAGCGTTTCGCCAAGGACTACGTGATTAACGCCAACAAGTATGGGTGAAATCTCCGTGGGTAATGGCATTCCCTTGGCTTGTTCCAAGCTTGGGGGAGTGCCCGGTATCTTTATCTTTTACCTTTTGTCTTTCAGAAGTCAAGTAGAGTCGTATCATGTCTAGGGAGGTTATTATATGAGATAGGTGTGTGCATTGAGGTCTATCGCCCCCTTGGTGAAGAATTGTATCCGTGTGTGTGGAGTCGTTTATGATGGAATATTAATGAGAAGTTTATCGGTTCCTTTTGCTGCACTCGGTATTCTCTTCACGCAATCGACCTTATATGATGATTCTTATGGGGAGTATTGACCTTATGTCAGGTATGGCTATGAAACTTTATTTAATCTTGGCAAACATAGCTTTGGTCATAACAACAAGCATGATTCTCTTAAAGTATCAACATAGCCAAAACCTTTATGTTATTATGCTTGAAGTGTTATGTTGACAAGGAAGACAACTTGATGTGTTATGCTTATTTCAATGTTCATGCTTTATAATGCTTTGCATCTTAGTCATCATCAGTTGTCTGCTCTTTCAAAACCTTTGCTAGCCTAACTCTGTACTAAGCGGAATTCTGCTTGTGCGTCCATACCCTTAAGCCAATACCTTCCATATGAGTCCACCATACCTACCTACTCGTGGTACTCCACTACCACCTCCTAAAGTATATAATTTATGTGTTATCCTTAAATGTTCAAAATCTTTTATCTTGTGCCTCTGCTTTAGCTCATGAGGAAGTAGTAGCTAATTCATGACCTTTTTGAGTTGGACAAGCTTCACCCCGGGATTGCATGTAAAATGTGCAAACCCATAATACGAAAAGGAACTGGCATTGCGTGCGCCCGGCTTAAAAATAATATAACAAACAAACCCTCCTTCACGCTTTGTTCATGAGAAATTAGAAAACTTTGGCAGTGATAAACAAAGGAGAATAAGAGGATGTTATCGTCCTCATACGGGAGCCGTTCCTCGAAACTTGTCCAGTCCAAGAAGTAATTGAGTTATCTATTAGCATTCGTTGACGAATCATGCACCTCTCAAAAACTTGTTTTCATTCTATTTGATTTGAGGATAGCACATGAGTTTTCCCTACTACCCTAGAGCAGGGCCTATCTTTTAATTTTAAGTTGAGTCAGTTATTTCTACTTCCCTCTATTTCTCAAAGAGAGCAGCCATTTGATGTGGATAAGGATTCATTCATATAAAGCTGCATTAAGATTTGTCATATCATATCCTTGTTGACATTATCATTTGATAAGTAAGTTGTTTGTCATGCCCAGCTAAGGCAAATATCTTCCTTCGTGTTAACACTTTCACTTCTTGCTTATTAACTTGTTATTACAAAAAGCTTCAATTAATCCCATCAAAAGCAAAAGTTAAAATTATTTGTTGTTCTTTGACCAAAGGACATGTTTGCCATGATATAATGAGTTTCCATTGGTCCTACTTTCGAATATAAGTGTTGACACTCTCTCATAAGAGCCTTATGAGTTGATGATTGTTGCTGAGGATATTTGAGTTGGTGAAGAGACTATGATGCTTCTTGTCCGTATTCTATTTATCGACACTTCACTCTCTAAACTTGTGGACAGGTTTACCGAGTTCATATTCGCTTGGGGACAAGCGAGGTCTAAGCTTGGGAGTGTTGATACGTCCAAAATGCATCACTATTTTGTATTATAATTTATCCTTATTCATTGATATATTTCACGTTATGATGATGTTCTTATGTTGTTTTGGTCTATTTTACACAGTTTGCAACTTTCCGATACCGAAACAGCAGACGCAGGATTCAGCAGGAAAAAGTGGATGCTGAGTTGCTGAAGAAGAACTCCTCCAAATTACCTGAAAATTGACGGGAGGTATTTTTCAGAAGAATAACGAAGACACGCAAAAGGGGAGTCAGAGGGGGGCCACAGGGTGCCCAGGCGGCCTGGGGGCGCGCCCCCCTGGCCGCGCCGGGGAGGCGCCTGGAGCCCCTGGCCCACCTCTGGTCGCCCCCTTTTGCATATATGTTCTCCGTCCTCCGAAAACCCTAGGCACGGGACTTTTTACGGAGTTCCGCCGCCGCTTCGAGGTGGAAACCTACAGAGAAGAAAAGGGCATCTCCGGCGGGCAGATTCCGCCGGGGAGATCACCTCCCGGAAGGGGAGATCGTCGCCATCGTCATCACCATCATCACGGGCATCATCGAGATCATCATCAACATCATCCCCAACACCAGCACCATCTCCATCTTCATCCAAATCTCATCTTACCATCGCAACTCGTGTTGTAACTCGTACTACCTATCCTCTCTACTCCATCGGTGTTGATTACTACTTTGTGGTGAATGCTATTGAGTTTTGTTGGAGAAATATTATTATGTCCAGATTGTTTATCACATATTTATCCCCACTGATCATGATCTCTTTTATGTCTTGTGAGTAGTTACCTTAGTTCTTGAGGACATGGGGAAAGTCTTGTTGTTAGTAGTCATATGCAGTTGAAGTAATATGTGTTGTTTGATACTTAAGTTGCGTTGTCATTCTACTAGTGGTGTTGTGTGAGTCGAACACCCAACACTTCGCCTTATTAAGGACCTAGGAGAATACATTGTGTATAAAGAATGCTTATGGTGGGTTGCCGGAGTGACAGAAACCTGAACCCCAGTTCGCACGCTTTTGCATAAGGGAATAATGGATCCTCGATCGTATTGCTATGGTTAGGCTTTTGCCTTAAATTCTATCTTGTATTTGCGGATGCTTGCAAGGTGTTTAATCATAAGAGTGCATTCATCTTAGTCTAGAGAGTGCACTAGCATAGATCCACCCACCAACACTTATCAACACATAACATAGTATCGATACGGAATATGGCGAAAGCACATGACTACCTCTCCCGTGTGTCCTCAAGAACGCTTTAGTCTTTATAAGTTCAGTTGCTAGGCCTCTCCTTTGCTAAGAAAGGATTGGGCCACTTGTTACTCTCAGTATCTTTTACATTACTTGCCTTTACATTCCTGTTGCTTATATCGAGAAAAACCCCTAAAAGTTATCTTTCAGTGCTTGCAGTAATTTCTTGCTCAGAATCGCTTATCAATACCTTCTGCTCCTCGTTGGGTTCGACACTCTTACTTATCGAAAACGCTGCAACAGATCCCTTACGGTTGAGGGTCATCACCCGTGCCTTTGCCACTGTTGACCAAGGAAGAGCTTGGGTGCTCATGCATCGTCTAGCGCACGCGTTTGGGACGAGCCCGCACCAGTTATGCTTTTTTGACCCACCTCGCCGCCCGAGCTGGCCGCAGACCAATCGGCGACTCGCAAATTACGCCATCCAACCATAGCCGCACACATTGTGACAACAACTCAACCAACCAGACGAAATTCATGCAAACACGGCGATATTTCATACGTATAAACAAGTACGGAATTCATATAAAATACCATATTTTCATATAAACATGACGGATTTCATTACATTCAAATCAACTAAGCGGTGCTACTCATGAAGAGCACATGTATAATAATACGCCTAATTGGTCGCCCGCGGATCCATTTGTCTTCCTCATATCCGACAGCACGATCACCGGACTGCCGGGAGCCCCGGAGGTATATGCTTTAGTGCAAAGGACATCTCACTTCCCCACCGCTCAACTAACATCATTGGTTGATGCCCAAGATGGAGTCTGAAGGGGGTTTCTCCGCTTCCGTGGAGCCCATGCGGCGACGACCTCCTGTGTTCTACTTCTCCTTGATGACGGCGGCGGACGCGGAGGCACTGGCCACCGACTCGTCACTCTCCGTGCACCCGGCTTCTGTCTCTGCTTGCATGGCGCAGCCACAGGCATGGGAGTCTCGGCCACAGACATGTGAGACTTGGTACAAGGCAGCGACGTGGACGACAGAGACAATGCCCGTGCTCCCCGCTCCTCGTCGAGCTTTCCTGGAGTGGCGAGTTTCTGAACCACGCGTCGGCTTAGGGCGGCAACTGGCTTCGTCGGGCGAGGGGAGCGATGTGGATTAGCGAGCTGCATAGCTCGTATCCGACGGCTCGGCGGGCCACCCAGATGGCTTGGATGCTGGATAACTACTCTTCGTAAGCCATTGTAATAGTGGAGAAAATGGTGAAGGAGGAGATAGGGGAGCGGCGGCGGTGTGCGATTCTTGGCCTACGCCTAGCCTCGTTTAAATAGTAGATTAAATAGACGGCAGATGGGAGGAGCTCAGCCGGCGTTGCGTTTAATGCCGACCCGGTCTGACGTGTTGGCTCGTTGGATACCTGGCCTGCACGGGAGGAGTCGAACGGACGTGTGGCCGGAGTGGGTTTCTCAGCTTCCACATGGGTTTCATGGAGGCGTTTGAATGCGGCAAGGAGGCGTCTTCAGCCAGGCGTGCAGCGAGTGGCGCCCTCGACTCTGACGTACGACACTGCGCCGTTCTTCCACTGACGTGTGGGCTCGTTCAATATCTGGCTTGCATGTCAGTGACCCAACACAGACAGTGCACGTCAGAGGAGCTTTTGGTGGGCCAGGGCGGTGAGAAGCGGGCATTTCATAAACTGATTGTTCATTGAGTGTGACATCATCTAATTCATGTAGGTTGATGAGCCTACTATATAATGTAAGAGAATTTTAAAATTTTCATATATACATTGATAGCCCGTTCGATACGTTGTGATCCATAAAGACCGCTGCAAACATCAATGTTCTGCTTATCACAGATAAGATTCATTAATACCCGTAACAATCCATGTCCTTAACAAAGGGTGCATGCACGTATAGCTTGAGTGTGTGCCTTGCGTCGTGTGTTGTGTGCATGCATGTGGGTGATACGTCTCCAACGTATATATAATTAATGAAGTATTCATGTTGTTATATTATCATTCTTGGATGTTTACAATCATTTTATATCAACTTTACATCATTTTTTGGGACTAACCTATTGACCCAGTGCCCAGTGCGAGTTGTTATTTTTTGCTTGTTTTTTACATCGCAGTAAATCAATATCAAACAGAGTCCAAACACCGCAAAACTTTTTGTGGATTTTTTATGGACTAGAAGACATCC
>LR738714.1:126582072-126686091 GCA_902687465.1 Secale cereale
GGGGGATGATACGTCTCCAATGTATCTATAATTTTTGATTGTTCCATGCTATTATATTATCTGTTTTGGATGTTTTATATGCATTTGTATGCTATTTTATATGATTTTTGGGACTAACCTATTAACCCAGAGCCCAGTGCGAGTTTCTATTTTTTCCTTGTTTTTGAGTTTCGCAGAAAAGGAATATCAAACGGAGCCCAATCGAGCTGAAACTTTACGATGATTTTTATGGACCAAAGAAGCCCACGGAGTGCCGGAGATGGACCAGAAGAGCCACGAGGCAGTCACAAGGGTGGGGTGCGCCCCCTACCTTGTCGTTGCCTCGTGGGTCCCCCTGACTTGTCCCCGACGCCAAGAATTCTTATAAATACTGAAACCCCTAGAAATAAACCTAGATCAGGAGTTCCGCCGCCGCAAGCCTCTTTAGCCACAAAAAACCAATCGGGAGCCTGTTCTGGCACCCTGCCGAAGGGGGAAACCATCACTGATGGCCATCTTCATCATCCCGGTGGTCTCCATGGCGAGGAGGGAGTAGTTTACCCTCGAGGCTGAGGGTATGTACCAGTAGCTATGTGTTTGATCTCCCTCTCTTTCTCTCTCTCTCTCTCGTGTTCTTGATTTGGCACGGTCTTGATGTACCACGAGCTTTGCTTCTATAGTTGAATCTTATGATGTTTCTCCCCCTACCTTCTTGTAATGGATTGACTTTCCCCTTTGAAGTTATCTTATCGGATTGAGTCTTTAAGGATTTGAGAACACTTGATGTATGTCTTGCGTGTGCTTATGTCTGGTGACAATGGGATATTCACGTGATCCACTTGATGTATGTTTTGGTGATCAACTTGCGGGTTCAGTGACCTTGTGAACTTATGCATAGGGGTTGGCACATGTTTCCATCTTGACTCTTCGGTAGAAACTTTGGGCACTCTTTGAAGTTCTTTGTGTTGGTTTGAATAGATGAATCTGAGATTGTGTGACACATGTCGTATAATCAAACCCGCGGATACTTGTGGTGACAATGGATTATCTAGGTGACATTAGGGTTTTGGTTGATGTGTGCCTTAAGGTGTTATTTTAGTACGAACTCTAGGGTTGTTTGCGACACTTATAGGAATAGTCCAATAGATCAATCAAAAAGAATAACTTTGAGGTGGTTTTGTACCCTACAATAATCTCTTCGTTTTTTCTCCGCTATTAGTGACTTTGGAATGACTCTTTGTTGCATGTTGAGGGATTTTTATATGATCCGACCATGTTATCATTGTTGAGAGAACTTGCACTAGTGAAAGTATGAACCCTAGGCATTGTTTCCACACATTGCAATACTGTTTGTGCTCGTTTTTATCATTAGTTACCTTGCTGTTTTTATTTTAAAAACCTATATCTACCATCCATATTACACTTGTATCACCATCTCTTCGCCGAACTAGTGCACCTATACAATTTACCATTGTATTGGGTGTGCTGGGAACACAAGAGACTCTTTGTTATTTGGTTGCAGGGTTGTTTGAGAGAGACTGATACATCCAAAACGTATCTATAATTTCTGCTTGCTCCATGCTTCTTTTGTGTGATATTGCTATGATATTGATGCACTTCCATACACTTTTGATCATATTTGGACTAACCTATTAACTCAGTGCACCACAGTGCCAGTTCCTGTTTTCTACTGTTTTTCTATTTCAGGTTTCCCCCATATTAAAAGTGCTCCAAAAATTCCACGAAAAATACAGGAAAAACCAGCGTACAGGAAGCTTCGCGAAGAACCAAAGATGGGCCAGAGGGGAGCCAGGGGAGGCCCAGGCGGCCACCTGGCGCGGCCCCACCCCTGGTCGCGCCAGGGGGGCGCCTGGGGCCCCTGCTCCGCCTCTGGCTGCCCCCCTTCGCCTATATATCCCTCTCGTCCCGAAACCCTCGAGGACATAACCCTTTTTCGTGATCTCGCCTCTGTTCCGCCGCCGCAGCGCTTCCAATATCGGGAGCATCAGGAGAACTCTTCCCGGCACCCTGCCGGAGGGGAGAACCACCACCGGGAGCTTCTCCACCACCATGGACGCTTCCCGGATGAGTCGTGAGTAGTCCACCTTGGACCATGGGTCCATGATCAGTAGCTATGTGATGTTCTCCTCCCCTCTTTTCTCTTCATGGTTTAGACCTCGTGAGCTGCCCTACATGATCGAGGCACATATGTAATCTTTCTGCTGTTGCTTTGCTGAGTTTGCTGGGATCTGATGGATTATGAGACTATGTTCAGATTGTGTTTGAGTAATATATTTGATTCACCTCTTTTATATCTTTGTTCTTGAGTAATTCTTGCATGTTCTCCGTTGCTGTTTATTGCTTTGGCCAAGTAGTAGGTAGTAACTCCAAGAGGGAGCGTTATGCTTGATTGTGGGTTCATGCCCCCTGATGACTAGCTTGAGTGACAGAAACATGAGTCTAGGGGATGTGCTGTTGCCACAAGGGAGAAAACAACGATGCTTGTACTTGCGGGTGCAAGGATTGTTTACTTTACGCAAAGTTATTTTAATGTAGTTGTCTGTTGCTTTGAGTTTACACTTTGGGTGGGATTCACAACTTAATACCAGCGATATGTTCTGGATAGATATCTCAAGGTGGATGATTAGTAGTAGATGTAGATGGATTTCGGTCTACTTGCCTTGGCGTACCACCCATGCTTTTGAGCCTCTACCTTTCTTTGCAGCATAGTTAGCATTGGTTTGCGCACATAATCCTGTCAATTGCCCAGCTGTAATTTGTTTACCTCGCTTTGCTGTTTTATCGTCTTTTGGGAGAGAGACATCACTAGTGAACATCATGGGACCCCGGTCCATATTACCACCGCTGATCACACCTTCTATTTACTTCCTGTTTTTTATTTCCTAGTTGCAGTCATAGCTATCATTATTATCTCTTGTGTTTGATCCTTTGTAAACAACAAGGCCGGAGGGATTGACAACCTCTCTGTACTCGTTGGGAGCAAAGTTATCTGTATCTGTGTGCAGGTCCTGTCAACCGCTAAGTTTCTGGCGCCGTTGACACCTACTTGTCGACCCTCGGAGTCTCACGGGATTCGATCCTTGGTATCTTTGCTAAGGGAAATTTGCCGCTACGCTACATCTCAACCTTCCACTTGGGGTAACCAACGAGGGGCGAGAAGCCATCAAGCAAGTTTCTGGCGCCGTTGCCGGGGACTCCACTCTTCAAGATAGGGGAGTTGCACGCTATCTTTTATCTTTGCTTTTTAGTCTTGTTAGTTTACCTTTCAGTTTTTGCTTTAGTGTCCCTTACCAAAAATTACAAAAATAGTTATCTTGCTTGCTGCTGCTATGGGTTCCACCGAGAACACCAAGTTGTGTGACTTCACTAGTCATAACAACAATGACTTTATCTGCACGCCTATTGCTACACCTGCCACTGCAGCACCTTCTTATGAGATTAAACCTGCTTTACTGAACCTAGTTATGAAAGATCAATTCTCCGGTGCTGGAGATGATGCTGCTTTGCACTTAAATAATTTTTTTGAGCTCTGTGATATGCAAAAGTACAAAGAAGTAGATGGTGACATTGTTAAGCTTAAGCTTTTTCCTTTCTCCTTGAGAGGAGGAGCTAAAATCTGGTTTCAATCCTTGCCTAGGAATAGTATAGATTCTTGGGACAAGTGCAAGGATGCCTTTACTGGGAAGTACTATCCCCCTGCTAAAATTATCCAATTAAGGAGTAACATAATGAATTTTAAACAATTGGATAATGAACACGTTGCCCAAGCTTGGGAACGCATGAAATCTCTTGTCAAGAACTGCCCTACTCATGGTTTGACTACTTGGATGGTTATCCAAACTTTTTATGCAGGCTTGAACTTTACCTCGTGGAACTTGTTAGATTCGGCCGCGGGAGGAACCTTTATGTCAACTACACTTGGTGCTGCCACGAAGCTTCTCGACGAGATGATGACCAATTATTCCCAATGGCACACCGAACGCGCTCCAACAGGTAGGAAGGTAAACTCTGTCGAGGAGATTTCCTCCCTAAATGAAAAGGTTGACTTGATCATGTCTCTACTTTCCAAGCAATCTTCTATTGATCCTCATGATGTTCCTTTAAATTCTTTGATTGCTCAAGATCAAGTAGATGTGAACTTTATCTCTAGAAACAATTTCAATAACAATGCTTATAGGAGTAATTTTCGTAGCAACCCTAGACCGTTCCCCTCTAATTCCTATGGGAACAACAATGCTTATCCTAGCACCAAGAACTCCACTTCTGAACTAGAGATTATGCTTAAAGACTTCATCACTACCCAAAAGGCCTTCAATAAGAGTGTAGAAGAAAAACTAGACAAACTAGATAATCTCTCTTCGAAGGTAGACAATTTAGCCCATGAGGTAGAGTTGCTTAAAATTAGAACTTCTCCTCTTGAGGAGAGGAAGACCACTCCTATGAATGCTATTCAAGTGCAAATTAATGAAAACATTAGGATGATGGCTAAACTTAAAAAGAGATGGGCTAGAGAAAAGGAGGAAGAAGATAGAATTAAGAGCCTTCCTACCCACCACACTGTTGCTACTATTCAAGTTGTTGAGGATATCCAAACTCTTAGCACCCAATGCACTCCTAGTCCCATTGGACCTATTAATGGTGATGCTATGACCTCAACCGTAGAAGAAGAAATTCCTATAACCATAGAAGCTACCAAACAAGTGAGCCTAAAGGACACCACTACCACTTTACTTGATAGTAGTGACCTTGATTTTGATAATTGCACCCCTTTCTGAAGTTATTGGTTTTCTTCACAAGATGTCTAGAGATCCCCACACTAGCACACTTAATCTTGCCTTCACGGAGCATATCACTAATGCTCTCATCAAAGCTAGGGAGGAGAAGCTTAGGGTAGAAGCCTCCATACCTAGAAAGCTAGAAGATAGTTGTGATCCTATGATTAAAATTAAGTTGAATAACTTCTCTTGCTATGCTTTATGTGATGTTGGAGCTAGTACCTCCGTTATGCCCAAAAGAATGTATGATATGTTTGAATTGAAACCTTTTGATCCTTGTTCTTTTGGTGTTTGTCTTGTTGATTCTTCCGTAAAGAAACCTTTGGGGAAGATCGACGATGTTCTTATCATTGTCAATGACAATTATGTTCCCGTTGATTTTACTATTATGGATATTGAAAGTGAACCTTCATGTCCAATTATTTTGGGACGTCCTTTTCTTTGCACCGTTGGTGCTATCATTGACATGAAAGAGGGGAATATAAAATTCCAATTCCCTCTCAAGAAAGGGATGGAACACTTCCCTAGAAATAAGATTAAGTTGCCTTTTGAAACCGTTACACGGGCTAGCTATTCTCTTACTCTTGATAAAACTTGATCTTCTCTTTTTGCATCATGCCTAGCTTAAAGGCATAAAAGAAAGCGCTTTTGGGAGGCAGCCCACAACGAATTAGGTTTTATTTTGCTTTTGTTGTGTCTTGATGTTTGTTACTACAGTAGCATCATCATTGTATCTTTTCTTTTCAGCTTTGTGCCAAGTTTAGGTGCCGATTGCAAGAAAGTTCAAAAGTTGTGACGTGCTGTCCAGAAAACAGATTCTGTCCTTGGACAGAAAAATTCGAATAAAATCACCAGATCATCTTTTTGATCTGATTTTTTTTGACAGAGTGCTCTATACAATTGGCTTTCGAGCGTCTGTTCTGAGTTTTTTGATTTGATTTGCAGAAGTGCCCCAAAAAAATATTTACTACCTGCTGGTCTGCTTTTCACAGATTCTGTCATGTTTTACCTTTTCTTCGTTTTGCAAACCTTGAGCTTGCTTTTTCTTTGCAAAAACCTTTTGGCAATCTTGAGAAACAGTAGCTCTTCAAGATTATCTTTATTTCCAGTAGGGAAAATTATTTTATTGTGGGTACTAACCTCGCTAATCATGTTATGATGAGTTATGTATGAAGGGAGTTTTCAAGTGTGCGAGGGAAGATGATAAAAGAAGATTCAGGAGGGTCAAACGCTCAAGCTTGGGGATGCCCCCGTGCACCCCCAAGAAATATTCAAGAAGACTCAAGCGTCTAAGCTTGGGGATGCCCCCATGCATCCCCTTCTCCATCAACAATTATCAGTTCGTCTTTCGTTCCACTATAATTTTATCACTTCATGCGTTATGTGCTATGCTTGGAGTGTCTTGCTCTTAGTTTTTTTTAGTTTTCTTTAGCTTTGATTGCTGTTCATAACAAGTTAGAACCCAGCTTTCTTTGTGTGGGAGAGAAACACGCTCCACTTCAACCTAGAACACAACATAGGATTTTCATGCTTATCTTTGTTGTGTGTGTTCTTTGTCTTTCCATAGCTGCTGTCATGTTTAGCTCTTAGTTTTCATGCTTTTCTTTTTAAAGAGCTTTTGTTTAGTTAGTTGCTGAACTCTCTTGAGTTTTCATGTTTATCTTGTTAAGAGAGTTTGCCAGTTGCACTGAGTTGTGTGTCTTAACTTAAAGTAGGTAACTGAGGTTGCTATTTAATTTTAGTAGTAATTTGCAATAGTTTTGAGGTATTGCCATGAGTAATGTCTGAACTTTTGGTGTCAAGAGCTTTAGCCTATTAGTGATAGATGTCGTATTTTGGGCAATCCGTGTTTATTTTCGAAAACCTACAAAATAGTTGAGAACTTTAGCTACTAGATGGATCACTAATCTTTGGAGGGATCGAATATTAGAGTACACTCACGTACCATGAGTCGAGGATGCGCAAGGATAACCAAACCCCCATACACTCCTCCTCGGGGTACTTGTCTCTTTGTGAACCTCCTAATTAGATTGAGAGTTACCGATAATAAGTGCATGAATTCTTCGGACTAATGTGAGTATTCGAAAGTTGACACTTCCACCTAGCCATATTTTTCTAGCCTCTTCGGTACCGTGCATTGCCCTTTCTCACCTCGAGAGTTGGCGCATACTTCGCCGGTGCATCCAAATCCTTGGCACAATACGCTCTGTCATCATAAGCCTCATTATATCCTTCCTCAAAACAGCCACCATACCTACCTATCAAGGCATTTCCATAGCCTTTCCGAGATACATTGCCATGCAACATCCATCTTCTCATGACTTGATCTTCATGTCATACATGCTTTTTGCTTGATCAATGAGCCGCATGCTAGTTGGGCCTTGCCCTAATCATTGCTACATGACGCGCTAGTATCATTGCATATCCTGCTACACCGGCAGAGGCATACATTTGCATACATCATGATAGTTTCATTTTCTTTATGTTGAGTACTTTTGTAAAGTGTGAAATATCTTCTATACTTCTTGTAATACATAGAGTGTTGCCCCTAAAGTGAGGAAAAGATCCCAAAGAGGACAAAATCAAAAAAATCCCAAAGAGGACAAATGAGAGTTAAATAGAAAGAGCCATTGAGGCCACACAAAAAATAGAAAAAAGAGAAAAAGAAATAAAAAGAGAGAAGGGGCACACTACTATTCCTTTTGAGAGATCCACACTCGTACTTCATCTTATACCATGTACTCCTTAGAGATTATCATTCATGCATATAGCTATGTGGGGACCTTCACACTATAGAACTTGGCTTGAATATTCCAATGATGAGCCTCCTCAAAAGAGCTCTAGGTCTTCTTGAGCGAGCAAGTTGGATGCACCCCCACTAGTTCCATTGGAGAGCTTACCTTAGCTCATATGTGCATCCGTTGCATGGCAATCCCTACTCCTCACATCATATCTATCATTTGGCTTTCTCTCGCCTATGATTGTCCTCATTGATGTGAGCCTTTCACACCTTTTTTGTCTTCCCCCTTCATCATTTTTCTCTCTTTGCCATCCTAAGTGTCAACTTTCTTGCTTACGCTCATCCATTGCATGAGTTCTCAAAATATCAAAAGGGAGTGGATCATTTTGACTTGTACCTGGCTAGTGGTCTGGGGATGAGTCAAGATAAGATTCCAAAGAAGACCAAGTGTGAAACTTCAGTAGATTAAGTTCTCAACAATACAAAAACTATGTTTTACTCTCTCGTATATCCCTATCCCTTTTCTTGCACACAAACACCATTTGGAGACATTCGAGTCACGGACAGCGAGAGCTCTTGCACCTTTATGTTCTTATGTTGCTTGTTACAATGCTAATATAGACTCTTGCTTGTTATGACTTGAATTGAATTACATGCCTTGATTGCTTTACTTAAAAAGTTCTTATATGGTTGGTAGCATGTCACCACAGAAATTATGCTTGTTATCATTTACCTACTCGAGGACGAGCATGAATTAAGCTTGGGGATGTTGATACGTCCAAAACGTATCTATAATTTCTGCTTGCTCCATGCTTCTTTTGTGTGATATTGCTATGATATTGATGCACTTCCATACACTTTTGATCATATTTGGACTAACCTATTAACTCAGTGCACCACAGTGCCAGTTCCTGTTTTCTGCTGTTTTTCTATTTCAGGTTTCCCCCATATTAAAAGTGCTCCAAAAATTCCAGGAAAAATACAGGAAAAATCAGCGTACAAGAAGCTTCGCGAAGAACCAAAGATGGGCCAGAGGGGAGCCAGGGGAGGCTCAGGCGGCCACCTGGCGCGGCCCCACCCCTGGCCGCGCTAGGGGGGCACCTGGGACCCCTGCTCCGCCTCTGGCTGCCCCCCTTCGCCTATATATCCCTCTCGTCCCGAAACCCTCGAGGACAGAACCCTTTTTCGTGATCTCGCCTCTGTTCCGCCGCCGCAGTGCTTCCAAGATCGGGAGCATCAGGAGAACTCTTCCCGGCACCCTGCCGGAGGGGAGAACCACCACCGGGAGCTTCTCCACCACCATGGACGCTTCCCGGATGAGTCGTGAGTAGTCCACCTTGGACCACGGGTCCATTATCAGTAGCTATGTGATGTTCTCCTCCCCTCTTTGCTCTTCATGGTTTAGACCTCGTGAGCTGCCCTACATGATCGAGGCACATATGTAATCTTTCTGCTGTTGCTTTGCTGAGTTTGCTGGGATCTGATGGATTATGAGACTATGTTCAGATTGTGTTTGAGTAATATATTTGATTCACCTCTTTTATATCTTTGTTCTTGAGTAATTCTTGCATGTTCTCCGTTGCTGTTTATTACTTTGGCCAAGTAGTAGGTAGTAACTCCAAGAGGGAGCGTTATGCTTGATTGTGGGTTCATGCCCCCTGATGACTAGCTTGAGTGACAGAAACATGAGTCTAGGGGATGTGCTATTGCCACAAGGGAGAAAACAACGGTGCTTGTACTTGCGGGTGCAAGGATTGTTTACTTTACGCAAAGTTCTTTTAATGCAGTTGTCTGTTGCTTTGAGTTTACACTTTGGGTGGGATTCGCAACTTAATACCAGCGGGATGTTCTGGATAGATATCTCAAGGTGGATGATTAGTAGTAGATGCAGATGGATTTCGGTCTACTTGCCTTGGCGTACCGCCCATGCTTTTGAGCCTCTACCTTTCTTTGCAGCATAGTTAGCATTGGTCTGCGCTCATAATCCTGTCAATTGCCTAGCTGTAATTTGTTTACCTCGCTTTGCTGTTTTATCGTCTTTTGGGAGAGAGACATCACTAGTGAACATCATGGAACCCCGGTCCATATTACCACCGCTGATCACACCTTCTATTTACTTCCTGTTTTTTATTTCCTAGTTGCAGTCATAGCTATCATTATTATCTCTTGTGTTTGATCCTTTGTAAACAACAAGGCCGGAGGGATTGACAACCTCTCTGTACTCGTTGGGAGCAAAGTTATCTGTATCTGTGTGCAGGTCCTGTCAACCACTAAGTTTCTGGCGCCGTTGACACCTACTTGTCGACCCTCGGAGTCTGACGGGATTCGATCCGTGGTATCTTTGCCAAGGGAAATTTGCCGCTACGCTACATCTCAACCTTCCACTTGGGGTAACCAACGAGGGGCGAGAAGCCATCAGAGACCTTCTTCATCCTACGCCTCCCACAGATTGATAAACCTTAGGTCATCCACTTGAGGGAAAATTGCTACTGTCCTACAAAACTCTGCGCTTGGAGGCCCAACACGAGTCTACAAGAAGAAGGTTGTGTAGTAAACATCAAGCTCTTTTCTGGCGCCATTGCCGGAGAGGCTAGGTAAGCGACACTCACATCCCGTCAACGAAGCTCTTTTCTGGCGTTATTGCCGGGGAGGTGAGTGCTTGAAGGTATATCTTTAGATCTCGCGATTGAATCTTTTTGTTTCTTGTTTATTCACTAGTTTGGTTTATAAAAGAAAACTACAAAAAATTGAATTGAGGTTACCTCATATGCTTCATCTTTTTAATATCTTTCGTGAAAATGATGGAAAGGAAAATTGTGCTCAAGTGTTATAAGAAGAAGTCTATAAAATGTTTGGCACTAATTTTTTGAATGATGAGCATGATCGCAATGTTGTTAGTATGAATTCTTTGAATATCCATGATGCTAATGATATGCAAGGCCATAAGCTTGGGGATGCTATGTTTGATGAAGATGATATTTTTAGCCGCCCAAGTTTTGATGAGCAAATTTGTTATGATGGTAGCATGCCTCCTATTTATGATGATTGCAATATTTATGAATGTGGGTTTGGAAGAGTGTCAACTGTAGAGGGTGTTGAACTTTTCACAATATTGATATAAGTGGATTTGGAGAGGTCATGACTTTATTTAGTGATGAATCCACTATTTTGGAAGAGGTTTCAATTGATTATGAGGACAAAGTTGCTATTTATGATGATTATTGTGATGACATGTATGCTCTAAAGAACAATCATAACCATGAATCTGGTCATCATCCTTTTAATGCTCAAATTGATTATGTAAATCAAGTATCACATGATAGTTATTTTGTTGAGTTTGCTCCCACCACTATTCATGAGAATAAATTTGATTATGTGGAGAGTAGAAAAATTTCTATGCTTATGCATCATGAAAATAGTGCTTTTATGTGATAGCTATATTTTTGAATTCATTCATGGTGCTACTGAAAATTATTTTGAGAGAGGAACATATGCTTCTAGGTATTGCAATAATATCAAGTTTCCTCTCTATATGTTGAAAGTTTTGAAGTATTGCTTGTTTTGCCTCCCTATACTAGTTGATTCTTGTTCCCCTAAATTGTTTGATCACAAAATCCCTATGCGTAGGAAGTGGTTTAGACTTAAATGTGATTTCAATGTGATTCATGATGCTCCCTTTGTGTTTCAATTCTTTACTTTTATGTGAGCTTCATTGTAACCATCATGCCTAGCAAAAAATGCGTTATAGAAAAGCGCTTGTTGGGAGACAACCCAATAGTTTTACCTACTGTTTTTGTGTGTTCACATGATTAAGCTACTGTAGTAATTATGTTTTATATTTTTTTTCAATAAAGTGCCAAGTAAAGCCTTTGGGATAGTGTGGTTGATAGTTGACTTGATTCTGTGCAAAACAGAAAGTTTTGCGTCTAGTGCAGAAAATTCAATAAATAACTGGTACGTGATAATTAGCTGAAATTTTAACACATGATTGATTTGAAAATTTCCTAGATTGTCCTAATTTTTCAGAATTGTTAGAGTTTCAGAAGTATGGTGGTTGTCCAGATCATTACACACTGTTCTGTTTTTGACAGATTCTGTTTTCAATGCATAGTTTGCTTATTTTAGTGTTTCCATAGCATATATTAAGTGATATAAATTGTGGAAATGATAATGTACAATAGGAATTGTGTGAGAACAATTATGAATGTTGTCTTGGCAGTACCAAAGTGAGTGATTTCCTCTTTATCATACTAACGCATCTCACGAAGTTCCATTAAGTTTTGTGTGATCAAAGTTTTCAAGTTTTGGGTGAGATATCATTATGCGGAGAATAAGGAGTGGCAACACACACTAAGCTTGGGGATGAACAAGGCACCCCAAGGTTATATTCAAGTAATATCCAAGCAACTAAACTTGGGGATGCCCCGGTAGGCATCCCCTCTTTCGTCATCAACATTATCGGTAACCTCACTGGGAGCTATATTTTTATTTGTCACATGATATGTGTTTTTCTTGGAGCATCATTTTATTTTGTTTAGATTTGCTTGATGTTCTTTAGAATAAGGTTTTGTATCTTTTTTTCAATAAAAGTGTCAATTATAGCCTTTACCATGCTTATTTTGCAATTATATATGTTGCTGTTTGAAAATAGAAAGTTTTCTATCATTGTCTAAATTCTTTTGGATAGTCAGAACGTGATAAAATCTTGAAATGTTTACAGAGTGAGCATGAGTAAGTTCTCTATAACGCGGTAAGTTTTCAGAATTTTTAGACTTAGGGAAGTATGAGAACAATTCCACTCTTTACAGACTGTCCTGTTTAGACAGATTGCTGTTATGTTTGCATTGTTTGCATATGTTTGCATGTTTAATGATTCTATTTGAGGATAAGAGTATTAAATATGCAGAGGAATTTAGTATGCAATGTTTAATTATAATTTTAGTGATTTTCTACAGTATGGAATGATAAGGTTTTGAGTTGATTTATACTAACTTATGTCACGAGTTCTTGTTGAGTTTTGTGTGGATGAAGTTTTTGAGATTTAGGGAAACAGCGACATGAGAAGAATTAAGGAGACACAAAAGTTCAAACTTGGGGATGCCCAAGGCATCCCAAGATAATATTGCTATAAGTCTCAAGCATCTAAGCTTGGGGATGCCCGGGTAGGCATCCCACCTTTCTTCATCAACAATTATCCGCTAGTATCGGTTGATCATAAGTTTTTGCTTCTTCGCATGATATGTGCTATCCTTGCAATGTCATTTTTTGCTTGCTGTTTGAATAAAATACATTAGATCTAAAATAAATAAATTAGAGAGGGTCTTCTCACAGCTAGTTAATTATTTGACTACTCATTGATCTTCACTTATATCTTTTTGGACTAGTTTGTTAGTTGCTCTAGTGCTTCACTTATATCTTTTTAGAGCAAGGCGGTGGTTTTATTTTATACAAATTGATGAACTCTCATGCTTCACTTATATTATTTTTGGAGTCCTTAAGAACAACATGGTAATTTGCTTGGGTTATGAATTTAGTCCTAATATGATAGGCATCCAAAGGAGATATAATAAAAACTTTCATATATAGAGCATTGAATACTATGTGAAGTTTGACTCCTTGTAATTGTTTTGAGATGTTAAGATGGTAATATTAGAGTCATGCTAGTGGTAGTTTGTGAGGTTAAAGAAATAAGTGTGTTAAGGTTTGCGATTCCCGTAGCATGCACGTATGGTCTCCTAACTATGTAACCGAATTGGAGCACTTTGTATTTTGAGTGTTTGTCTTTGCGTGAAGGTCGGGGGCGCGCGATGGTTAACTCCTACCAACCTCCCCCTTAGAAGCATGCATCATAGTACTTTGCTTCGAGAGCTAATATTTTTTTCCGCAATAAGTATGTGAGTTCTGTATGACTAATGTTGAGTCTATGGATTATACACACTCTCACCCTTCCACCTTGATAGCCATTCTAATACCGCACAACTTTCGCCGGTGCACCAAACCACCTTATACCCTTCCTAAAAATAGCCACCATACCTACCTATCATGTCATTTCCATAGCCATTCCAAGGTATATTGCCATGTAACTCCAACGTTCCGTTTATTATAACACGCATCATCATTTTTATACTGCTTTGCATGATCATGTAGTTGACATAGTATTTGTGGCAAAGCCACCGTTCATGTTTTTTATACATGTCACTCTTGATCATTGCACATCTCGGTACACCGTCGGAGGCATCCATATAGAGTCATATCTTTGTTCTAGTATCGAGTTGTAAGTAAATAAAAGTGTGATGATCATCATTATTAGAACATTGTCCCATGTGAGATTATAAATAAAATAGGCCAAAGAAGCCCAAATAAAAAAAGAGGCCAAAGAATCCCACAAAAAAAGAGAGGCCAAAGAGCCCAAAATAAATAAATAAAATGAGAGAAAAAGAGAGAAGGGACAATGTTACTATCCTTTTCCACACTTGTGCTTCAGAATAGCACCATGTTCTTCATGATAGAGAGTCTCCTATGTTTTCACTTTCATATACTAGTGGGAATTTTTCATTATAGAACTTGGCTTGTATATTCCAACGACGGGCTTCCTCAAATTGCCCCAGGTCTTTATGAGCAAGCAAGTTGATGCACACCCACTAGTTTTCTTTTGAGCTTTCATACACTTATAGCTCTAGTGCATCCGTTACATGGCAATCCCTACTCACTCACATTGCTATCAATTGATGGACATCTTCATAGTCCATTGATTTGCCTACTCGATGTGAGACTTTCTCCCTCCTTTTGTCTATTACCACCTTCTATTCCACCCATAGTGTTATGTCCATGGCTCACGCTCATGTATTGCGTGAAGAGTTGAAAAGGTTTAAGGACATTAAAGTATGAAAAAAATTGCTTGGCTGACACCGGTATGGGCATGATTTATACTTTGTGTTAAAAAGAGGGAGCATAAAATACTATATGATTTTGTAGGGATAACTTTCTTTAGCCATATTATTTTTGAAGCTTTGTAGATTACTTTTTACTATGCTTTAAGTATTAATGTTTTGATATTGATAAACTTTTGTTTTGAGTCTTATGGATCTGAACATTCATGCCACAATTAAGAAGAATTGAATTAATAAATATGTTGGGTAGCATTCCACATCAAAAATTCTATTTTTATCATTACCTACTCGAGGACGAGTAGGAATTAAGCTTGGGGATGCTTGATACGTCTCCAACGTATCTATAATTTTTGATTGTTCCATGCTATTATATTATCTGTTTTGGATGTTTTATATGCCTTTATTTGCTATTTTATATGATTTTTGGGACTAACCTATTAAACTAGAGCACAGTGCCGATTTATCTTTTTTTCCTTGTTTTTGAGTTTCGCATAAAGGAATATCAAACAGAGCCCAATCGAGCTAAAACTTTACGATGATTTTTTATGGACCAAAAGAAGCCCACTGAGTGCCGGAGATGGACCAGAAGAGCCACAAGGCAGCCACAAGGGTGGGGCGCGCCCCCTACCTTGTCGTCGCCTCGTGGGTCCCCTGACTTGTCTCCGACACCAAAAATTCTTATAAATACTAAAACCCCGAGAAATAATCCTAAATCACGAGTTCCGCCGCAGCAAGCCTCTGTAACCACAAAAACCAATCGGGAGCCCGTTCCGGCACCCTGTCGGAGGGGGAAACCATCACCGGTGGCCATCATCATCATCTTGGTGGTCTCCATGATGAGGATGGAGTAGTTTACCGTCGGGGCTGAGGGTATGTACCAGTAGCTATGTGTTTGATCTCTCTCTCTCTCTCTCTATCTCTCTCTCTCTCTCTCTTTCTCTCTCGTGTTCTTGATTTGGCATGATCTTGATGTACCGCGAGCTTTTCTACTATAGTTGGATCTTATGATGTTTCTCCCCCTCTACCTTCTTGTAATGGATTGAGTTTTCCCTTTGAAGTTATCTTATCCGATTGAGTCTTTAAGTATTTGAGAACACTTGATGTATGTCTTGCATGTGCTTATCTGCGGTGACAATGGGATATTCACATGATCCACTTGATGCATGTTCTGGTGGTCAACTTGCGGGTTCAGTGACCTTGTGAACTTATGCATAGGGGTTGGCACACATTTTCATCTTGACTCTCCGGTAGAAACTTTGGGCACCCTTTGAAGTTCTTTGTGTTGGTTTGAATAGATGAATCTGAGATTGTGTGACGCATGTCGTATAATCAAACCCATGGATACTTGTGGTGACAATGGAGTATCTAGGTGACATTAGGGTTTTGGTTGATGTGTGCCTTAAGGTGTTATTTTAGTACGAACTCTACGGCTGTTTGCGACACTTATAGGAATAGTCCAATAGATCGATCAGAAAGAATAACTTTGAGGTGGTTTCGTACCCTACAATAATCTCTTCGTTTGTTCTCCGCTATTAGTGACTTTGGAGTGACTCTTTGTTGCATGTTGAGGGATTGTTGTATGATCCAATGATGTCATCATTGTTGAGAGAACTTGCAATAGTGAAAGTATGAACCCTAGGCCTTGTTTCCACACATTGCAATACCGTTTGTGCTCGCTTTTATCATTAGTTACCTTGCTGTTTTTATATTTTCAGATTACAAAAACCTATATCTATCATCCATATTACACTTGTATCACCATCTCTTCGCCGAACTAGTGCACCTATACAATTCACCATTGTATTGGGTGTGTTCAGAACACAAGAGACTTTTTGCTATTTGGTTGCAGGGTTGTTTGAGAGAGACCATCTTCATCCTACGCCTCGCACAGATTGATAAACCTTAGGTCATCCACTTGATGGAAAATTGCTACTGTCCTACAAAACTCTGTGCTTGGAGGCCCAACACGAGTCTACAAGAAGAAGGTTGTGTAGTAGAAATAAGGGCACAACCCACCAGGGCACGCCCAGGTGGGTTGTGCCCACCTCAGTGGCCTCCCGCACCGCCTCTTCGCTCTATAAATGCCCAAATATTCCAAAAACCCTAGGGAATCGATGAAATTTTGTTCCAGCCCCCGCAAGCCTCTGTATCCATGTGATCCAATCTAGAGCCCTTTCCAGCACTCCGTCGGAGGGGGAAATCATCACCGGTGGCCATCTTCATCATCCTGGCGGCCACCATGATGAGGAGTTAGTATTCCACCCTCCGGGCTGAGGGTTTGTACTAGTAGCTATGTGTTTAATCTCTCTCTCTCTCTCTCTCTCTCTCTCTCTCTCTCTCTCTCGTGTTCTTGAGATGCATAATGTTGATGTATCGTGGGCTTTGTTAATATAGTCGGATCAGATGGTGTTTTCCCCTCTCTATCTTGTTTTTTTGATCAAATGGACAGTAGGGGGGAATCCCTACTGCTTTCCTTGTATTACTGCAACAAAAGGTTACAAGACATACAAGAGTGATCTACCCTCGAGGGTAGGGGGGGGGGGGTATGTTACATTTACCCTATCTCTACACAACAAAGTTTACAAGTGTTGTGACTAGTGGTTTTTTCTTATCCCCGGCCCTATAGACTAGGTTTCCTAAGTCTCCCTTAAACCTCATCTTCCAGGATGCGATGGTGGGGGGCACCCCTCTGAACAGTTTGTTGTTGCGTTCCTTCCAAATCCCCCAAGATGCTGTGAGGAATACATCCATGAACAAGTTGCTGCTATAGTTAAGCTTTGCTACCTCCAACAACCTCAGACGGTCCCCATATGATGGCCAAGAAATTTTCAGTACCCTCCAGCATGTTTTGGAGAACTCACAGTGGAAGAAGAGGTGTTCAACCGTTTCTTCAATCTGATTATTGCACAATAGACACGTGAAGTTGTTCCCTATGTTGTAGTGTCTTCGCTTGAGCATGTTTCGAGTATTCAGCCTGTCCGAAAGAAGAAACTAGCCAAAGGTTTTGAGTTTTGGTGTGCTAATAGTTTTCCACAGCCATTTATATGCTTGGTGTGCTTGGATCTCTCTGAAATAAAACTTGTAGTAATCTTGTTGTGATGAATTGAGTTTTCCCTTTGAGATTTCTTTGGATTAAATACTTTTATGGATTTGAGAACACTTGATGCATGTCTTGCTATGAATACCGTGGTGACAATGGGGTATCATATTGATCCACTTGATATGTGTTTTGGCACTCAACTTGCGGATTCCCGCGATGACATTGGGGTAATCTATGCATAGCGGTTGATGCACGTTCTTGTCTTTGTTTCTCCGGTAGAAATCTTGGGGCTCTCTTTGAGGTTCTTTGTGTTGGATTGAGTATTACGAATCTGAAATTGTTTGAGGCATATCGTATAATTAACTCATGGATACTCACAGTAACATTGGAGTATCTAGGTGACATTAGAGTTGGTTGATGTGTATCATATGATGTTATTTTAGTACGAACTCTTGATAGATCGGTCGGAAAGGATAACTTGATGTTATGTTAGTACGAACTCTTGATAGATCAATCGGAAAGAATAACTTTGAGCTGGTTTCATACCCTACAAACAATTTCTTCTTATGTTCTCTACTAGATAGGAACTTTGGAGTGATTCTTCATCGCACGTTGAGGGATGGTTATGTGATCCAATTATATTAGCATTGTTGAGAGATTGCACTAGCGAAAGTACGTACCCTAGGCCTCATTTTCAAGCATTGCAATACCGTTTGTGCTCCATTTTATCACTTGCTACCTTCCTTTTTTATTGTTCCTATTACAAAAATCAATATCTACTATCCATATTACACTTGTATCACCATCTCTTCGCCGAACTAGTGCACCTATACAATTTCCCATTGTATTTGGTGTCTTGGGGACACAAGAGACTTTTTATGCAGGGTTGTTTGAAAGAGACCATCTTCATCCTACACCTCCCACGGATTGATAAACCTTAGGTCATCCACTTGAGGGAAAATTGCTACTATCCTACAAAACTCTGCACTTGGAGGCCCAACACATGTCTACAAGAATAAAGTTACGTAGTAGACATCAAGCTCTTTTCTGGCACCATTGCTGGGGAGGTTAGGTAAGCGACACTCACACCCCGTCAACGAAGCTCTTTTCTGGCGCCGTTGCTGGGGAGGTGAGTGCGTGAAGGTATATCTTTAGGTCTTGCAATTGAATCTTTTAGTTTCTTGTTTTATCACTAGTTTGGTTTATAAAAGGTAACTAAAAATGGAATTGAGGATGCGCCATATTGTTCATCTTTATAATGTCTTTCGTGAAAATGATGGAAAGGAAAATTGTGCTCAATTGTTAGAAGAAGAATCCTATAAAATGTTTGGCATAAATGATGAGCATGATTGCAATGTTGTTAGTATGAATTCTTTAAATATCCATGATGCTAACGATATGCAAAGCCATAAGCTTGGGGATGCCATGTTTGATGACGACGATATTTTTAGCCCCCCAAGATTTGATGTGAAAATTTCTTATAATGGTAGCATGCCTCGTATTTATGGTGATTATATTGATAAAAGTGGATTTGGAGATATCATGACTTTATTTAGTGACGAATCCACTACTTTGGAGGATGTTTCAATTGACTATGATAACAAAGTTGCTATCTATGATGATTATGGTGATGACATGTATGCTATATTGAATAATCATAACCATGAAACTTGTCATCATGACTTTAATTTTCAATCTCATGATAGTTATTTTGTTGAGTTTGCTCCCACCACTATTCATGAGAATAAATTTGCTTATGTGGAGAGTAGCAAAATTTCTATGCTTTTGCATCATGAAAAGAATGATTTATGTGATGGCTATATTTTTTGAATTCATTCATGATGCTACTAAAAATTACTATGAGAGAGGAACATATGCTTGTAGGTATTGCAATAATATCAAGTTTCCTCTCTATGTGTTGAAAATCTTGAAGTTTTGCTTGATTTGCCTTCCTATGCTAGTTGATTCTTGCTCCCAAAAGTTGTTTGCTCACAAAATCCCTATGCATAGGAAGTGGGTTAGACTAAAATGTGCTAGTCATATTCTTCATGATGCTCTCTTTGTGTTTCAATCTTTATCTTTTATGTGAGTATCATTGAAATCATCATGCCTAACTAAAAGGCATTAAAGAAAAGCAATTGTTGGGAGACAACCCAACACTTATACCTACTATTTTTGTGTGTTCACATGGTTAAGCTACTGTAGTAATCATGTTCTACATGATTTGTTTCAATAAAGTGCCACACAAAGCCTTTGGGGTAGTGTGGATGATAGTTGATTTGATTGTGTGCTAAAATAGAAAGTTTTGCTTCCAGTGCAGAAAAATAAATAAATAAATGGAATGTGATAATCAGCTTTTTTTTACACATGATTGATATAAAAATTGCCTACGCTATCCTAAATTTTCAGAATTGTTAGAGTTGTAGAAGTATGGTGGTTGTCCAGATCATTATAGACTGTTCTGTTTTTGACAGATTCTGTTTCAATGCATAGTTTGCTTGTATTCTAGTTTCTATGGCTTATATTGATCAATATAAATTTTAGAATGATATGCTACAGTAGGCATTGTGTGAGAACAATTATGAATATTGTCTTTGACAGTACCCAAAGTGAATGATTTGTTTTATCATACTAACCCATCTCACGAAGTTCCGTTAAGTTTTGTGTGATTGAAGTTTTCAAGTTTTGGGTGAGATAACGATATGAGCAGAATAAGGAGTGGCAAGAACATAAGCTTGGGGATGCCCAAGGCACCCCAAGGTAATATTCAATGAATTCCCAAGCAACTAAGCTTGGGTATGCCTTGGAAGGCATCCCCTCTTTCGTCTTCAACATTATCGGTAACCTCACTTGGAGCTATACTTCTATTCGTCACATGATATGTGGTTTGCTTGGAGCATCATTTTATTTTGTTAGGATTTGCTTGCTGGTATTTAGAATAATGTTTTGCATCTTTTATTTCAATAAAAATGTCAAGTATAGCCTTTGCCATGCTTATTTTGCAAGTCTATATGTTGCTGTTTGAAAACAGAAAGTTTATCGCTGTTGCAATTTTTTTTCGAGAAAAGTTAGAATGTGATAAAATGTTGAAACCTTTTGCACAGAAAGCTATGATAAATTTCCTACAACATGTTACAATTTCAATTTTTTTGAGTTAGGGAAGTATGGATCCTCTTGCATTCTTTACAGACTATCCTGTTTAGATATATTGCTGTTATGTTTGCATTGTTTGCATATGTTTGCGTGTTTTATGATTCTATTTAAGGATAGGACTATTAAATATGCAGAGGCATTTAGTATGCAATGTTAAATTATAATTTTAGTGATTTGCTACAGTAGAGGATGATAAGGTTATTGCATTGATTTATACTAACTTATCTCATGAGTTCTTGTTGAGCTTTGTGTGGATGAAGTTTTTAAGATTTAGGGAAACCATGATATAAGAGGAATGAAGAAGACACAAGAGCTCAAGCTTGGGGATGCCCAAGGCATCCCAAGTTAATATTTCAATAATTCCGAGGCATCTAATCTTGGGGATGCCCCGATGGGCATCCCACCTTTCTTCATCAACAATTATCGGTTACTATCGGTTGACCCTAAGTTTTTGCTTCTCCACATAATGTGTGCTATTCTTTAAATGTTATTTGTTTTGTTTTGCTTGCTGTTTTAATAAAATATTTAGATCTGAAAGTTTTCAAATAAGAGAGAGTCCTCACATAACTATCCATTTACTTAACTACTCACATGATCTTCCCTTATATCTTTTTGGAGTAGTTTGTCATTTACTCTCGTGCTTCACTTATATCCTATGAGTAAATTGTTGAATAAATTGAATGTAATGAAGTTGAAATTATATGTTCATATCATGCCGAGTGGTAGCTTCACATTGGGTTTGGAAAGTGAAATCTTTTGAATCTTTACAATCACAATATTGGTCATACAAGCAATTCATGAATGATTAGTAGAAGGAAGGGAACTTTCACATGCAAATACACTATCTTGGAAATATTTTGTGATTGTGAGCCCCAATCAAAATATTATATGCCAAAATTGTTGACGTTGGACAAGGAAGACAACATAATGATTTATGTTTGTTCATATTCACATAGAAGTTATATTGTCATAGATCCTTCAACATGTGGTGCTTGCCCCCATCTTTGCTTACTTGTGCATCCAAAACCCATTAAACCCAAATCTTATTTTCAAGAGTCCGCCATACCTATCTAAGGATTGAGTAAGATCCTTCAAGTAAGTTGTCATCAGTGCAATAAAGGCAATAAAAATTTACTTCTAAAAGTGTTAGATCACTTCGTGTAAGATAAAATTGAGCGTTGTACGAACTTGTGATGGCAAAGAATAAAAGTGACAGACTGCATAATATAGGTTGCTATCATAAGGGGCAATATAATGTGACATTCTTTTGCACTAAGGGATTCAGCATACAAACAAAAAGCGCATGGCAACTGTTGCTTCCCTCTGCGAAGGGCCTATCTTTTACTTTTCAGTATTTATTTTTATGCAAGAGTCAAAGTTTTTCTCTCTATTCCTTTTTATTTTTCTCTTTTGGCAAGCATCATGTGGTGAGGAAAGATCTAGGCACATATATCCAGTTGGATATGGGTAGCATGAGTTATTATTGTTGACATCACCCTTGAGGTGAATACGTTGGGAGGCGAAATTTTAAGCCCCTATCTTTCTATGTGCCTGGTTGAAATGTTTTGCTCATGTGTATCCGGTGAGTGTTAGCAATCATAGAAGACTATATGATGGTTGAGTATGTGTAGCTCTTACTTAGACTATGTTGAATAAGTTGAATTGCAATTGCTTGGTAACTGAGAACATAGGTTGTTGAGTTTCAAGAGAATTCATTGTTTGAACCTTAACATGTGAATTGGTTGCTACTTTTGTTGGAAATATGCCCTAGAGGCAATAATAAAATGGTATTATTATATTTCCTTGTTCATGATAATTGTCTATTGTTCATGCTTTAATTGTATTATCCGGAAACAATAATGCATGTGTGAATACATAGACCACAACATGTCCCTAGTGATCCTCTAGTTGACTAGCTCATTGATCAATAGATGGTTACAGTTTCCTGACCATGGACATTGGATGTCATTGATAACGGGATAACATCATTAGGAGAATGATGTGATGGACAAGACCCAATCCTAAGCCTAGCACAAGATCGTGTAGTTCGTATGCTAAAGCTTTTCCAATGTCAAGTATCCTTTCCTTAGACCATGAGATTGTGCAACTCCGGGATACTGTAGGAGTACTTTGGGTGTGCCAAACGCCACAACGTAACTGGGTGGCTATAAAGGTACACTACGAGTATCCCCGAAAGTATTTGTTGGGTTGGCACAAATCGAGATTGGGATTTGTCACTCCGTATGACGGAGAGGTATCTCTGGGCCCACTCGGTAAGACATCATCGTAATGAGCTCAATGTGACTAAGGGGTTGGTCACCGGATGATGTGTTACGTAACGAGTAAAGAGACTTGCCATAATGAGATTGAACAAGGTATCGGTATACCGACGATCGAATCTCGGGCAAGTACTATACCGCTAGACAAAGGGAATCATATACGAGATTGATTGAATCCTTGACATCGTGGAACATGTGGGAGCCAACATGGGTATCTAGATCCCGCCGTTGGTTATTGGCCGGAGATATGTCTCGGTCATGACTGCATGGTTCCCGAACCTGTAGGGTCAACACACTTAAGGTTTGATGACGCTAGGGTTATAGGGAATGTAGTACGTGGTTACCGAATGTTGTTCGGAGTCCCGGATGAGATCCCGGACGTCACGAGGAGTTTCGGAATGGTCTGGAGGTAAATATTTATATATGGGAAGTCCCGTTTTGGTCACCGGAAGTGTTCCGAACGTTATCGATAACGTACCGGGACCACCGGAAGGGTTCCCGAGGTCCACCGGGAGGGGCAACCAGCCCCAGAGGCTTGCGTGGGCCAAGTGTGGGAAGGGACCAGCCCTAGGTGGGTTGGTGCGCCCCCACAAAGTCCCAGGGCGCAGGGGATGGGAGAGGGGGCAAACCCTAGGTCCAAATGGGCCTTAAGGCCCACCCTAGGGGCGCCCCCTCTCTTCCCCCTCCTGGCCGCCCCCAGATGGGATCAGGGGCTGTCGCCACCCCTAGGGGGGGAACCCTAGATGGGGGCGCAGCCTCTCCCCTCCCCCTATATATATGTGGGTTTCGAGGCTGCCAGATGCATGAGTCTCCCTCTGTCTTGGCGCAGCCCTACCCCTCTCGATCCTCGTCTCCCGCAGTGCTTGGTGAAGCCCTGCTAGACTGCCACGCTCCTCCACCACCACCATGCCGTCGTGCTACTGCTGGACGGAGTTTTCCCGAAACTCTCCCTCTCCCCTTGGTAGATCAAGGCGCGGGAGACGTCACCGGGCTGCACGTCTGTTGAACGCGGAGGCGCCGTTGTTCGGCGCTTAGATCGGATTTGACCGCGATCTGAATCGCTTCATGAACGACTCCACCAACCGCATTCTTGCAACGCTTCCGCATCGCGATCTTCAAAGGTATGAAGATGCACTCCCCTCTCATTGCTACTAATCTCCATAGATAGATCTTGGTGATGCGTAGGAATTTTTTTGATTTTCTGCATCGATCCCCAAAAGTGGCATCATGAGCTAGGTCTATGCATAGTTACTATGCACGAGTAGAACACAAGTTGTTGTGGGCGTAGATCATGTCAATTTACTTACCGCTACTAGTCTTATCTTGATTTGGTGGCATCATGGGATGAAGCGGCCCGGACCGACCTTACACGTATGCTTACGTAAGACATGTTCCACCGACTGACATGTACTAGTTGCATAAGGTGGCTAGCGGGTGTCTGTCTTTCCCACTTTAATCGAATCAGATTCAATGAAAAGGGTCCTTATGAAGGGTAAATAGTAATTGGCATATCACGTTGTGGTTTTTGCGTAGGTAAGAAACGTTCTTGCTATAAACCTATAACAGCCACGTAAAAACTTGCAACAACAATTAGAGGACGTCTAACTTGTTCTTGCAGCATGTGTCGTGTGATGTGATATGGCCAAAAGGATGTGATGAATGATATATATATATATATGTGATGTATGAGATTGATCATGTTCTTGTAATAGGAATCACGACTTGCATGTCGATGAGTATGACAACCGGCAGGAGCCATAGGAGTTGTCTTATTTTATTGTATGACCTGCGTGTCATTGAAAACGCCATGTAATTACTTTACTTAATTACTTACCGTTAGCCATAGTAGTAGAAGTAATGTTTGGCGAGACAACTTCATGAACACACGATGATGGAGATGATGATGGAGATCATGGTGTCATGCCGGTGACAATGATGATCATGGAGCCCCGAAGATGAAGATCAAAAGGAGCAAAATGATATTGGCCATATCATGTCACTATTTGATTGCATGTGATGTTTATCATGTTTTACATCTTATTTGCTTAGAACGACGGTAGTAAATAAGATGATCTCTCACTAAAATTTCAAGAATTGTGTTCCCCCTAACTGTGCACCATTGCTAAGCTTCGTTGTTCCGAAGCACCACGTGATGATCGAGTGTGATAGGTCCTAACGTTCGCATACAACGGGTGTAAGCCAGATTTACACACGCAATACACTTAGGGTTGACTTGACGAGCCTAGCATGTACAGACATGGCCTCAGAACACGGAAGACCGAAAGGTCGAACATGAGTCGTATAGAAGATACGATCAACATAAAGATGTTCACCGTTGATGATTAGTCCACCTCACGTGATGATCGGACACGGCCTAGTCGATTCGGATCATGTATCACTTAGATGACTAGAGAGATGTCTATCTGAGTGGGAGTTCATTAAATTTGTTTATATGAACTTAATTGTCATGAACATAGTCTAAAATCTTTACAATATGTCTTGTAGATCCAATGGCCCACGCTAATGTTTCCCTCAACTTCAACGCGTTCCTAGAGAAAACCAAGCTGAAAGACGATGGTAGCAACTATACGGATTGGGTCCGTAACTTGAGGATCATCCTCATAGCTGCCAAGAAAGCATATGTCCTTGAAGCACCGCTAGGTGATGCACCCATTTTTCTAGCAACTCAAGACGTTATGAACGCCTGGCAGTCGCGTAGTGATGATTACTCCCTGGTTGAGTGCGGCATGCTTTACAGCTTAGAATCGGGGCTCCAAAAGCGTTTTGAGCAGCACAGAGCATATGAGATGTTCCAAGAGCTTAAAATGGTTTTCGAAGCTCATGCCCGAGTCGAGAGATATGAAGTCTCCGACAAGTTCTACAGTTGTAAGATGGAGGAGAATAGTTCTGTCAGCGAACATATACTCAAAATGTCTGGGTTGCACAACCGCTTGTCTCAGCTGGGAATTAATCTCCCAGATGACGTGGTCGTTGAAAGAATCCTTCAGTCGCTCCCACCTAGCTACAAGAGCTTTGTGATGAATTTCAATATGCAAGGGATGGAGAAGTCCATTCCCGAGGTATAGTCAATGCTGGAATCAGCGGATGTGGAGATCAAGAAAGAACATCAAGTGTTGATGGTGAATAAAACCACTAAGTTCAAGTAAGGCAAGGGCAAGAAGAACTTCAAGAAGGACGGCAACGGAGTTGCCGGGCCCAGTAAGCCAGTTGCCGGGAAGAAGCCAAAGAGTGGACCCAAGCCTGAGACTGAGTGCTTTTATTGCAAGGGAACATGTCACTGGAAGCGGAACTGTCCCAAATACTTAGTGGATAAGAAGGCCGGAAACGTCAAAGGTATATGTGATATACATGTTATTGATGTGTACCTTACCAGCGCTCGTAGTAGTTCCTGGGTATTTGATATCGGTGCAGTTGCTCACATTTGTAACTCAAAGCAGGAGCTACGGAATAAGCGGAGACTAGCGAAGGATGAGGTGACGATGCGCGTCGGGAATGGTTCCAAGGACGATGTGATCGCCGTCGGCATGCTACCTCTGCATCTACCTTCGAGATCAATGTTAAACCTCAATAATTGTTATTTAGTACCAGCTTTGAGCATGAACATTGTATCTGGATCTCGTTTAATGCGAGATGGCTACTCATTTAAATCTGAGAATAATGGTTGTTCTATTTATATGAGAGAAATGTTTTATGGTCATGCCCCGCTGGTCAATGGTTTATTCTTAATGAATCTCGAACGTGATGTTACACATATTCATAGTGTGGGTGCCAAAAGATGTAAGGTTGATAATGATAGTCCCACATACCTGTGGCACTGCCGCCTTGGTCATATTGGTGTCAAACGTATGAAGAAGCTCCATGCAGATGGACTTTTGGAGTCTCTTGATTATGAATCATTTGACACGTGCGAACCATGCCTCTTGGGCAAGATGACTAAGACTCCATTCTCCGGAACAATGGAGCGAGCAACCAACTTATTGGAAATCATACATACTAATGTGTGCGGTCCAATGAGTGTTGAAGCTCACGTATGCTATCGTTATGTTCTCACCCTCACTGATGACTTAAGTAGATATGGGTATGTCTACTTAATGAAACACAAGTCTGAGACCTTTGAAAAGTTCAAGGAATTTCAGAATGAGGTTGAGAATCAACGTGACAGAAAAATAAAGTTCTTACGATCAGATCGTGGAGGAGAATATTTAAGTCACAAATTTGGCACGCACCTAAGGAAATGTGGAATTGTTTCACAGTTGACGCCGCCTGGAACACCTCAACGTAATGGTTTATCCGAACGTCGTAATCGTACTCTGTTGGACATGGTGCGATCTATGATGTCTCTTACCGACTTACCGCTATCATTCTGGGGTTATGCCATAGAGACTGCCGCATTCACTTTAAATAGGGCACCGTCTAAATCCGTTGAGACGACACTGTATGAACTGTGGTTTGGTAAGAAACCTAAGTTGTCGTTTCTAAAAGTTTGGGGATGCGATGCTTATGTCAAGAAACTTCAACCTGAAAAGCTTGAACCCAAATCGAAAAAAATGCGTCTTCATAGGATACGCTAAGGAAACCATTGGGTATACCTTCTACCTCAGATCCGAAGGCAAGATCTTTGTTGCCAAGAATGGATCCTTTCTGGAGAAAGAGTTTCTCTTGAAAGAAGTAAGTGGGAGGAAAGTGGAACTTGATGAGGTGATTGTCACCCCTTCCGAACCGGAAAGTTGCACAGCTCTGGAAGATGTTTCTGTGGTGCCTGCACCGACAAGAGAGGAAGTCAATGATAATGATCATGAAGCTTCAGATCAAGTTACTGCTAAACTTCGTAGGTCCACAAGGACAGGTTCCGCACCAGAGTGGTACAGCAACCCTATCCTGGAAATCATGTTATTGGACAATGGTGAACCTTCGAACTATGAAGAAGCGATGGCGGGCCCGAATTCCAACAAATGGCTTGAAGCCATGAAATCCGAGATAGGATCCATGTATGATAACAAATTATGGGCTTTGGTTGACTTGCCCGATGATCGACAAGCCACAGAAAATAAATGGATCTTTAAGAAGAAGACTGATGCGAATGGTAATGTGACCATCTATAAGGTTCGGCTTGTCGCTAAAGGTTATCGACAAGTTCAAGGAATTGACTACGACGAGACTTTCTCTCCAATATCGATGCCGAAGTCCGTCTGAATCATGTTAGCAATTGCCGCATTCTATGATTATGAGATATGGCAAATGGACGTCAAAACGGCATTCCTTAACGGCTTCCTCAAGGAAGAACTGTATATGATGCACCCGGAAGGTTTTGTCGATCCTAAGAATTCTAACAAGGTATGCAAGCTCCAGCGCTCCATGTATGGGCTAGTGCAAGCATCTCTTAGTTGTAACATTCGCTTTGATGAGGTGATCAAAGCGTTTGGGTTTGTACAGACTTGGGGAGAAGCCTGTATTTACAAGAAAGTGAGTGGGAGCACTGTAGCATTTCTCATATTATATGTGGATGACATATTGCTGATGGGAAATGATGTAGAACTCTTGGAAAGCATAAAGGCCTACTTGAATAAGTGCTTTTCAATGAAGGACCTTGGCGAAGCTTATTACATATTAGGCATCAAGATCTATAGAGATAGATCGAGACGCCTCATTGGTCTTTCACAAAGCACATACCTTGACAAGATATTAAAGAAGTTCAATATGGATCAGTCCAAGAAATGGTTCTTGCCTGTATTGCAAGGTATGAGATTGAGCACAACTCAATGCCTGACCTCGACAGAAGATAGAGGAAAGATGAGTGTCATCCCCTATGCCTCGGCCATAGGTTTTTTTATGTATGCCATGCTGTGTACCAGACCTGATGTGAACCTTGCCATAAGTTTGGTGGGGAGGTACCAAAGTGATCCTGGTATGGAGCACTGGATAACGGTCAAGAACATCCTAAAGTACCTGAAAAGGACTAAGGATATGTTTCTCGTTTATGGAGGTGACGAAGACCTCGTCGTAAAGGGTTACGTCGATGCTAGCTTCAACACATATCTGGATGACTCCAAGTTACAAACCGGATACATGTATATTTTGAATGGCAGGGCAGTCAGCTGGTGCAGTTGCAAGCAAAGCGTCCTGTCGGCATCTACATGTGAAGCGGAGTACATAGCTGCTTCCGAAGCAGCGCATGAAGGAGTCTGGATGAAGGAGTTCATCACCGACCTAGGAGTTATTCCAAGCGCGTCGGGCCCGATGACTCTCTTCTGTGACAACACTGGAGCTATTGCCAATGCCAAGGAGCCCAGGTTTCACAAGAAGACCAAGCACATCAAGCGCCATTTCAACTCCATCCGAAATTATATTCAAGATGGAGACGTAGATATTTGTAAAGCAAATACAGATCTGAATGTCGCAGATCCGTTGACTCAACCTCTTCCACGAGCAAAACATGATCAACACCAGAACTGTATGGGTGTTCGATTCATCACAATGTAACTAGATTATTGACTCTAGTGCAAGTGGGAGACTGTTGGAAATATGCCCTAGAGGCAATAATAAAATGGTTATTATTATATTTCCTTGTTCATGATAATTGTCTATTGTTCATGCTTTAATTGTATTATCCGGAAACAGTAATGCATGTGTGAATATATAGACCACAACATGTCCCTAGTGAGTCTCTAGTTGACTAGATCGTTGATCAATAGATGGTTACGATTTCCTGACCATGGACATTGGATGTCATTGATAACAGGATAACATCATTAGGAGAATGATGTGATGGTCAAGACCCAATCCTAAGCCTAGCACAAGATCGTGTAGTTCGTATGCTAAAGCTTTTCCAATGTCAAGTATCCTTTCCTTAGACCATGAGATTGTGCAACTCCCGGATACCGTAGGAGTACTTTGGGTGTGCCAAACGTCACAACGTAACTGGGTGGCTATAAAGGTACACTACGGGTATCCCCGAAAGTATCTATTGAGTTGGCACAAATCGAGACTGGGATTTGTCACTCCGTATGACAGAGAGGTATCTCTAGGCCCACTCGGTAAGACATCATCGTAATGAGGTCAATGTGACTAAGGGGTTGGTCACGGGATGATGTGTTACGGAACGAGTAAAGAGACTTGCCATAATGAGATTGAACAAGGTATCGGTATACCGATGATCGAATCTCGGGCAAGTACTATACCGCAAGACAAAGGGAATCGTATACGGGATTGATTGAATCCTTGACATTGTGGTTCATCCAATGAGATCATCATGGAACATGTGGGAGCCAACATGGGTATCCAGATTCCTCTGTTGGTTATTGGCCGGAGATATGTCTCGGTCATGACTACATGGTTCCCGAACCCGTAGGGTCTACACACTTAAGGTTTGATGACACTAGGGTTATAGGGAATGTAGTACGTGGTTACTGAATGTTGTTCGGAGTCCCGTATGAGATCCCGGACATCACGAGGAGTTCCAGAATGGTCCGGAGGTAAAGATTTATATATGAGAAGTCCCGTTTTGGTCACCGGAAGTGTTCCGAACGTTGTCGGTAACATACCGGGACCACGGGAAGGGTTCCGGGGGTCCATCGGGAGGGGCCACCAGCCCCAGAAGCTTGCGTGGGCCAAGTGTGGGAAGGGACCAGCCCTAGGTGGGCTGGTGCACCCCCTCACCAAGGCCTAGGGCGCATGGGATGGGAGAGGGGGCAAACCCTAGGTCCAGATGGGCCTTAAGGCCCACCCTAGGGGCGCCCCCTCTCTTCCCCCTCCTGGCCGCCCCCCAGATGGGATCTGAGGCTGCCGCCACCCCTAGGGGGGGACCCTAGGTGGGGGCGCAGCCTTTCCCCTCCTCCTATATATATGTGGGGTTTTGGGGCTGCCAGATGCACGAGTCTCCCTCTCTCTTGGCGCAGCCCTACCCATCTCCATCCTCGTCCCCCGTAGTGCTTGGCGAAGCCCTGCTGGAGTGCCATGCTCCTCCACCACCACCACGCCGTCGTGCTGCTACTGGACGGAGTCTTCCCAAACCTCTCCCTCTCCCCTTGCTGGATCAAGGCATGGGAGACGTCACCGGGCTGCACGTGTGTTGAACGTGGAGGCGCCGTTGTTCGACGCTTAGATCGGATTCGACCGCGATCTGAATCGCTTCGTGTACGACTCCAGCAACCGCGTTCTTGCAACGCTTACGCATCGCGATCTTCAAAGTTATGAAGATGCACTCCCCTCTTGTTGCTAATAATCTCCATAGATAGATCTTGGTGATGCGTAGGAATTTTTTTGGTTTTGTGCACCGATCCCCAACAACTTTATCATGAGATGTTTTATGAGAAAGTATTATGATTGTCGGTGCAACAAACTCTAGGTCTGTTGCCCAGATTGTGCACACGCACACGAACAAAGATTGAAGCACCAACCCAAGTTAGAGTACAAGGAACCAAGATATCCAGAGTACCAGCTCAGACTAGAGAGACTAAGGCCAAGCCAGAGAAGCAAGATATCACTAAGAGAAGGGCCTCCCTTGCTGGGCAGGCGAGTCCGGTAAGGGGCGAGGCCACCCCGAAGCAGATAGCAGAGACACCCCGGCAGGGCCTGCCGGGGGCTCACGCAGGACAAACCACCCCACCAAGACCTCAAGCACGACCCACGTCTCAATCAATGCGGTGTCAAGCCGCAAGATGATTTAATGGCAGCCATCAGCCACATGGAAGTCAGTTCCTACAAGAAGAACCCACAGATGACCTGTCCCACGACATGTCATGAAGACAAGGGTGGAGCTGGCGAGGAAGCCCGGCAAGCCTTGCGGGGCAACCAGTGACGTGACACTGAGTGGTGCATTTAATGCACCCTGTCAGCCCGCAAAGTTAGGTATGGTAGCACTGTTTGCTATCATGTTAGTGCATAATGACTACTTTGCCATTGTGGTTGCCCCTTGATCTATAAAAGGAGGCCCATGGAAACCATAGAGAGGGTTGGAAAATAGATGAACTCACACCCCCGTACGCGCGTAGTCGCTGCTGCCCAAAGGCAACCCTTGCCGGGCGAGTGTACTACGCTCCACCACCACCATTCCATCATTAGTCCACCAAAGAAGGAGTAGGGTTTTACGCCTCGTGGCTGCCCGAACCTGGGTGAATTGCTTGTGTGCTCCTCGCCGTGCTGCCGCGCACCAGTCTGCTCTTTGTGCAACGTGACGTCCCCTGCCGAACCAGCAAGGGGCCTCCTGGTCCCATAGGTGGCCATGGATATCCCGCGACATCTTTGGCGTGCCAGGTAGGGGGCTCGCTTGCGCGAACCTGAAAGCGTGCGTAGCACGTCATCATCATCGCCATCTTCATCTTCGACGGCACCATTGATACGTCTCCAACGTATCTATAATTTTTTATTGTTCCATGCTATTATTTATGATGTCTTGGATGTTTAATGGGCTTTATCATTCACTTTTATATCATTTTTGGGGACTAACCTACTAACCCAAAGGCCCAGTCCAGATTGCTGTTTTTTGCCTATCTCAGGGTTTTGCAGAAAAACATTATCAAACGGAGTCCAAACGGAATGAAACCTTTGCGAGAGATATTTTTGGAGAAAATCACGCCAGAGGAACTTGAGAACTACGTCAGGGGAGCATCGAGTGGCCCTCGAGGGTGGGGGCGCGCCCCCCTTCCTAGGGCCCGCCCCCTACCTCGAGGCCCACTCGAGCATCCCCCGGTGCCCTCCTTCTTCCTATATAAGTCCACGTACCCCAGAAACTTCGTGAACAGAGAGAAAACCCTAATTCCACCGCCGTAGCTTCTGTTACCGTGGAGATCCCATCTTGGAGCCTGTTCCGGAGCTCCATCGGAGGGGGATCCATCACAGAGGCCTTCATCATCATCATCGCCCTCACCATGAGTTGTGAGTAGTTTACCACAGACCTTCGGGTCCATAGCTAGTATCTAGATGGCTTCTTCTCTCTCTTTGGATCTCAATACAAAGTTCTCCTCGGTCTTCTAGGAGATCTATTCAACGTAATCTCTTTTTGCGGTGTGTTTGTCGAGATCCGATGAATTGTGAGTTTATGATCAAGGTTATCTTTGAAAGATATTTGGTTCTTCTCTGAACTTTTTATGTGTGCTCATAATATCCTTGCAAGTCTCTTCAAATTATTTGTTTGGTTTGGCCTACTAGATCTATAGTTCTTGCAAAGGGAGAAGTGCTTGGCTTTGGGTTCAATCTTGCGGTGTCCTTTCCCAGTGACAATAGGGGCAGCAAGGCACGTATTGTATTGTTGCCATTGAGGATAAAAAGATGGGGTTTATATCATATTGCTTGAGTTTATCCCTCTACATCATGTCATCTTGCTTAAGGCGTTACTCTGTTCATATGAACTTAATACACTAGATGCATGCTGGATAGCGGTCGATGTGTGGAGTAATAGTAGTAGATGCAGGCATGAGTCGGTCTACTTGTCTCGGACGTGATGCCTATATACAATGATCATGCCTAGATAGTCTCATAATTATTCGCTTTTCTATCAATTGCTCGACAGTAATTTGTTTACCTGCCGTAGAATATCGCTATCATGAGAAAAGCCACTAGAGAGAACTATTGCCCCCGGGTCTATTCTCAACATATCAATCTACATCTACTTTACTTTTCCCGCTTTTATTTGCTGTTTTATTAAACTAAAAATACCAAAAATATAAACTATCATCTCTATCAGATCTCACTTTCGTAGGTGACCGTAAAGGGATTGACAACCCCTTATTGCGTTGGCTGCGAAGTTCTTATTTGTTTGTGCAGGTGCGAGGGACTCGCGCGTGGTCTCCTACTGGATTGATACCTTGGTTCTCAAAAACTGAGGGAAATACTTACGCTACTGTGCTGCATCTCCCTTTCCTCTTCGAGGGAATACAACGCAAGCTCAAGAGGTAGCAAGAAGAATTTCTGGCGTCGTTGCCGGGGAGGCTTACGCAAAAGTCATATACCAAGTACCTATCACAAACCCTTATCCTTCGCATTACATTTATTTGCCTCTCATTTTCCTCTCCCCCACTTCACCCTTGCCGTTTTATTTTCCCTTCTTCTGTCGTGTGTTTTTCGTTCGCTTGCTTCTGTTGGATTGCTTGCTTGCTTGTCATTATGGCTAGCCCTTTATCCGCTCCCTTATCTCCCGAGTTTGCAGTACTTCACTTCAAGCAAAAGCAAGGAGAAAACTTAAAAGATGCTTGGTTTAGGATGATGGAATCTTATCACAAGTGCACCTTAGAGGTGAATTTTAGAATCTTGCTTCGCAATTTTTATGTTGGATTGAACATGTCTCATAGACAACTCTTGGATTGCGTTGCCAAAGGGAATTTTATCGAAGTTGATCCTAGTTTCACGCATGAAATCATAGAAGGAATAGTGGGAACACTACCTCCCCAAAAGGAGTCAAATTCAACCCCGGAAGGGACGCAAGTTTTTGAGAAAATTTGCGAAGTAACAAAAATATTACAAAAATCTCTTGAACCTCTTAAAAGTGTTAGTGGGAATCTCCACCGCATGAATATGTTGATTACTCCTTGTAACAAGCGGTTGGATGCTTTAGATCTAAAGATTTCCGAATATGAAGGGAAACGTAAAGAACCTCCCGGATTCGAGCTTGACACCATCAAAAGGGTGAAGATCAAAGATGGCAATACCTAGATCTATCTTGTAGCGTGCCTAGCTAGGGGCGTAAAATGATAGCGCTTGTTGGGAGGCAACCCAACTTTATGTTTTTTGTTTTTGTTGCTGTTAGGGAATAAATATTGCATCTATCCTCTGATTAGATGTGGTTTCATGTTTTGTTCAGTGTTTGTGCCAAGTAGAACCTTTGGGAAGACTTGTGTGAATTTTATAAGATCTTGCTGTGAAAAACATAATCGTTAGTGCTTGCTAAAGTAGTCGTGGGATTTTACTGGAGCGTGCTTTTTGGTTGATTATTTTTGAATATGATTGGTAGACAAGTTCCGCAAATTTACCAATTTAGTTTGAATTTTTTAGAGTTCCAGAAGTAGGCGAAACCTGCAAATTACTACAGACTGTTCTGTCTTTGACAGATTCTGTTTTTCGTGTGTTGTTTTCTTATTCTGATGCATCTATGGGTAGTGTTGGTGGGTTTGAACCATAGAGAAGTTGGAGTACAGTAGGTTTAACACCAATATAAACAAAGAATGAATTCATTGCTATACCTTTGAGTAGTGGTTTGCTTTCTTATACTAACGGAGCTCACGAGAATGTTTGTCTAAGTTTTGTGTTGTGAAGTTTTCACGTTTTGAGTATTGCTTTGATGGACTATGGAACAAGGAGTAGCAAAGGCCTAAGCTTGGGGATGACCATGGCACCCCAAGTAAATTCAAGATAATCAAAAGCCTATGCTTGGGGATGCCCCGGGAAGGCATCCCCTCTTTCGTCTTCATCCATCGGTAACTATACTTGGAGCTATATTTTTATTCGCAACATGATATGTGTTTTGCTTGGAGCGTCTTGTATAATTTGAGTCTTTGCTTGTTAGTTTGCCACAATCATCCTTGCTGGACACACCTATTTGAGAGAGTTAAATATGGACTAGAAATTGTTAGAACACTCTATGTGCTTCACTTATATCTTTTGAGTTGAATAGTTTTTGCTCTAGTGCTTCACTTATATCTTTTAGAGCACGGTGGTGGCAATATTTTGTTGAAATTGTTGAACTCTCATGCTTCACTTGTATCCTTTTGAGAGTCTATTAAAACAGCATGGTAATGTGTTTAGGCTAAAGAAACTAGTCTTCACATGATAGATATCCAATGTCAATGTAGTAAAAAAATTCACACCAAGTGCATTGAATAGAATGAGATGTTGGATGCTTGATAATTGTTTTGAGACATGAGGATAGTGATATTAGAGGCATGCAAGTGAAGTTATTATGAAATTGAGAAATACTTGTGTTAAGGTTAGTGATTCCCGTAGCATGCACGTATGGTGAACCGTTGTGTGACTAAGTTAGAGCATGAGGTATTTGGAGAGTGTCAACCTTTGTGTGGAGGTCGGGGGCGCGCGATGGTTAACTCCAACCAACCCCCCCTAGGAGCATGCGTTGATTGCTTTGTTTTGATGACTCGTAGATTTTTGCAATAAGTATATGATTTCTTATGACTAATGTTGAGTCCATGGATTATACGCACTCTCACCCTTCCACCATTGCTAGCCTCTCTTGTACCGCGCAACTTTCGTCGGTGCCATAAACCCACTATATATCCTTCCTCAAAACAACCACCATATTGTTCCTCAAAACAGCCATCATACCTACCTATCATGGCATTTCCATAGCCATTCCGAGATATATTGCCATGCAACTTTCCACCGTTCCGTTCATATGACACGCATCATATTGTCATATTGCCATTGCATGATCATGTAGTTGACATCGTATCTGTGGCAAGGCCACCATGCATAATTTTTATACATGTCACTCTTGTTTCATTGCACATACTAGTACACCACCGGAGGCATTCATATAGAGTCATACTTTGTTGTTGTAGTATCAAGTTAATATCGAGTTGTAATGAAAGTGTGATGATCATCATTATTAGAGCATTGTCCCATGGGAGGAAAGGCTGAATCTATAAAGCCCCTCCGCAAAAAAAAAAGAAAGGCCAAAGAAAAAAAGGCCCAAAAAAAGAAAAGGAAAAAAAAGAAAAAAAAAGAAAAGAAAAAGGGACAATTTCTACTATCTTTTTTCCCACACTTGTTCTTCAAAGTAGCACCATGTTCTTCATTGTAGAGAGTCTCATGCTTAGTCACTTTCATATGCTAGTGGAAATTTTTCGTTATAGAACTTGGCTTGTATATTCCAACGATGGGCTTCCTCAAATGCCCTAGGTCTTCGTGAGCAAGCAAGTTGGATGCACACCCACTAGTTTCTTTTGTTGAGCTTTCGTTCATATTTAGCTCTAGTGCATCCGTTGCATGGCAATCCCTACTCACTCACATTGACATCAATTGATGGGCAACTCCATAGCCCGTTGATACGCCTAGTCGATGTGAGACTATCTCCCTCCTTTTTGTCTTCTCCACAACCACCTCTATTCCACCCATAGTGCTATATCCATGGCTCACGCTCATGTATTGCGTGAAAGTTGAAAGGTTTGAAAGGATAGAGTATGAAAACAAATGCTTGGCTGAAATCGGGGTTGTGCATGATATGAATATTTTTGTGTGATAACAAGGGAGCATAGCCAACACTATATGATTTTGTAGGGATAACTTTCTTTAGCCACAGTATTTCAAGAAGACATGATTGATTTTTTAGTATTGCTTGAAGTATTATTATTTCTTATGTCAATATAGACTTTTATCTTGAATCTTTCAGATCTGAACATTCATGCCACAATTAAAAGAATTACATTGAAAAACTATATTGGTTAGCATTCCACATCAAAAATTCTTTCTTTATCATTTACCTACCCGAGGATGAGCATGAATTAAGCTTGGGGATGCTTGATACGTCTCCAACGTATCTATAATTTTTGATTGTTCCATGCTATTATTTTTGAAGTCTTGGATGTTTAATGGGCTTTATCATTCACTTTTATATCATTTTTTGGGACTAACCTACTAACCCAAAGGCCTAGTCCAGATTGCTGTTTTTTGCCTATTTCAGGGTTTTGCAGAAAAAGAATATTAAACGGAGTCCAAACGGAATGAAACCTTCGTGAGAGATATTTTTGGAGAAAATCATGCCAGAGGAACTTGAGAACCACATCAGGGGAGCATCGAGTGGCCCTCGAGGGTGGCGGGCGTGCCCCCTGCCTCGAGGCCCACTCGAGCGTCCCTCGGTGCCCTTCTTCTATCTATATAAGTCCACGTACCCCAGAAACTCCGTGAACAGAGAGAAAACCCTAATTCCACCGCCGTAGCTTCTTTTCCCGTGGAGATCCTATCTTGGAGCCTGTTCCGGAGCTCCACCGGAGGGGGATCCATCACGCAGGCCTTCATCATCATCATCTATGACACCCCGAGACCGATGCGCCAGGTGTCAGCCAGTTATTCGTGGTCGTTGCCTTGTCATCCGCTTGCGTGTTGCATCTTGTCATGTCGTCATGTGCTTGCATCAACATGTTTTTCAAAACTTGCATCCGGCCGAACCCCCTCGTCCTTTCCGTTGTCCGTTCTGAGCCCAGACACACTCGCACGCGCCCGCGGCACCTCCGAATATTTATTTTATGAGTGGCCGGAAAATGTTTCGGAATGGGATGAAACTTGGTGTGTGGTCTTATTATAGCATAGGTAGACCGCCTGTCAAGTTTCGTCGCGTTCGGAGCTCGTTTGATAGCCCAACGGATATATATAGCGGCACTAGTCACCGGTTAAAACGTCGGACATTTTCGGTCTCCGAAAACCTCCGCGGGCCGCTCTCTCTCTTCTCTCCACATAGCCTAGCCTATCTACACAGCCCACTAGGCCCAGCCTACTCCCCCCTCCGCTCCATTGCCGTTGGATCGTGATCCGATGGCTCCGAAACGGCCAAAACCCCCCCTCCTAACCCTAATTCTAGCCCCTTCCCTATATATAAACCCCTTCCTTCCATTTTGGGGCTTCTCCTTCCTCCCTCCTCAGAATCCGCGCCCCTCCACCCCTGCCTTGCCACTTGTCACCGGCCAGCCGGAGCCACCTCGCCATCGCCACTTGGCGGCCTCTAGTTGGCCCCCCCGCCGCCAGTCAGCGCCCCTCCACCAGTGGGACGCCGCCACCTCACCCGCCAAGCCCCGCCTCTAGCCCCACTTCCCCGCCGGCCCGCCTGGGCCCGGAGCCAGCCCGCCTGGGCCAGATCGGGCCCGAAGCCACGCAACGCAGGCGCCCGCGCGAGCCGCAGCGCCTCAGTCGCCGCCGCCGCTCCTCCCGAGCCTGCATCGTCCCCGCCGCCGCACTGGTCGCCGCCGGCGGGCACCGCCGTGACCAGGCGCCGCCCCGCGCGCGTCCAGAGGCCCAGTGCCCCGCCTCCTCGACGCTCCGCCGCCGCGTGAGCTCTCTACGCCGCCCTGCCCGTCGCCTCCGATGCCAGCCACTGAATCCATCGTCGCCGACCCTAGCCGAGCTCCGCCACCGCCGCCATGGCTCGCCGCCGTTCCCTCAGCGCCGGGATCCGGCCGGATCCGGCGAGATCCGGCCCGGATCCACCCTCCGCGCCCGCTCCGGCCGCCTCTGGGCCACTGCCAAGTGGTCCTCGTGCCCGCCGCCGCCGACGGACATGTCCGTCCGGGCACGGACATGTCCGCCTCCTCCTCCCCCCCGTGTCACTGACAGGTGGACCCGCGTCCAGCCACCGACGGACGTGTCCAACCTGGTCCGGACAAAGTCCACCCCGAGGTTGCCTCTTTTTCCACTAAGTCACTGGACCTTTTGTAAAAATATATGCATGTTTGCATGGCTGTAACTTTTTGTGTGTATGTCCAAATTGAGTGAATGATATGTAAAAATGATCGTGGTGATATGCTCTTCATTTTGTTCCATTGTGGCATGCTTGTTTGAGTTCATCTAGAAGCCCTAATCTCTGTTGCAAGAGTGCTATATGCTTAAAACTGATGTTAACTATAATTTTGTTGCATACTTGTGATGCTTGTAACTTTGTGCATGTTGATCCAAATGGAGCATATGATATATAAAAATGTTCATTGTGAAGTGCTCTACATGTTGGTTGCTGTAGCATTCATGTTAGGTGCCATCTTGCCATGTTAATCTCTGTTGCAAAAGTGCATTTGGCTGTTAAGTGCCGAAACTTGTTGTGACATGCTGATTTCACTTGCTCATTGCTATTGGTGTGATTGTCTTCATGCCACATGTCTTTATGTTTTAGAAGCACAATCATATGGTCTTTCCTGTGGTGCAATCCACTTTCCATGATATGCCTTGAGGTGACTTAAACAAGCTGGTAAAAATGCCATGTTGTTGTTGCTGTTTTATACTTGGTGAAAAAACTGATGTCTGGAATCTGTTAAACCTGATGCTATGTTTGCTTGATGCCCCACTCAAATCCATGCTTGTGTTGGAGTGGCCAATGATCATGTCCTATTGTGCATGTTATTGTCTATCCATTCATACCCTTGTTTGCTTATATGACCTGCTGTAGCTTATTTATTTCTTGCTCTCAAGTTGCTATAAATTTTACCTGTTAGACTTTTATCAGCATGATCAATTTGGTGAAGCTTGTTGTTATTGATCCATGCCTCCTATGGAGTTGCTCCAATGGAGTTGTTTGATGTATGCTATGTCTATTACATGTTCATGATCTTTATATACTTAGTAGAGTTAATTTGCTTGTTGTTTTGTGCCTCCGAAGGCAGCATCGTGATGATGTTTTTGCCTTCCCAGATTTTGACTAAGTCTGGATAAATTTATTGCAAATTGCCATGCTTGGTTAATTTTGTTCCAGCAAGCTTTTGGATGTGCTATAAGTTTATGCTTGTTAAGTATAATGTCTATTTCACATCCATGCATCTTGTTACCTTGTTTGGGTGCTATAGCATATATTTACCTTGCTCCAAAGTTGCTATGTGGCTGATTGTGGACAGCTTGTTGTTATATCTTGTTTCGTGTGTATGTGTTGAACCGTTGCTCCGTTTTGAGCGTGCCCTATATTAAACTTGTGTGGTTTTGCATGTAGAAGCATAATATCATTTTTTTTCCATGTTTGGAGTGTGTTTGCTTTATGTTTGGGTGCATCTTGCACCGTTGCCATGCTTGTCTTGTTTTGCTCATATCTTCTAGGACGTAGCCCCAAATTAAACAAACTTTATATGAAACTTGACTAGAATTTCGAGTAGATCATCATGGTGAGTGTTAACTTGCTGTTTAACAACTCTAACTTAAGGTTTGTTCAGATCTGGACCAAAGTCAAAGTGTGCATATGATGACTTACCGGAGTTGTTATATGTAGTTTCCGGCCTCATTTAAACTTGTTGGGTGATGTTGTTCCTGTGTGCTTCATCCCTTGCCATGTCTTGCATCATACTTGGTTGAGCATCTTGTCATGTTCTTGAGTGGCGTGTTTACCTTGTTGTGTGCTTTCTTCTCGCCAGTTCTTTTCCGTTGCGAACGTGAGGATTCGTTCGTCTACACGTGGTTCATCTTCGAGGCTTCTTCTTCGAATTCTTCATGGATCTGTTCTTCTTCCTTGCGGGATCTCAGGCAAGATGACCATCACCTTGGATACCTTTACTATCATTGCTATGCTAGATGTCTCGATGCTATTGTTATATGTCGCGCTACCCATCTTTATTGTCAGCCCTCTCCTTGTTGCCATGAAACATCTAACCTTTGACACCTTCCTAGCAAACCATTGTTTGGCTATGTCACCCGCTTGCTCAGCCCCTCTTATAGCGTTGTTAGTTGCAGGTGAAGACGAAGATCGTTCCATGTTGGAACTTGTTGTTGGAATATCACAATATGTCTTATATATCTTAACACACCTATATACTGGGCATGGGTGGAAGGCTTGGCTTTTTGCTCGGTGTTTTGTTCCACTCATGCCACCTTAGGAGCCGATAAACTGGTGTTATGTTCCTTGATTTTGTGTTCCTTACACCGTTGGGTATATGGGGACCCCTTGACAGTCCGTCTTTGAATAAAACTCCTCTAGCAAAGCCCAACATTGGTTTTAATTTGCTCATAATAAAACTTAATTAATTAATTAATTGCATAGGGAGTTAGCACTACCTAAGGATTCTTTCTACATAACAGGGGGCCAGTGCTGATGGTGTTGGTCCCAAACGGTGGTCCTGCAGGGCCACCTTGGGAAACCCGAGGGCTGGTTTTACCTGTAGCATCGCCCATCCGGTCGTGGCCTGAGACGAGATACGCGCGGCTACTATCAGGGTGTCGACACACCGGGAGGTCTTACTGGACTTGTTTTACCATTATCGAAATGTCTTGTGCACCGGGAATTTCGAGTCTGATCGGGCCTTCCCTAAGATAAGGGGTAATATTATTATTACTTCTGCTGATCATGAGAGCTTGTGATGGGCTAAGTTGGGACACCCCTGCAGGGTTATGATCTTTCCAAAGCCGTGCCCGCGGTTATGTGGCAGATTGTAATTTGTTAATGTCCGGTTGTAGAAAACTTGTCAGAGGATCCGAAGTAAAACACACAACTGTCTGAGTAACCGTGACTGTCTCTTTTCATGTTGAGAAGAGAACACGGTGGGGTTATGTTTGACTCGTAGGTAGTTCAGGATCTTTAGCGATCATTACTAGTTTGCAACCGTTTGCATAGATGCTCATCTTATTCTTGTACTCGTAAGTTAGCCACCATATATTGCTTAGCCGCTGCTGCAACCTCACCACTTTACCTCCTCCTACCCATTAAGCTTTGCTAGTTTTGTTACCCATGGTTATGGGATTGCTGAGTCCTCGTGGCTCACAGATACTACAACAACAGTTGTAGGTGCAGGTTTTCGACGACTTGACGTGAGAGCGATGTCCTTTGTGTTGGAGTTCTTTCTTCTTCTTCTTCGTTAGTCTTGGGTTAGGTTCCAGGTTGGCAGCCTGGGATAGCAGATGGATGTCGTTGTGCTTTTCATGTTTGCATCCGTAGTCGGATGCCTTGTATTGATTTTGATGTATTCATGTGACTTGTATGGATTGTTGTATCCCCCATGTATGTATGTATTGGTACGATGTAATGTTATCCATCTTGCTAAGCGCCCGAAATGCGGTTGTGCCCCAATCACGTAAGTGTCACGTGATCGGGATAGAATTGCATCTTGGGCCTAACAAGTTGGTATCAGAGCCTCGACCGACCATAGGAGCCCCCTTGATTGATCGTAGCTTGGCCGTTGTCGAGTCTAGTAGAAATCTTTTTCGGAGTCTAGTTATATCGGAGAGTAGGAATTCTATTTACTCCCCTGTCCCTTCGTCGCTCTGGTGAGGAATCTTGACGTAGGTGTTTTGAATTACTCCTCTTCCCCTTCAATTTTTTTTAGGATCACGCGGTTAGTTTTCGTTTGTTGCGTTGTCTATTCTTTCATCTGGTGCATCACTCGTCAAGTGGATTCGACCCTCTTCTTCTTGCAAGTTCAACCCCCAGTTCTTTTCAACCGACGGTGTTTTCCCCGTCCGATGTGGTCTTTCTTTTTCCCACCCACCCACCCTTTTCTTCTCGGACCGGAGTCCTTAATCGAGTATCCATCCTACTCGTGTGAATCATTTGCATTCTTTTCTCAATTATTTCAACTGGTGATTCTCGTCTAGCTCGTAATTATTCTTCTCTTTTCTTCTCCAATAAATTCTCCTATCGTTTGATATTCTTCAGCTGTTCTTATTTTTCGATGGATTTCTATTCAAGTTTTCCGGTGTTGTTCTTATTCTTTCATTGGCTCAAGTGTTTTCCCTTGTCTCGTTCGCCTCTCGTCATTTAATCGTTATGGAGTTCTGAGGACATCTCAGGAGTATCATATGTGTTCCAATTAATTCGAGGTTGTCACCTCATTCGAGTCTTTCAAACGTTCCGGTGCATCGTCTCCTTTTAAATCATCCCAACGGTGTTTTCTCCTCTGTGGGCTCATAAACCACAGGTCTTTTCTGTTGGAGATATGCCCTAGAGGCAATAATAAAAGCATTATTATTATATCTCCTTGTTCATGATAATTGTCTGTTATTCATGCTTGAATTGTATTGTACGGAAACATCGATACATGTGTGAATACATAGACCACAATAAGTCCTTGGTAGGCCTCTAGTTACCAGCTCGTTGATCAACAGATGGTCACGGTTTCCTGACCATGGACATGGGATGTCGGTGATAACGGGATCACATCATTAGGAGAATGATGTGATGGACAAGACCCAATCCTGAGCATAGCACGAGATCGTATAGTTTGTAATGCATAAGCTTTTCAGTGTCAAGTATTTATTCCTTAGACCATGAGGTTGTACAACTCCCGGATGCCGTAGGAATACTTTGGGTGTGCCAAACGTCACAACGTAACTGGGTGGCTATAAAGGTACGCATCGGGTATCTCCGAAAGTGTCTGTTGAGTTGGTACGAACCGAGACTGGGATGTTGTCACTCCATATGACGGAGAGGTACCTCTGGGCCCACTCGGTAAGACATCATCATAATGAGCTCAATGTGACTAAGTAGTTAGTCACGGGATGATGGATTACGGATCGAGTAAAGAGACTAGCCATGACGAGATTGAACAAGGTATTGGGAATACCGACGATCGAATCTCGGGCAAGTACCGTACCGATGGACAAAGGGAATAACATACGGGATTGAGTGAATCCTTGACACGGTGGTTCATCCGATGAAGATCATCGAGGAACACATGGGAACCAACATGGGTATCTAGATCCCGCTATTGGTTATTGACTGGAGAGGTGTCTCGGTCATGTCTACGTGTTTCCCGAACCCGTAGGGTCTACACACTTAAGGTTCGGTAACGCTAGGGTCGTAGAGATAAATGCACGTGGAAACCCGAAAGTTGTTCGGAGTCCCATATGAGATCTCGGACGTCACGAGGAGTTCCAGAATGGTCCGGAGGTAAAGATTGATATATAGGAAGTCCAGTTTCGGCCATGGGGTGATCTCCGGGGGTCACCGGGAGCGTCCCGGGACCACCGGAGGGGCCCCGGGGGTCCACCGGGTGGGGCCACCCATCCCGGTGGGGCCCCTAGGCCGTGAGGGGAAGTGTCCATCCCTAATGGGCTGGCGCACCACTAGGGGCCCATCTCCCCATGCGCCTAGGGTTGAAACCCTAAGGGGGAGGGGGCGCCCCACTAGCCTTGGGGGGCAAGGAACCCCCCTGGCCGCCGCCCCCCCCCCTGCAGATTGGATCTGCAGGGGCCCTGGCGCACCCCCTGGCCCCCTATATATATGTGGGGCGGGAGAGGGCAGCCGCACCATTGCCCTGGCGCCTCTCCCCCTCCCGTCACACCTCCATACTCCCACGCAGGGCGCCTAGCGAAGCCCTGCTGCGATCTCCACTGCATCCGTCATCATGCCGTCGTGCTGCCGAATCTCTGACGACTTCTCCTCCCCCTTGATGGATCAAGAAGGAGGTGACGTTGCTGCACCGTACGTGTGTTGAACGCGGAGGTGCCGTCCGTTCGGCGCTAGATCATCGGTGACGAAGAACGCGAAGAGTACGACTACTTCATCCACGCTTCTTCGAAAGCTTCCGCTCGCGATCAGCATAACGGTATGTAGATGCACTCTTACTTGCTCGTTGCTAGATGTCTCCATAGTTGGATCTTGGTGAAAGCGTAGAATTTTTTTGAATTCTGCTACGTTCCCCAACAGTGGCATCTGAGCCAGGTTTTATGCGTAGCATCTTGCACGAGTAGAACACAAAGCAGTTGTGGGCGTTTGAGTTTGTTCAACTTTCTTACCGTTACTAGTCAATCTTGATTCGGCGGTATTGTGGGATGAAGCGGCCCGGACCGACTTTACACGTACGCTTACGTGAGACTGGTTCCACCGACAGACATGCACTAGATGCATAAGGTGGCTGGCGGGTGTCTGTCCCTCCTACTTTAGTCGGATCGGATTCGATGAAAAGGGTCCTTATGAAGGGTAAATAGAAGTTGACAAATCACGTTGTGGTTTTGGCGTAGGTAAGAAACATTCTTGCTAGAAATCCTATAGAAGCCACGTAAAACTTGCAACAACAATTAGAGGACGTCTAACTTGTTTTTGCAGCATGTGCTATGTGACGTGGTATGGCCAAAACGAAGATGTGATGAATGATATATGTGATGTATGAGATTGATCATGTTTTTGTAATAGGGAATCACGACTTGCATGTCGATGAACTTGACAACCGGCAGGAGCCATAGGAGTTGTCTTAATTATCGTATGACCTGCGTGTCACTGAATAACGCCATGTAATTACTTTACTTCATTGCTAAACGTTAGCTATAGTAGTAGAAGTAATAGTTGGCTGACGACTTCTTCAAGACACCATGATGGAGATCATGATGATGAAGATCATGGTGTCGAGCCGGTGACAAGATGATCATGGTGCCCCGAAGATGGAGATCCAAGGAGTAAGATGATATTGGCCATATCATGTCACTTTAATTGATTGCATGTGATGTTTATCATGTTTATGCATCTTGTTTACTTAGAACGACGGTAGTAAATAAGATGATCTCTCACTAAAATTTCAAGTATTGTGTTTCCCCTAACTGTGCACCGTTGCTAAAGTTCGTTGCTCCGAAGCACCACGTGATGATCGGGTGTGATAGGTTCTAACGTTCGCATACAACGGGTGTAAGATAGATTTACACACGCGATACACTTAGGGTTCACTTGACGAGCCTAGCATGTACAGACATGGTCTCGGAACACGGAAGACCGAAAGGTCGAACACGAGTCGTATAGAAGATACGATCAACATGAAGATGTTCACCGTTGATGATTAGTCCGTCTCACGTGATGATCGGACACGGGCTAGTCGATTCGGATCGTGTATCACTTAAGATGACTAGAGAGATGTCATTCTGAGTGGGAGTTCATTAAAATTTGATTAAGATGAACTTAATTATCATGAACTTAGTCTAAATTCTTTACAATATCTCTTGTAGATCAAATGGCCCACGCTCAGGTTTCCCTCAACTTCAACGCGTTCCTAGAGAAAACCAAGCTGAAAGACGATGGTAGCAACTATACGGATTGGGTCCGTAACCCGAGGATTATCCTCATAGCTGCCAAGAGATCATATGTCCTAGAAGCACCGCTAGGTGATGCACCTGCTCCCGATGCGGCCCAAGACGTTTTGAACGTCTGGCAGTCGCGTAGTGATGATTACTCCCTGGTTCAGTGCGGCATGCTTTACAGCTTAGAGTCGGGGCTCCAAAAATGTTTTGAGCACCACGGAGCATATGAGATGTTCGAAGAGCTGAAAATGGTTTTCCAAGCTCATGCCCGAGTCGAGAGATATGATGTCTCCGACGCATTCTACAGCTGTAAGATGGAGGAGAACAGTTCTGTCAGTGAGCACATCCTCAAGATTTCAGGATTGCACAACCGCTTGTCTCAGCTGGGAATGAATCTCCCAGATGAAGCGGTCGTTGACAGAATCCTCCAGTCGCTCCCACCAAGCTTCAAGAGCTTCGTGTTGAACTTCAATATGCAGGGGATGGAGAAGTCCATTCCCGAGGTATATTCGATGCTGAAATCAGCGGAGGTGGACATCAAGAAAGAACATCAAGTGTTGATGGTCAATAAAACCACTAAGTTCAAGAAAGGCAAGGGTAAGTAGAACTTCAAGAAGGACGGCAAGGTAGTTGCCGCGCCTGGCAAGCCTGTTGCCGGGAAGAAGCCAAAGTATGGACCCAAGCCTGAAACAGAGTGCTTTTATTGCAAGGGAACGGGTCATTGGAAGCGGAACTGCCCCAAATACTTAGCAGACAAGAAGGCCGGCAATGTCAAAGGTATATATGATATACATGTTATTGATGTGTACCTTACCAGCACTCGTAGTAGCTCCTGGGTATTCGATACCGGTGCAGTTGCTCACATTTGTAACTCAAAACAGGAGCTGCGAAATAAACGGAGACTGGCGAAGGATGAGTTGATGATGCGCGTCGGGAATGGTTCCAAGGTCGATGTGATCGCCGTCGGCACGCTACCTCTACATCTACCCTCGGGATTAGTTTTAAACCTCAATAATTGTTATTTAGTACCAGCTTTGAGCATGAACATTGTTTCTTGATCTCGTCTTACGCGAGATGGCTACTCTTTCAAATCGGAGAATAATGGTTGTTCTATTTATTTGAGAGATATGTTTTATGGTCATGCCCCGCTGGTCAATGGTTTATTTTTGATGAATCTCGAACGTGATGATACACATATTCATAGTGTAGATGTCAAAAGATGTATAGTTGATAATGATAGTCCCACATACTTGTGGCATTGCCGCCTTGGTCATATTGGTGTCAAACGTATGAAGAAGCTCCATTCAGATGGACTTCTAGAGTCTCTTGATTATGAATCATTTGACACGTGCGAACCATGCCTCTTGGGCAAGATGACCAAGACTCCATTCTCCGGAACAATGGAGCGAGCAACCAACTTGTTGGAAATCATACATACCGATGTGTGCGGTCCGATGAGTGTTGAGGCTCGCGGAGGCTATCGTTATGTTCTCACCCTCACAGATGACTTGAGTAGATATGGGTATATCTATTTGATGAAACACAAGTCTGAGACCTTTGAAAAGTTCAAGGAATTTCAGAATGAGGTTGAGAATCAACATGACAGAAAAATAAAGTTCTTACGATCAGATCGTGGGGGTGAATATTTAAGTCATGAATTTGGCACACACCTTAGGAGCTGTGGAATTTTTTCACAATTGACACCGCCCGGAACACCTCAGCGTAACGGTGTGTCCGAACGTCGAAATCGTACTCTGTTGGACATGGTGCGATCTATGATGTCCCTCACCGATTTACCGCTATCTTTTTGGGGTTATGCTTTAGAGACTGCCGCATTCATTTTAAATAGGGCTCCGTCGAAATCCGTTGAGACGACTCCGTACGAACTTTGGTTTGGCAAGAAACCGAAGCTGTCGTTTCTAAAAGTTTGGGGTTGCGATGCTTATGTCAAGAAACTTCAACCTGAAAAGCTCGAACCCAAATCGGAGAAATGCGTCTTCATAGGATACCCAAAGGAAACAATTGGGTACACCTTCTACCACAGATCCGAAGGCAAAGTCTTCATTGCCAAGAATGGATGCTTTCTGGAGAAAGAGTTTCTCTCGAAAGAAGTGAGTGGGAGGAAAGTAGAACTTGATGAGGCGACAGTCACCCCTCCTGCACCGGAAAGTAGCACAGCGCAGGAAACTGTTCCTGAGGTGCCTGCACCGACAAGGGAGGAAGTTGATGATAATGATCATGAAGAAACAGATCAAGTTACTACTGAACTTCAAAGGTCCACAAGGGCACGTTCCGCACCAGAGTGGTACGGCAACCCTGTACTGGAAATCATGTTGTTAGACAAGTGAACTTTCGAACTATGAAGAAGCGATGGCGGGCCTGGATTCCAATAAATGGCTTGGAGCCATGACATCCGAGATAGAATCCATGTATGAAAACAAAGTATGGACTTTGGTGGACTTGCCTGATGATAGGCACGCCATAGAAAATAAATGGATATTTAAGAAGAAGACAGACGCGGATGGTAATGTGACCATCTATAAGGCTCGGCTTGTCGCTAAGGGTTATCGACAAGTTCAAGGGATTGACTACGACGAGATTTTCTCTCCCGTAGCGATGCTGAAGTCAGTCAGAATCATGTTAGCTATTGCCGCATTCTATGATTATGAGATATGGCAAATGGATGTCAAAACAACATTCCTTAACGGCTTCCTCAAGGAAGAGTTGTATATGATGCAACCGGAAGGTTTTGTCGATCCAGAGAACGCTAACAAGGTATGCAAGCTCCAGCGCTCGATTTACGGGCTGGTGCAAGCATCTCGGAGTTGGAATATTCGCTTTGATGAGGTGATCAAAGCGTTTGGATTTATACAGACTTATGGAGAAGCCTGTATTTACAAGAAAGTGAGTGGGAGCTCTGTGGCATTTCTCATATTATATGTGGATGACATATTGCTGATGGGAAATGATATAGAATTCTTGGAAAATGTAAAGGCCTACTTGAATAAAAGTTTTTCAATGAAGGACCTTGGAGAAGCTGCTTACATATTAGGCATCAAAATCTATAGAGATAGATCGAGACGCCTCATTGGTCTTTCACAAAGTACATACCTTGACAAGATATTGAAAAAGTTCAATATGGATCAGTCCAAGAAGGGATTCTTGCCTGTTTTACAAGGTATAAGATTGAGCAAAGCTCAGTCGCCGACCACGACAGAAGATAGAGAAAAGATGAGTGTCATTCCCTATGCCTCGGCCATAGGCTCTATCATGTATGCCATGCTGTGTACTAGACCTGATGTGAACCTTGCCATAAGTTTGGTAGGGAGGTACCAAAGTGATCCCGGTACGGAACACTGGATAGCGGTCAAGAACATCCTGAAATACCTGAAAAGGACTAAGGATATGTTTCTCGTTTATGGAGGTGACGAAGAGCTCGTCGTAAAGGGTTACGAAGATGCTAGCTTCGACACAGATCTGGATGACTCCAAGTCTCAAACCGGAAATGTGTATATTTTGAACGGAGGGGCAGTCAGCTGGTGCAGTTGCAAGCAAAGCGTCGTGGCAGCATCTACATGTGAAGCGGAGTAGCGCAGGAAGGAGTCTGGATGAAGGAGTACATCACCGACCTAGGAGTCATTCCAAGCGCGTCAAGCCCGATGACTCTCTTCTGTGACAACACTTGTGCTATTGCTATTACCAAGGAGCCCAGGTTTCACAAGAAGACCAAGCACATCAACCGTCGTTTCAACTCCATCCGGAATTATGTTCAGGATGGAGACATAGATATTTGTAAAGTGCATATGGATCTGAATGTTGCAGACCCGTTGACTAAACCTCTTTCACGAGCAAAACATGATCAACACCAGAACTCTATGGGTGTTCGATTCATCATAATGTAACTAGATTATTGACTCTAGTGCAAGTGGGAGACTGTTGGAGATATGCCCTAGAGGCAATAATAAAAGCATTATTATTATATCTCCTTGTTCATGATAATTGTCTGTTATTCACGCTTGAATTGTATTGTACGGAAACAGCGATACATGTGTGAATACATAGACCACAATAAGTCCCTGGTAGGCCTCTAGTTACTAGCTCGTTGATCAACAGATGGTCACAGTTTCCTGACCATGGACATGGGATGTCGGTGATAACGGGATCACATCATTAGGAGAATGATGTGATGGACAAGACCCAATCCTGAGCATAGCACGAGATCGTATAGTTCGTAATGCATAAGCTTCTCAGTGTCGAGTATTTATTCCTTAGACCATGAGGTTGTACAACTCCCGGATGCCGTAGGAATACTTTGGGTGTGCCAAACGTCACAACGTAACTGGGTGGCTATAAAGGTACGCATTGGGTATCTCCGAAAGTGTCTGTTGAGTTGGTACGAACCGAGACTGGGATGTTGTCACTCCATATGACGAAGAGGTACCTCTGGGCCCACTCGGTAAGACATCATCATAATGAGCTCAATGTGACTAAGTAGTTAGTCACGGGATGATGGATTACGGATCGAGTAAAGAGACTTGCCATGACGAGATTGAACAAGGTATTGGGAATACCGACGATCGAATCTCGAGCAAGTTGTGACGCCCGAAGACCGACGTCCCAGAAGATTCCAGAGATTCCAGACGTTCCGGGTTCTCCCGTGTGTTTTATTTGTGCTTGTGTTATTTATTTTTGCATTGCATCATGTCATCATGCCATCATGTCTTAATCTTTTGCATCTCAACTTAAATAAATTGTGTGGACCTTCGGTCCATTTAAATCGAGGGAAGAAGGTCTTCTCTTTAAAACATATAAGAGCCTCTCAATATTATTAGGGAGCTATATAATAATATTCCAGTTGTTTGGAATTAACCAACACACGTGCATAATTTTCCCCATGCCTCTTAATTCAAGTTTCACCGTCAAACCTTCCCTATATTTATTTTCTCGTTTATCGAGGTTCCTCCAAAATCCTCAACATTTTTGGACTCTTCAAATACCCCCATTCATATTCAATCATTTGAATTTAATTCAAATGAGTTCAATTTATCTCTTGCATTCTTGCCTCTCCTATTTTTCGTGGACCGTGGACATTTTTGCGAGTCCGGGAAAAAATAGCCTCTTGCCCAAATTCTTCCCCTTCCTTTCTTCTCTTTTTCTTCCTTGCTATTTTTTTACTGTTTTGAGAAATGGCAGGGGAGATTAAGCAGAGAGCAGCCGCAGCTGGCCCAACATCTCAGCCTCCAGCCGGCCTCCTTTTTGGCCCAGGCCCAGCCGGCCACTTCACCTCTCAGCCGGCTCCATCTCCCTCTAGGCCCAAGCCCACCAAACCACCCCGTAACCCTAGGCTCGCAGCCATCGCTCCTCGTTTTCCCCTCGCCCGCCGCCAGCTCGTTCCCTCGATCTCTCTGCCCGACCCGTCGCTCCTTCCTCGACCCCCAACAGCGCCGCAACCCCCTCGCTCCTCCAGCCCGATTCCCTCGCCTCCCTTCGATCTCTCTGCCCGCCGCCGCAACTCTCCAGCGCCGCGCCTCTGCCTCCTCTGCACGTCGCCAAGGCGCAGCCTCGAGCGCCTCCTCCTCCATCGCCCGTCGGCCAGGGCCCGAGCGCCCGCTTCCTTCCCTCGTAGCCGCCCCAGCACTGCTCTCCCTCGAGCGCCCCTGACCCTCGTCCCCGCGCGCCCTCCAGGCCGCAGCGCCCGCCGCCGTCCTCTTCTCCGCGCGAAGGCCGCGCCTCTGCGGCCAGGAGCACCCGACGCCCGAGCCACCGCGCCCTTCGGCCAGGATCACCCGTGCCTTGCAGCCTCGCCCGTCCTGCTGCCTCTGGTTCCCTCGCGCAGCGCGCGCGTGGCCACCTCTGCGCCGAGCCGTCCTCCGCGCCATGGCCCTTCCCTCCGGCGCACCAAGGCCAGCACCGCAGCGCCCCTCCCCTGCTTCACGCCACCTGCCGCCGTGCTGCCTTGCCTCTTTGCTGCCGCTGCTCTGCCTTGCTGCTTTCTATAGGTGCCATGACCGAGTCCAAGACGATCTGTTTTTGCCAAGACCCGCGAGGACCTCTACGTCACAAGAACCAAGTACCTCGCGGATGCATCAAGTTCCTCTCCGATACGTCAAGTACCCCTACACCCGGTCATGTCAAGACCACAGCCCCGACAAGTACCGCGACCAAGTACCACGACGACCGAACGACTGCAAGATGACCATCAAGTTCATCTACGAACGGGAACGCCTACACGACGACACAAGGCGACGCGACAAGTACCTCTTCGGAGACGTGAACGACTACGAACGGGAACAACTACATGGCGATGCGACAAGTACCCCTACGGAACGTGTACCACTACCGTCGCCCCGAAGATGTCCGATGCCGCGACAAGTACCCCGACACGAAAACGAGAACAACTACTTCCTCTACGAACGTGTACCACGACTCCCGAGAACAACAACTACCACTACGTCCCTCGACACTCGAACCTCTTCGAGAACGAACGTTCCGAAGGTATAACCCCGAGACGATGACCCGTGTGATGCTTATGTTGTATGAAATGTTTCCCTTGTGTGCACCGTGCCGCCTCATCTTTTGTCGTGCTCCTCGGTTGCCTCGTTGCCGACCCGTGGGAACCCGGAAGCCGGGATCACCCCACCTTTCGTCTCGTTTGACTCGCTCACGCCACCCTTTCTTTTGCACCGGACTTTCAACGAGTTACCGGAACCGATATGTTGCCGTGGCATCATTTTCGGAATCGTTGCCGTGGCACTCTTTTCCTTCCACCGCGGTGACAATACTCCTTATCATCTTCATGTCAACTTTTAATAAAAATTGCATAAACTTGATCATGTCATTCGCATCATGTTAACAACATTATAAATGTGTGAATTGTTGTTTGCTTATAATTACTAAACATGCTCATGGGGATTTTCCGGATATGTTGTTGTTATTTTCCGGCCCCATTTAAAATGCCTAAATAGTGTAGTTTTATTATGCTTCACCTCTTGCCATGTTAACAAACATTTAATCTTCTCTTGTAAATAATGAGAGTCAATTAAATAATTAAATGTGGTGTTTCGTCAATATGCAACTCGTTGCATATTGAGCTCCACTTAACTTGTAGATTTGTTTGTGCACTTTGCCATGCCATGCATATTTAAACCGGACATGCATCATACTTGAATGTGCATCGTATGCCATGTTTATGCTTGTGTGTTTACCATGTTGTTTGCTTCTTTCCGGTTGCTTCTCTTGTTAGCTTCGGTTTCGTTCCGGAGTTGTGAGGATTCGCTCGTCTATGTTGCTCCGTCTACTTCATGGATCCGTTCTTCTCCCTTGCGGAATCCTAGGCAAGATGATCATACCCTTGGATACCTTTACTACCATTGCCATGCTTAGTTGTCTCGATGCTATCGTTACATGTCGCGCTACCCATCTTTTATGTCAGCCCTCTCCTTGTTGCCATGAAACCTCTAACCTTGAAACCTTCCTAGCAAAACCACTGTTTGGCTATGTTACCCGCTTGCTCAGCCCCTCTTATAGCGTTGTTAGCTGCAGGTGAAGATGAAGTTTGTTCCAGGAGGGAACTTGTTGTTGGCATATCACAATATCTATAATTATTTTCAACACACCTATATACTGGGCATGGGTGGAAGGCTTGGCCTTTTGCTCGGTGTTTTGTTCCACTCATGCCACCTTAGGCGCCGATAAACCGGCATTATGTTCCTTGATTTTGCGTTCCTTACACGATGGGTGGATGGGGACCCCTTGACAATTCGACTTTGAATAAAACTCCTCCAGCAAGGCCCAACATTGGTTTTAATTTGCTCATAATAACAACTTAAATAATTAATTAATTGCATAAGGGGTCATGTCCCCGGGTTCTTAATTCTACATAACAGGGGGGGCCAGTGCTGATGGTGTTGGTCCCAAACGGGCAGACTGCGGGAACCACCACGGGGAAACTCAAGGTTTGGGTCCTGTAGGATGACCCATCCGGTTGTGGCCTGATACGAGATACGCGCGGCTACTATCAGGGTGTCGGCACGCCGGGAGGTCTTGCTGGACTTGTTTTACCATTGTCGAAATGTCTTGTGCTACCGGGATGCCGAGCCTGATCGGGTTTCCCTAAGATAAGGGGTGATGATATTATATTTATCACTTCAGCTAATCGTGAGAGCTTGTGATGGGCTAAGTTGGGACACCCCTGCAGGGTTATGATCTTTCGAAAGCCGTGCCCGCGGTTATGTGGCAGATTGGAATTTGTTAATGTCCGGTTGTAGAAAACTTGACAGATGATCCGAAGTAAAACACACAACTGTGTGAGTAACCGTGACTGTCTCTTTTCACTTGAGAAGAGAACACGGTGGGGTTATGTTTGATTCGTATGTAGTTCAGGATCTTTAGTGATCACTACTTTTGCGACCGTTTGCGTAGATGCTCATCTTATTCTGGTACTCGTAAGTTAGCCAGCATATTATGCTTAGCCGCTGCTGCAACCTCACCACTTTACCTCTTCCTACCCATAAAGCTTTGCTAGTCTTGATACCCATGGTTATGGGATTGCTGAGTCCTCATGGCTCACAGATACTACAACACCAGATGCAGGTTCAGCCGAGAATAATGCAGGAGCTTCAAGTACTCCATCGGGAGCTCGATGAAGAGAGTGGCCGTATGCCTGTGACGTTTTCGACAATCAGTAGTGGTTTCTACTAGGATTCGATCCTGACCTGTGGCGTTTTGTTGTTTTGGTATCTTTCTTTTGGATCTTCACCCGTAGTCGGGTTGTGATGTTTTGAATGATGTTTTGCTTATGTAATGTATTGTGTGAAGTGGCGAGTGTAAGCCAACTATCTTCTTTTGCAATTTAATCCCTCTTTTACATGAGTCGTGCAAAGATACCAAACTTGAGATTATTCTAGGATGGGCTTATACCTTTAAGTCGTGCCTCGACACGTAGGAGGTATAGTCCCATCCTGGGCATTACAAGTTGGTATTCAGAGCCTTCTCCGACCTAGAAGCCCCCACTGATTGATCGAATCGTTGACGGTTGAGTCTAGGCACACACTAAAAATATTTTTGAGTCCTATGTTATATCGGAGAGTAGGATTTCTTTTGCTCCTCATCTCTTTTCTCTCTGGTGAGGACTCCTGACGACTACTCTTGCCTCTTCTACTTTTAAAAAATGCACCAAATTTTTTTTAGGTTCTCGCGAGTATTGTTTGGATTGTTTCGATGTCTTTGTGACGAGAACATTGTTCTCGATGCCTCCTGTCTTTAGGGGTTGTGGCAGTGTCCCGGGGAGTTGAGCTCCGAGGTGTTGTCGTCACAAATCCATCGCGGCAGTACTAGAATACTTAAGACGGCCGACATCGAAAACTCTCCTATGCGGTTAGTGGCAAGATAACCCCGACATCACCCAGTACTGGGGAGGTAGTTCGGGAGTATTGCCATAGCTTGTATAGTGGATGCGTTTCGAAGGTCCGAGGTAAACGGTTTCCGGAAACAACTGGTTATGTGTTGAAGGATGGATACAGCTGGATGTAGGATTAGAGTTGAGTGCGCGGTGCTTTCCCTGTATCCCCAACACCTGATTGCATAACTGGAAACTTTCGGAAATTAATAGGTGGGTTCATCTAGTAGTTCTAGGCATTCTTCCAACGAATGCATGATATGAAGTTCGGGGTTCTACATTGAGTGAAGTGGTTTTATGGGCTTGTTCCGATCGGGAGTTGCATCTTAAAGGGTCCTTGGCTATGCTGATCCGGGGATTGCAAAACCCTTTTGTAACACGTTCCATGAGCTTTCAGCACGAATATGTCGAACGAAGCTTCTATCTTGTATTTGTTCTATCTGTTCCTTGTTCCTTTTTATTTACCTTTTGTTCTTCAAGTGGCTTCTCGACAAGTTGATGTACCTGTGTAATTCATTCGTTCAATTCTCTGTTCGGATAGATATGTTGCAACATAATCTTCTTCATAAACATATCTATCCTTTGTTTTTGTTTTGATTCTGGTATTCGAGTTGCTTCGATGTCAAATGTTGATTCCATACCTTCCTAATCGGTATTCTCATATTTCTATGGGAGTGCTAATTCTTCTTGACTATCGAGATCTTCATGTTAAATTCTTTTCAACCAGTGTCCATTTTGTTCGTCTCAAGTTGTCTTTGTTTTTCCCACCCTCCCACCCTTCTTCTTCTTGGAGCCAGCAATTCTCAAATGAATATCCATTTTATTCATGTGATATTTCTTCATTCTTGTCCTTCAATGTTCTTATCCGGTGCTTATCGTGAAGATGCTCGAGAGCTTCTAGTTCATCATTTCTCCTTTCTCGTTTCTTCTCCGGTGGATGTAATTCAAGATTTCGGTGTTGATCTTATCCTTTTTCCTCATTTCACAATGCTTTTTTATTCCGGTGCACCAATTAATCATTCTCCTCTTGCTATTCATATCCGGAGTGCTGAAGATTCATAATTCCATTCTTAATCCATTCAAATTATTTTGAGCATTGTCTTCTTATTCAAGCCATTTAATTCAACCGGTGCAATATCTCTTAAGCAATCTTTTTCAACGGTGATTTCTTTGAGTGGGCCCTAACCCACAGGTCTTTTCCCAGGATCTTACCTGACTCTTCTATTTTCTGGAGTTATACTCAAATTCTTCCAAAGTGTGACGTAAGAATGATTCCCATCAGTCACATGCCTTCTCCAAGATCGCTTTCAAATTATTTTTCATCTTTGGTTCAACCTTTTAATTCTTCATTCCGGAGTGCTCTACAATTCATGGTGGTGTATCTCATCGTCTTCTCAATTTTTGAAGTCTCGAGGACGAGTTTCTCTTAAATCTTGGCCCGTCTTCTTGAAGATTCGTGGTTCTAGCTTCATGCCATCCACATTATTGTTCCGATTGTGAGGAATTATTTTATACCCATCCGAAGCTTTTCATGAATTCTTTTCTTTGTGATCCTCCGAAGGCCATCATTTCAGAAGATTTCTTCGTTCTCAGTTTTCAACTTCGTCCTCCAAATATTCTTCATTGATGTCTCTTCGTTCGTCTCCATGTTCTTACGGTGGTTCTTTCAAGATTACTCTTCCTTGTTTTGGTTTTAATTCACTCGTTCTTTTCATAATTCTACCGGTGGTTCGTTGAAGATTTATCCAAGCTTGTGCGAGATCTCTCTTTTAATCCTTTCCAACAAGAATAAGTAGTATGCCAAATCCTTTGGTTGTCATCAATTTAAATTGGTGAAGGAGATGCATGACATAATTCTTATTCTTATTCCTTCAAGGTGATTTAATTCTTTTGTCTGGAGCTTGTTCATCATATCATATTCTCGGTCCTAAGTTGTTCATCTTGTTTTCCGGAGCTCCAAGTTATTTCAATTATATCATTTAAAAGCTCCATCTATTTCATCACATGCCTTGAATCTTATTCTTTTCATCTTTCACTTCTCGTGTTTTCATTACCAGAGTTCTTCATGGTGGTTCATCATCATTTAATTCATCCTTGAAGTCTTCAGCAACATTCTTGTTGGAGCTCAAGCATTCTTCATCATGCTTTCCAATTGCAATTCTTTCTCCCTTATCTTTTCAGATGGTGTTATGTCATTCTTGACAATTCCTTCATGTTTCATGATTCACGAGTTATCAAGAGTGAGATATTTAAAACCATCATTTCTTTCTCTTTAGGAGATTCTTTCAACCCCTCATTTTTTTTATCTCTTGGAGTTATCTTGGGTTATAATTCACCTAAAAGCTTTCCCTAAGGATTGTTGATATTATGGTGCTTATAAATGACCCAAGTTCTTCATTTATCATTCCGGTGAAATAAGTTTATCGTCTCCTTGTTGATCTCAATCCAATCAATTATTTTCGTCAATGGCTGGTTGTCACCTCATAATTTTGAGATGTTTTCCATAAGCCCACATCAAGCTTATTCATTTTCGTTGTTGATTTCCAACAACTCCGTTCAACCCTTCCTCGTAAGGATGCTATTTCAAATTCAATTTTGAGAGAGGTTGTCATACTTTTCTCCGTTCATTTCTTTCATTGAACTATATTCTATTCTTTCATTCCGGAGGCATTTTTATGTTGCTCTCTCCAAACCATCATATCGTTTTATCGAGATCATGTTTTTTCCCTTGCTTATCATTTAACCGGAGTATTGTATTCTCCATTCTAATTCTCTCATCTTATCAAGTTTTGTCTATCTTTTTACCGGAGTGCTGTCTGGATCCTTCTTACCCCTTCTGCCATTCTTTCAGTTGTTTCGGAGGCAATGTGTCGTTGATTTCATCAAGTATCATCTCATCTCCTCAAGTTCTTGTTCAATTTCTCCCATTTTCAGACGGAGTGCTGCCCAAATTCGGTCATTCTTATTCCTTGGATATACCATTGCGGTTTCATATTCTTTCCGTCCGTGAGCTCTTGTTTCATGTCTTTCAACCTGCAAGGTTCTTGTGATGTTCCTTGTTCCTCTTTTCTAACGGAGTTTTTCATCTTTGTTCATCTCCATTGTACTCTTATTCAACTTGTTTAACCTCTCAAGGTTCTCTGGTTTCACTCGTCTGTCAAAGAAGCAACTTTGTTTTACCTCTTCTTTTTTTCGTTGCTACCCGGTGCTATCTCTAGGATCTCGGGTCGAGATCCTCTGTTAGTGTGGGAGAGTTGTGACGCCCGAAGACCAACGTCCCAGAAGATTCCAGAAGAGTCCAGAGATTCCAGACGTTCCGGGTTCTCCCGTGTGTTTTATTTGTGCTTGTGTTATTTATTTTTGCATTGCATCATGTCATCATGCCATCATGTCTTAATCTTTTGCATCTCAACTTAAATAAATTGTGTGGACCTTCGGTCCATTTAAATCGAGGGAAGAAGGTCTTCTCTTTAAAATATATAAGAGCCTCTCAATATTATTAGGGAGCTATATAATAATATTCCATTTGTTTGGAATTAACCAACACACGTGCATAATTTTCCCCATGCCTCTTAATTCAAGTTTCACCGTCAAACCTTCCCTATATTTATTTTCTCGTTTATCGAGGTTCCTCAAAAATCCTCAACATTTTTGGACTCTTCAAATACCCCCATTCATATTCAATCATTTGAATTTAATTCAAATGAGTTCGATTTATCTCTTGCATTCTTGCCTCTCCTATTTTTCGTGGACCGTGGACATTTTTGCGAGTCCGGGAAAAAATAGCCTCTTGCCCAAATTCTTCCCCTTCCTTTCTTCTCTTTTTCTTCCTTGCTATTTTTTTACTGTTTTGAGAAATGGCAGGGGAGATTAAGCAGAGAGCAGTCGCAGCTGGCCCAACATCTCAGCCTCCAGCCGGCCTCCTTTTTGGCCCAGGCCCAGCCGGCCACTTCACCTCTCAGCTGGCTCCATCTCCCTCTAGGCCCAAGCCCACCAAACCACCCCGTAACCCTAGGCTCGCAGCCATCGCTCCTTGTTTTCCCCTCGCCCGCCGCCAGCTCGTTCCCTCGATCTCTCTGCCCGACCCGTCGCTCCTTCCTCGACCCCCAGCAGCGCCGCAACCCCCTCGCTCCTCCAGCCCGATTCCCTCGCCTCCCTTCGATCTCTCTGCCCGCCGCCGCAACTCTCCAGCGCCGCGCCTCTGCCTCCTCTGCACATCGCCAAGGCGCAACCTCGAGCGCCTCCTCCTCCATCGCCCGTCGGCCAGGGCCCGAGCGCCCGCTTCCTTCCCTCGTAGCCGCCCCAGCACGGCTCTCCCTCGAGCGCCCCTGGCCCTCGTCCCCGCGCGCCCTCCAGGCCGCAGCGCCCGCCGCCGTCCTCTTCTCCGCGCGAAGGCCGCGCCTCCGCGGCCAGGAGCGCCCGACGCCCGAGCCACCGTGCCCTTCAGCCAGGATCGCCCGTGCCTTGCTGCCTCGCCCGTCCTGCTGCCTCTGGTTCCCTCGCGTAGCGCGCGCGTGGCCACCTCTGCGCCGAGCCGTCCTCCGCGCCATGGCCCTTCCCTCCGGCGCGCCAAGGCCAGCACCGCAGCGCCCCTCCCCTGCTTCACGCCACCTGCCGCCGTGCTGCCTTGCCTCTTTGCTGCCGCTGCTCTGCCTTGCTGCCTTCTGTAGGTGCCATGACCGAGTCCAAGACGATCTGTTTTTGCCAAGACCCGCGAGGACCTCTACGTCACAAGAACCAAGTACCTCGCGGATGCATCAAGTTCCTCTCCGATATGTCAAGTACCCCTACACCCGGTCATGTCAAGACCACGGCCCCGACAAGTACCGCGACCAAGTACCACGACGACCGGACGGCTGCAAGATGACCATCAAGTTCATCTACGAACGGGAACGCCTACATGACGACACAAGGCGACGCGACAAGTACCTCTTCGGAGACGTGAACGACTACGAACGGGAACAACTACATGGCGATGCGACAAGTACCCCTACGGAACGTGTACCACTACTGTCGCCCCGAAGATGTCCGATGCCGCGACAAGTACCCCGACACGAAAACGAGAACAACTACTTCCTCTAAGAACGTGTACCACGACTCCCGAGAACAACAACTACCACTACGTCCCTCGACACTCGAACCGCTTCGAGAACGAATGTTCCGAAGGTATAACCCCGAGACGATGACCCGTGTGATGCTTATGTTGTATGAAATGTTTCCCTTGTGTGCACCGTGCCGCCTCATCTTTTGTCATGCTCCTCGGTTGCCTCGTCGCCGACCCGTGGGAACCCGGAAGCCGGGATCACCCCACCTTTCGTCTCGTTTGACTCGCTCACGCCACCCTTTCTTTTGCACCGGACTTTCAACGAGTTACCGGAACCGATATGTTGCCGTGGCATCATTTTCGGAATCGTTGTCGTGGCACTCTTTTCCTTCCACCACGGTGACAATACTCCTTATCATCTTCATGTCAACTTTTAATAAAAATTGCATAAACTTGATCATGTCATTCGCATCATGTTAACAACATTATAAATGTGTGAATTGTTGTTTGCTTATAATTACTAAACATGCTCATGGGGATTTTCTGGATATGTTGTTGTTATTTTCCGGCCCCATTTAAAATGCCTAAATAGTGTAGTTTTATTATGCTTCACCTCTTGCCATGTTAACAAACATTTAATCTTCTCTTGTAAATAATGAGAGTCAATTAAATAATTAAATGTGGTGTTTCGTCAATATGCAACTCGTTGCATATTGAGCTCCACTTAACTTGTAGATTTGTTTGTGCACTTTGCCATGCCATGCATATTTAAACCGGACATGCATCATACTTGGATGTGCATCGTATGCCATGTTTATGCTTGTGTGTTTACCGTGTTGTTTGCTTCTTTCCGGTTGCTTCTCTTGTTAGCTTCGGTTTCGTTCCGGAGTTGTGAGGATTCGCTCGTCTATGTTGCTCCGTCTACTTCATGGATCCGTTCTTCTCCCTTGCGGAATCCCAGGCAAGATGATCATACCCTTGGATACCTTTACTACCATTGGCATGCTTAGTTGTCTCGATGCTATCGTTACATGTCGCGCTACCCATCTTTTATGTCAGCCCTCTCCTTGTTGCCATGAAACCTCTAACCTTGAAACCTTCCTAGCAAAACCACTGTTTGGCTATGTTACCCGCTTGCTCAGCCCCTCTTATAGCATTGTTAGCTGCAGGTGAAGATGAAGTTTGTTCCAGGAGGGAACTTGTTGTTGGCATATCACAATATCTATAATTATTTTTAACACACCTATATACTGGGCATGGGTGGAAGGCTTGGCCTTTTGCTCGGTGTTTTGTTCCACTCATGCCACCTTAGGCGCCGATAAACCGGCATTATGTTCCTTGATTTTGCGTTCCTTACACGATGGGTGGATGGGGACCCCTTGACAATTCGACTTTGAATAAAACTCCTCCAGCAAGGCCCAACATTGGTTTTAATTTGCTCATAATAACAACTTAAATAATTAATTAATTGCATAGGGGGTCATGTCCCCGGGTTCTTAATTCTACATAACAGGGGGGCCAGTGCTGATCGTGTTGGTCCCAAACGGGCAGACTGCGGGAACCACCACGGGTAAACTCGAGGTTTGGGTCCTGTAGGATGACCCATCCGGTTGTGGCCTGATACGAGATACGCGCGGCTACTATCAGGGTGTCGGCACGCCGGGAGGTCTTGCTGGACTTGTTTTACCATTGTCGAAATGTCTTGTGCTACCGGGATGACGAGCCTGATCGGGTTTCCCTAAGATAAGGGGTGATGATATTATATTTATCACTTCAGCTAATCGTGAGAGCTTGTGATGGGCTAAGTTGGGACACCCCTGCAGGGTTATGATCTTTCGAAAGTCGTGCCCGCGGTTATGTGGCAGATTGGAATTTGTTAATGTCCGGTTGTAGAAAACTTGACAGATGATCCGAAGTAAAACACACAACTGTGTGAGTAACCGTGACTGTCTCTTTTCACTTGAGAAGAGAACACGGTGGGGTTATGTTTGATTCGTATGTAGTTCAGGATCTTTAGCGATCACTACTTTTGTGACCGTTTGCGTAGATGCTCATCTTATTCTGGTACTCGTAAGTTAGCCACCATATTATGCTTAGCCGCTGCTGCAACCTCACCACTTTACCTCTATCTACCCATAAAGCTTTGCTAGTCTTGATACCCATGGTTATGGGATTGCTGAGTCCTCGTGGCTCACAGATACTACAACACCAGATGCAGGTTCAGCCGAGAATGATGCAGGAGCTTCAAGTACTCCACCGGGAGCTCGATGAAGAGAGTGGCCGTATGCCTGTGACGTTTTCGACAATCAGTAGTGGTTTCTACTAGGATTCGATCCTGACCTGTGGCGTTATGTTGTTTTGGTATCTTTCTTTTGGATCTTCACCCGTAGTCGGGTTGTGATGTTTTGAATGATGTTTTGCTTATGTCATGTATTGTGTGAAGTGGCGAGTGTAAGCCAACTATCTTCTTTTGCAATTTAATCCCTCTTTTACATGAGTCGTGCAAAGATACCAAACTTGAGATCATTCTAGGATGGTCTTATACCTTTAAGTCATGCCTCGACACGTAGGAGGTATAGTCCCATCCTGGGCATTACACAAGTACCGTACCGATGGACAAAGGGAATAACATACGGGATTGAGTGAATCCTTGACACGGTGGTTCGTCCGATGAAGATCATCGAGGAACACGTGGGAACCAACATGGGTATCCAGATCCCGCTGTTGGTTATTGACCGGAGAGGTGTCTCGGTCATGTCTACGTGTCTCCCGAACCCGTAGGGTCTACACACTTAAGGTTCGGTAACGCTAGGGTCGTAGAGATAAATGCACGTGGAAACCCGAAAGTTGTTCGGAGTCCCGGATGAGATCCCGGACGTCACGAGGAGTTCCGGAATGGTCCGGAGGTAAATATTGATATATAGGAAGTCCACTTTCGGCCATCGGGTGATCTCCGGGGGTCACCGGGAGCGTCCCGGGACCACCGGAGGGGCCCCGGGGGTCCACCGGGTGGGGTCACCCATCCCGGTGGGGCCCCTAGGCCGCGAGGGGAAGTGTCCAGCCCTAATGGGCTGGCGCACCACTAGGGGCCCACCTCCCCATGCGCCTAGGGTTGAAACCCTAAGGGGGAGGTGTCGTGGAATTAACACGGCAGATGTCCGGTTTAGCGGACTTGATGATGGAACCATCGCACGGGTTAGCTTGAAAGGGTTCATGGCGCACAAAGGACACAAAGGATTTTATACTAGTTCGGCCCCTTTGAGAAGGTAAAAGCCTACGTCTAGTTGGTTTGTTATTGCTTGGGCGTCGGTTTACAGGGAGCGGAATCGCTTGCCTGCGTCTCGACGTATCGATTGTTGCTTGTCCTTGAACCGGTGCCGGGTCGTCCCTTTATATAGAGGTGACGCCTGGTCCGGTTTACAGAGTCCCGAGGTCGGCTCATAATCGTGTCCGCCTCGGTCTCTGTCCTTTCTTTCTTATCTCTCAAGTTACATCTCTTTGGCGGTTTATAAACCGTATTTCTATACATGGGCCTTGAAATCTCATGGGCCGTAATCTCTACTAAAATAATAAACCAAGTACGATATAGCTAAGCCGGTTTACAATATCCGGTTTATACCTATTAACCGTATCCCTGACATTAGGCCCCAGAATGATTTGAACTTGTTCATATCAGTCTCCATTGTCTTCCGCAACTTCTCTTCTGTCTTCATTTTTTCCTGTAAACCGGCTCTGACGTCATCTTCCGAAATCATTAAAATCTGACAATGACATCAGCTCCGCATTTATCGCCGCGAGCTGTACTGTAGCTTATTTTTAATGGTTATCCCGAGAATCGAGGCGTTCAACGGATCTTTATCCGATTTTCTTCCTTGATTACCGCACCTGTCGTTTCACATCCGCCTCTTCGTCTATAAATAGTGCCGCCCCTCCTCATTCTTCTTTCTCGCTTCTTCTTCCTCCTTCCGCTCTCTGACCCGCACATCTCCATTGCTACTCGAGCTCAAGAACGCACCGGCGACCGCAAGATCTTCAGCCCTTGACCGGCCGCTGCATCAACCTGAGCCTTGACCAGATTTTCTCCGCCGCCGATTATTATCGTCCCTGGTATGTTCATCCCCCTCTTGGTAGATATATGTCCACCATTGTTTCGCCCGTGTTCTTCCGCCATTAGGGCTGTCGGTGAAGCTTTTGTCCCTTCATAAATCTTAGTACATAAAAAAAAACCTTGTAATCTTTAGGCCCTGATTTGTAGGTTTCTCACACCGCACCAGATTAGATCTCGCTACAACCGTGTAATTTCATTCATCCTGCCATTATAGCTTCTGCCTTTCCGCCATTAGAGCTTCTGCCTTTCCGCCATTAGAGCTTCACCGGTAGAACCTTCTGCACTAGTTTCGCTTAGTTGGCTGTTACACTTTGCCCCTTAAATCTTGTTGTTTTTATTTTCGCCGTTTGCTTGCCTTGGATCTCCTTTTTATGCATCTCCTATGAACTCATCTGCCCCATATTGGACCTCTGTAAATTTTCCATGCGAGTTTCGTTTCTTTATCCCCGCCTGCTCAGATCTATTTTTCCCTAGCGATGCGTTGAAAACTTGTTTTTTCCCTTCAATAGATCTGCTAAGTATGCTCCGGTTTAGATCACCATATCATAAACCGGAAATGATGTAGACTGATGCAATGACGTAGTTATTCCTCTTCAACTGCCATTTTTAAACCGGAAATGATACATCTCGTATTTATGATTGCCGGTTTAATTTTGCCAGATAGTTCTTAACTCCCTTCTTTGCACAATATATATATATAGGTCCCAGATCATTTGTATGTTCATAATTTGTTCTGTACCTTCTCTTCTTCAGCACTTTGTTCAAATGACTGCCAAGCAGTATGTTTCTTGTGACTGGGTTCGTTCAGTTGTGACTGAAGAAGACTTAGTCAAGCTGTCGAGTATTGGTACGTTAGGTCCTCGGGCCGAGTTGAAATGGCGCGCTCCGGGTAATGAATGCCCTCCTGCTCCCAGGTCCGGAGAGGTCATAGTATTTATGGATCATATCTCCAGGGGTTTCTCTCCCCCCGGTTCAAAAATTTTCCGGGACGTCCTTGCCACCTTCCAACTGCATCCACAAGACATCGGACCAAATTCCGTTTCCAATATTTGTGACTTTCAAGTTTTTTCTGAGGTGTATTTGCAAGAAGAGCCTTCAGTTGATCTATTCCGGGATTTCTTCCATGCGAACCGGCGCACTGAATTCACTAGCGGGCCTCACCAAGAACTTGGCGGTATCAGTATTCAGAAAAGGAGAGATGCAGTTTTTCCGCACGCCTCTTTACACACTCACCCCAAGGACTGGAACAAGTCTTGGTTTTATTGCATAGACACATCTCCTGAAGGTGAAAACCCGTTGCCGGGTTATCGTGAGACTCGTATCCCGGCAAATCATCCTCTGCCGCAACGGTTAAGTGCTACTGAACGGATCCAATTTTCACCTCAACTTTCCAAGCTGAGAGCTTTCATGGCTAATGGACTGCTTGGAACCGATTTCCTTCGCTGCTGGTTATCATGGAGCATTCTCCCCTTAAGCCGGCGCTCTGATTTGATGTGCAATTATTCCGGTAAACCGGAAGATCCTCAGAGGTTTACTAAAGAGGAACTTTCTGAATCGGAGGTGATAGAGTCGGCCAAAAAGATCGTCAACCCCGCCTTAACAGACTGCTCCAAGGTTGGCTTGGCCCCATACTTTGAGAGAAACACACAGCCTGACGTAAGTTTTCCTTAACCCGTACTTTATAAACCGTCCTTCTTTGAACCGTCCTTTACTGGCTTTTGCTTTTCATTCAGGCCGATAACCCCTTCTGGAGAAGGAAACTTCAGGACAAACCTGTAAAACAGACTCGCCGGAAAACTCCTGCAAATAAGAAAAGGAAGGCAGTCGTTGACGCCGGTTCTCCTTCTGAAGATGATGACCCGGACTCCGAGGTACATCTTACTCCGGTTTACATTTTGTCTTTATATACTTGTTTATTTCTCTAAGGATGTCCTTTTCACAGGATCCACTCGAAGTTGATAACCCGGCGGAGATTGAGGTAACCCTTATTTCTTCCGATTCAGAACCCCCTCCTCAAAAGATCCGTCGGACTGTTAGAAAGTATCAATTTTCTCATCCTTATGCTAAGTTGGATCCCAATTTTGATTTGAAGAAACAACAGCACGAAGCCTTGCGCCGGACCATGCGTCATAGCGGTTTAGCAGTGGAATCCTCTGGGATTTCACTAACTCCGACTCGAAAGCGCCGCGCTGAGGTGATGCTCTTTCCAACTCTTCTTCACCCCAAGGCCGGTCTTATCAGACAACCACTTAAACCGACTGATCCTGATTATCAGGAAACTCCGCTGTCTTCATCTGGCGAATCAACTGCAACACAGCTTCCACCCTTGAAGACTGCCCCAGGGTGATTCTCTTTACTTTTTCCGGTTTATAACCTTCCTTTTTCTTTATAATGCTGACTTATCTTCTCTTGTTTGTCAGCAAACCGAAACCCAGCAAAAGGGCTAAAGGTAAAAAGCCTGCTGTTGATCCCTCTGCCGATGAACCAGCAATTGAACCGTCGACAGCTATCCCTCCTGAAGGTACCCCTGTTACTCCGGTTCAAGAACCTGTTCTTGATATTCCTGCCACTGATGCTGCCCAAGATCCACCAAGTCCAGCCCGGGTTAGCTCTCCTCAAGTTAACCCGGGATCTCCTGATCCGGCTCCAGATGAAGTTACTCCTGCCAACGCACCTTCTTTCCCTGACGTTGTGGTTACTGGCGCTGCTTAAGTTGCGCCAGCCAAACCCACCGTTTTAGCAAAACACACTGCCAAAGCGGAGAAGGTAACTCAGGAAAAGGGGAATTTAAGCGCGGATATATCCAGCCTTTCGAGCCTGAGTCCCCAGGACATTTATTCCGGATATCTGAACCGGCTCCACAGCAGCCGTGACTATGAAGCCAGCCTGGTGAACCTCATGAGAGAGAAATACGAGGTAAATTTTCCTGTTCTAACTTTGCTTTTTCAACGCATCTTTACCTTATAACAGCCCCCAAGTTCCGGTTTATCTGCTTTATAGTAGGTGATCCGGAACTTTTGTAGGTTTGAACTGCTGTCCAATACATTAGCCCCCAAGTATCAAGTAGATAACTTGATTATGTAGTTGATACTTGTAAAAACTTGCCTCTGATGCATTGCTTCAACTGCCATTAGCCCCCAAGTGTCAAGTAGACAACTTGGTTGTGTGCTTGAGACTTGCATTTCATCTTTGCCGGATTACTTCAACTGCCATTAGCCCCCAAGTGTCAAGTAGACAACTTGATTGTGTGCTTGAGACTTGCATTTTCTAACTTTGTTTTTGAACTTGTCTGCAGGCTGAGTTGAACCGGAACGCTGTAGAAAATAGCGAACTTCGAACCCGGCTTATGGAGACCGAGGCAGCTGCTTCAAAGGCGAAAAAAGAACTTAAAGTGAGTTTGAAAACTGCTGAAGACTTGAAGAAGTTCTTTGATGAGGAACAGACTGCTTTTGAAGTCCAGAAGAAGGATCTTGAAAAGCGTGTTCAAGATGCCGAAGGAGCTCTTAACCCGGTTACTGAAGAATTGGCCGGGTTAAAACACCAAGTTAATTTGAAGATTTCTGCTATCTTTGGTAAGCATAACCTTAACTTTCGTCTGTTATCTTTGCAACCTATGAACTGCACCGGTTTAACTTTTCTTGTTGTATGTAGGACGCCGCGTCTCCCATCTTGGGGATGACGTACGGAAGAAACTGAAGGCTTGCTATACTTTGGTGGAGCAATTATATTCTGGAGCGCAAAGGATCATCAGTGCTACCTCCTTCGGTAAACCGGCTCCTTCAACCATCAAAGCTACTTTGAACAGCTTGTCGATTCTACCAACTCGTCTTGAAGAGGTGAAGAAATCAGCTGCTCGAGGAGGTGCTCTTCTGGCCTTGACAAGAGCTAAGGCTTGGGTTCCAGACATTGATCCGGCGGAAGTGCTAACCGGGTTTCCTGACACAAAGGAAGACGGTTCAGCCTTCGGTGAGAAAGATCTGTATGTTCTGACGAAGGAAATGCGTCCACTCTCTAGCAAGATAGCGGTGGAAGCTGATTTATCCCGATACCACCCTGCGTACAACCTTCAAAACGAGCGTGTGGAACGTCCAGTCTATGATGTTGCAAACTTAACTCCGCCGGTTCGTCCTCACACTTGTGCTCCTGATATTGAACCTACCGAGTTGATCAACGATGAAGTGTATTTCCGTGCTTTGGCCAAGATTGATTGGCGTGCACCAGATTTCCCGCCGCTTCATGAGGAGGAAGACGTTCCAGAACCAGATGGTGGTCAGTCATCCCGGCAGGGAAGAACGGAATCTTGAATGCTATTGCTGTAATCACAATTGCTATTCCTTAAACAATGCTTCCAACTGTTTGGCTTTCATGCCTTGTAATAGGTTTTAGCTGAAATTTAATGTACTGTGATCCGGCTTTTGGTCTTTATAAAGTGTTCTTTCACTGACTTGTTGATTGATGCGGATCTCTTGCCCTGTTCACAAAAAAGATGAAAAACATGCCCTAGTGGTATGACCACCGGACGGATTAACTTGCTCTCTTGGTATGATAAACAAGCATACCTTTGATAAATAACTTAGATACCTTAATTGCATGTAGCCAAAACACCTTAAACCGGCAAGATGTTGAAAATTACCTTAATAAGTACTTGGAACTCTTCAGTCCTAACTTGTCCATGAATTTTTCTTTTCTTTGTTCAGCAATTCGTAACTTGTATCTGACCCCGTGCTGCCGATTGTCAGCTCATAATGGTACCAGGCCGGTTTAATAAACACCGGTCATTATAACTGATCATGTACTGCCAATTTGTTGGCTCGTCAGGAAGGTCGATCCGGGTTATGATGCACGCCGGTTTAATTCTCGCTGGTATTTATGACCCAGACTTATGATGTTATAAATAGGTGGTCAACTTCTTTCCACTCGGTTTAAAAGGTTATAGAACACAAGAAACACCAAGAAACACACAATTTTTGTAAATCAAAACTATGTAATCGAGGCTTTTTCAAAGAGCTGCCAGGCTCAAAACTGTTCAAAAAGCCGAGCCATCATTTGAACGCGGATTGATACCGACTGCGGATTGATACCGACTCCGGATTGATACCGACTGCGGATTGATACCGACTGCGGATTGATACCGACTGCGGATTGATACCGACTCCGGATTGATACCGACTGCGGATTGATACCGACTCCGGATTGATACCGACTGCGGATTGATACCGACTCCGGATTGATACCGACTGCGGATTGATACCGACTGCGGATTGATACCGACTGCGGATTGATACCGACTCCGGATTGATACCGACTGCGGATTGATACCGACTCCGGATTGATACCGACTGCGGATTGATACCGACTCCGGATTGATACCGACTGCGGATTGATACTAACTTGTTCAGGGAACCCAAAATTTCATAATATAACCATTCAAGAGGTGTGTGGGCGATTCCACTGTCCTCAGGGGCCTTTGACATTCCTCCTAACCCAGCCGGGGTTTTTTCCTTATGAGGTTTTTCTTTTCTTGAACCGGATAAGAGCTCATATTCCGGTGAGTTCTATTGCTCCTTCATACACCCTGCAAAGGTTAATTTCTAAACACCAGCCAATATTGAAATACGATTCTTTGATAACAAACTGATATGGACAGTTGCCGTAAATTTGATGTATGTGGAAAAAGGGTTGAGCCCCCGGTTTACCGAGGGTGCCGGTTTATTCATTATCTCATAATATATACATAGGATACATGGGAGCCTATGGCTCAAGTGTAATATGGCCGTAGATGAGCAATGTTCCATGGCCTTTTCGTCTCCTCTTCTGATGTCCGTGAATCTTTGTGCTCTCGAATGTCCACCAAATAGTATGACCCGTTGCGTAAATTTTTGCTGATTACAAAAGGCCCTTCCCACGGCGGGGATAGCTTGTGCATGTCCGTTTGATCTTGGATAAGACGGAGCACCAAGTCACCCTCCTGGAATGTCCTGGTTCTGATCCGGCGGCTGTGATATCTGCGCAGGTCTTGCTGATAAATCGCCGACCGTGCTGCAGCTATGTCACGCTCTTCATCCAACCGATCCAAACTATCCTGCCTTGACTCTTCGTTGATGGCTTCTACATAGGCCGCCACCCTTGGGGAATCATGGCGTATGTCACTTGGAAGAACTGCTTCTGCACCGTAAACCATGAAGAAAGGTGTATAACCTGTAGACCGGTTTGGTGTAGTGTTAATACTCCAAAGGACAGACGGTAACTCTTCGACCCAACACCCTGGGGTTCTCTGCAGAGGTGTCATAAGCCGGGGTTTGATTCCTCGCAAAATCTCCTGATTTGCCCTTTCTGCCTGACCGTTGGATTGGGGGTGAGCCACAGAAGATACGTCCAAACGGATATGCTCTCGTTGACAGAACTCTTCCATCTCACCCTGAGATAAGTTGGTGCCATTATCTGTGATGATGCTGTGTGGAAAACCAAACCGGAATATTACTTTTTTGATGAACTTAACCGCTGTGGCCGCATCACACTTGCTTATAGGCTCCGCTTCAACCCACTTTGTAAACTTGTCCACTGCCACTAGTAGATGAGTTTTCTGATCTTGGGATCTCTTGAAAGGACCAACCATATCAAGCCCCCAAGTTGCAAAAGGCCAAGTTATTGGTATCATCCGGAGTTCTTGTGCTGGAACAAGGGCACGTCTCGAGAACTTCTGACAAGCGTCACACTTGCGGACCAAGTCTGCCGCATCTGCATGTGCAGTCAACCAATAAAAGCCATGCCGGAAGGCTTTAGCCACCAACGATTTTGATCCGGCATGATGACCACAATCCCCTTCATGAATCTCCCTTAAAATCTCACAACCTTCCTCAGCTGAAACACACCGTTGAAATACTCCAGAGGTGCTACGATGATGCAGCTCTCCGTTGGCAATTGTCATAGACTTGGAACGCCGGATTATCTGCCGTGCTTCATCTTCGTCCTCTGGCAATTCTCCCCGGCTTAGATATACCAAGTAAGGTAACGTCCAATCCGGAATAACATGGGTTGCTGCAACCAACTATGCCTCTGGGTCTGGAATAGCTAGATCGTCCTCTGAAGGTACTTGAACCGAGGGATTGTGCAACTCATCCAAAAAGGTGTTTGGTGGTACCGGTTTACGTTGCGAAGCTAGCCGGCTTAAAGCGTCAGCTGCTTCGTTCTTCCGCCGGTCTATATGCTCCACCTGATATCCTTTAAAATAACCTGCGACCGCTTCAACCTCTCGTCGATAAGCCGCCATGAGGGGATCCCTTGAATCCCACTTGCCCGAAACCTGCTGTGCCACTAGGTCTGAATCACCCAGGCACTTAACCCGGCTCAGATTCATCTCTTTTGCCAATCTCAAACCGTGAAGCAGTGCCTCATATTCTGCTGCATTGTTAGTACAAGGAAATAACAACCGGAGTACATAACAAAATTTATCACCTCTGGGGGAAGTTAAGACAACTCCGGCCCCCGATCCCTCCAACTGCTTTGAACCGTCGAAGTGGATCGTCCAATAAGTAAGATCCGGCTTCTCCTCAGGAGTTTGCAATTCTGTCCAGTCGTTGATGAAGTCGACCAGTGCCTGAGATTTTATAGCAGTTCGTGGTACATACTTCAACTCATGTGGACTGAGCTCAATAGCCCACTTAGCTATCCTGCCTGTTGCTTCCCTATTCTGGATTATATCTCCCAATGGAGCTGAACTGACCACAGTTATCGGATGCCCTTGGAAATAATGCTTCAGCTTCCGGTTTGCCATAAACACCCCATACACCAATTTCTGCCAATGAGGGTATCTTTGCTTGGACTCGATGAGTACTTCACTCACATAGTAAACCGGGCGCTGAACCGGATGTTCTTTCCCTGCCTCCTTGCGCTCAACCACAATCGCCACGCTGACTGCCCGTGTGTTTGCAGCAACATATAATAGCAAAGGCTCCTTGTCGATAGGGGCAGCTAAAACCGGCGGCTTCGCTAGTTGCTGTTTCAGATTCTCAAACGCTGTATTCGCTTCATCGCTCCAAATAAACCGGTCCGTTTTCTTCAACATTTGATAAAGCGGGATCGCCTTTTCTCCTAAGCGACTGATAAACCGGCTTAACGCCGTGATCCGGCCGGCTATGCGCTGAACATCATTAATGCAAGCCGGTTTTGATAAAGATGTGATGGCCTTGATCTTCTCCGGGTTGGCTTCTATTCCCCTGTTCGAGACCAGGAATCCCAAAAGCTTACCGGCCGGGACACCAAAAGCACATTTCTCCGGGTTAAGCATCATCCTGTAAGCCCGAAGATTATCAAAGGTTTCCCTGAGGTCTTCTATCATTGTTCTTTCCTCCTTTGACTTAACCACAATGTCATCCACATATGCATGTACGTTCCTTCCTATCTGCCCTTTCAAACAATTCTGAACACAACGCTGATAGGTTGCCTGCGCACACTTGAGCCCAAAAGGCATAGACACATAGCAAAAAGCACCAAAAGGGGTTATGAATGCTGTCTTCTCTTGGTCTTCAACTGCCATTTTGATCTGGTGATAACCTGAGTACGCATCCAGAAAACTCAACCGCTCACACCCCGCTGTAGCATCAATAATCTGATCAATGCGAGGTAGAGCAAAAGGATCAGTTGGGCAAGCTTTATTGAGGTCTGTGTAGTCCACACACATCCTCCACTTCCCATTCTTCTTTAGAACAAGCACCGGATTGGCCAACCATTCCGGATGAAAAACTTCCACTATGAACCCTGCTGCCAAAAGCCTGGCCACTTCTTCTCCTATAGCCTTGCGCCTTTCTTCATTAAAGCGGCGCAGATACTGTTTTACCGGTTTAAACTTCGGATCGATATTCAACTTATGCTCAGCGAGTTCCCTCGGTATACCTGGCATGTCAGAAGGTTTCCATGCAAAGATATCCCGGTTCTCACGGATGAACTCGATGAGCGCGCTTTCCTATTTGGGGTCAAGGTTAGCGCTGATAGTGAACTGCTTGGACGAATCTCCTGGCACAAAATCAACTTGCTTGGTCTCCTCTGCCGATTTAAACTTCAAAGCCGGATCATGCTCGGTGGTGGGTTTCTTCAGCGGAGTCATATCTGCCGGATCAACATTATCCTTATAAAATTTTAACTCTTCCGTGGCACATACCGCTTCTGCATAGGCTGCATCCCCCTCTTCACATTCCACTGCTATCTTACGACTGCCATGCACCGTAATCGTGCCTTTATGACCCGGCATCTTGAGCTGCAGATAAACATAACATGGTCTAGCCATAAATTTAGCATAAACCGTCCTCCCAAACAAAGCATGATACGGGCTTCTGATTTTAACAACTTCGAAAGTGATCATCTCCGATCTGGAATCATGCTCATCCCCAAAGGTAACCTCTAAGTCAATCTTACCAACTGGATAAGCTGACTTACCTGGGACCACCCCGTGAAACACTGTGTTTGATGTCCTCAACTGTTTATCTGTCAGACCCATACGGCGAAAGGTCTCGTAATATAATATATTGATACTGCTACCTCCATCCATGAGTACTTTAGTGAACCGGTATCCTCCCACCTGAGGTGCCACCACCAAGGCTAAATGTCCCGGATTATCTACCCGTAATGGGTGGTCTTCTCTGCTCCAAACAATGGGCTGCTCCGACCATCGTAGAAACTGTGGCGTCGCCGGTTCTACCGCATTAACGGCCCGCTTTAAAACCTTCTGGTCTCTCTTGCATAAACTCGTGGTGAAGACATGATACTGACCGCTGCTCAACTCCTTCGGGTTACTCTGGTATCCGGATTGCTGTTGCTGTTGCGGACGCTGCTGCTGCTGATTTCCTTGGTTACTATGACCCCCCTGGCCCTGCTGCTGATTATTCTGATTGTTGTAACCACCTTGATGATACGATTGATTCCCCTGACCATGATAACCACCTTGATACTGATTTCCTTGACCATTGTAGTTTCCTTGAGTACCCTGGCCACCTGGCCGGGGTTGATAACCACCGCTGTTCCCTGGATAACCGCTGTTGCCCCTATATCCTGAACCGGAATTGTTCCCTTGGTAACCCGGACCATAAAACCCGGGCCCCGGACCGCCATTTGGGGGCCGGCTAGGGGGATTAAAACGGCCGTTCCCTGGGCCCATGCACTCTCTTCCAGTGTGCTTTGCAGGCCCCCTTGCTCCGCTATGCCTTAGACAGGGCTGATCCGGATCCTGCTCCCAACCCAGGTTTCCTCCCCCGATTTGGCGAGTGGGACCTTGCTGGTTGACCCGAAAACCACCTTGAACCTGTGTATTAGCCACAAAATCGGAGCTACTCTCTGCCTTCCGTTTGCCCAAAAAGCTTGAAGTAACCGGATTAACCGGCGCCGGTTTACCAGACTTGCTGGCCTTCCCTGTTTTATCTCCTTCTGACTCCGGATACTTAGTATTATCTGAGTCCCCGTACTTCACCAGGGCGCTCATCAAAGTCCCCATATCATTGCACTCCCGTTTGAGCCGTCCGAGTTTTAATTTCAACGATTCAAACCGGCAATTGTTTTCCAATGTTACAATCGCTGTGCTCGGGTTAATGCCGTTTGAGGAGTGCAAGATCTCTGCCACTCTGCGTACCCACGCTGCTGTAGACTCCTGTTCTCCTTGCACACATGCTGCTAAATCTATTATCGACATAGGTTGCTTGCACGTATCCTTGAAATTTTTGATGAACTGGCTGCGCAGCTCTCCCCATGATCCGATGGAATTCGGCGGTAATGCCTTTAGCCAAGTCCGGGCCGTGCCCTCAAGCATCATAGTGAAATATTTGGCACAAGCCGACTCATCCACGTCCAGCATCTCCATGGCCATCTCGTAACTCTCCACCCAAGCTTCGGGTGGTAAATCGGCTGTGTAATTAGGCACCTTGCGAGGTCCTTTGAAATCCTTGGGCAACTTGACGCTCCGCAGGGCAGGGACAAGACATTGTATCCCAAAACCGCTTGCTGTAGCTCCTGCCCCCGTAGCGCCGGTGTAAACCGGCGTCGACTGGCGGATCTCCTCCCGGGCCTCCGATCTAGGCCGGTTTTGATCTGGGGCCGGTATCTCTGCCCCTGCCGGATTATTCTGCCTACGCTGATGCCTCCTCCGTTCACTGCTAGATACTTCAGGCTCCTCCCAATGTCTAGAGTAACTTCGATTGGGACGTGGTGTTGAATGTAACCTTTCCCTGCTATGAGAGTACGCTTGATGCTGTATTAACGCCGTATTAAGCAGCTTCTGGGCCCTGCGCGCCTCTATCGCCACCGGAGATGTTCCTTCCGCAGGTAAAGCGGCCAACCGTGCGGCCGCAGCAGCAATATTATCCACAGGGTTTGAGTAGTGTCCCGGAGGGATGGGCACATAAGGCACCGATGTAATCCGTCGCTCCCGTTCGGCGGCGGGCTGCAGAACCGGCTCCTCCTGAACCGGCGGGCTCCTCCGGTTTAAGGCCGGATTGTTACTGGCCCCCGCTCCAGGGGTTCTAAACAAATTCGCAGATTCGTAACCCGGCGGTAGGCGGGATCGATACTTTCTCCCCCTGACTGCTTCCACCGAAGCCTGCTCCATCCTCAAGTGAAAAGCTTGATCATCCAACTCTGCCTGTCGGATAGCTAACATCTCTCCTTCTGCCTTTAAATCCTCTTTCAATTGATTGATCCGGGCCGTCAACTGAAGAAGCACTGCATCATGTTGCGCCTTGTCTGCTGGAGCCACGACCTCTACTGCCTTAGCTGCGAGCTCCTCGATCAAGGTGGATAGAACTTCCGTAAGGGGGGGATTTGAACCGCTTCCCCCTGCACCGGCTTCCGCTGTTGTTCCGTTCACCGGGGGTTGTGAACCGGCCATGAAGACCGCCACCCGGTTTGGCGGGTCGAAGGGGTCCGGAATACTGTTTCCATCGGACTCGCCCTCAGACCGGCCGTCCCGCAACTGATACAGAGATTCAGTTTCCCCGGATGAAGACTCGTCATCTGAGTAGACGACTGTTGCCCCATCAGATTCCGAACCGTCCTCGGTTCGACCTCCGTGAACTGCTCCAACAAACACATGCCTCATGGCAGGCTGAATCCGGGCCGATCTCGCACGCTGAGCCGGCTCGACGATGTTGGGGAGGGTGTCCGGCTCAGGTCCCGGTTCGCCAATTTTGCCGATGAAGACTTGGATGCTGCCGAAGGGGACCCGGTACCCGTATTCGATTGAATCGGCCTCCGGTCCCCAACCCGCGTCGTCGATGTAGATCCGGCCGCGATGGCTCTTGGTCATCCGGCCGACCGCGTAACCCTTTAACCCTTCGAAGCCGCCTTTCAAGAACTCGAAACCATCGTGCGCGAGCCCCACGGTGGGCGCCAACTGTCGTGGAATTAACACGGCAGATGTCCGGTTTAGCGGACTTGATGATGGAACCATCGCACGGGTTAGCTTGAAAGGGTTCATGGCGCACAAAGGACACAAAGGATTTTATACTAGTTCGGCCCCTTTGAGAAGGTAAAAGCCTACGTCTAGTTGGTTTGTTATTGCTTGGGCGTCGGTTTACAGGGAGCGGAATCGCTTGCCTGCGTCTCGACGTATCGATTGTTGCTTGTCCTTGAACCGGTGCCGGGTCGTCCCTTTATATAGAGGTGACGCCTGGTCCGGTTTACAGAGTCCCGAGGTCGGCTCATAATCGTGTCCGCCTCGGTCTCTGTCCTTTCTTTCTTATCTCTCAAGTTACATCTCTTTGGCGGTTTATAAACCGTATTTCTATACATGGGCCTTGAAATCTCATGGGCCGTAATCTCTACTAAAATAATAAACCAAGTACGATATAGCTAAGCCGGTTTACAATATCCGGTTTATACCTATTAACCGTATCCCTGACAGGAGGGGGCGCCCCACTAGCCTTGGGGGGCAAAGAACCCCCCCTGGCCGCCGCCCCCCCTGCAGATTGGATCTGCAGGGGCCCTGGCGCACCCCCTGGCCCCTATATATATGTGGGGGGGGGGGAGAGGGCAGCCGCACCATTGCCCTAGCGCCTCTCCCCCTCCCGTCACACCTCCATACTCCCACGCAGGGCGTCCGGCGAAGCCCTGCTGCGATCTCCACTGCATCCGTCATCACGCCATCGTGCTGCCGGATCTCTGACGACTTCTCCTCCCCCCATGATGGATCAAGAAGGAGGTGACGTTGCTGCACCGGACGTGTGTTGAACGCGGAGGTGCCGTCCGTTCGGCGCTAGATCATCAGTGACGAAGAACGCGAAGAGTACGACTACTTCATCGACGCTTCTTCGAAAGCTTCCGCTCGCGATCAGCATAACGGTATGTAGATGCACTCTTACTTGCTCGTTGCTAGATGTCTCCATAGTTGGATCTTGGTGAAAGCGTAGAAATTTTTTGAATTCTGCTACGTTCCCCAACATTTTCCCAGGATCTTACCTGACTCTTTTATTTTCCCGGAGTGTTATGAAATTCTTTTCAAGTGTGACGTAAGAATGGATTCCATCAGTCATATGCCTTCTCCAAGTTAGCTTTTAATTCTTTTCATCGTTGGTTCAACCTTCCTCTTTTCATTCGCCCGGAGTATCTCAACAATTTTTGGTGGTGTTTCTCGTCGTCATTTGAAGATCGAAACATAATTTGACTCTAATTCTTGTCCGTTCTTCCGAAGATTCGTGGTTCTAGCTTCATGTTATCATCAAATTATTCCGTTTGTCATAAATTCTATCTTTAATCATCCGGAGTATTTCATCAATTCTTTTTCATTGTATTCCTTCGAAGGCCATCATTTCAGAAGATTTATTCGTTCTCAGTTTTCAACTTCGTCCTCCAAATATTCTTCATTGATGCCTCTTCGTTCGTCTCACATTTGTCCGGTGCTTCGTTCATGTATTCTTTAATCAGTTCACGATCTCTTTGTTCTCTTGTATCTAAATTCCCCAAGTGCTTTATTCTTCCCGGCGATTCATTCTCTTGTGTTCACTCAATTTCAATTCTTTACGGTGGTTTGTTCTCTTCCATCATTCAATTTTAATTCTCTTACGGTGGTTCGTTCCTTTTCTTCACTCGGCTTTAATTCTTTACGGTGGTTCTCTCAAGAGTTCTTTTCCGGTGTTATCATATCAATCCATTCATTCATTTTATTCCAATCCTACCGATGTTTCATGAATTTTTTTGCAAGTTCGCGATATATCCCTCTTTAATCATTTCAACATGAATAAGTGGTGTGTAAATCCATTGCTTCTCATCAATTTAATTGATGGAGGATAAGCATAACATAATTCTTATTCATTCGCGTCAAGTTGATTTATTCCTTTGTTAGGAGTTTATTCTTGATGAATAAATCCTAGTTCCAAGTGCTTTCATCTTTTCTTCCCCGGAGTTCAAAGATTTTCGGCTATCTCGTCAGAACCCCAGCTAAATCATCGCAAGACTTTAATCTTATTCCTCTCATCCGTCATTGATATCATCATCCTTTTGGTACCGGAGTTCTCTATGGTGGTTCATCATGAGTAATTCATTCTTCTAGTGTTCATCAAATTCTTCTGGAGCAGCTCAACACTCTTATTCTTGCCTCTTGAGTGCAAATAATTCTCCATATTCTTTTGAAGTGGAGTTTTGCATTTCTTCCTTCATGTCATATATTCAATCTTTTGGTTGCGGCATAATTCACCTCAAGTTGTGAGATGTTTACATAAGTCCACAACATGTTTATTCTTTTGTTGTTGATTTTCTCAACAACTCCATTCAAGTCTTTCTCTTATAAATTCTCGTTCATGTCACTCGTGCTCAAAGTTGTCATCTTCTTCTCTATTTTTTTAATTCCATCATTTCAATTCTTCCGGAGGCATTGTATTGTTCATTTCGTTTTGTTTTCGCTTCATCTTCTCAGGTTCATGTCCTATTCCATTCATGTTCAACCGGAGTGCTATCTAAATTTTCTTATTGTTGTTCCTTTCTATCTCTTATTAACGAGAGTGGTTTCGAATTCATTCTTATTCTTATAACCCGTGCTTCATATCCTTCAACCTTTTGGGTTCTCGTCGTATTCCTTCTTCCTCTTGTCTAACGAATTCTTTGCAACTTCATTCATCTCCGTTGTACCCTTCTTTCATATTGTTCAACCTCTCAAGGTTCTTTGGTTTCACTCTTTTGTCCTCGAAGAACTTTGTTCTTCCTTTTCTCTTCCGTCTCGTTCCTAAGATCTCGGGACGAGATCTCTTGTTAGTAGGGGAGTGTTGTGGCACCCCGAGACCGATGCGCTAGGTGTCAGCCAGTTATTCGTCGCCGTTGCCTTGTCATCCGCTTGCGTGTTGCTTCTTGCCATGTCGTCGTGTGCTTGCATCAGCATGTTTTTCAAAACTTGCATCCGGCCGAACCCCCTCGCCCTTTCCGTTGTCCGTTCTGAGCCCAGACACACTCGCACGCGCCCGCGGCACCTCCGGATATTTATTTTATGAGTGGCCGGAAAATGTTCTCGGAATGGGATGAAACTTGGCATGTGGTCTTATTATAGCACAGGTAGACCGCTTGTCAAGTTTCGTCGCGTTCGGAGCTCGTTTGATAGCCCAACGGATATATATATAGCGGCACTAGTCGCCTGTTAAAACGTCGAACGTTTTCGGTCACCGAAAACCTACGCGGGCCTCTCCCTCTCTCTCTTCTCTCCACATAGCCTAGCCCATCTACACAGCCCACTAGGCCCAGCCTACTCCACCCTCCGCTCCATTGCCGTTGGATCGTGATCTGATGGCTCCGAAACGACCAACCCCCCCTCCTAACCCTAATTCTAGTCCCTTCCCTATATATAAACCCCCTTCCTTCCATTTTGGGGCTTCTCCTTCCTCCCTCCTCAGAATCCGCGCCCCTCCACCCCTGCCTCGCCACTTGTCACCGGCCAGCCGGAGCCACCTCGCCATCGCCACTTGGCGGCCTCTGGTTGGCCCCCCGCCGCCAGTCAGCGCCCCTCCACCAGTGGGACGCCGCCACCTCACCCGCCAGGCCCCGCCTCTAGCCCCACTTCCCCGCCGGCCCGCTTGGGCCCGGAGCCAGCCCGCCTGGGCTGGATCGGGCCTGAAGTCGCGCACCGCAGGCGCTTGTGCGAGCCGCAGCGCCCGAGTCGCCGCCGCCGCTCCTCGAGCCTGCATCGTCCCCGCCGCCACACTGGTCGCCGCCGGCGGGCACCGCCGCGACCAGGTGTCGCCCCCGCGCGCGTCCAGAGGCCCCAGCGCCCCGCCTCCTCGACGCTCCGCCGCCGCGCGAGCTCTCTGCGCCGCCCTGCCCGCCGCCTCCGGTGCCAGCCACCGGATCCGTCGTCGCCGAACCCAGCCGAGCTCCGCCACCGCCGCCATGGCTCGCCGCCGTTCCCTTAGCGCCGGGGTCCGGCCGGATCCGGCCCGGATCCACCCTCCGCGCCTACTCCGGCTGCCTCTGGGCCACTGCCAAATGGGCCCCGCGCCCGCCGCCGCTGACGGACATGTCCGTCCGGGCACGGACATGTCCGCCTCCTCCTCCTCCCCGTGTCACTGACAGGTGGACCCGCGTCCAGCCACCGACGGACGTGTCCGACCTGGTCCGGACAATGTCCACCCCGAGGTTGCCTCTTTTTCCACTAAGTCCCTGGCCCTTTTGTAAATATATATGCATGTTTCCATGGCTGTAACGTTTTGTGTGTATGTCCAAATTGAGTGAATGATATGTCAAAATAATCGTGGTGATATGCTCTTCATTTTGTTCCATTGTGGCATGCTTGTTTGAGTTCATCTAGATGCCCTAATCTCTGTTGCAAGAGTGCTATATGTTTAAAACTGTTGTTAACTATAATTTTGTTGCATACTTGTGATGCTTGTAACTTTGTGCATGTTGATCCAAATGGAGCATATGATATATAAAAATGTTCATTGTGAAGTGCTCTACATGTTGGTTGCTGTAGCATTCATGTTAGGTGCCATCTTGCCATGTTAATCTCTATTGCAAAAGTGCAATTGGTTGTTAAGTGCTGAAACTTGTTGTGAGATGCTGATTTCACTTGCTCATTGCTATTGGTGTAATTGTCTTCATGCCACATGTCTTTATGTTTTAGAAGCACAATCATATGGTCTTTGCTGTGATGCAATCCACTTTCCATGATATGCCTTGAGGTGACTTAAACAAGCTGGTAAACATGCCATGTTGTTGTTGTTGCTGTTTTATACTTGGTGAAAAAACTGCTGTCTGGAATCTGTTAAACCTGATGCTATGTTTGCTTGATGCCCCACTCAAATCCATGCTTGTGTTGGAGTGGCCAATGATCATGTCCTGTTGTGCATGTTATTGTCTATCCATTCATACCCTTGTTTGCTTATATGACCTGCTGTAGCTTATTTATTTCTTGCTCTCAAGTTGCTATAAATTTTACCTGTCAGACTTTTATCAGCATGATCAATTTGGTGAAGCTTGTTGTTATTGATCCATGCCTCCTATGGAGTTGCTCCAATGGAGTTGTTTGATGTATGCTATGTCTATTACATGTCCATGATCTTTATATACTTAGTAGAGTTGATTTGCTTGTTGTTTTGTGCCTCCGAAGGCAGCATCGTGATGATGTTTTTGCCTTCCCAGATTTTGACTAAGTTTGGATAAATTTATTGCAAATTGCCTTGCTTGGTTAATTGTGTTCCAGCAAGCTTTTGGGTGTGTTCTAAGTTTATGCTTGTTAAGTATAATGTCTATTTCACATCCATGCCTCTTGTTACCTTGTTTGGGTGCTGTAGCATGTATTTACCTTGCTCCAAAGTTGCTATGTGGCTGATTGTGGACAGCTTGTTGTTATATCTTGTTTCGTGTGTATGTGTTGAACCGTTGCTCCGTTTTGAGCGTGCCCTATATGAAACTTGTGTGATTTTGCATGTAGAAGCATAATATCATGTTGTTTCCATGTTTGGAGTGTGTTTGCTTGATGTTTGGGTGCATCTTGCACCATTGCCATGCTTGTCTTGTTTTGCTCATATCTTCTAGGCCGTAGCCCCGAATTAAACAAACTTTATATGAAACTTGACTAGAATTTCGAGTAGATCATCATGGTGCGTGTTAACTTGCTGTTTAACAACTCTAACTTAAGGTTTGTTCAGATCTGGACCAAATTCAAAGTGTGTATATGATGACTTACCGGAGTTGTTATATGTAGTTTCCGGCCTCATTTAAACTTGTTGGGTGATGTTGTTCTTGTGTGCTTCATCCCTTGCCATATCTTGCATCATATAGACTTGTCTTGGATCATACTTGGTTGAGCATCTTGTCATGTTCTTGAGTGGCGTGTTTACCTAGTTGTGTGCTTTCTTCTCGCTAGTTCTTTTCCGTTGCGATCATGAGGATTCGTTCGTCTACACGTGGTTCGTCTTCGAGGCTTCTTCTTCGACTTCTTCATGGATCCGTTCTTCTTCCTTGCGGGATCTCAGGCAAGATGACCATCACCTTGGATACCTTTACTATCATTGCTATGCTAGATGTCTCGGTGCTATCATTATATGTCGCGCTACCCATCTTTATTGTCAGCCCTCTCCTTGTTGCCATGAAACATCTAACCTTTGACACCTTCCTAGCAAACCATTATTTGGCTATGTTACCCGCTTGCTCAACCCCTCTTATAGCATTGTTAGTTGCAGGTGAAGACGAAGATCGTTCCATGTTGGAACTTGTTGTTGGAATATCACAATATGTCTTATATATCTTAACACACCTATATACTGGGCATGGGTGGAAGGCTTGGCCTTTTGCTCGGTGTTCTGTTCCACTCATGCCACTTTAGGAGCCGATAAACCGGCGTTATGTTATTTGATTTTGCGTTCCTTACACGGTTGGGTATATGGGGACCCCTTGACAGTTCGTCTTTGAATAAAACTCCTCCAGCAAGGCCAAACATTGGTTTTAATTTGCTCATAATAAAACTTAATTAATTAATTAATTGCATAGGGAGTTAGCGCTACCCAAGGATTCTTTCTACATAGCAGGGGGGGCAGTGCTGATGGTGTTGGTCCCAAACGGGGGTCCTGCAGGGCCACCTTGGGGAAACCCGAGGGCTGGTTTTGTTGGAAATATGACCTAGAGGCAATAATAAAATGGTTATTATTGTATTTCCTTGTTCATGATAATTGTCTGTTATTCATGCTTGAATTGTATTATCCGAAAACAGTGATACATGTGTGAATACATAGACCACAACGTGTCCCTGGTAAAGCCTCTAGTTACTAGCTCGTTGATCAACAGATGGTCACGGTTTCCTGACCATGGACATTGGATGTCATTGATAACGGGATCACATCATTAGGAGAATGATGTGATGGACAAGACCCAATCCTAAGTCTAGCACAAGATCGTGCAGTTCGTAATGCTAAAGCTTTTCCAATGTCAAGTATCTTTTCCTTAGACCATGAGGTTGTGCAACTCCCGGATATCGTAGGAATACTTTGGGTGTACCAAACATCACAACGTAACTGGGTGGCTATAAAGGTACGCAACGGGTATCTCCGAAAGTATATGTTGAGTTGGCACGAACCGGGACTGGGATTTGTCACTCCGTATGATGGAGATGTATCTTTGGGCCCACTCGGTAAGACATTGTCATAATGAGCTCAATGTGACTAAGGAGTTGGTCACGGGATGATATATTACGGAACGAGTAAAGAGACTTGCCATGACGAGATTGAACAAGGTATCGGTATACGGACGATCAAATCTCGGGCAAGTACCATACCGATAGACTAAGGGAATTGCATACGAGATTGAGTGAATCCTTGACATCGTGGTTCATCCGATGAGATCATCGAGGAACATGTGGGAACCAACATGGGTATCCATATCCCGCTGTTGGTTATTGACCGGAGAGTCGTCTCGGTCATGTCTACGTGTCTCCCGAACCCGTAGGGTCTACACACTTAAGGATCGGTGATGCTAGGGTTGTAGAGATATATGCACACGGTAACCCGAATGTTGTTCGGAGTCCCGAATGAGATCCCGGACATCATGAGGAGTTCCGAAATGGTCCAGAGGTAAAGAATTATATATAGGAAGTCCATTTTCGGCCATCGGGAGAGTTCCGGGGGTCATCGGTAGTGTACCGGGACCACCGGAAGGGTCCCGGGGGTCCACCGGGTGGGGCCACCTATCCGGGAGGGCCCCATAGGCCGTAGGGGGAGGGGAACTAGCCCATAGTGGGCTGGCGCACCACCCTTGGGCCTCCCCCTGCGCCTAGGGTTGGGAACCCTAGGGGTGGGGGGGGCGCCCCCTTGCCTTGGGGGGCGAGCCTCCCCCTTGGCCGCCGCCCCCCTAGGAGATTGCAAATCCTAGGGCCGGCCCCCCTGGACCCTATATATAGTGGGGGGGAGAGAGGGCAGGCGCACCCTTGCCCCTGGCGCCTCCCTCCCCCCGTTACACATCTCCCTCTTCCTGCAGGTGCTTGGCGAAGCCCTGCAGAATTTCCGTTGCATCCACCACCACGCCGTCGTGCTGCTAGATATCCATCAACCTCTCCTCCCCCCTTGCTGGATCAAGAAGGAGGAGACATCGCTGCACTGTACGTGCGTTGAACACGGAGGTGCCGTCCGTTCGGCGCTGGGATCATCGGTGATTTGGATCACGACGAGTACGACTCCATCATCCACGTTCTCTTGAACGCTTCCGCTCGTGATCTAAAAAGGGTATGTAGATGCACTATTTTCTCCTCGTTGCTAGATGACTCCTTAGATTGATCTTGGTGAAGCGCAGGATTTTTTTTGAATTCTGCTACGTTCCCCAACAGTGGCATCTGAGCTAGGTCTTTGCGTAGCATCTTGCACGAGTAGAACACAAAGCAGCTGTGGGCGTAGATTTGTTCAATTATCTTGCCGCTACTAGTCCAATCTTGATTCGGCGGCATCGTGGGATGAAGCGGCCTGGACCGACCTTACACATACGCTTACGTGAGATTGGTTCCACCGACTGACATGCACTAGTTGCATAAGGTGGCTAGCGGGTGTTTGTCTCTCCCACTTTAGTCGGATCGGATTCGATGAAAAGGGTCCTTATGAAGGGTAAATAGAAATTGACATATCACGTTGTGTGTTTAGCGTAGGTAAGAAACGTTCTTGCTAGAAACCTATAGCAGCCACGTAAAACTTGCAACAACAATTAGAGGATGTCTAACTTGTTCTTGCAGCATGTGCTATGTGATGTGATATTGTCGGGGAAACTGATCCACCCACGAACACCTATGGGGACAGAACCCCTTTTCGGTATGGCAGGGGGCGGAGATCGCACGAAGAGCAGATCGAGGCGAGGCACACGAGCAGTTTACCCAGGTTCGGGCCGCACGGATGCGTAAAACCCTACTCCTGCTTTGGTTTGTATTGAGTTCTTGCTCGGGAGTGCTGAGAGCTACAGTACACTTCAGCAGCTAACGAGACCGAGTGTGGGAGTGTTCGAATCTCTAACCCCCCTACGTTGCGCATGGGCCTACTTTTATATGCTCAAGGGGTCACCGACAGGTGGCAACGCAGTTGAGGGTAAAAATGGAAAAAGGGTGGTAGTTGGTACAGTGCTTTATACCTAACCCTGACGACAGGGGACAAGGGCATTAAATGCCCATCGCCGTCGCCCAAACAGTGCAAAAAGGGCCGTCAGGGGCGCCATCGTTCGCCACGACGGCAGCCTTGTCAGCGCCGCTTGCCACCGCGTACCCCTGGCTGCACAGCCTTCCGCCACGTGCGCCTGGAAGGGTCCCAGAGCGACACGTGGGTGGATGTGCTGGAGCGCGGGTACTGAGTGGAAGCTTGCTGCGGCAAGCGCCTTGCCGCGGTCTCTATCTTGTCGCTTCTGGGAGCTTGTCGCTCACCGGGCCTTGCCGAGACGCGTGGCGCGTCGCGGCAAGTTTCTTGAGATGCCTTGGTTGGCCTTCCCGGCAAGCTCCTCTTGCCAGGGTCTTGCGCCTTGAGTTGTCTTGTGCCTTGAGTGGCCTTCCCGGCAAGCTCCTCGTGCCGGGGCCTTGTCTCCTTGGCTTGAATACTTTGTCCTTGAATGGCTCCAAAGGAACCACGGAGGTCCTTCGTGGTCACCCGGCAAGCCTTGCCGCGGGACGCTGCGACTGCCCGTGCACAAGTTCGGGATACTAGGGTACCCCTACTTTAGTACACCGACAGGAGCCCCCGGGCCTGGGCCATATACGATGCCGAGCGCTGTTGGGCCAGGCCCAAAACAGTGCACGGGCACACGCGGCTTGGGTTACACCGTATCTTTCTCCGTATCCACCGCGCCCTCCCTTAACGACACGCGTTTAATGCGGCGTCGTGGGAGAGATCGTGGGCAGTTTCTTTATTCGGAAATGCAGAACGTCCGCCCCCTCCCTCCTTATAAGCAGGGGAAACAGGGGCAGTTCGTCCATCCGCCCGTTGCTACTCCTTGAAAACCTCCGCCGCTCCCCTTCTTCCCGAAACCGAAAGAGAGGAGCGCTCCGCCCCCCATCGCCACCAGTACCACCAGCGCCATCGGCCTCCCTCACCGCTTCCGCCATGGCTCCGAAAGGCGAGAAGGGGAAGGCTGCGAAGTCGGCCGAGGCGCTGCGGCTCGCGGCGCTGCGAAAGAAGTGGGCGGTCTTCCCCCCCAAGCTTGCCGCGAAGGAGCTGAGGGAGAACTTCTACCTTTTCTGGTCGGGGGAGACGCGGGCGCATCCGCGCACCAAGGTACTCCCAGCCATTGTTTGTGAAACGGCTCCGAACGGATATGCGTTGTTTGCCTTGTTCTTCTACTGCGGGCTCTGCCCGCCTTTCTCTGAATTCTTCTGCGACATCATGAACACCTACGGGTTCCATCTCCTTGACTTCACCCCCAACGCCGTGGTAGTTTTTGCACATCTCAGCGAAAACTTTGTCGGAGTCAACCCCAATGTAGCCCTTTTCCGCCACTTCTTTACGCCTCGAGTTGAGAGAGGAGAGCCTTTGTCCGGCGGAGTCTCCTGGATCTCGAGGACCCACAAGAAGGAAGCTTATCTGGAGGGGGAGCTTCGCGGCAAATGGGATGAGTGGAGAGCCAATTGGTGTTGGATTGTAGAGGAGAACCCGCAGCCATTTACCGCCCGGCGCCAAGCCCCAGTAGTACGCGGCAACGACTGCAGTGACTTGGCCCTGGAAGATAGTAGACTGAAGATTGCCACTGCCCGGATCCGACGCCTCAGGCTTGCCGGGCTCACCGTAGGCGCAGTTGGCGCGGATTTTCTTCACCGCCGCATCGCCCCCTTGCAAGAGAGGAAGAGGCCCGCTTGGGAGTTCGAGAACGCGGCGGATATCATGAGGTTGCGCCCGGGCCTCAATTATAACTTCACTGTCCTGGAGCTCAACGCGATGCTCCAGGAGCTGATCAAATATGACCCCGATCATCCTGAGGTCTTCAGGTTGCCGAAGCGTGTCGTCCCACTGTGCAACAACTCCGCGCTCAGCCGCATCCGCGCAATGATGCCGATGTGCGACTCGCACGGGATTGACCCAACTTGGCAAGAGCCTGCAGATGAAGCCGTGCAGGAGTTCTTGGACAACCTGGAAGAAACGCCAATCCACTCCGACGAGAAGAAAGGCCTCACCCGCGACACCACTGACCAGGAGATGGCGTACGTTGCCACCAGGCTGGAAGAGGCGGCGGCAGCCAGGGCCGCGGGTGAGTTCGGTTTCACTCCGGAGGAGGCAGATGCAGCAAAGGCGGCAAGCCTTGCCGAACGAGGGGAGCTTGCCGGCGAGGAGGGGCCTGCCGGGGAAGGCGCCAAGTCGAGTGGGCCCGCCGAGCAGGGTGCCGGATTGAGCGAGCCCACCGAGCAGGGCGACGTGTCGAGCGAGTCCGCCAAGGATACTAGCGACTCGCTAGAGATCGGCTTCTCTTCCTCCTCGTCTTCAGGCAGCTCGCCACCAGCTGAGCCTCCTGCTCCACCAAGAAGGAGTATCCGCAAGGCTGGGGACGTAACGGAGCGGCAGACGGGCCTACAGCTGCCGCGCCGCGCGACACGCTCCACCGCGGCAAGCAAGGTTGCCGCAGGAGCACCTCGCGCATCTGCTGCAACTGGAGCAGGGTCTTCCCAGACCGCCGCTTCTGCTCCTGCCGCTCCTCACGCCTCGGCGGCAGCCGGAGCGGGGTCGTCTCAGACCACCGCCACTGCTCCCGCCAAGCGGCCAAGGGGGCCTACTCCTCCGCCTCCTCGCGCCGGGACGCGTGAGCCAGACTTCGACTTCTCCGCGCTCAGCTCCGACGAGGAAGAAGAAGAGTAAGATTTTGTTGTTCTTGTATTTCTTCGATTTTCTGATGTTCTGTCTTATACTTCATTTGCCTCACTCTGAACCTGTTCCTTTTTTCAAAACTCTGGCCCAGAGGGCGGCAAAGAGAGCCAAGGCCCCGGTGATTGTCATCGAGGACGAGCCCACCGTGCCAGCAGGGGGTGCGCCTGAGACAAACTTGCCGGACCCGGCAACTAGTCTTCAGCGCAGCCCCCAGCGTAAGTGTAGGGTTTACTTTCCGCTGTTAGGCGCGCGTGGGTGTTCTATCTTTGCTGACGTCTGGTTTGTTGATTTGTGCAGGAGCAGAGCAGCCACTCCAGGAGCGCCCGGAGACCGCCCCCGTCATGCCGCCTGCTTCAACTACACCGCCAAGGGGAGGTTCTCCGGCAAGGAAGAGTCCTCCGCCAAGGGTGAATCCTCCGCCAAGGGCGAGTTCTCCGGCGAGGGATAGCACCAGCGGCCCTCTGTCGGCGGGGACTACAACTACGCCGCCAAGGGAGAGATCTCCGGCAAGGGAGCTTGCCGAGGAGCCGGCTCGCGCAGGTAATCTTCTTGCTTCAAACTCCCCTTGGGCTTTTCTTCTTTTGATTCTTCTTTTTGGATATTTGCTTGACTGTTTTTCTCCTTTTCCGGCTGTCAGATCCATCCGCCGCTGAGCCGATGGAGACTGAAGTTGTTGCTGACAAAGAGAGCGCGCGCGGCAACACCGACGACGCCGCTGCCACCGAAGAAGCGGCCGGTGCTGACGATCCCGCCGGCGACGAGGCTGCCAAGGCTGCTGCCGCAGCGGCTGGCGAGGGGTCCGGCGATCGCACTGATGGCCCTGAGGCCGTAGGAGCGCCAGGCGCTACACCGACCGCCGAGCCCTCCGCCGCTGCCGCAGCCCCAGGCTCCGAAGAGCCCGAGCCTGGCGCCTACTTGAAGGCCGGCGACGGCGTCTTCATCAAACTCCCCTGGGCCTCAAGCTCCAGGGCGCCGGTCGAGGGAGAAGTCTTCGACGGAGAGGTACATGCCTCCGCCGGGCTGACGCTCGTGGACGCGCCGATCAGCAGCAACGGCGAGTCTGAGGAAGAGCGGCTGCTGCGGAAGCTGCTGTCGCTCTACCGCGCTCGGCAGGCCAAACTCGAGTCCAGAGAGGCGCTTGCCGCGAGGGCAGGAGCTGATATTGAGAAGCGCGCAGAGGAGCTTCGGGGCCTTCACCAGGCAGCTCTCCGGTCTTTGGCAGAGGAGCGGGAGCAACTCGCCGAGGAGCGGACGGCCTTCTTCCTTGAGAAGGACGAGGTCGAAGAGCAACATAGGCTTGCCGGCGAGAAGCTTTCTGCGCAGGAAGGCGAGCTGGCGCAGCGGAAGGTCAACCTCGACAGCCATGAGGAGGACCTTGCCGCGCGCGAGCAATCACTTGGCGGGGCTCTCCAGGAAGCAAAGGACGTTGCCGCGGCTGCCGAGACCGCTGATACGTCCAAAACGTATCTATAATTTCTGCTTGCTCCATGCCTTTTTGTGTGTGATATCGCTATGATATTTATACACTTCCATACACTTTTGATCATATTTGGACTAACCTACTAATGGTTGCAAAAGTGCACAATGTTCTTGTTTTACACTTTATTGTGTAGGAATTACTTGGAAATTGACAAAAACGCAAAAGGAGTCGTATTGGAGTAGGACTCTGACTTTCCTGAAATCTGTCTGAGAACGTTTTTTAACGATGGTCACGTTCGGCCCGAAGACGACGTCAAACGGAAAAAGTCTAGTTGCGAAAGTTGTGGGGAATTTCGAGGCGATGCTTCTGGATATAAAATTCGTCCAAATCGGAGTCCGGACGGCCGAGTTTAGCCCGTTTTACTGAGGCCCAAAATCTGATGACGGGAATCCGAGAGTCTATATAAAGAGAGAAAACCTAGGTCACCAAGGGCCACGAATTTTCCTCCTCCCGAGCCGCCGTCTTGGAGGGGAGGACCAGCACCATCCACAAGGAAGAAGGGGGGCCAAGGAGCCGCTGCCCCTAGGGCCGCCGCCGCCCCCAAGGGCCGCCGCCGCCGTCTCCTCCTCGCCGCCGCCGCCTCCGTGGCCGCCGCCGGCCGCCGCCTCCTCGCGGGGCTGCACCTCTCCATCAACACGATCATCAACCTCCTCCTCACCATGTCCATGTGTGAGTAGTCTTCTCCGGGGCCGAGAGCTCGTACGTGTAGCTATGTGGTTATCTCTCTCTCCCATGATGTGATCTTCGTTGTGATCATAGGCTATGTTAATCTAGGGTGATCCCATGATATTTCCCCTTCCTCTATGTATTGGATTGATGTACTCACTTGTCTTTATCTAGTATAATCCCCGAGACCAAGGTGACAGCGGTCTATTGGACATGGATTAGAAAAATATTTTCATGAGTGATTTCCTCTCTTGTGTGTTGATTCAAGATTGAGAGTCTCTTGGTGCTTGTCTTTGACTATCCTTTAGATATGTTGTGGTGATTGTGGGACTCTCTTTGGATGGCCGCGGTGACATTGGGAAATCCTTAGATTGAGAACTACGAACTTTGAGGTGTGCTTTTGTAGCCCTACATAATTCTCGTCCTCTCTTGACCACGAAGGAATGACCTCCGGGTGCGTATCCATTGCATGTTTTATGGGAAATATCATGTGATTCGATTATGTTAATGTTCTTGGGAGTTGCCTCTAGTGAAAGTATGATTCCTAGGCCTTGTTTCCACCATTGCAATATCATTTGTGCTCACGTTTACCACTTGTTTGCTTGCTGCACTTTTTATTACAGATTTATATTACTTTGTTTTGCCATCCATATCACTTTCCATTTAACATCTCTTCGCCGAACTAGTGCACCTATACATCTAACAAGTGTATTAGGTGTGTTGGGGACACAAGAGACTTCTTGTATCTTAGTTGCAGGGTTGCTTGAGAGAGACCATCTTCAACCTCTACTTCCCTGAGTACGATAAACCTTAGGTCATCCACTTGAGGGAAATTGCTGTTGTCCTACAAACCTCTGCGCTTGGAGGCCCAACATAGTCTACAAGAGTAGAAACGTGTGTAGACATCAACCGCCAAGGAGGAGCTGGAGAAGAAAGTGACGCAACTGGAGGCCGACCTTAAGGCGAGAGGCGAAGAGATCGCCGCGCTCAAGCTCGAGCGGGAGAAAGACGCCCACAGCCACTCAGAGCTGCAGGTCCACCTCGCCGAGAAGGGCAAGGAGCTCGCCGCCGCCAAGGATTCCAACGCCGATCTGGAGTTGAAGCTGACCACCTTGACCCAGACACTGGACGGCGCCAGGGAGCGGGAGGCGACCCTGAAGGAGGAGATCAGGGCCGATAAGGCGTTGCTGGAGAGTGCTACCGTCACCCAGAACATCTTCAGGGAGACCGTCGAGCACTGGACGGAGGGTCTTGTCAATGCTGCTATAGATATCGACAAGGAGCTGGCGCAGCTGGGGGCGGAGTATCTCGGGTATTCCTCCGACGAGAATCTGCACCCCAGCGCCAAGCTCACCCTGTTCTTCAAGGGCATGGCGACGGCCCTCCAGCAACTCCGGGAAAAGATCCCAAAGCAGCTGGCAGACGAGTCGCGCAAGCTCTGCGCGGGTGCCCTTCAAAAGGTGTTGATGAAGGTGGCCTTCCGCAATCCGGGCCTCAACCTCACCAACGTCCTCAGGTCCCTGCCGCCGGACGCTGATCTGGACGCACTCAAGGCCCTTGTCGCACCCATTGTGGACAAGGTGAGCGGCATCAAGAGGGTTGAGGGCGATCGCGCAGATTAGGCTTGCCCGTTTTCTTCTTTCCTTGTCGCTGCTAATTATGTTATGAAAACAATCTGTTAGAGCTGCGACAAGTTATCTTGTAATATAACTCTGTTTTGGGTAGTGATTGCAACGTTATTTCCTTTACTTGACCCCTTCCTTTGTATGTTTTAGCCCTACGCTTTTAGGGAACTTGCCGGTGTAGGCACCTTAGCCGCTAGCGCTGAGTGTAGAACTTCAGCAGCCTGCTGGCGGTGCCGCTACCGACAAGAAACCTCGTTGCAACTAGTTGCAGCACACTTAAGTTGTTGAGCGTGCTCGAAAACAAAGTAAGGGCGCGACACTAGTCGCAGCACACTTAAGTCGTTGAGCGGGCTCGAAACAAAGTAAGGGTGCAACTAGCTACGAGTTGGTTCCTCCGCGCACAGGTTTTCCATACAAAGCACGGTCGTTCAAGGAAGATAACTTAAAAATTTAAAAATCTAGTTGCTCAAGCTTTGGCAACTTAGCTTTTCTGTTGTCTGCTTCCCGGCAAGGCGAGACTTTCTTGAACAACGCCTGGTCCATACCACTATCTTCTCCTTCCCCCCGGCAAACTTGTGGGCGAGGGAAACTTCCTTTGCTTGAGAAAAAGAAAGTAGAGAAAATATAGATATGGAGCCTCACGACTCGTTATGGCTTACCGGTGGTGGGTGCTGCACAAAGTGTCAGATAACACATGCGAAAGATAGAAAGCATGAAAATTACAAGGTGTGCGGAGCACATGAGCTTTACTGATGCACGGGGTCTGCGCTCGGCTTTGTACAAAAGGAACATGCAATAGCGGCAAGACTCGTTCAAAAGGTGGTTGCCAGAGCGGGTCACGACAACCGCGCCTTACGGGTAAAACTTACGAAGATGCTCGATGTTCCAGGAGTTGCTCACCGGAAAGCCATCTTCGGTCTCAAGGCGGACAGCTCCAGGCCTAGTGACCCGTTTCACCCGGTAAGGGCCTTCCCACTTCGGCGTCGACTTGTTTGAATTCTTCGCGGACTGAACGCGCCGAAGAACAAGGTCGCCTTCCTCGAGACTTCTGGCGTTAACTTTGCGGCTATGGTAGCGACGCAAATCTTGCTGGTAGCTGATGTCTACTACACGCTTCTATTCCTATAGACAGTGTTGGGCCTCCAAGAGCAGAGGTTTGTAGGACAGCAGCAAATTTCCCTTAAGTGAGTAACCCAAGGTTTATCGAACTCAGGGAAGTGGAGGTTGAACGTACCCCTTTCAAGCAACCCTGCAATCAAGATACAAGAAGTCTCTTGTGTCCCCAACACACCTAATACACTTGTCAGATGTATAGGTGCACTAGTTCGGCGAAGAGATGGTAAAATATGGATGATAGGAGTGGCAAAGCAGAGTAATATAAATCTGTAATAAAAAGTGCAGCAAGCAAACAAGTGGTAAACGTGAGCACAAATGGTATTACAATGGTGGAAACAAGGCCTAGGCTTCATACTTTCACTAGTGGCAACTCCCAACAACATTCACATAGTCTAATCACATGATATTTCCCATAAAACATGCAATGGAGACGCACTCGGAGTCATTCCCTTGTGGTCAAGAGAGGACGAGAATTATGTAGGGCTACAAAAGCACACCTCAAAGTTCGTAGTTCTTAATCTATGGATTTCCCAATGTCACCGCGGCCATCCAAAGAGAGCACCACAATCACCACAACATATCTCCAGGATAGTCAAAGACAAGCACCAAGAGACTCTCAATCTTCAATCAACACACAAAAGAGGAAATCACTCATGAAAATATTCTTCTAATCCATGTCCAATAGACCGTTGTCACCTTGGTCTCGGGGATTATACTAGATAAAGACAAGTGAGTACATCAATTCAATACATAGAGGAAGGGGAACTATCATGGGATCACCCTAGATTAACATAGCCAATGATCACAACGAAGATCACATCATGGGAGAGAGAATTGACCACATAGCTACTGGTAGAAACCTCAGCCCCGAGGAGGAACTACTCCCGCATCATGGAGGGAGGAAGCAACGTCGATGGAGATGAATCCGGGGGCACTTCCCTGTCCCGGCAGGACGCCGGCACAGGAATTCTGGTCCCCCGAAACTTGGTGGCGATGGCGGCGGAGATCGGAATTGCTTCTGGAAAAAAGGGTCTGGAATCAGGGTTTCCGCGACGGGAGAAATATATATGCGAATGGAGGTCACCAGAGGCGGAGAGGGGGCCCCAGGCGCCCCCCTGGCGCGGTCAGGGGTGGGGCCGCGCCGGGTGGCCGCCTGGGCCACCCCTGGCACCCCTCTGGCCCTGCTTTGGTTTTTCTCGAAGCTTCCTGTACGCTGATTTTTCCTGTATTTTTCCCGGAATTTTTGGAGCACTTTTAATATGGGGGAAACCTGAAATAGAAAAACAGCAGAAAACAGGAACTGGCACTGTGGTGCACTGAGTTAATAGGTTAGTCCAAATATGATCAAAAGTGTATGGAAGTGCATAAATATCATAGCAATATCACACAAAAGAGGCATGGAGCAAGCGGAAATTATAGATACGTTTTGGACGTATCAGTAGCGAGCAGCTCGTACAGCAGCCTGAAGACGGTCTTCCTCAAGGAGCAGCGCGTCATCTTGTCGCATCTGCTCTTGCTCGAGCTCATCATAAGCGAGCACTCGAGGTTACCCGTATACAAGTTCCGTGGGGAGAACTGCCTCTGCTCCATAGACTAGAGCGAAAGGTGTCTGTCCAGTGGCTCGATTTGGCGTCGTCCTGATCGACCAAAGAACCACCGGCAGCTCCTCGATCCAGTTTCTTCCGCACTTGTGCAGCCTGTCGAAAGTTCTGGTCTTGAGGCCACGCAACACTTCAGCATTTTCCCTCTCTGCTTGACCGTTGCTTCTCGGGTGAGCAACAGAAGCGAAGCAAACCTTGGCGCCAAGATCTTGGACGTACTGCATGAAGGTGCGGCTCGTGAATTGTGTACCGTTGTCGGTGATGATCCTATTAGGGATCCCGAAGCGGCAAACAATCGACCTGAAGAACTTGACTGCTGACTGTGCGGTCACCTTTCTCACTGGTTCCACTTCCGGCCACTTTGTGAACTTGTCGATAGCAACGTACAAGTACTCAAAGCCCCCGGCTGCGCGGGGAAAGGGGCCGAGGATGTCGAGCCCCCAGACCGAAAATGGCCAGGATAAAGGGATCGTCTGGAGAGCTTGAGCTGGCTGGTGTATCTGCTTGGAATGGAACTGGCACGCTTCACACTTGGTTACTTGTGCAGTTGCATCCTGGAGGGCTTCTGGCCAAAAGAAACCTTGCCAGAATGCTTTGCCGGCAAGCGCTCTTGCGCCAATGTGGTTACCACATATGCCTCCATGTATCTCTGCCAACAGCTTATGTCCGTCTTCCCGGGGAATACACTTCAATTTCACACTGTTGAGTCTTCTTCTGTATAGTGTGTTGTCAACAAACTGGTACATACTTGACTGCCGGGCTACACTTTCCGCTTCTTCTTGCTCTTCGGGAAGTTCTCCTGTCTGGAGAAAACGGACGATCTGCTGTGCCCATGCTGGAGCCTGTGGCTCGACAACAAGGACTAAAGGCACATCTGTTGCTGCGGGAACATCCGCTTGTACGGCGAGAACCTGCGGCTCAGCCGGAGCTTGATGTTCCCCGGCAAGCTTGCCGGAGCAAAACTTGTCGGGAGCATTTGCTTCAACGGAACAAGCCCTGGGGCTTGCCGAAGCAGACTGCTCCTCAGCATTCTTGGCGTTGATCTTGGGGACCTTCTTGGTGGCAGCTTGGGGAAGCTCTGCCGGAAAATAGTCACCAGAAATCAACTTCCTCTTCTTGCTTTGTCCAGTTGATGGTGTTACGGATGGCTGAGTCAGCTTGAGCACAAAGATCCCTGGTTCCACAGGTAACTTAAGTGCGGCGCACTTTGACAGGCTATCGGCGATGTCGTTCTGAGCTCTTGGTACATGCTCCATCTGTAGGCCGTCAAAGTGCTCTTCTAGCTTTCTCACTTCATCGACGTAAGCTTCCATCAACGGACTCTGATAATTCTTGTTCACTTGGCGGACGACAAGCTGCGAGTCACCCCTTACAATGATCTTCTTGATCCCAAGGTCTGCCGCGATCCTGAGACCGGCAAGCAAACCCTCATACTCAGCAGTATTGTTCGTTGCTTGCTCCTTGGGAAAGTGCATCTGGACCACGTACTTTAGGTGCTCTCCGGTGGGTGCGACAAGCAGCACGCCAGCACCGGCGCCTTGCAGCGAGAAGGCACCATCAAAGTACATCAGCCACTCTTTGCTTGCTTCTTTGATGGGGATGCTCGTTTCTGGAATTTCTTCATCTAGTGTTGGCGTCCACTCTGCTATGAACTCTGCCAATGCTCTGCTTTGGATAGTTGAGGTGCTTTCAAACTTGAGGCCAAAGCTTGACAGTTCCAGTGCCCACTCAACAATCCTGCCTGTTGCTTCTGGATTCTGCAGTATCCTCTTCAGCGGAAAGCAAGTGACAACTGTGATCTCATGCGCTTGGAAGTAATGGCGCAGCTTTCTCGAGGCCATGAGGAGGCCGAAAAGCAACTTCTGCACACCAGAGTACCTTGACCTAGCCCCCTGCAGGAGGGAGCTGACAAAGTAAACTGGGCGTTGCACCATCTTCTTCTGTATCTCCTCTTGCGTCTGCGCAGATCCATCCTTGTCGGGACCAGAGCTTGTCGGGGAAGCCCCTTGCTTGTCGCTGGATGCACTTGTCGCGGTTGCTGGCTCATCATCTGCCTCCCTCTCCGCTACTAACGCAGCACTAACCACTTGATTGGTTGCCACTAGGTACAGCAGCAGCTTCTCTTGTGGTTTAGGTGTGACAAGTATTGGAGTGGAGGACAGGTACCTCTTCAAGTCTTGCAGCGCGGCCTCCGCTTCCGGAGTCCATTTCATTGGACCCGCCTTTTTCAAAATTTTGAAAAACGGTAGGGCGCGCCCAGCTGACTTAGAGATGAACCTGCTGAGAGCAGCCACGCAACCGGCAAGTCTCCGTACATCCTTGACGCGTTTTGGTGCTTCAATCTGCTCAATGGCCTTGATCTTGTCGGGATTGGCTTCAATCCCCCTCTGAGACACGAAGAACCCGAGAAGCTTGCCGGAAGGGACTCCAAACACACACTTCTCGGGGTTGAGCTTGAGCTGGATCTTGCGCAGATTCGCAAAGGTCTTTTCTAAATCTTGAATCAGGGTTGCCCTGTCTTTGCTCTTGACCACTATGTCATCCATGTAGGCTTCCACATTTCTGTGTATTTGTGGCTCAAAAGCTGTGTGGACTACCCTTGCAAATGTTGAACCAGCATTCTTCAAACCAAAGGGCATCTGTATGAAACAGTACGTGCCACATGGAGTGATGAATGCGGTCTTCTCCTCATCCTCTTCCGCCATGAAGATCTGATGATATCCTGAGTATGCGTCAAGAAATGAAAGCAAATCACATCCGGCCATGGAGTCAACAATCTGGTCAATGCGCGGCAAGGGAAATGGGTCTTTGGGACAAGCTTTATTCACATCGGTGAAGTCGATACAAAGCCTCCATTTTCCGTTTGCCTTATGCACGACTACTGGATTGGCCAACCACGTAGGATGGAGCACTCCTCTGACAAGGCCTGCTGCTTCCAACTTCTTGATCTCTTCTGCTATGAATTCTTGGCGCTCCACTGCTTGTTTCCTGACTTTCTGCTTGACGGGCCGCGCGTGAAGACAGACGGCAAGCTTGTGCTCAATTACTTTCCTGGGAACACCGGGGATGTCAGACGGTTGACATGCAAACACGTCGACGTTCGCCCGCAGGAAAGCAACGAGCGCGCTTTCCTATTTAGGGTCAAGCGTGGCACTGATGGTGAAGGTACCACCAGTGTCGTCCTCCTTGGCGGGCACCTTCTTGGTCTCTGGCGGAGCTGCCATCGTCTTCTTACACTTGCCATTGGAGCTCGATGGTGCGTCCTCAACGGTAGTGCAGCACTCCGAAGAGGTGCGCTTGCCGGAGTGGGCATCAGAGCTCTTGCCGGACTTGGTCTTCTTCTTCCCCCCCAGGAGCTTCAGCGACAAGTGTCTTGCGATCTATTGCGGCTGCTGCTTCCCGGTAGATCTTGTCGGTGCAGATAAGGGCATCCTTCTTGTCGCCAGGGACAGAGATGATGCTTATCGGGCCTGGCATCTTCAGCATGTTGTAGGCGTAATGAGAGGCCGCCATGAACTTGGCGAGCGCTGGACGGCCGAGGATCCCATTGTAAGGCAATGGAAAATCGGCAACGTCAAAAGTGACCCTCTCAGTCCTGAAGTTCAGCTCGCCCCCAAATGTTACTGGCAACGTGATCTTCCCTTTTGGCTTGCTCCTTCCCGGGTTGATCCCTTGGAACGTGCCGGTCTCTTGGAGCTCGCTGTCAGGGATCTGGAGTTTCTGGAGTACAGCGGAGGAGATCAGGTTCAAGCCGGCCCCGCCGTCAACTAACATCTTAGTGACTTTGAGGTTGCGGATAGTTGGCGAAACCAACATCAGCAAGCACCCGACCGCAGTTGTGCGATCAGGGTGGTCCTCAATATCAATGATGATAGGCGTGCTGGACCATTTCAGAAGCTTGTGCGATTCGACAGGTGGTTCTGCTGCATTAACTTCCCGCACCCACTGTTTGAGTTGGCGATGAGAAGCATGCAGAGAAGCACCGCCATCAACGCACAAGACCTCTGTGGCTTTCTGAAACTCTTACTCACTGGTCTCAACATCCTCCATGTCTTCGTCGTCGTCGTCTTCATCCTTGTCGCGGCCGCGGGGAGGTCTATCTCCTTGCCGCTGCTTGGCCTTGCCGCGGCGTCCTCCCCGGCCGTTGAATGTCCGCTTCTTGCCGGATCCTCCATCACCTCCTTGGGCCTTCTCCTTGTCGCGTCGCTCGTATTCAGCCTTTTGCTGCTCAACAAGCTGCTCGACCCTCTTGCAGTTCTGGAGGTCGTGGCCCTTGGTCCGGTGGATCTTGCAGTACTGCTTGTCGGTGCCGTCCTGCTTGTCGGCGGCCGCCACAGCCTGGCAGTTGGTGCATGCGGCAGTCTCCTTGCCGGAGTCACCAACCTTGGCCTTTTCGGCGCCACCTCCGTTGCCGGACTGCTCAACGACTAGCACTTCTTTGTTTTTCTTCTTCCTGTTGTTCCGCCGCCGGTTTTTCTTTGCCGGGGCAGCATCTTCACTGTCAGATCCCCCTGCTCCAGTATCCTCTCCGGGGAGTTTCCTTCCCTCCTCAGCACGTGCGCACTTGTCGGCCAGGGCATAAAGCTCACTGACGTCTCTGATCTTGCACATCGCCATCTCCTCCCGCATTCTGCGGTTACGCACGTTCTGATGGAATGCGCTGATGACCGCGGCAGGGTGGACGTCTGGGATGTTGTGCTGTACACGGCTGAATCTCTGGATATACTTGCGCAGGGGTTCTCCTTCCTTCTGGGCGAGCAGGTGAAGGTCACTTTCCTGGCCATGAGGTTTGTGGCCGCCTGTAAAGGCGCCGACAAACTGATGGCATAGGTCTGCCCAAGAAGAAATGGAGTTGTCCCACAAGTGCATGAGCCAGGATCTGACGTTGGGTTTGAGTACCAGCGGGAAGTAGTTGGCAAGGATCTTGTCGTCTCGTCCCCCGGCAGCTTGCACCGCGATGGTGTAGATGCTGAGGAACTCCGACGGATGCGTCTTGCCGTCGTACTTCTCTGGTACATCTGGCTTGAAATTCTTCATGCTGGGCCACTGGACTTGCCGCAGCTCACGGGTAAACGCAGGACAACCTACCGCGTACGGCAAGTCGCCTGGTCCCCCTGGCGCATGCATGTCGACAGCGGGCCCAGCACGCTGGTCTGATTGGCGCCGCGCTTCTCTTCGGCGCTCGATGCGAGTACGAGCGTCTTCTTGTTGTCGCTCGTGGAGAACTTGGCGCTGATCGTGACAAGCTCGTGGATTTGATGACGCGGTGGAGTCGTCGTCGATGTTGATCCGGCGAGTCGGCGATTTTGGCCTTTGGGGCGGAGAGTGCACGGTGGTTGCACCCCCACCGGTCTTGTCGCCATCGGCCCGCGCCTGGCTGACTTGCCGTGGCTGCGATGTGCTCGGTTGCCGCGGAGTGTCGCCGTTGGCGAAGGCGATGAGACTCTGGATGGTGGCCCTCCAGTCGTCGGCCTTGTCCGCCGCTGTAGGGAAGTCTAGGAGCAGCTGAGCTCGTGCCAAAGCTTTTGCTGGAGTGGCGGGTAGCCGTGGCGAACGGTGCGAGGAGCGGGATATGCTCGGACTTCTAACTACGTTAGAAGGAGCAGTATCCCATCCAGGCGACCGTGCCTTGCTCGTGCCGGCATGTTGGCGTGCATGCGGGTCTTGAGCGTTCCGGGACCCACCAGCTTGGTCTTGACCCAGCAAGCGTATGGAACCGTGAGTACCATGACGCTGCCGGTCCCACGCCTCCTGAGATGGGCGCGGTGCATGCACGGACGCCGAGGTCTTGGAGTGCGCCCGGTCGTCGTGGGAGCCGGCTACGCCTTCGATGGGCAGCGCGGCCTTGTCCTTGGACCTGGCAGCACCGTGAGTTCCCTCGTCGACGTCCGTTCTTCCGCCGGCGTCTACCCCACCAGCCGTTGGCTCCGGCGGTGGTGGGATCGACGCAGACGGTCCAGCTGCCTCCTAAGCCTTCTTATTCGGTGGCATGTTGATGAAGATGATGAAGATCTAGCTCGTGTGGATGCCGGATCAGGTTCACACAATCTCGACGCACCCCCTACCTGGCGCGCCAAAGATGTCGGGGAAACTGATCCACCCACGAACACCTATGGGGACAGAACCCCTTTTCGGTACGGCAGGGGGCGGAGATCGCACGAAGAGCAGATCGAGGCGACGCACACGAGCAGTTTACCCAGGTTCGGGCCGAACGGATGCGTAAAACCCTACTCCTGCTTTGGTTTGTATTGAGTTCTTGCTCGGGAGCGCTGAGAGCTACAGTACACTTCAGCAGCTAACGAGACCGAGTGTGGGAGTGTTCGAATCTCTACCCCCCCCTACGTTGCACATGGGCCTCCTTTTATATGCTCAAGGGGTCACCGACAGGTGGCAACACAGTTGAGGGTAAAAATGGAAAAAGGGTTGTAGTTGGTACAGTGCTTTATACCTAATCCTGACGGCAGGGGACAAGGGCATTAAATGCCCATCGCCGTCGCCCAAACAGTGCAAAAAGGGCCGTCAGGGGCGCCATCGTTCGCCACGACGGCAGCCTTGTCAGCGCCGCTTGCCACCGCGTACCCCTGGCTGCACAGCCTTCCGCCACGTGCGTCTGGAAGGGTCCCAGAGCGACACGTGGGTGGATGTGCTGGAGCGCGGGTACTGAGTGGAAGCTTGCCGCGGCAAGCGCCTTGCCGCGGTCTCTATCTTGTCGCTTCTGGGAGCTTGTCGCTACGCGTGGTGCGTCGCGGCAAGTTTCTTGAGATGCCTTGGTTGGCCTTCCCGGCAAGCTCCTCTTGCCAGGGTCTTGCGCCGTGAGTTGTCTTGTGCCTTGAGTGGCCTTCCCGGCAAGCTGATGGGCCTCGAATCCCTCGCTGGTTACCCCAAGTGGAAGGTGTAAGATGCAGTAAGTAGAAGTGTTTTCCCCTAGCAAAGATGCCAAGGATCGAATCCCTAGAGACTCCTAGGTTCAACAAGTAGGTGTCAACTGCTAACGGCGCAATTAGCAATCAACGTGGACCTGCACACAAATACAAATAACTTTGCTCCCAACGAGTACAGAGAGGTTGTCAATCCCTCCGGCCTTGTAGTTCACAAAGGGTTAAAAGCAATGATAGTAGTGATAGATAGTTTTTGCAACAGTAAGTAAATAGCGAAAAGTAAATAGTGGATGTGATCAATGATGGTAATATGGACCGGAGTCTCATGATGTTCACTAGTGATGTCTCTCTCCCAAAAGACGATAAAACAGCTATGTGAGGTAACAAATTACAGCTTGGCAATTGACAGGACCACGAACGCAAACCAATGCTGACTACATTGCAAGAAAGGTTGAGGTTCAAAGCATGGGCGGTACGCCAAAGTAAGTAGACCGAAATCCATCAATATCTACTACTAATCATCCACCTTGAGATATCTATCCAGAACATCTCGCTGGTATTAAGTTGCGAGTCCCACCCATAGTGTAAACTCAATGCAACAGACAACTCCATTAAAAGAACTTTGCGTAAAGTAAACAATCCTTGCACCCGCGGGCACAAGCACCGTTGTTTTCCCCCTTGTGGCAACATCACATCCCCTAGACTCATGTTTCTGTCACTCAAGCTAGTCATCGAGGGGCATGAACCCACAATCGAGCATAACGTTCCCTCTTGGAGTCACTACCTACTACTCGGCCAAAGCAATAAATAACAACGGAGAACATGCAAGAATTACTTATGAACTAAAATATAAAAGAGGTGAATAAAATATATTACTCAAGATCAATCTGAACATAATATCATAATCCATCAGATCCCAGCAAACTCAACATAGCAACAGCATAAGGATTACATAGGTGCCTCGATCATGTAGGGCAGCTCACGAGGACTAATTAGTGAAGCACAAGGACGGGAGGAGAACATCACATAGCTACTAGTCGTGGACTCATGGTCCAAGGGAAACTACTCACGAGTCATCCGGGAGGTGTCCATGGTGGTGGAGAAGCTCCCGGTGGTGATCCTCCCCTCCGGCAGGGTGCCGGGAAGAGTTCTCCTGGTGCTCCCGATCTTGGAAGCGGCGGCGGCGACGGAACAGAGATGGGATCGCGAAAAGAGTTCCTGTTCTGAGGGTTTCGGTTGGTCCTTTAAATATATGCCAAAGTAGGGCATCGGGGGAGCCTCGGGGGGCCCAGGCGCCCCCCCGACGCGGCCCGGGGGG
>LR738714.1:126686142-126757074 GCA_902687465.1 Secale cereale
AACGTGAAAACCTGAAATACAAAAACAGCCGAAAACAGAAACTGGCACTGGGGTGCACTGGATTAGTAAGTTAGTCCAAATATGATCAAAAGTGTATGGAAGTGTATGAATATCATAGCAATATCACCCAAAAGTGGCATGGAGCAAGCAGAAATTATAGATACGTTTTGGACGTATCAACATCCCCAAGCTTAATTCCTGCTCGTCCTCGAGTAGGTAAATGATAACAAGAATAATTTCTGTGGTGACATGCTATTAACCATATAGGACTTTCTCATAGTCATATGACAAAAGCTTACTGAGACAATGATTCTAAAGTAATTAAGTTGTCTCAAGAGAAAATCACAAATGACTGAAAGTTTTACAACATGAAACTGAAACATCAAAAAGATTTGCAATGAACATGATGTGCAAATATGACAAAGTGATATCTAGCTTGCCCCCTTTAGTGATGCAAAACATAAATGCAAGGGCACCTTCAAGGTTTAAGTGATGACTAAATACAATCATTTCAGAATAAACGATATCACAATCATGCAAAAGACAATGCTACTTTGGTACAATGCACATTACACTCAGAATGACAATCATGCTCTCAGTAGTTGGTGCTTCAACATAAAGGTAAAAGAAAGGTTAGGTGCTAAAGCTTTTTATTTTGAAAACATGAAAGCAATTGTGTCAACGGTAGTAGTACTTCATATGTGCCATGCATAAAACATCCTATAAGTTGCAAGCCTCATGCATCGAATACCAATAGTGCTCGCTCCTTGTCCTAATTAGCTCGGATCCCCATGGGTTATCATTGCATTACATATGTTTTAACCAAGTGTCACAAAGGGGTACCTCTATGCCACCTGTACAAAGGTCCAAGGAGATAGATCGCATTTGATTTCTCGTTTTTGATAGATCTCAACTTGAGGACATCCATACCGGGACAACATAGAAAATAGATGATGGACTCCTCTTTAATGCATAAGCATATTCTCATAAGAGATTGAGGATTAAGGTCCAAGCTAAAACTTCCACCATGATGCATGGCTTTGGTTGGCGGCCCAATGTTCTTCTCTAACAATATGCATATTAATTCAACCCACGGTAAATCACCCTTACTTCAGACAAGACGAACATGCATAGCAACTCACATGACATTCAACAAAAGTGTGACAGTTGATGGCGTCCCCAGAAACATGGTTACCGCTCAACAAGCAACTTATAAGAAATAAGATACATATGCAACATATTCTTTACCACAATAGTTTTTAGGCTACTTTCCCATGAGCTATGTATTGCATGGTTAGTTTGCTTAGTACAGGTGGATGTTAGCAAAAGACTGGGAGCGACCAACTAAGAGAGAAATGACGGTCATAATCATGCAGAGCGACAAAGCAATATTGAATCAGGCATGGTAGTTATATCGCTACTTAGAAACAAAAGATCATCAAGGCTTGACAGACTTTCTTTACAGTCTTGAATATGCGTGAGCATACGCCAAGTCAATCAAAATAAATTCTCGAAGGAAGATATTACTAAACCATACCACATCATAGGCAAACAAACCAAGTTGGTACTCCAATAACACATTGGGAACCCCCCAGCTATTTAAGATTAACCAAAAGAAAACCTGAACTACTAAGCACCATCATGAAAGTAGCATCTTTATCATAGACACATTAACCCATGCAACGGAAGCAAACTCTCTTAATAAGGTGAGCATGGTAATTAAAGAGAGTTCAAGCAACCAACTAAATAAAAGCTCTTGGAAAGATAAGCATGAATACTAAGAGCAGAGTACGATAGTAGCTATTAAAAGACAAATAACACACACAACATAGATAGACATGAAAATTCTATGTAATGTTCTAGGTGGAGGTGGAGCGTGTTTCTCTCCCACATAAAGGAATGCTGGGTTCCGACTCGTTATGAAAAACTAAAAAGAAAACTAAAAGCAAGATGCTCCAAGCATAGCACATAACACATGAAGTGATAAAAATATAGCGAAACGAAAGACGAACTGATAGTGTTGATGGAGAAGGGGATGCACGGGGGCATCCCCAAGCTTAGACGCTTGAGTCTCCTTTAATATTTCTTGGGGGTGCACGGGGACATCCCCAAGCTTGAGCGCTTGACACTCCTGAATCTTTTTATCATCTTCCCTCGCACACTTGAAAACTCCCTTCATACATAACTCATCATAATCTGATTAGCGAGGTTAGTACCCTTAATAAAATAATTATACCTTGCTGGAAATAAGGATATTCTTGAAGTTCTACTGTTTCTCAAGATTGCCAAAAGGTTTTTGCAAACAAAAAGCAAATTCTCAATTTGCAAAGTGAAGGTAAGGCAAAACAGGACAGAATCTGTGAAAAACAGAACAGCAGGAAGTAATTGATCTGTTCGGGATACTTCTGCAACTCAAATCAAAAAACTCAGAACTGACGCACGAAAGAAAATTATATAGAGAACGCTGTGGAAAAAATTCAGACCAAAATGATGATCTGGTGATATTATACGAATTTTTCTATCCAAGGACAGAATCTGTTTCCTGGACAGCACCTCACAACTTTTGAACTTTCTAGCAATCGGAGGCTATACTTGGCACAAATATGAAAAGCAAAGATACAATGATGATGCTACAGCAGTAAACAACACCAAGACACAACAAAAGAAGAAATTTTATTCATGTGGGCTGCCTCCCAAAAGCGCTTTCTTTTATGCCTTTAAGCTAGGCATAATGCATAGATCAAGTTTTATCAAGAGTAAAAGAATCGCTAGCCCGTACAACGGACTCAAAAGGTAACTTGATCTTCTTACGAGGGAAGTGTTCCATCCCTTTCTTGAGAGGAAACTGAAATTTTATATTACCCTCTTTCATGTCAATGACAGCACCAACGGTGCGCAAAAAGGGACGTCCCAAAATAATTGGACATGAAGGATCACATTCAATATCCATAATAGTGAAATCAACGGGCACATAATTATCATTGACAACAATAAGAACATCGTCGACCCTCCCCAAAGGTTTCTTTATGGAAGAATCAACGAGAACATTACCAAAAGAACAAGAATCATAAGGTTTCAATTTAAGCATATCATATATCCTTTTGGGCATAACAGAGGTACTAGCACCAACATCACATAATCCATAACAAGAGAAGTCATTCAAATAAATTTTTATCATAGGATCCCAACCATCTTCTAGCTTTCTAGGTATGGAGGCTTCTACTCTAAGTTTCTCCTCCCTAGCTTTGATGAGAGCATTAGTGATATGCTCTGTGAAGGCAAGGTTAAGCGTGCTAGTGCGGGGATCTCTAGACATCTTGTGAAGGAAATCAATAACTTCGGTAAGAGTGCAATTATCAAAATCAAGGTCACGAGCATCAAGTAAAGTAGTAGTGGTGTCCTTAAGGTTCACTTGTTTGGTAGCTTCTATAGTCATAGCATCACCATTAATAGGTCCATTGGGACCAGGAGTACATTGGGTGCTAAGAGTGTGAACGTCCTCAATAACTTGGATAGTAGCAACAGTGTGGTGGGTAGGAAGGCTCTTAATTCTTTCCTCTTCCTCCCTTTCCCTAGCCCATCTTTCTTTTAGCTTAGCCATCATCCTAATATTTTCATTAATTTGTACTTGAGTAGCATTAATAGGGATGACTTCCCTCTCCTTAAGAGGAGAAGTTTCAATTTTTAGCAATTTTACCTCATTGGCTAAGTGGTCTACCTTAAAAGAAAGATCATCTAGTTTATGTAGTTTCTCTTCTACATTCTTATTAAAGGCTTTTTGGGTAGTGATGAAATCTCTAAGCATGGTCTCTAGTTCAGTATTGGAGTTCTTGGTACTAGGATAAGCATTGTTGTTCCCATAAGAGTTAGAGGGGAACGGTCTAGAATTGTTACCAAAGTTACTCCTATAAGCATTGTTGTTAAAATTGTTTCTAGAGATAAAATTCACATCTACTTGTTCTTGAGCAATCAAAAAATTTAAAGGAACATCACGAGGATCAACAGTAGATTGCTTCGAAAATAGAGACATGATCAAGTCAACTTTTTCATTGAGGGAGGAAATCTCCTCGATAGAGTTTACCTTCCTACCTGTTGGAGCGCGTTCGGTGTGCCATTGGGAATAGTTAGTCATCATCTCATCGAGAAGCTTTGTGGCAGCACCAAGTGTAGTTGACATAAAAGTTCCTCCCGCGGCCGAGTCTAACAAGTTCCGCGAGGTAAAGTTCAAGCCTGCATAAAAAGTTTGGATAACCATCCAAGTAGTCAAACCGTGAGTAGGGCAGTTCTTGATAAGAGACTTCATACGTTCCCAAGCTTGGGCAACGTGTTCATTATCCAATTGTTTAAAATTCATTATGTTACTTCTAAGTTGGATAATTTTAGCAGGTGGATAGTATTTTCCGATAAAAGCATCTTTGCACTTGTCCCATGAATCTATGCTTTCTAGGCAAAGACTGAAACCAAATTTTAGCTCCTCCTCTCAAGGAGAAAGGAAAAAGCTTAAGCTTAACAATATTACCATCTATTTCTTGGTACTTTTGCATATCACAAAGTTCAACAAAGTTGTTCAAGTGTAAAGCAGCATCATCTCCAGCACCGGAGAGTTGTTTTTTCATAACTAAGTTCAGTAAAGCAGGTTTAATTTCATATGAAGGTGCTGAAGTGGCAGGTGTAGTGATAGGTGTGCCGATAAAGTCATCGTTGTTGTGACTAGTGAAGTCACACAACTTGGTGTTCTCGGTGGAACCCATAGTAGCAAGCAAGCAAGATAACTATTTTTGTGATTTTCAATAAAAGGAACTAAAGCAAAAAATGAAAGATAAACTAACAAGACTAAAAAGCAAAGGTAAAAGATAGCATGCAACTCCCCTATCCTGAAGAGTGGAGTCCCCGGCAACGGCGCCAGAAAATACTCCTTGATGGGCCTCGAACCCCTCGTTGGTTACCCCAAGTGGAAGGTGTAAGATGCAGTAAGTAGAAGTGTTTTCCCCTAGCAAATATGCCAAGGATCGAATCCCCAGAGACTCCTAGGTTCAACAAGTAGGTGTCAACTGCTAACGGCGCAATTAGCAATCAACGTGGACCTGCACACAAATACAAATAACTTTGCTCCCAACGAGTACAGAGAGGTTGTCAATCCCTCCGGCCTTGTAGTTCACAAAGGGTTAAAAGCAATGATAGTAGTGATAGATAGTTTTTGCAATAGTAAGTAAATAGCGAAAAGTAAATAGTGAATGTGATCAATGATGGTAATAGGGAACGGAGTCTCATGATGTTCACTAGTGATGTCTCTCTCTCCCAAAAGACGATAAAACAGCTATGTGAGGTAACAAATTACAGCTGGGCAATTGACAGGACCACGAACGCAAACCAATGCTGACTACATTGCAAGAAAGGTTGAGGTTCAAAGCATGGGCGGTACGCCAAAGTAAGTAGACCGAAATCCATGAATATCTACTACTAATCATCCACCTTGAGATATCTATCCAGAACATCTCGCTCGTATTAAGTTGCGAGTCCCACCCATAGTGTAAACTCAATGCAACAGACAACTGCATTAAAAGAACTTTGCGTAAAGTAAACAATCCTTGCACCCGCGGGCACAAGCACCGTTGTTTTCCCCCTTGTGGCAACAACACATCCCCTAGACTCATGTTTCTATCACTCAAGCTAGTCATCGAGGGGCATGAACCCACAATCGAGCATAACGTTCCCTCTTGGAGTCACTACCTACTACTCGGCCAAAGCAATAAATAACAACGGAGAACATGCAAGAATTACTTATGAACTAAAATATAAAAGAGGTGAATCAAATATATTACTCAAGATCAATCTGAACATAATCTCATAATCCATCGGATCCCAGCAAACTCAACATAGCAACAGCATAAGGATTACATAGGTGCCTCGATCATGTAGGGCAGCTCACGAGGACTAATTAGTGAAGCACAAGAACGGGAGGAGAACATCACATAGCTACTGGTCATGGACTCATGGTCCAAGGGAGACTACTCACGAGTCATCCGGGAGGCGTCCATGGTGGTGGAGAAGCTCCCGGTGGTGATCCTCCCTTCCAGCAGGGTGCCGGGAAGAGTTCTCCTGGTGCTCCCGATCTTGGAAGCGGCGGCGGCGGCGGAACCGAGATGGGATCGCGAAAAGAGTTCCTGTTCTGAGGGTTTCGGAGGGTCCTTTAAATATATGCCAAAGTAGGGCATCGGGGGAGCCTCGGGGGGCCCAGGCGCCCCCTCGGCGCGGCCCAGGGGGGGCACGCCCACAGGGCGCCTGGAGCCCTTGTGGCCCCCCCAGGCTGCCGTTTGGACGGAGTGTTGTTTCCGGAATGCAGATTTTTTATATAATTTTTCTGGATTTTTCTGGGCAGTTCTCGAAACGTGAAAACCTGAAATACAAAAACAGCCGAAAACAGAAACTGGCACTGGGGTGCACTAGATTAGTAAGTTAGTCCAAATATGATCAAAAGTGTATGGAAGTGTATGAATATCATAGCAATATCACCCAAAAGTGGCATGGAGCAAGCAGAAATTATAGATACGTTTTGGACGTATCACAAGCTCCTCGTGCCGGGGCCTTGTCTCCTTGGCTTGAATACTTTGTTCTTGAATGGCTCCAAAGGAACCACGGAGGTCCTTGGTGGTCACCCAGCAAGCCTTGCCGCGGGACGCTGCGACTGCCCGTGCACAAGTTCGGATACTAGGGTACCCCTACTTTAGTACACCGACAGATATGGCCAAAAAGATGTGATGAATGATATATGTGATGTATGAGATTGATCATGTTCTTGTAATAGGAATCACGACTTGCATGTCGATGAGAATGACAACCGGCAGGAGCCATAGGAGTTGTCTTATTTATTGTATGACCTGCATGTCACTGAATAATGCCATGTAATTACTTTACTTTATTGCTAAACATTAGCCATAGTAGTAGAAGTAATATTTGGCGAGATGACTTCATGAAGACACAATGATGGAGATCATGGTGTCATGCCGGTGAAAAAGATGATCATGGAGCCCCGGAGATGAAGATCAAAGGAGAAAAATGATATTGGCCATATCATGTCACTTTATTTGATTGCATGTGATGTTTATCATGTTTATGCATCTTATTTTCTTAGAACGACGGTAGTAAATAAGATGATCTCTCAATAAAATTTCAAGAATTGTGTTCCCCCTAACTGTGCACCGTTGCTAAGGATCGTTGTTCCGAAGCACCACGTGATGATCGGGTGTGATAGGCTCTAACGTTCGCATACAACGGGTGTAAGCCAGATTTACACATGCAATACACTTAGGGTTCACTTGACGAGCCTGGCATGTACAGACATGGCCTCAGAACACGGAAGACCAAAAGGTCGAACATGAGTCGTATCCAAGATACGATCAACATGAAGATGTTCACCGTTGATGACTAGTCCATCTCACGTGATGATCGGACACGGCTTAGTCGATTCGGATCATGTTTCACTTAGATGACTAGAGAGATGTCTATCTGAGTGAGAGTTCATTAAATTTGATTAGATGAACTTAATTGTCATGAACTTAGTCTAAGTTGTTTACAATATGTCTTGTAGATCAAATGGCCCACGCTCATGTCACCCTCAACTTCAACGCGTTCCTAGAGAAATCCAAGCTGAAAGACGACGGTAGCAACTATACGGATTCGGTCCGTAACCTGAGGATCATCCTTATAGCTGCCAAGAAAACTTATGTCCTAGAAGTACCGCTAGGTGACGCTCCCGTCCCGGCAAACTAAGATGTTATGAACACTTGGCAGTCGCGTTGTGATGATTACTCCCTGGTTGAGTGCGGCATGCTCTACAGCTTAGAATCGGGGCTCCAAAAGCGTTTTGAGCACCACGGAGCATATGAGATGTTCCAAGGGCTAAAAATGGTTTACCAAGCTCATGCCTGAGTTGAGAGATATGACGTCTCTAACGCATTCTACAGTTGTAAGATGGAGGAGAATATTTCTGTCAACGAGCACATACTCAAATTGTCTGGGTTGCACAATCGCTTGTCTCAGTTGGGAATGAATCTCCCAGACGAAGCGGTCGTTGACAGAATCCTTCAGTCGCTCCCACCTAGCTACAAGAGCTTTGTGTTGAACTTCAATATGCAAGGGATGGAGAAGTCCATTCCCGAAGTGTATTCAATGCTGAAATCAGCGGAGGTGGAGATCAAGAAAGAGCATCAAGTGTTGATGGTGAATAAAAACCACTAAGTTCAAGAAAGGCAAGGGTAAGAAGAACTTCAAGAAGGACGGCAAAGGAGTTGCCACACCCGGTAAGCCAGTTGCCAAGGAGAAGCCAAAGAATGGACCCAAGCCTGAGACTGAGTGCTTTTATTGCAAGGGAACGGGTCACTGGAAGCGGAACTGCCCCAAATACTTAGCAGATAAGAAGGCCGGCAACGTCAAAGGTATATATGATATACATGTTATTGATGTGTACCTTACAGCGCTTGTAGTAGCTCCTGGGTATTTGATACCGGTGTAGTTGCTCACATTTGTAACTCAAAGCAGGAGCTGCGGAATAAGCGGAGACTGGCGAAGGACGAGGTGACGATGCGCGTCAGGAATGGTTCCAAGGTCGATGTGACCGCCGTCGGCACGCTACCTCTGCATCTACCTTTGGGATTAGTTTTAAACCTCAATAATTGTTATTTAGTACCAGCTTTGAGCATGAACATTGTATCTGGATCTCGTTTAATGCGAGATGGATACTCATTTAAATCCGAGAATAATGGTTGTTCTATTTATATGAGAGATATGTTTTATGGTCATGCCCCGCTGGTCAATGGTTTATTCTTGATGAATCTCGAACGTGATGTTACACATATTCATAGTGTGAATGCCAAAAGATGTAAAGTTGATAATGATAGTCCCACATACTTGTGGCATTGCCGCCTTGTTCATGTTGGTGTCAAACTTATGAAGAAGCTCCATGCAGATGGACTTCTAGAGTCGCTTGATTATGAATCATTTGACACGTGCGAACCATGCCTCTTGGGCAAGATGACCAAGACTCCGTTCCCCGAACAATGGAGCGAGCGACCAACTTATTGGAAATCATACATACCGATGTGTGCGGTCCAATGAGTGTTGAAGCTCGCGGAGGCTATTGTTATGTTCTCACCCTCACAGGTGACTTGAGTAGATATGGGTATGTCTACTTAATGAAACACAAGTCTAAGACCTTTGAAAAGTTCAAGGAATTTCAGAATGAGGTTGAGAATCAATGTGACAGAAAAATAAAGTTCTTACGATTGGATCGTGGGGGTGAATGTTTAAGTCATGAATTTGGCACACACCTAAGTAACTGTGGAATTGTTTCACAATTGACACCACCCGGAACACCTCAGCATAATGGTGTGTCCGAATGTCAAAATCGTACTCTGTTGGACATGGTGCGATCTATGATGTCTCTCACCGACTTACCGCTATCTTTTTGGGGTTATGCTTTAGAGACTGCCGCATTCACTTTGAATAGGGCTCCCTCAATATCCGTTGAGACGACACCGTATGAACTTTGGTTTGGCAAGAAACCTAAGCTGTCGTTTCTGAAAGTTTGGGGTTGCGATGTTTATGTCAAGAAACTTCAAACTGAAAAGCTCGAACCTAAATCGGAAAAATGCGTCTTCATAGGATGCCCAAAGGAAACGATTGGGTACACCTTCTACCTCAGATCCGAAGGCAAGGTCTTCGTTGCCAAGAATGGATCCTTTCTGGAGATAGAGTTTCTCTCGAAGGAAGTGAGTGGAAGGAAAGTAGAACTTGATGAGGTGACAGTCACCCCTTCCAAACCGGAAAGTAGCACAACACAGAAAATTGTTCCTGAGGTGCCTGCACCGACTAGGGAGGAAGTTAATGATGATGATCATGAAGATTCAGATCAAGTTACTACTGAACTTCGAAGGTCCACAAGGACACGTTCTGCACCAGAGTGGTACGGCAACCCTTTCATGGAGATCATGTTGTTAGACAACGGTGAACCTTCGAACTATGAAGAAGCGATGGCGGGCCCGGATTCCAACAAATGGCTTGAAGCCATGAAATCCGAGATAGGATCCATGTATGAAAACAAAGTATGGACTTTGGTGGACTTGCCCGATGATCGGCACGCCATAGAAAATAAATGGATATTTAAGAAGAAGACTAACGAGGATGGTAATGTGACCATCTATAAAGCTCGGCTTGTCGCTAAAGGTTATCGACAAGTTCAAGGGATTGACTACGACGAGATTTTCTCTCCCGTAGCGATGCTGAAGTCCGTCCGAATCATGTTGGCAATTGCCGCATTCTATGATTATGAGATATGGCAAATGGATGTCAAAAGGCATTCCTTAATGGCTTCCTCAAGGAAGAGCTGTATATGATGCAGCCGGAAGGTTTTGTGGATCCTAAGAATGCTAACAAGGTATGCAAGCTCCAGCGCTCGATCTATGGGATGGTGCAAGCATCTCGGAGTTGGAATATTCGCTTTAATGATGTGATCAAAGCGTTTGGTTTTATATAGACTTGGGGAGAAGCCTGTATTTACAAGAAAGTGAGTGGGAGCTCTGTAGCATTTCTCATATTATATGTGGATGACATATTGCTGATGGGAAATGATGTAGAATTCTTGGAGAGCATAAAGGCCTACTTGAATAAGAGTTTTTCAATGAAGGACCTTGGAGAAGCTGCTTACATATTAGGCATCAAGATCTATAGAGATAGATCAAGACGCCTCATTGGTCTTTCACAAAGCACATACCTTGATAAGATATTGAAGAAGTTCAATATGTATCAGTCCAAGAAAGGGTTCTTGCCTGTTTTGCGAGGTATGAGATTGAGCATGGCTCAATCCCCGACCACGGCAGAAGATAGAGAAAAGATGAGTGTCATCCCTTATGCCTCAGCCATAGGTTCTATTATGTATGCCATGCTGTGTACCAGACCCGATGTGAATCTTGCCATAAGTTTGGTAGGGAGGTACCAAAGTGATCCCGATATGGAACACTGGACATCGGTCAAGAACATCCTGAAGTACCTGAAAAGGACTAAGGATATGCTTCTCGTTTATGGAGGTGACGAAGAGCTCGTCGTAAAGGGTTATGTCGATGCTAGCTTCGACACAGATCTGGATGACTCCAAGTCACAAACCGGATACGTGTATATTTTGAATGGTGGGGCAGTCAGCTGGTGCAGTTGCAAGCAGAGCGTCGTGGCGCATTCTACATGTGAAGCGGAGTACATAGCTTCTTGCAAAGCAGCGCATGAAGGAGTCTGGATGAAGGAGTTCATCACCAACCTAGGAGTCATTCCAAGCGCGTCGGGCCCGATGACTCTCTTCTGTGACAAAACTGGAGCTATTGCCATTGCCAAGGAGCCCAGGTTTCACAAGAAGACCAAGCACATCAAGCGCCGTTTCAACTCCATCCGGAATTATGTTCAAGATGGAGACATAGATATTTGTAAAGTGCATACGGATCTGAATGTCGCAGATCCATTGACTAAACCTCTTCCACGAGGAAAACATGATCAACACCAAAACTCTATGGGTGTTCGATTCATCACAATGTAACTAGATTATTGACTCTAGTGCAAGTGGGAGACTATTGGAAATATGCCCTAGAGGCAATAATAAAATGGTTATTATTGTATTTCCTTGTTCTTGATAATTGTCTATTATTTATGCTTGAATTGTATTATCCGGAAACAGTGATACATGTGTGAATACATAGACCACAACGTGTCCGTGGTAAAGCCTCTAGTTACTAGCTCGTTGATCAACAGATGGTCACGGTTTCCTGACCATGGACATTGGATGTCATTGATAACGGGATCACATCATTAGGAGAATGATGTGATGGACAAGACCCAATCCTAAGCCTAGCACAAGATTGTGTAGTTCGTAATGCTAAAGCTTTTCCACTGTCAAGTATCTTTTCCTTAGACCATGAGGTTGTGCAACTCCCGGATACCGTAGGAATACTTTGGGTGTACCAAACGTCACAACATAACTGGGTGGCTATAAAGGTACGCAACGAGTATCTCTGAAAGTATCTGTCGAGTTGGCACGAACCGAGACTGGGATTTGTCACTCCGTATGACGGAGAGGTATCTCTGGGCCCACTCGGTAAGACATCGTCATAATGAGCTCAATGTGACTAAGGAGTTGGTCACATGATGATGTATTACGGAACGAGTAAAGAGACTTGCCATGACGAGATTGAACAAGGTATCGGTATACCGACGATCGAATCTCGGGCAAGTACGATACCGATAGACAAAGGGAATTGCATACGGGATTGAGTGAATCCTTGACATCGTGGTTCATCCGATGAGATCATCGAGGAGCATGTGGGAACCAACATGGGTATCCAGATCCCGTTGTTGGTTATTGACTGGAGAGTCGTCTCGGTCATGTCTACGTGTCTCCCAAACCCGTAGGGTCTACACACTTAAGGTTCGGTGATGCTAGGGTTGTAGAGATATATGCACATGGTAACCCGAATGTTGTTCGGCGTCCCGGATGAGATCCTGGACGTCACGAGGAGTTCCGGAATGGCCCGGAGGTAAAGAATTATATATAGGAAGTCCAGTTTCGGCCATCGGAAGAGTTCCAGGGGTCACCGATAGTGTACCGGGACCACCGGAAGGGTCCCGGGGGTCCACCGGGTGGGGCCACCTCTCCCGGAGGGCCCCATGGGCCGTAGGGAGAGGGGAACCAGCCCATAGTGGGCTGGCGCACCCCCCTTGGGCCTCCCCATGTGCCTAGGGTTGGGAACCCTGGGGGTGGGGGGCGCCCCCCTTGCCTTGGGGGGCAAGCCTCCCCCTTGGCCGCCCCCCCTAGGAGATTGCATCTCCTAGGGCCGGCGCCCCCTTGGCCCCTATATATAGTGGGGGGGAGAGAGGGCAGCCGCACCCTTGCTCCTGGCGCCTCCCTCCCCCCTGTTACACATCTCCCTCCTCCTGCAGGTGCTTGGCGAAGCCCTGTATAATTTCCGTTGCATCCACCACCACGCCGTCGTGCTGCTGGATCTCCATCAACCTCTCCTCCCCCCTTGCTGGATTAAGAAGGAGGAGACGTCGCTGCACCGTACGTGTGTTGAACGCGGAGGTGCCGTCCGTTTGGCGCTGGGATCATCGGTGATTTGGATCACGACGAGTACGACTCCATCATCCACGTTCTCTTGAACGCTTCCGCTCGCGATCTACAAAGGGTATGTAGATGCACTCTTTTCTCCTCGTTGCTAGATGACTCCTTAGATTGATCTTGGTGAAGCGTAGGAATTTTTTTGAATTCTGCTACGTTCCCCAACAGGTTTTACCTGTAGCATCGCCCATCCGGTCGTGGCCTGAGACGAGATACGCGCAGCTACTATCAGGGTGTCGACACACCGGGAGGTATTGCTGGACTTGTTTTACCATTGTCGAAATGTCTTGTGCACCGGGAATTCCGAGTCTGATCGGGCCTTCCCTAAGATAAGGGGTAATATTATTATTACTTCTGCTGATCGTGAGAGCTTGTGATGGGCTAAGTTGGGACACCCCTGCAGAGTTATGATCTTTCCAAAGCCGTGCCCGCGGTTATGTGGCAGATTGGAATTTGTTAATGTCCGGTTGTAGAAAACTTGTCAGAGGATCCGAAGTAAAACACACAACTGTGTGAGTAACCATGACTGTCCCTTTTCATGTTGAGAAGAGAACACGGTGGGGTTATGTTTGACTCGTAGGTAGTTCAAGATCTTTAGCGATCATTACTAGTTTCCGACCGTTTGCGTAGATGCTCATCTTATTCTTGTACTCGTAAGTTAGCCACCATATATTGCTTAGCCGCTGCTGCAACCTCACCACTTTACCTCCTCCTACCCATTAAGCTTTGCTAGTTTTGTTACCCATGGTTATGGGATCGCTGAGTCCTCGTGGCTCACAGATACTAAAACAACAGTTGCAGGTGCAGGTTTCTGACAACTTGACGTGAGAGCGATGTCCTTTGTGTTGGAGTTCTTTCTTTCTTCTTCCTCGTCAGTCTTGGGTTAGGTTCCAGGTCGGCAGCCTGGGATAGCAGATGGATGTCGTTGTGCTTTTCATGTTTGCATCCGTAGTCGGATGCCTTGTATTGATGTTGATGTATTCATGTGACTTGTATGGATTGTTGTATCCCCCCATGTATGTATGTATTGGTACGATGTAATGATACCCATCTTGCTAAGCGCCCGAAATGCGGTTGTGCCCCAATCACGTAAGTGTCACGTGACCGGGATAGAATCGCATCTTGGGCCTGACATCATCATCGCCCTCACCATGAGTTGTGAGTAGTTTACCACAAACCTTCGGGTCCATAGCTAGTATCTAGATGGCTTCTTCTCTCTCTTTAGATCTCAATACAAAGTTCTCCTCGGTCTTCGAGGAGATCTATTCGATGTAATCTCTTTTTGCGGTGTGTTTGTCGAGATCTGATGAATTGTGAGTTTATGATCAAGGTTATCTATGAAAGATATTTGGTTCTTCTCTGAACTTTTTATGTGTGCTCATAATATCCTTGCATGTCTCTTCGAATTATTGATTTGGTTTGGCCTACTAGATCTATAGTTCTTGCAATGGGAGAAGTGCTTGGCTTTGGGTTGAATCTTGCGGTGTCCTTTCCCAATGACAGTAGGGGTAGCAAGGCACGTATTGTATTGTTGCCATCGAGGATAAAAAGATGGGTTTTATATCATATTGCTTGAGTTTATCCCTCTACATCATGTCATCTTGCTTAAGGCGTTACTCTATTCATATGAACTCAATACACTAGATGCATGCTGGATAGCGGTCGATGTGTGGAGTAATAGTAGTAGATGCAGACAGGAGTCGGTCTACTTGTTTCGGACGTGATGCCTATATACAATGATCATGCTTAGATAGTCTCATAATTATTCGCTTTTCTATCAATTGCTCGACAGTAATTTGTTTACCCACCGTAGAATATCGCTATCATGAGAGAAGACACTAGAGAAAACTATGGGCCCCAGGTCTATTCTCAACATATCAATCTACATCTACTTTACTTTTCTCGCTTTTATTTGTTGTTTTATTAAACTAAAAATACCAAAAAATATAAACTATCATCTCTATCAGATCTCACTTTCGTAAGTGACCGTAAAGGGATTGACAACCCCTTATTGCGTTGGCTACGAAGTTCTTATTTGTTTGTGCAGGTGCGAGGGACTCGAGCTTGGTCTCCTACTGGATTGATACATTGGTTCTCAAAAACTGAGGGAAATACTTATGCTACTGTGCTGCATCTCCCTTTCCTGTTCGAGGGAATACAACGCAAGCTCAAGAGGTAGCAGCCATCAGCTATGGCGCCCAAGAAGAAGTCCGGTGCTTTTGCCCATCCATTCACCTCGAAGGCTCCGCCGCGTGCGGCCTCTAATGCCGTGGGTGACGCGGATGCGAGCCAAGACGTGAATGCTACTGGGTGATACGTCTCCAACGTATCTATAATTTTTGATTGTTCCATGCTATTATATATCATGTTTTGGATGTTTAATGGGCTTTATTATACACTTTTATATTAATTTTGGGACTAACTACTAACCCAAGGCCAGGTGCAAATTGCTGTTTTTTTTTTGCGTATTTCAGTGTTTCGCTGAAAAGGAATATCAAACGGAGTCCAAACGGAATGAAACCTTCGGGCGAGTTATTTTTGGAACAATATCTTCACGAGAGACTTGGAGTACAAGTCAGAGAAGAAACGAGGTGCCCACGAGGGGGAAGGACGCGCCTAGGGGGGTAGGCGCACCCCCACCCTCATGGGCCCCATGTTGCTCCACCGACTTACTTTTTCCTCATATATATACCCATATACCCTGAAAACATCGAGGAGCATGAAGAAACCCTAATTCCACCGCCGTAACCTTATGTTCCCGTGAGATCCCATCTTGGGGCCTGTTTCGGAGCTCCGCCGGAGGGGGCATCGATCACGGAGGGCTTCTACATCAACACCATAGCCTCTCCGATGGGTTGTGAGTAGTTTACGACAAACCTTCGGGTCCAGAGTTATTAGCTAGATGGCTTCTTCTCTCTCTTTGGATCTCAATACAAAGTTATCCTCGATCTATTCGATGTAATCTTTTTGCGGTGTGTTTGTCGAGATCCGATGAATTGTGGATTTATGATCAAGATTATCTGTGAACAATATTGGATTATTTTCTGAAATCTTTTATGTATGATTATAATATCCTTGCAAGTATCTTAGAATTATTGGTTTGGTTTGGCTTTGGGTTCAATCTTGCGGTGTCCTTTCCCAGTGGCAGTAGGGGCAGCAAGGTACGTATTGTATAGTTGCCATCGAGGATAAAAAGATGGGGTTTATATCATATTGCTTGAGTTTATCCCTCTACATCATGTCATCTTGCTTAAGGCGTTACTCTGTTCATATGAACTCAATACACTAGATGCATGCTGGATAGCGGTCGATGTGTGGAGTAATAGTAGTAGATGCAGGCAGGAGTCGGTCTACTTGTCTCGGACGTGATGCCTATATACAATGATCATGCCTAGATAGTCTCATAATTATTCGCTTTTATATCAATTGCTCGACAGTAATTTGTTTACCCACCGTAGAATATCGCTATCATGAGAGAAGCCACTAGAGAAAACCATGGCCCTCGGGTCTATTCTCAACATATCAATCTACATCTACTTTACTTTTACCGTTTTTATTTGATGTTCTATTAAACTAAAATTACCAAAAATATAAACTATCATCTCTATGAGATCTCACTTCCGTAAGTGACCGTAAAGGGATTGACAACCCCTTATCACGTTGGCTGCGAAGTTCTTATTTGTTTGTGCAAGTGCGAGGGACTCGTGCGTGGTATCCTACTGGATTGATACCTTGGTTCTCAAAAACTGAGGGAAATACTTACGCTACGGTGCTGCATCTCCCTTTCCTCTTCGAGGGAATACAACACAAGCTCAAGAGGTAGCAAGAAGCATTTCTGGCGCCGTTGCCGGGGAGGCTTACGCAAAATTCATATACCAAGTACCTATCACAAACCCTTATCCTTCGCATTACATTTATTTGCCTTTCGTTTTCCTCTCCCCCACTTCACTCTTGCCGTTTTATTTGCCCTTCTTACGCCGTGTGTTTATCGTTCGCTTGCTTCTTGTTTGCTTGTGTGTGTTGGATAGCTTGCTTGTCATTATGGCTAGTCCCTTATCCGCTCCTTTGTCTCCCGAGTTTGAAGTACTTCACTTCAAGCAGAAGCAAGGAGAAAATTTAAAAGATGCTTGGTTTAGGATAATGGAATCTTATCGAAAGTGCACCCTAGAGGTGAATTTTAGAATTTTGCTTCGCAATTTTTATGTTGGGTTGAACATGTCTCATAGACAACTCTTGGATTGCATTGCCAAAGGGAATTTTATCGAAGTTGATCCTAGTATCGCGCATGAAATTATAGAGGGAATAGTGGGAACACTATCTTCCCAAAAAGGGTCAAATTCAACCCCGGAAGGGACACAAGTTTTTGAGAAAATTTGCGAAGAAACAAAAATATTACAAAAGTCTCTTGAACCTCTTAAAAGTGTTAGTGGGAATCTCCACCGCATGAATATGTTGATTACTCTTTGTAATAAGCGGTTGGATGCTTTAGATCTAAAGATTTCTGAATATGAAGGGAAACGTAAAGAACCTCCCGGATTCGAGCTTGACACCATCAAAAGGGTGAAGATCAAAGATGTTAATACCTAGATTTATCTTGTATCGTGCCTAGCTAGGGGCATAATACAATAGCGCTTGTTGGGAGGCAACCCAATTTTATCTTTTTTGTTTTTGTTGATGTAAGTGAATAAATATTGCATATAGCCTCTGATTAGATGTGGTTTCATGTTTTGTTTAGTGTTTGTGCCAAGTAGAACCTTTGGGAAGACTTGTGTGAAGTTTATGTGATCTTGCTGTGAAAACAGAATCGTTAGCGCTCGCTAAAGTAGTCTTCAGATTTTACTGGAGCATGCTTTTTAGTTGATTCTTTTTTAAGATTATTGTTAGACAAATTCCACAAATTTACCAATTTAGTTTGAATTTGTTGGAGTTCCAGAAGTAGGCGAAACCTGCAGATTACTACAGACTGTTCTGTTTTTGACAGATTCTGTTTTTCGTGTGTTGTTTGCTTATTCCGATGCATCTATGAGTAGTATTGGAGGATATGAACCATAGAAAAGTTGGAATACAGTAGGTTTAACACCAATATAAACAAAGAATGAATTCATTGCTGTACCTTTGAGTAGTGGTTTGCTTTCTTGTACTAACGGAGCTCACGAGAATTTTTGTCTAAGTTTTGTGTTGTGAAGTTTTCAAGTTTTGAGTATTGCTTTGATGGACTATGGAACAAGGAATAGCAAAGGCCTAAGTTTGGGTATGCCCATGGCACCCCAAGTAAATTCAAGATAATCAAAATCCTAAGCTTGGGGATGCCCCGGGAAGGCATCCCCTCTTTCGTCTTCATCCATCGGTAACTATGTGTTTTGCTTGGAGCGTCTTGTATAATTTGAGTCTTTGCTTGTTAGTTTGCCACAATCATCCTTGCTGGACACACCTATTTGAGAGATTGAAATATGGCCTAGAAATTATTAGAACACTCTATGTGCTTCACTTATATATTTTGAGTTGAATAGCTTTTGCTCTAGTACTTCACTTATATCTTTTAGAGCACGGTGGTGGTGATATTTTGTAGAAGTTGTTGAACTCTCATGCTTCACTTATATCTATTTGAGAGTCTATTAAAACAGCATGGTAATGTGTTTAGGCTAAAGAAACTAGTCTTCACATGATAGACATCCAATGTCAATGTAGTAAAAAAAAATTCACACCAAGTGCATTGAATAGAATGAGATGTTGGATGCTTGATAATTGTGTTGAGACATGAGGATAGTGATATTAGAGTCATGCTAGTGGAGTTATTATGAAATTGAGAAATACTTGTGTTAAGGTTAGTGATTCCCGTATCATGCACGTATGGTAAACTGCTATGTGACGGAGTTAGAGCATGAGGTATTTGTAGAGTGCCAACCTTTGTGTGGAGGTCGGGGGCGCCTGATGGTTAACTCCTACCAACCTCCCCCCTAGGAGCATGCGTTGATTGCTTTGTTTTGATGACTCGTAGATTTTTGCAACAAGTATATGAGTTCTTATGAGTAATGTTGAGTCCATGGATTATACGCACTCTCACCCTTCCACCATTGCTAGCCTCTCTTGTACCGTGCAACTTTCGCCGGTGCCATAAACCCACTATATATCCTTCCTCAAAACAACCACCATAGTGTTCCTCAAAACAGCCACCATACCTACCTATCATGGCATTTCCATAGCCATTCTGAGATATATTGCCATGCAACTTTCCACCATTCCGTTCATATGACACGCATCATAGTGCCATATTGCCATTGCATGATCATGTAGTTGACATCGTATTTGTGGCAAAGCCACCATGCATAATTTTTTATACATGTCACTCTTGTTTCATTGCACATACCGGTACACCGCCGAAGGCATTCATATAGAGTCATACTTTGTTGTTGTAATATTGAGTTGTAATATCGAGTTGCAATGAAAGTGTGATGATCATCATTATTAGAGCATTGTCCCATGGGAGGAAAGGCTAAATCTATACAACCCCTCCGCAAAAAAAAAGAAAAAAAAAGGAAAAAAAAGAGAGAAAGGCCAAAGAAAAAAAAAGAAAGGCCCAAAAAAAGGGGAGAAAAAAGGGACAATTGCTAATATATTATTTTCCACAGTTGTGCTTCAAAGTAGCACCATGTTCTTCATTGTAGAGAGTCTCATGCTTAGTCATTTTCATATACTAGTGGGAATTTTCATTATAGAACTTGGCTTGTATATTCCAACGATGGGCTTCCTCAAATGCCCTAGGTCTTCGTGAGCAAGCAAGTTGGATGCACACCCACTAGTTTCTTTTGTTGAGCTTTCATTCATATTTAGCTCTAGTGCATCCGTTGCATGGCAATCCCTACTCACTCACATTGATATCTATTGATGGGCATCTCCATAGCCCGTTGATACGCCTAGTCGATGTGAGACTATCTCCCTTTTTGTCTTCTTCACAACCACCTCTATTCCACCCATAGTGCTATATCCATGGCTCACGCTCATGTATTGTGTGAAAGTTGAAAGGTTTGAAAAGATAGAGTATGAAAACAAATGCTTGGCTGAAATCGGGGTTGTGCATGATATAAATATTTTTGTGTGATAACGAGGGAGCATATCCAACACTATATGATTTTGTAGGGATAACTTTCTTTAGCCATAGTATTTTGAGAAGACATGATTGCTTTGTTAGTATGCTTGAAGTATTATTATTTCTTATGAAAATATAGACTTTTATCTTGAATCTTTCAGATCTGAACATTCATGCCACAATTAAGAGAATTACATTGAAAAACTATATTGGTTAGCATTCCACATCAAAAATTCTTTCTTTATCATTTACGTACTCGAGGACGAGCAGGAATTAAGCTTGGGGATGCTTGATACATCTCCAACGTATCTATAATTTTTGATTGTTCCATGCTATTATTTATGAAGTCTTGGATGTTTAATGGGCTTTATATTTCACTTTTATATCATTTTTGGGACTAACCTACTAACCCAAAGGCCCAGTCTAGATTGCTGTTTATTGCCTATTTCAGGTTTTGCAGAAAAAGAGTATCAAACAGAGTCCAAACGGAATGAAACCTTCGCGAGAGATATTTTGGGAGAAAATCACGCACAGGAAGCTTGAGAACCACGTCACGAGATTGATGGGCTGCCCACGAGGGTGGGGGCGTTCCCTCTGCCTCGTGGCCCCCTCGAGCGTCCCCCGATGCGCTCCTTCTTCCTATATAAGTCTACGTACCCCAGAAACTCCGTGAACAGAGAGAAAACCCTAATTCCACCGCCGTAGCTTATGTTCCCATGGAGATCCCATCTTGGAGCCTGTTCCGGAGCTCCATCGGAGGGGGATCCATCACGGAGGCCTTCATCATCATCATCATCGCCCTCACCATGAGTTGTGAGTAGTTTACCACAGAACTTCGGGTCCATAGCTAGTATCTAGATGGCTTCTTCTCTCTCTTTGGATCTCAATACAAAGTTCTCCTCGGTCTTCGAGGAGATCTATTCGATGTAATCTCTTTTTGCGGTGTGTTTGTCGAGATCCAATGAATTGTGAGTTTATGATCAAGGTTATCTATGAAAGATATTTGGTTCTTCTCTGAACTTTTTATGTGTGCTCATAATATCCTTGCAAGTCTCTTCGAATTATTGGTTTGGTTTGGCCTACTAGATCTATAGTTCTTGCAATGGGAGAAGTGCTTGGCTTTGGGTTCAATCTTGCGGTGTCCTTTCCCAGTGACAGTAGGGGCAGCAAGGCACGTATTGTATTGTTGCCATCGAGGATAAAAAGATGGGGTTTATATCATATTGCTTGAGTTTATCCCTCTACATCATGTCATCTTGCTTAAGGCGTTACTCTGTTCATATGAACTCAATACAATAGATGCATGCTGGATAGCGGTCGATGTGTGGAGTAATAGTAGTAGATGCAGGCAGGAGTCGGTCTACTTGTCTCGGACGTGATGGCTATATACAATGATCATGCCTAGATAGTCTCATAATTGTTCGCTTTTCTATCAATTGCTCGACAGTAATTTGTTTACCCGCCGTAGAATATCGCTATCATGAGAGAAGCCACTAGAGAAAACTATGGCCCCCGGGTCTATTCTCAACATATCAATCTACATCTACTTTACTTTTACCATTTTTATTTGATGTTCTATTAAACTAAAAATACCAAAAATATAAACTATCATCTCTATCAGATCTCACTTCCGTAAGTGACCGTTAAGGGATTGACAACCCCTTATGGCGTTGGCTGCGAAGTTCTTATTTGTTTGTGCAGGTGCGAGGGACTCGCTCGTGGTCTCCTACTGGATTGATACCTTGGTTCTCAAAAACTAAGGGAAATACTTACGCTACTGTGCTGCATCTCCCTTTCCTCTTCAAGGGAATACAACGCAAGCTCAAGAGGTAGCAGGTTTATATATTGCTTGAGTTTATCCCTCTACATCATGTCATCTTGCTTAAGGCGTTACTCTGTTCTTATGTACTTAATACTCTAGATGCATGCTGGATAGCGGTCGATGTGTGGAGTAATAGTAGTAGATGCAGAATCATTTCGGTCTACTTGTCACGGACGTGATGCCTATATACAATGATCATGCCTATATATTCTCATAACTATGCGCTTTTCTATCAATTGCTCGACAGTATTTTGTTCACCCACCGTAGAATTCTGCTATCATGTGAGAAGCCACTAGTGAAACCTATGCCCCCCGGGTCTATCTTCATCATATTACTTTCCTTTCAACTAGCCAATTTATGTTGCCGTTGTTTATTTGCTTTATTTACTTTCTGTTCTTATACCAAAAATATTATCGTATCCTATCTATCAGATCTCACTCTCGTAAGTGACCGTGAAGGGATTGACAACTCCTTACCGTGTTGGCTACGAGGTTCTTATTTGTTTGTGCAGGTGCGAGGGACTCGCTTGTGGTCTCCTACTGGATTGATACCATGGTTCTCAAAAACTGAGGGAAATACTTACGCTACTGTGCTGCATCACCCTTTCCTCTTCGAGGGAATACAACGCAAGCTCGATAAGTAGCAAGAAGAATTTCAGGCGTTGTTGCCGGGGAGATATACGCAAAAGTCATATACCAAGTACCTATCACAAACCCTTATCCCTCGCACAACATTATTTTCCTCTCGTTTTCCTCTCCCCCACTTCACCCTTGCCGTTTTATTCGCCCTTCTTTTTCCATGTGTTTTACCGTTCGCTTGCCTCTTGTTTGCTTGTGTGCTGGATTGCTTGCTTGTCACTATGGCTCAAGACAATACCAAATTGTGCGACTTTTCCAATACCAACAATAATGATTTTATTAGCACTCCGATTGCTCCTATCTTAGATGCTGAATCTTGTGAGATCAAGGCTGCTCTGTTGAATCTTGTCATGAAAGATCAATTTCCTGGCTTTCCTAGTGAAGATGCCGCTACCCATCTGAACAACTTTGTTGGTTTGTGCGATATGCAAAAGAAGAGGGATACAGATAATGATATTGTTAAATTGAAGCTATTTTCGTTTTCACTTACAGATCATGCTAAAACTTGGTTTTCCTCTTTGCCTAGCAATAGTATTGATTCATGGAATAAGTGCAAAGATGCCTTTATCTCTAAGTATTTTCCTCCCGCTAAGATTATCTCTCTTAGAAACGATATTATGAATTTTAAGCAAATAGATCATGAGCAAGTTGCACAAGCTTGGGAGAGAATGAAATTAATGATACGTAATTGCCCTACACATGGTTTGACCTTATGGATGATTATACAAAACTTTTATGCCGGCTTGAATTTTGCTTCTAGAAATCTTTTAGATTCGGTCGCGGGGGGCACTTTTATGGAAATCACTTTAGGAGAAGCTACCAAATTCCTAGATAATATTATGGTTAACTACTCCCAATGGCACACCGACAGATCTACTAGTAAAAAAGTGCATGCTATTAAAGAGATTACTGTTTTGAGTGGAAATATGGATGAACTTATGAAATTATTTGCTACTAAGAGTGCTTCTTCTGATTCTAATGATATGCCTTTTTCCACGTTGATTGAAAATAATAATGAATCTTTGAATGTGAATTTTGTTGGTAGGAATAATTTTAGTAACAATGCTTATAGAGGAAACTTTAATCCTAGGCCTTTTCCTAGTAATTCCTCTAATAATTATGGTAATTACTACAATAACTCTTATGGAAATTTTGGTAAGATGCCCTCTGAATTTGAGACTAGTGTTAAAGAGTTTATGAATTCGCAAAAGAATTTTAATGCTTTGCTCGAAGAAAAATTGCTTAAGATTGATGAGTTGGCTAGAAACGTGGATATAATTACTCTTGATGTTGATTCTTTGAAATTAAGATCTATTCTACCTAAGCATGATATCAATAAGTCTCTCAAAGCCATGAGAATTTCCATTGATGAGTGCAAAGAAAGAACCGCTAGGATGCGTGCTAAAAAAGTTTGCTTTATGAAAGCGTGTTCTTCTAGTTATCATGAAAATAAAGATGAAGATCTGAAAGTGATTGATGTGTCTCCTATTAAATCCTTGTTTTCTATTATGAATCTTGATAAAGATGGGACTAGAGATGAGTCCACTTTAGTTAAAAGGCGTCCCAATGATTCGGAGTTTTTAGATCTTGATGCTAAAGTTGTTAAAAGTGGGATTGAAGAGATCAAAACTTTGCATAGCGATGAACCCACTATCTTGGATTTCAAGGGATTTAATTATGATAATTGCTCCTTAATAGATTGTATTTACTCGCTGCAATCCGTGCTAAATTCTCCGCATGCTTATAGTCAAAATAAGGCTTTTACCAAACACATAGTTGATGCTTTAATGCAGTCTTATGAAGAAAAACTTGACTTAGAAGTTTCTATTCCTAGAAAGCTTTATGATGAGTGGGAGCCTACTATAAAAATTAAAATTAAAGATCATGAATGCTTTGCTTTGTGTGATTTCTACATGATTTCTACAAGACATAGAAAGCATATCATCATGAGTGTTAGTCAAGCAATTTCTACATGATATGCAAGGACTATCAACACAAGCATGTGAAACATGTAGGGTGCTCGAAGTGTTAAAGTCCAAAGATGATGCATTGCAATAAGATAGTGATGAAGGATCATCCACAATAAGCATACTATCATCATTGCAATGACTAACACTACTCACAATATCATTACCTTGTGGCAAACCACATGTAGGTGAAGTAGAAGAAGTTGAGAAGACAACACGGCCGGAGGTGGAGGGAGAACAATCATTTCCACAATTCTTGGACACACCATATTTATCTTGAAGCTTTGTCCACAACTCATGAGCATCCCGGAATGGCATGCGTTGAAATATAACTACATTTCTCAAAGCATCGAAAAGCAAATTAGAAGCTTGAGCATTGAGATAAGAGTTTTTCTCATCCTCTAAAGATAATCTTTGGGGATCCTTTGGAGGAGAAAAACCCATATCTACAATTTGCTCTAAATTTGGGTCCATGACCCTAAAGAGATTAAGCATGCGAATTACCCAAACATCAAAATTTGTGCCATCGAAACTAAGAGTGTCAGAGAATCCTAAGCCCCTAGTCGACATCCTTACTCTCTAGGCGGTTAAGCCCTATAAAGAGAGACGAGGCTCTGATACCAAATGAAAGACCGTGGATGTCGCCTAGAGGGGGGGTGAATAGGCGCTTTAAAATAATTACGGTTTAGGGATGAACAAATGCGGAATAAACCTAGCGGTTAATTTGTCAAGCACAAAACCTACAACAACTAGGCTCACCTATGTGCACCAACAACTTATGCTAAGCAAGATAAACAACTAGGTGATAGCAAGATATATGACAAGAAACAATATGGCTATCACAAAGTAAAGTGCATAAGTAAAAGGCTCGGGTAAGAGATAACCGAGGCACGCGGAGACGACGATGTATCCCGAAGTTCACATCCTTGCGGATGCTAATCTCCATTTGGAGCGGTGTGGAGACACAATGCTCCCCAAGAAGCCACTAGGGCCACCGTAATCTCCTCACGCCCTCGCATAATGCAAGATGCTGTGATTCCACTAAGGGACCCTTGAGGGCGGTCACCGAACCCGTACAAATGGCAATCCTTGGGGGCGGTCACCGAACCCGTACACTTTGGCAACCCTTGGGGGCGGTTACCAGAACCCATCAAAATGCTCGAGGCGATCTCCACAACCTAATTGGAGACCCCGACACTTGCCCGGAGCTTTACACTACAACGATTGAGCTCCGAACACCACAAGGTTGGTGCTATCTCCCCAACGACACCACGAAGCTTCACCACAATGGAATCTGGCTCCGAGGTGACCTCAACCGTCTAGGGCGCCCAAGCACCCAAGAGGAACAAGCTCAAGGGTCCCAAGCACCCAAGAGTAATAAGCTTCTCAACTTCACTTCCACGTATCACCGTGGAGAACTCAAACCGATGCACCAAATGCAATGGCAAAGGCACACGGAGTGCCCAAGTCCTTCTCTCTTAAATCCCACCAAAGCAACTAATGATAGGGAGGGAAAAGAGAGGAAGAAAAAGAAGGAGAACACCAATAACTCCAAGATCTAGATCCAGGGGGTTCCCCTCACCTAGAGGAGAAAGTGATTGGTGGAAATGTGGATCTAGATCTCCTCTCTCTTTCCCCCCCAAAACTAGCAATAATCCATGGAGGGATTGAGATATAGCAAGCTCTAAGAAGGTCAACAATGGGGGAAGAACACAAGCTCAAAGGATGAGGCTCAATGGGGAAGAAGACCCCCTTTTATAGGTGGGGGGAAAATACAGCTATTATCCCCACCAACCAGCCCGCAGCAAGCGGTACTACCGCTCGGCCCAGCGGTACTACCGCTGGGACCAAGCACAGTGCCAACGAGAGAACAAATAAGAGAAAGAGTCCCCGAGCGGCACTAGAAGCGGTGGTAGGGCGGTACTACCGCATATAAGCGGTACTACCGCACCTACTGCCGACCCTACTACCGCCCAACCCGACACGAGAAGCGTCGGTCTCGAATCGAGGCGGCACTAGCGCGGAACCGGAGCGGTACCACCGCATATAGCCATAAGCGGTACTACTGCTCTGAACCAGCGGTACTACCGCTTGTGGCTATAAGCGGTACTACCGCTCCGTCCCAGCGGTACTACCGCAGGGACAACAGGAAAACCCAGAACTGCCATAACTTCTTCAAATGAGCTCCGAATTGAGCAAACTCAAGCTTGTTGGATAGAGGAAGATGAGTAGCATCAAAACAGCGACTGGTTATAGTAAGAAGAGGCAGGGAGGTATGCCTAGTATATAGAGGAGTGAACACGCCATCAGAGAAGAACCGGCATAACCTCCAACATCGAAAACATCATAGAAGATGCATGAGTGAACTCCGTTTTCGATGAACTCGAGCTTGTCATCAAGATGACCATGAGCTCAAAAACTCACAAGGAGAAGAACCAAACAAGAACCAATAAAGATGATGGAAGGACGCAATGGTTTGAGCTCTCTACGAACGATACGATCAAGCTACTCATCGAGAGCCCCCCTTGATAATACGGCAATCGATCCTATAACCCGGTCTCCCAACTACCACCATGAGACCGGTAAAATAGAAAACCTATCAAGGGAAAACCTTTGCCTTGCACATAGTCCACTTGAGTTGGATGATGATGATCTTGACTCCCTCAAGTTGGACCACCTTTCTTGATTGCATTGGCTCAGTGAAGACTAGTAGATTGCTCCCCCATACACCACTATGGGTGAGCCACTCTCCGGCACATCTTCACAAGTCCATTGCCACCACAATGGACGGCAAGCTTCAAGGATATGATCTCTTCGTGATGATCCTACTTGAACTTGCACACCTCAACCTAACCCCATAAAGAACTCTCACGAATACCATGGGTTAGTACACAAAGCGTGATTGACAATGCTTACCATACCATGGGATTGCTTGATCCCTCTCGGTACATCTTCTACACTTTGTGTGTTGATCCACTTGATTCATTCTTTGACTTAGTCTTGATCAACCTTGAATCTTTCCAACTCTCTTCATTTGGATGATGTCTTGAAGGTAAACATGAATGATCACACACTCTTCTTCTTCAAGACATGCTTGCAATAAGCTCAACATTCACAAGACCAATCTTTGGATAATTCCTTAATATCACCTTGGTCATCACAAACTCTCCTTGAAACCAACAAATGGATTCCAAGAAAAGCCTATGGACAAACCCTTCAAATATAACTCAAGGCAACCATTAGTCCATAGAGATTATCACCAATTATCAAAGCCAAACATGGGGGCACCGCATGTTCTTTCATCTGCGCTCAACGGAGCCGCTGATCCTCGAGCACCACCGCCGCGTAACCCCGCTGCCCAGGCGGTCATTCCGCAGCAGCACGGGTGCGTTGCGCGGCTGCCACCGCCGTTGGCACTGTTAGGATCCAGGCAACGATACGGTCGACATCATCAACATCTATGCCAAGCACAGCCACGGAGGCTATGGTGCGAGCTCAGCTGCTTCTGAGGTTTCTGCCTGCAGCCGAGCAGATGGATGAATGGCGTGCCACCATCCAAAGCCTGCTTGGTTTCTATGAAGCTAGGGGCTCTCGACAAGCTGGCCCACCACGGCCTCCCCAAGCAACAACAACTGCCTGTAACGCTGGTCGAACGGAGGGGGCCGTCCCCACCGTACAGTCCCCACCACGACCGCCGGTGCGGGCGCGACAGAATCAAGAACCCAACATCGTCTCGATGGCTTCCTCTGGCCCTCGAGCATGTCCTGGACAAAGTCAAGCCTCGGAGGATAGGCGGCAGGGAGATGCGTGCATCGTCACAAATCGACGCCGCGACGACCTCCGCCAGACCAACGGGAGCGGCGGCCTCAACGTTGACGAGCCTGCGTTTGGTGATGGTGGGTGCCTACCATTCGAGGTCGGCTGCCCTGCCTTCACGCAAGAACTGCGACAAGTCCGTTGGCCGTCCGTCCGCACATTCAAGCCAGAGATACCTGAGAAGTACGACGGGAGGCTGAACACGGCAGAGTTCCTGAGCGTCTATACCATCGCTGTTCAGGCTGCTGGGGGAAGATACGAGAAGGTGTTCGCCAACTACTTCCCTTTGGCCCTCAAGTCCAACGTGAGGTCTTGGCTGATGCAACTTTCACCGATGGCCACCAAGAGCCCGACAGGCCCAGTGAACTATAACTCCTTCAGTAGAAAGAAGGAGAAACTCTCTATAAGTATTTATAGAGATTCAGTAAAGTTCATAGAAATATTCCAAATATCCATCTGGTAGCCGTCATAGCAGCTTTCCAGTACAATGTGCACAACCATCACATGCATTCCAAGATGAACGTGCGGTTGCCCAAGACTATGAAGGAGCTATACACAGTGGTGGATAAGTGTGCTTGGACGGAGGAAGAAAGGAAGTTGTGTTGGCGTTCTAGGAACCAAAGTACCCAGACTTTCCTGCCTGCGGCCCACGACATGGCTCCTTCTCAGGCCTGGTACGACCCATCTTCAACATCGACGCTCAAGACCCTCGCGAGGGGCCAAACTGAAGGAAATATGCCCTAGAGGCAATAATAAAGTTATTATTTATTTCCTTATATCATGATAAATGTTTATTATTCATGCTAGAATTGTATTAACCGGAAACTTAATACATGTGTGAATACATAGACAAAACAGAGTGTCCCTAGTATGCCTCTACTAGACTAGCTCATTGATCAAAGATGGTTATGTTTCCTAGCCATAGACATGAGTTGTCATTTGATCAACGTGATCACATCATTAGGAGAATGATCTGATGGACAAGACCCATCCGTTAGCTTAGCACTATGATCGTTTAAGTTTTACTGCTATTACTTTCTTCATGACTTATACATGTTCCTATGACTATGAGATTATGCAACTCCCGAATACCGGAGGAACACTTTGTGTGCTACCAAACGTCACAACGTAACTGGGTGATTATAAAGGTACTCTACAGGTGTCTCCGAAGGTACTTGTTGGGTTGGCGTATTTCGAGATTAGGATTTGTCACTCCGATTGTCGGAGAGGTATCTCTGGGCCCACACGGTAATGCACATCACTATAAGCCTTGCAAGCATTGCAGCTAATGAGTTAGTTGCGGGATGATGTATTACGGAACGAGTAAAGAGACTTGTTGGTAACGAGATTGAACTAGGTATTGAGATACCGACGATCGAATCTCGGGCATGTAACATACCGATGACAAAGGGAACAATGTATGTTGTTATGCGGTTTGACCGATAAAGATCTTTGTAGAATATGTGGGAGACAATATGAGCATCCAGGTTCCGCTATTGGTTATTGACCGGAGACGTGTCTCGGTCATGTCTACATAGTTCTCGAACCCGTAGGGTCCGCACGCTTAAGGTTTCGATGATAGTTTTATTATGAGTTTATGAGTTTTGATGTACCGAAGGAGTTCGGAGTCCCGGATGAGATCGGGGACATGACGAGGAGTCTCGAAATGGTCGAGACGTAAAAATCGATATATTGGACGACTATATTCGGACATCGGAAAGGTTCCGAGTGATTCGGGTATTTTCGGAGTACCGGGGAGTTACGGGAATAGAGGAGAGAGGCCAAAAGGAAGGAGGCGTGTGGCCCCCTTCTGGTCCGAATTGGACAAGGGGTGCAGCCCCTTTTCCTTCTCCCTCTCCCCCTCTTTCCTTCTCTCCTACTCCGGAAAGGAAAGGGGAATCCTACTAGGACTTGGGAGTCCTAGTAGGACTCCCCACACTTGGCGCGCCCCCTCTAGGGCCGGCCTCTTCCTCCCTCCTTTATATACGGGGGCAGGGGGGCACCTCTAGACACAACAATTGATCTCTTGATCTCTTAGCCGTGTGCGGTGCCCCCCTCCACCATAGTTCTCCTCGATAAATATTGTAGCGGTGCTTAGGCGAAGCCCTGCGATGGTAGAACATCAAGATCGTCACCACGCCGTCGTGCTGACGGAACTCTCCCTCGACACTCGGCTGGATCGGAGTTCGAGGGACGTCATCGAGCTGAACGTGTGCTAGAACTCGGAGGTGCCGTAGTTTCGGTGCTTGATCGGTCGGGCCGTGAAGACGTACGACTACATCAACCGCGTTGTTCTAACGCTTCCGCTTTCGGTCTACGAGGGTACGTAGACTCACTCTCCCCTCTCGTTGCTATGCATCTGGTAGATAGATCTTGCGTGATCGTAGGAAAATTTTAAAATACTACGTTCTCCAACAGTGGCATCATGAGCCAGGTCTATGCGTAGATGATATGCACGAGTAGAACACAAGTGAGTTGTGGACGATACTAGTCATACTGCTTACCAGCATGTCATACTTTGATTCGGCGGTATTGTTGGATGAAGCGGCCCGGACCGACATTACGCGTACGCTTACGCGAGACTGGTTCTACCGACGTGCTTCGCACACAGGTGGCTGGCGGGTGTCAGTTTCTCCAACTTTAGTTGAATCAAGTGTGGCTACGCCCGGTCCTTGTGAAGGTTAAAACAACACATACTTGACGAAATATCGTTGTGGTTTTGTATGCGTAGGTAAGAACGGTTCTTGCTAAGCCCGTAGCAGCCACGTAAAACTTGCAACAACAAAGTAGAGGACGTCTAACTTGTTTTTGCAGGGCATGTTGTGATGTGATATGGTCAAGACATGATGAGTTATATGGTTTTGTATGAAATGATCATGTTTTGTAAAGTTATCGGCAACTGGCAGGAGCCATATGGTTGTCGCTTTATTGTATGAAATGCAATCGCCATGTAATTGCTTTACTTTACCACTAAGCGGTGGCGAAGGTCGTAGAAGCAATAGTTGGCGAGACGACAACGATGCTACGATGGAGATCAAGGTGTCGCGCCGGTGACGAAGGTGATCATGACGGTGCTTTGGAGATGGAGATCAAAAGCACAAGATGATGATGGCCATATCATGTCACATCTTTTGATTGCATGTGATGTTTATCTTATTATGCTTCTTATTTTGCTTAGTTCGACGGTAGCATTATAAGATGGTCCCTTACTAAATTTCAAGGTATAAGTGTTCTCCCTGAGTATGCACCGTTGCGAAAGTTCGTCGTGCCGAGACACCACGTGATGATCGGGTGTGATAAGCTCTACGTTCAAATACAACGGGTGTAAGCCAGTTTTGCACAGGCAGAATACTCGGGTTAAACTTGACGAGCCTAGCATATGCAGATATGGCCTCGGAACACTGGAGACCGAAAGGTCGAGCGTGAATCATATAGTAGATATGATCAACATAAGATGTTCACCATTGAAACTACTCCATCTCACGTGATGATCGGACATGGTTTAGTTGATTTGGATCACGTGATCATTTAGATGACTAGAGGGATGTCTATCTAAGTGGGAGTTCTTAAGTAATATGATCAAATTGAACTTTAATTTATCATGAACTTAGTCCTCATAGTATTAGCATATCTATGTTGTAGATCAATAGCTCACGATGTTGCTCCCCGTTTATTTTTTTATATGTTCCTAGAGAAAACTAAGTTGAAAGATGTTAGTAGCAATGATGCGGAATTGTTCCGTGATCTGAGGATTATCCTCATTGCTGCACAGAGAATTATGTCCTTGATGCACCGCTAGGTGACAGACCTATTGCAGGAGAAGATGTAGACGTTATGAACGTTTTGACAAAAGCTCGGTATGATGACTACTTGATAGTTTAAGTGCACCATGCTTTATGGCTTAGAACCGGGACTTCAAAAACGTTTTGAACGCCACGGAGCATATAAGATGTTCCAAGAGTTGAAATTAGTATTTCATACTCATGCCCGTGTCGAGAGGTATAAGACTTCTGACAGTACTTTGCTTACAAGATGGAGGAGAATAGCTCAACCAGTGAGCACGTGCTCAGATTGTCTGGGTACTACAATTACTTGAATCAAGTGGGAGTTAATCTTCCAGATAAGATAGTAATTAACAAAGTTCTCTAATCACTATCACCAAGTTAGTAGAACTTCGTGATGAACTATAATATGCAAGGGATGACGAAAGGAATTCCCGAGCTCTTCGCAATGCTGAAGTCGGCGAAGGTAGAAATCATGAAAAAGCATCAAGTGTTGATGGTTAACAAGACCACTTGTTTCAAGTAAAGGGCAAAGGGATAGAAGGGGAACTTCAAGAAGAATGACAAGAAAGTTGTCACTCCCGTGAAGAAACCCAAAGCTAAAACTCAAGCCTGAAACTAAGTGCTTCTACTGCAAAGGAAATGGTCACTGGAAGTGGAACTGCCCTAGATACTTGGTAGATAAGAAGGATGGCAAAGTGAACAAAGGTATATTTTGATATACAGATTATTGATGTGTACTTTACTAGTGTTCATAGCAACCCCTGGGTATTTGATACTGGTTAAGTTGCTAAAATTAGTAACTCGAAACGAGAATTGCAGAATGAACAGAGACTAGTTAAAGGTTAAGTGACGATGTGTGTTGGAAGTGGTTCCAAGATTGATATGATCATCATCGCACACTCCCTATACTTTCGGGATTAGTGTAAAACCTAAATAAATGTTATTTGGCATTTGTGTTGAGCATGAATATGATTTGATCATATTTGTTGCAATACGGTTATTCATTTAAAGTCATAGAATAATTGTTATTCTGTTTACATGAATAAAACCTTCGATGGTCATACACCCAATGAAAATAGTTTGTTGGATCTCGATCGTGGTGATACACATATTCATAATATTGAAGCCAAAAGATGCAAGGTTAATAATGATAGTGCAACTTATTTGTGGCACTGCTGTTTAGGTCATAATGGTGTAAAGCGCATGAAGAAACTCCATAGTGATGGACTTTTGGAATCACTTGATTATGAATCACTTGGTGCTTGCGAACCATGCCTCATGGGCAAGATGACTAAAACTCCGTTCTCCGGAACAATGGAGCGAGCAACAGATTTGTTGGAGATCATACATACAGATGTATGTGGACCAATGAGTGTTGAAGCTCGCGGCGGGTATCGTTATTTTCTAACCTTCACTGATGATTTGAGCAGATATGAGTATATCTACTTAATGAAGCACAAGTCTAAAACATTTGAAAAGTTCAAAGAATTTCAGAGTGAAGTGTAGAATCATCGTAACAAGAAAATAAGAGTTTCTACGATATGATCGTAGAGGTAAAATATTTGAGTTAGCGAGTTTGGCCTTCAGTAAAAACAATGTGAAATAGTTTCACTACTCATGCCACCTGGAACACCATAGTGTAATGGTGTGTCCGAATGTCATAACCGTACTTTATTAGATAAGGTGCGATCGATGATGTCTCTTACCGATCTACCACTATCGCTTTTGGGGTTATGCATTAGAGACAGATACATTCACGTTAAATAGGGCACCATCTAAATCCGTGGAGATGACACCGTATGAACTGTGGTTTGACGAGAAACCTAAGCTGTCATTTCTTTAAGTTTGGGACTGCAATGCTTATGTGAAAAAGTTTCAACATGATAAGCTCAAACCCAAATCGGAGAAGTAAATCTTCATAGGACACCCAAAAGAAATTGTTGGGTACACCTTCTATCACAGATCCGAAGGCAAGGTCTTTGTTGCTAAGAGTGGATCCTTTCTAGAGAAGGAGTTTCTCTCGAAAGAAGTGAATGGGAGGAAAGTGGAACTTGATGAGGTAATTGTACCTTCTCCCGAATTGGATAGTAGTACATCACAGAAACTGGTTCCAGTGATTCCTACACCAATTAGTGAGGAAGCTAATGATGATGATCATGAAACTTCGGATCAAGTTACTGCTGAACTTCGTAGATCAACCAGAGTACGTTCCGCACCAGAGTGGTACGGCAACCCGGTTCTGGAAGTCATGTTACTGGACCATGATGAACCTACGATCTATGAGGAAGCGATGATGAGCCCAGATTCCGCAAAATGGCTTGAGACCATGAAATCTGAGATGGGATCCATGTATGAGAACAAAGTGTGGACTTTGGTTGACTTGCCCGATGGTCGGCAAGCCATCGAAAATAAATGGATCTTCAAGAGGAAGACTGACGCTGACAGTAATGTTACTGTTTACAAAGCTCAACTTGTTGTGAAAGTTTTTCAACAAGTTCAAGGAGTTGACTACGATGAGACTTTCTCACCCGTAGCGATGCTTAAGTCTGTCCGAATCATGTTAGCAATTGCCGCATTTTATGAAATCTGGCAAATGGATAACAAAACTGCATTCTTTAATGGATTTATTAAAGAAGACTTGTATATGATGCAACCAGAAGGTTTTGTCAATCCTAAAGGTGCTAACAAAATGTGCAAGCTCCAGCGATCCATCTATGGACTGGTGCAAGCATCTCGGAGTTGGAATATACGCTTTGATAAGTTGATCAAAGCATATAGATTTATACAGACTTGCGGTGAAGCCTGTATTTACAAGAAGTGAGTGGGAGCACTACAACCTTTCTGATAAGTATATGTGAATGACATATTGTCAATCGGAAATGATGTAGAATTTTCCGGAAAGCATAAAGGAGTGTTTGAAAGGAGTTTTTCAAAGAAATACCTTGGTGAAGCTGCTTACATATTGGGCATCAAGATCTATAGAGATAGATCAAGACGCTTGATAAGACTTTCGATGAGTACATACCTTGATATGATTTTGAAGTAGTTCAAAATGGATCAGTCAAAGAAGGAGTTCTTACCTGACTTGTAAGGTGTGAAGTTGAGTAAGACTCAAAGCCAGACCACGGCAGAAAAATATAGAGAGAATGAAAGTCATTCCCTATGCCTCAGCCATAGGTTCTATAAAGTATGCCATGCTGTGTACCAAACATGTTGTGTACCTTGCCATGAGTTTGTCAAGAGGGTACAATAGTGATCCAGGAGTAGATCACTGTACAGCGGTCAAAATTATCCTTAGTAACTGGATGACTAAGGAAATGTTTCTCGATTATGGAGGTGATAAAGAGTTCGTCGTAAAGGGTTACGCCGATGCAAGCTTTGACACTAAATCCAGCTGACTTTAAGTATCAATCTAGATGCGTATTGAAAGTGGGAGCAATTAGCTAGAGTAGCTCCATGCAGAGCATTGTAGATACATAGACATTTGCGAAATACATACGGATCTGAATGTGACAGACCCGTTGACTAAACTTTTCTCACGAAGCAAAACATGATCACACCTTAGTACTCTTTGGGTGTTAATCACATAGCGATGTGAACTAGATTATTGACTCTAGTAAACCCTTTGGGTGTTAATCACATGACAATGTGAACTATCGGTGTTAAATCACATGGCGATGTGAACTAGATTATTGACTCTAGTGCAAGTGGGAGACTGAAGGAAATATGACCTAGAGGCAATAATAAAGTTATTATTTATTTCCTTATATCATGATAAATGTTTATTATTCATGCTAGAATTGTATTAACCGGAAACTTAATACATGTGTGAATACATAGACAAAACATAGTGTCCCTAGTATGCCTCTACTAGACTAGCTCATTGATCAAAGATGGTTATGTTTCCTAGCCATAGACATGAGTTGTCATTTGATCAACGGGATCACATCATTAGGAGAATGATCTGATGGACAAGACCCATCCGTTAGCTTAGCACTATGATCGTTTAAGTTTTACTGCTATTGCTTTCTTCATGACTTATACATGTTCCTATGACTATGAGATTATGCAACTCCCGAATACCGGAGGAACACTTTGTGTGCTACCAAACGTCACAACGTAACTGGGTGATTATAAAGGTACTCTACAGGTGTCTCCGAAGGTACTTGTTGGGTTGGCGTATTTCGAGATTAGGATTTGTCACTCCGATTGTCGGAGAGGTATCTCTGGGCCCACTCGGTAATGCACATCACTATAAGCCTTGCAAGCATTGCAGCTAATGAGTTAGTTGCAGGATGATGTATTACGGAACGAGTAAAGAGACTTGTTGGTAACGAGATTGAACTAGGTATTGAGATACCGACGATCGAATCTCGGGCATGTAACATACCGATGACAAAGGGGACAATGTATGTTGTTATGCGGTTTGACCGATAAAGATCTTCGTAGAATATGTGGGAGCCAATATGAGCATCTAGGTTCCGCTATTGGTTATTGACCGGAGACGTGTCTCGGTCATGTCTACATAGTTCTCGAACCCGTAGGGTCCGCACGCTTAAGGTTTCGATGACAGTTTTATTATGAGTTTATGAGTTTTGATGTACCGAAGGAGTTCGGAGTCCCGGATGAGATCGGGGACATGACGAGGAGTCTCGAAATGGTCGAGACGTAAAAATCGATATATTGGACGACTATATTCGGACATCGGAAAGGTTCCGAGTGATTCGGGTATTTTCGGAGTACCGGGGAGTTACGGGAATAGAGGAGAGAGGCCAAAAGGAAGGAGGCGTGTGGCCCCCTTCTGGTCCGAATTGGACAAGGGGTGCAGCCCCTTTTCCTTCTCCCTCTCCCCCTCTTTCCTTCTCTCCTACTCCGGAAAGGAAAGGGGAATCCTACTAGGACTTGGGAGTCCTAGTAGGACTCCCCACACTTGGCGCGCCCCCTCTAGGGCCGGCCTCTTCCTCCCTCCTTTATATACGGGGGCAGGGGGGCACCTCTAGACACAACAATTGATCTCTTGATCTCTTAGCCGTGTGCGGTGCCCCCCTCCACCATAGTTCTCCTCGATAAATATTGTAGTGGTGCTTAGGCGAAGCCCTGCGACGGTAGAACATCAAGATCGTCACCACGCCGTCGTGCTGACGGAACTCTCCCTCGACACTCGGCTGGATCGGAGTTCGAGGGACGTCATCGAGCTGAACGTGTGCTAGAACTCGGAGGTGCCGTAGTTTCGGTGCTTGATCGGTCGGGCCGTGAAGACGTACGAATACATCAACCGCGTTGTTCTAACGCTTCCGCTTTCGGTCTACGATGGTACGTAGACTCACTCTCCCCTCTCGTTGCAATGCATCTGGTAGATAGATCTTGCGTGATCGTAGGAAAATTTTAAAATACTACGTTCCCCAACACAAACCTCGCGAGGCGAAAGACGGCAAGACCTCCGGAAGGGGCAACCTCGTCTGGCTGGCTCCTGAGGAGAGGAGAACTTTATGCAACCCCCACCTCACAAGGTTTGCATGACACAAGCCATGACGACCAAGGCCAGGCAGGCGCCAGCGGGCGCAGTACAACAGTTTCCTCTTTGGTGCTAAGGAAGCAGGCTCAGGCACGGAGTCTCCAGGAATCTGCCAAAGGTTTCCGTTTCCATGCAACAAGACCAAGATCGCCAGGATGGCGGAACGGAGGTCATCGCCGAGCACACCGCGGTGTCAGGATCAGAGGCTTTGCAGGCGAAGACCACCTTTAGTCAGGATAAGATGTGCTAGTTGTCTCCCTTCAAAATTGGTCGTTGTGGGATCCCTTCCCGCCAACATTTCGGGGGAAGAGGACCAAGGCCACTATATAAGTAGGATAGCCACCACCCAGCAAGGGGACCGATCATTCAAATCTTCGTCTCCACCACCTAGCAAGAACACACCTCCGGAGGTTGTTCACCCATCGTACTAGTTCATCCTCAGCCCATCTCGAGGCTAATCCACCACACTGCTGGTGTAGGGCCACTCAGCACTAGGTGGCCTGAACCATGATAAACTGCCTCGTGTCTCTTTTACTTTAGGTTCATTGAGCTAGTTCGTGGGACGACGAGTAGGCAGATAGACGGAGTTGAGTTCTTCGCACGAACCCTCGTGTTTGAACCTAGAAGGGTTTCGTGGAGCCCTGAATCCAACATTTGGCGCACCAGGTAGGGGTGCGTCAAAGCTTCTCTTCGTCCGTTCGGTCCATCATCATCTCGCCGCCCCATGGCCGAGGCTCGCCGTGTCCATGCTGAGAGTCGGGCTGCTCTCGCTGCTCGCGTGGCCCAGACGGCACCTCCAGGCGACGGCGTGCCTCGCCGCTCTCCATCACCGGCAGCAGACGCAGCCACTGGCCCCGCTGCCCATGAACAACAAGACTAGTCGCTCCCGCTCTCTGCGCGGGGCGACGGTCGCACCGCCACCCCGTCACCGGTCCCAGTGGCTGCTTCGTCGTCCCATGCCTGCCATGGACCGGCAAACTCGCAGGCCGCGCTACTCATGGCGCGTGAGCTCCTGTGCTATCACCCCGCCGACGACATCTATGAAGATTGGCTGGACAGCGTCGCCGAGCTCGTCAGCGCCGCGGGAGAGGCTCCAACAGCATCCCATTCACTGCCTCCTCCACCACCTCAGGCGGGCAATGTAGCCCGCGGCGCACCCCCTCCACCGCTTCGGTGAGACGTCGTCCCCGAGCCAAGGCGCGAGGCCCCCAACATGACCAGCCATGCAGGGTGGCTGCACGTGATGAAGAAAGCTGCCAAGTGGTGCAGCAACCACAGGGTGAAGCGCGTGCGCTTCTGGCACCGCTTCGTCAAGGCCGCGAGCCACCTCGTGCGGCGGCACGCGAACACCCAGACAAGGTTCCGCCTCCGTAGCACGCACCAGTCAGCACAACGGGCTGCCGAGCGTTCACCCCGGAGCTCCGTCGTGTCATCTGGCCCGACAAGTTCAAGCCAGATCTACCCCCGCGCTATGATGGAACACCTGACAGTGCAGAGTTCCTGTAACTCTACAAGCTGACCATCGAGGCGGCCAGTGGTGACAAGAAGGTCATGGCTAACTGGTTCCCCATGGCCCTCAAAGACGGCGCTCATTCGTGGCTCCCGAACCTCCCGCAGGAGTTGATCTCCTCCTGGGGTGAGCTGCGCGTACGTTTCATCTCCAACTTCAAAGGGACCCGCGACCGCACCCCGGCGATGGGCGACCTGCGGCGTATCAAGCAGCAGCCAGGAGAGGCCATGCGCAAGTACATCCAGCGTTTCACCAACGTTCGCATCAAGATCCCCAAGGTGTCTGACGAGACCAACATCTCGGCGTTCACTGATGGCGTCCGAGAAGTCAGGATGAGGGAGGAGTTCGCCATCCAGGAGGACCTATGCTCAGCTCTGGAGATTTTCAACCTAGCGATCAAGTGCGCAAAGGCAGAAGAGGGCCGCCTCTCACTCATCGAGCTTCCCGAGGTTCATCCTGAAGACAAGAAGGCCAAGACCAAGGAAGCCAAGCGTAAGGGACCGACAGTACTCGCGGCTGAGCCTGAGATGAAATGTGGGTGTGATTACCCTGATTCCTCTAAGGTCAACCGCCCGTTCTGCGTCTTTCACAACGTGCACAGCCACAACACCAACGACTGTCAGGAACTCAGGGCCATCCGCGATGGATGCCTCAGACGCCGCCCCAAGCGCGGCGACCGAGGCTACGGTCGCGGAGGTGGCCGAGGAGGAGGACGCTGGGAGAATCGTGACCCTCGCCAAGGCTGGCATGAGCGGCCTCGCGAGGACCACTGGCAGGACCAGCCTCGTGAGGGATCTTGGAGAGACCAGCCTCGTGAAGATTGCCCTCGAGACAATGCAACCCTTCCTCCGCTGCCACCGCCACCGAGAAGGAACGACGACCGCCACCAAGATGAAGGGGCCGGGGGCTTTCAGGAGCCGTGCGCCATGGCATGCATCCTGGGAGGCGCTCAGGCCCCGTTGTCTCATTGCGTCTTCCAACAGTTTGCCCGAGAGGTGAATGCAGTCCTCCCCAAGCTCGAGATAACACATCCACTCATATGGTCCAAGTGCGCCATCACCTTCGACTCTACTGACCATCTCAATTGCGCGGCCGCGGATGGCGCCCTCCCTTTGCTCTGCTCACCTACCATCAGCAACGTGCTTGTCACCAAGACCCTCATCAATGGCAGTGCAGGGCTCAATGTCCTCTCCGTCGAGACCTTCGACACGCTCCAAGTGCCATATGACTAGCTCCAGCCCACCAAGCCTTTCTCCGGGGACCGATGGATCTACAACACCAATAGGGCAGGTCCGCCTTCATGTCACCTTTGGTGACCGCAAGAACTACCGCACGGAGCTCATTGACTTCAACGTCGCCCACATCCGGCTCCCGTACAACGTCAACCTCAGCTACCCAGCCTTGGCAAAGTTTGTGGTGGCGACTCACCATGGCTACAATGTCCTCAAGATGCCAAGAAGCGGCTGCATCAACACAGTTGCCTGCAATGAGAAGGATGTGGTGTTCACCCTCGAACACGACTACCAAGCTGCGGCAGTTGAGGACTCAGATGCCGATGGCTTTGCCTACCCTCCTGAGGCTGTCCCGAAGAAGAAGCAGCAGCTGCTCGCCCTGGGGCCTCACGAGGAAGCAACACCCGACGGTCGCGCTTCAGGATCTGCACCGATGAACGGGGCGCCTTCCTCCCTCGCATAGGAAGGCGTGCCCGGTGCCCCTCTCAGGCTGGGCTCGGGGGCTCTCCTCTGGAGGGCCTCTGACCTAGCCAACGCCATGAGGGAGGCGCTCGGGCACCATCCGGAGGCGTGATTCGGCACACATCTCCGCGAAGAGGGCACAAGGCGCGAGGCGCCGGGTGCTCATGAGTTCATCACCCAGATCATCAAACACTTGCAGGTACCAAGGGCTATGCGAGGCGAACATCGCTCCCACACCACCAAGTGCAGCTGTCGCCCCAAGCTCAGGAGGCGGGATGCGCATCTGTGTCAACATCCCAGGGCTCAATAGAGCCGCGTCTCAGGAGCTCTACTGGCCGTCCCTGGTGGGCCGGTGCGAGGGCCCCCCTCACAGCTATGTTCGCATGCCTTTCGGCCCGCCGAACCGGGCTGCCCTGCACCAGCGCCGCATGCGGGACATCCTTGTGGCTCAGGAGGCTAGGCATCAGGAGATCCTGGCAGAGAAGGCGCTGGTCCTCCGCGAGCTCCCTGAACCTCAGGAGCCTCGCGAAGTCCCGGAGCCAAGCGACTCGTGAGGAGCAACTTCTGCAGCACGCGTCTTCAGCTACTCCTACACTCCTCCCGCAACGGTGCCAGGTGACATTTTCCGTTTAGTTCAGTTGGGAGCGCCCCTCGGGCTGCATCATCCCAAAGCCGTGTGGGTCCATCCCTATAGCGTGTATATTCTTTTGTTTAGATTTAGTTGGAGGCGCCCCTCGGGCTGCATCTTCCCCAGACCGTGTGGGTCTGTCCCTACGGCATGTATTGTTTACGCATCTATCAAAACTTGCCTTACACTTTCCTGAGTTATCCTATGGTTATCACTGGTGCCCTGACACCCCTCGCGGCCCCCGCTCGCTGCTGACCTGCCAGTTGCTTATTCCAAGGAACCATTGGCACGGTGTCTGTGCTCGGGTACGTCCCTGCAGCGCCGAAAAACCTAAGAGACTGAGCTCTGGCTCGCGGCCAGCCCGGTGCACGTCACCCCGCCAGGTCCTCGGTGCCTTCGCATTCTTACGGAAAGATCAATGACAGCAGAGCAAGCGCTGCCGCGCGCTATGGCCTCTTTCTTAGATTGATTCGCTGGAACCTCCAAGACAAACTATGAGCGGACCCGAGGGCCACTCCCCCCGATGCAACCAGATTGCATGCTAAAGGGGGTGCTCTTGAGCATCGCGTCTCAGGAGCCCCTACTGGATCTCGAGCCCTCACCCCCTTGCCTTGACCACGACATTGCAACCTGGCATACCAGCGGTGGCCGAGCTTCGCTCGAGGGCCAGGATCTAAGGGCGTAGAGCACCCATGTGAGCTAAAGGGGGAGAGATCGGCGTGGGCCCTGCCTAGGGGCGCTGTAGCAAGGGCATAAACAACCCCCTCCGCTAGGATCCACAGCAAGATAAGTCACCCTAGCGCGTCGGCTAAGACCTCATGACCAAATGTTTTTCTTTTTCCTCTCGCGGTCCCGCTCGGGCAACGTTGTTTTCCTTTTTCGGCCTCCAGGGAGCCGCTTGAGTGCTAAAGGGGACCTCTCGAGCCTCGTACCTCGGGGGCTCTTACCGGACCTCGGGCCGCTCAGCTCCTGGCCTTGACCACAACATCGCATCCTGGCATACCAGTGACGGCTGAAGCCTGCCTGGGGACTAGGTCTTGTCAACGTAGAGCATCAAGCTATCTCGAGAACGGAAAAGGGGACGGTGCCCAAGTGAGATATGCAATCGCAACATTAAACAAAAAGCGAATACATTAAAGAAAAAACATTTTGATTTTTACATGCCCCCATGGGGCTCGACATAATTCCGCGCAGGGAACAAAAGAAAGAATCCGGGAAGAGCATGACCAGGGACATCACCGACGGTGCCGGGCGGACGCTGGCGCCCTGCTGCGGGCGCGGCGAGAGCTCGGTGGCTCGTAGCTATCATCATCGCTGGTCTCGGGATTGTCGCTGGTGGCAGAGAAGCCGCTGACAAGGCCAAGGGCAAGTTCAGTGCCCGTGGCCGTGTCACGCGGGTCGCTCCTTCCAGGGCAGCACTCCAGGCATTGGCCGTCCTCACCGAAGACCTTGAAGAAGAGCGTGGAGGATCCACCGTACTCGAAGTGGACGACGGAGGCTCCTTCAAGACAGCAAGCGCGGGCGATCTCACCCCATCCTCGAGTCATGAAGATGTCGGCTGGGGGACGACCTTGACCTGCGCCTTGGTAGCCTGGCTGCAGCACACGTGCTGCAACCACAGCTCAGCAGGACCCCTCGGAGGCATCAGCTCCGCGAAGAACCTCGGGAGCCGGATCCAAGAAGGCGGTGGCATCGCCGTCCACACCACGAACTCCAGAGAAGTACCCTCGGCGTGGGCACCGCTGTAGACCAGCCATCCGGCCGTGGCTGGTCCTCTGCGGTCACCTCCAAGGCGAAGACGGGTGTCTCCCTCTCGCCCTTGGCCTTGCGCATGCAACGGGATCGGGAAGCTAGGCGGCGGTCGTTCCAGCCAAGGCCGCGTCACTTCAAGCCCTCTGGTGGTGCCAGTGGAGCGGCCAGGCCTTTTCTTCGGTGGGAGTGGCCCAGGCTCCTCCTGAGGAGCCTTGCCCTTCTCTGCTGCAGAGAACCTCCGTATCGGTGCCATGATGTGACGCCCCAAGACCGACGCTCGAGAAGACTTCCATATATTTCGATGTCACCGTGTGTTTCATTTTTGCTTGCTCTATTTATTTTGTCATTGCATCATGTCATCATGCCATCATGTCTTTTTAATTTTTAAAAAATTCAACTAAATAAATTGTGTGGATCTTTGATTCATTTAAATCGAGGGAACTGACATGGTGATTTCTCTTTATAGCATATCCTCCCAATACTTAGGGTGCTACATTAAACTATCCCTTTGCCTTGGAATCACCTATAACGCGTTTGCACCCTTCTTAATTTTCTTTTTATCCAACTCAACTTCTTTTCTTCCTTTGAGGCCCTTTAGTAAAATTGAGTTGCAATTTTACTTTATCCATAAATGTTCCAAACCTTTCCATAAATCACATCTACTATGTAGGGTCACCTCCTATAATTTCAACCCATTTGGAGTTTATTTGAATGGGTTTCGAAATTCAAACATGTCAAGTTAAGTTCAACACGTTTGGATTTTAATTCCTCTAAAAAACCTCAGGCCATTTTTTTACATTCCTCATATTTTTTACGAGTCCAAGAAAAATGGCCTCCTGCTCAGATTATTCTTCTAGACCTCCCTCTCTATTTTCTAGACCCTTTGTTTACTTGTTAAGCAGTAAAGGAGATTGGAAGAAAAAGGAAAGAGAGAGAGAGAGCTTGCACCCGCCGGGACTGACCAACCAGGCCGACCAACCCACTAGGTCCAGCCAGGCCCAGCCGCCGGCCCTTCTATCCTAAAACCTAGCCCGATGATCCCCTTCTCTCACCTCTCTCCCTTGACCCCTTCCCCAGCGCTGCCACTCGCCCGCTCCCTCGATCCCCACTCTCACCCTCGTCCTCCCTTCCAGTGCACGCAACCAGCGCTAGGAGCCCGCGCCCCGCCTCCTTCTCCCACCTCACCGGTGACCTCGCCCGTCCCTTGCGCCATCCTCCTCGACGCCGGCCCTGCCGCCGAGCGCCGCCTCCTCCACGCCGGAGCCTGGCCTTCCGCGCCGCCCGAAAGGGTCAACCACGACGGCCATCTTCCTCCCGTCACCGCCAGGAGCTCGTCCGCCTCCCGATGTTGCTGCTCCTTCTGCCGCGCGCCATCCCGAGCCCCAAGCGCCGCCCCGTCTTCTTCCGCGCCGAGTGCCCGCGTGCCATGATCGCCGTTGCCGACGAGCTCCACCAGGAGCTCGCGTCCCCTGCTCCACGGGCCTCCTCTGCTCCTCCTGTTGCGGAGTGGCGCCACCACCGCAAGTCGTCGCCGGACCCGCCTGCAGCGGCCTTCGTTTGGCACGCTGCCACCTGGACCTGCTTGCGTCCGCCCCGATCCATAGTTGCGTCGCGACCTCCTCTGCTTCGGGCCATGCGCAGCCCCGCATTGACTTCCCCGCTGCTCTTGCCTCGGTTGCCCTGCCTTGCTGATGTCCACCCGAGGCTCCTTGGTCTTGCTTCGTTTTGCATTCACGAGTCTGTGTCTGTGGTTTTTGTCAAGCCCCAGGACCCGAACGGCTACGACGACAAGAACATCTATGGAACGGTACGACTACATGATGACTTGTCAAGTTCGACTACCCTGTGTACCCCTACCGCCGCAAGAATTGAGACCGGCAAGTCCGAAGACCCCAAGTACCACAACGTCGACGACCCTCCAAGTTCGACTACCCTGGGGGATGAACAACAACTTCCACGATGACGAGTACCACTACCATCGACACTCGAATACCCCGTGGATGTCAAGTTCCTCACCGTGACCTCGAAGATCTACGTAACGTGTACCACTACTTCCACTACCGCCGCCACGTGAACGACTACTTCCTCTTTGAAACATGAACGACTACTTCGACGACGACCCGTGAACAACTACACCACTCCGAACTCGTTCCGCCCCGAAAACGCACACTTCGAAGGTATAACCGCCGAGACGACCACCCGTGGATGAATGCTCATGTTGTATGAGATGCTCGCGTTTGCACCATGCCCGACTTGTTTCGTGCATGTTCCTCGTTTCCTTGCCACCATCATGTGGGACACCCGGTAACCGGGATCACCCCAGCATCTTTGCATGACACGCTCACGCCACTCTTCTGTTGCATCGGCATCTCAATGAGTTGTCAGAACCAGAGCGTTGCCATGGCATAGTTTCCGTTCTCGCCGCCATGACACCACTTTCCTTCCGTCACGGCAACCAAATGCTTCATATCATGTTCATGTCAACTTATCATAAAATTGCATAAAAACTTACAAATGTCATCCGCATCATGATAACAACATTTAAATTCTTAAAGTTGTTTTTTGCATTAATTTGCTTAGATGGCATGTTAAAATGGTTTAATTCATAACTAGTTAACCGTATCTCAAGTTAAATAAACTTTATATGAACATGGGGAGTTTCTGGAATTGTTGTTTGTTGTTTCCGGCCCCATTTAAATTGCTTAGATAGTGTAGTTTATTTTGTGCTTCACCTCTTGCCATGTTAAACAACCTTTAAACTTGTTGAGTTCATAATCGAGATTAAACTAAATGTTTGAATGTGGTGTTCGTCAATATGCAACTCGTTGCATATTGAGCTCCACTTAATTTGTAGTGTTATTTGTGCACTTTGCCTGCCATGCATATTTAAACCGGACATGCATCATCTTTGGTTGTGCATCATGCCATGTTTATGCTTGTGTGTTTACCATGTTATTTGCTTCTTTTCGGTTTGCTTCTCTCGTTAGCTTCGGTTTTGTTTCGGAGTTGAGAGGATTCGTTCGACTACGTCCGTTTGTCTTCTTCATGGACTCGTTCTTCTTCCTTGCGGGATTTCAGGCAAGATGACCATTCCCTGATATCACCTCTATTGTTGCTATGCTAGATGCCTCACTCTATTGCTTTGTCGCGATACCTATCCTTTTGCATGTCAGCCCCCACTTTGCCATGAAACCTCGAACTACCCACCTAGCAAACCATTGTTTGGCTAAGTTACGCTTTTGCTCAAGCCCCCTCTTATAGCGTTGCTAGTTGCAGGTGAAGATGAAGTTTGCTCCATGTGGATTGGGTTTTTGGGAATAACACAATATCTATTATTTACATCAATGCACCTATATATATGGCAATGGGTGGAAGGCTTGGCCTTTTGCTCGGTGTTTTGTTCCACTCATGCCGCCTTAAGAACCGATAAACCGGTGTTATGTTCCTTGATTTTGCGTTCCTAACGCAGTTGGGTATATGGGGACCCCTTGATAGTTCGCTTTGAATAAAACTCCTCCAGCAAGGCTCAACATTGGTTTTACCATTTGCCTAATAACTAAAACTTGCATTGGGACCGGCTAGCACCCGAGGACTTAATTTACAACCCGGGCCAGTGCTCCTCATGAGTGTTGGTCCAAATTGGGCAGCCTGCGGGGCCGCCTTGGGGAAACCCAAGGTATCTAGTATTCACCCGTAGCTTCACCTATCCGATTGTGGCCTGAGACGAGATACGCGCGACTCCTATCAGGGTGTCGGCACGACGGGAGTTCTTGATGGACTTGTTTTACCATTATCGAAATATCTTGTACACCGGGATTCCGAGTCTGATCGGGCCGTCCCTAAGAAAAGGGTTTTATACCTCTATTGATCGCGAGAGCTTGTGATGGGATAAGTAGGAACACCCCTGCAGGGTTATGGTCTTTCATAAGCCGTGCCCATGGTTATGTGGCGGATTGGAATTTGTTAATATCCGGTTGTAGGTCACTTGACACAAAACCGCAAACATAATACACTACCGTGTGAGTAGTCGTGATGGTCTCTGTTCGAGGGAGTTCGGGAAGAGAACACGGCTGGGTTATGGATGACTCGTAGGTAGACATGATCATCTAGTGATCATGATTTAGTTCACGACCGATGGCTTTCACTTCTCTTCTCGCTCTGATGATACGTAAGCTAGCCACCTCATCTACCCTTAGTGCTTACAGCAGCCCACTTATACACTTTCTACTTACCCAAAGGTTTTGATAGTTTTGATACCCGGGAATGGGATTGCTGAGTCCTTGTGACTCACAGTTTACTACAAACATAGGTGTAGGTACAACCGAGTACGATTCTGTCAATTGCCAGGAACTCAAGTGGGAGTTCGATGAGGAACATGGGCGTATGTACGTGATGTTTCCCGACGATCAACAGTGGTTCCTACTAGGGCCGATCGGGCATAGTGGGTGGTTATCTTCTTTTCATTTGGATTTGTCCGTAGTCGGACCATGATTGTACTTGGATGAAAGTATTACTTATTTATGCATTGTGTGAAGTGGCGATTGTAAGCCAACTATGTATTTTCCCCCTTTGTTCTTGTACATGGGAATGTGTGAAGATAACCTTCTTGCGATCATACCAAAATGCGATTATGCCTCTAAGTCATGCCTCGACACGTAGGAGATATAGTCGCATCTTGCGTGTTACAAGTTGGTAATCAGAGCCTTCCCCGACCTAGGAGCCCCTGCTTGATCGAACTGCTGCCGATGTTGAGTCTTGAATATAAAAAATGAATTGAGTCTTAGGATTATATATATCGGAGAGTAGGAAATTTGTTTCTCCTTATCCCCTTCGCCGCTCTAGTGAGGACTCCTGACGTAGAAGTTTTGACTTCCTACCCTCTTTTCCACTATTTTTTTAGGATCACGCAGGTATTATTAGGATCGTTCCGATATCTTTGTGACAAGAAGACTGTTCTTGGTGCCTCCTGTCATTTAGGGGTTGTGGCAGTGTCCTGGGGAATTGAGCTTCGAGGTGTTGTCGTCACAATTGTATCGTTGCAGTTCTAGAATACCAGAGGTGGCCGACATCGAAAACGCTTCTATGCATGTCTGGTGGTGAGATAACCCCGACGTCACCCAGTACCGGGGGGATATTTCGGGAGTATTGCCACAGCTAGTATAGCGGATGCTTTTCGAAGGTCTGAGGTAAACAGTTTCCGAAGGTGCCTGGTTATGTGTTGACGGATGGGTACAACTGGATGTAGGATTTATTAGTTGAGTGATATGCGGTGCTTCCCCTGTATCCCCAACACCAGATTGCATAACTAGAAAGCTTCGGCAATTAATAGGTTGGAATTCAAGTAGCTCTTTGGAAATCTTCCAACGGATCCATGATATGAGGTTGGGGTCTATCATATATTTGTTCCGGCTTATTCTACAAGCCAATCCTTCATTTTGTTTTGATTGTGGTATTCGAGTTGCTTCGAAGTCAAATGATGATCCCATACCTTTCCTAAGAGGTGTTCTCATATTTCTATGGGAGTGCTAGTCCTTCTTAATCATGGAGATTGTCATTTAAATTCTTTTCAACCGGCATGCTTCTCTTCAAGTTAATCCGATCTCTTCATCATTTGCAAGATCAACTCTCAATATTTTCTCAATGGTGTTCATTTTGGCCGTCCCAATTTCCCTTTGTTTTTTCCCACACACCCACCCTTTTCTTTATGGAGCCAGAATTCTTAATCAAGTATCCATTCTATTCATGTGAAGTCTCTTCATCAATTTTTTTCTTTAATGCTTCATCCGGTGATTCTCACGAAGATGCTCAGGAAGCTTCAAGTTTATCATTCTCCATTCTCATTTTATGCCCCGTTGGATTTAATTCAAGATTTCAGTGTTGATCTTATCCCCTTCCTTATTTCACAATGCTTTCTCATTCCAGTGCACCAATTAATCTTTCACCTCTCGCTATTCATTTGTTCCGGAGTGCGAAGATATCTCAGAAGATTCGTCTTTCCATTCTTAATATGTTCAAGCTATCTTGATGTTGTTATCTCATTCAAGCCATTTAATTCAACCGGTGCAATTCTCTTTCAAGTAATCTTTCCGATGTTGTTCCTTTTAAGTGGGCCCTAACCCACGGGTCTTTTCCCAGGGTCTTACCTAACTCTTCTAATTTATCCGGAGTTATTCCTAAATTCTTTTCAAAGTGTGACATAAGTATGGATTCCATCAGTCATATGCCTTCTCCCAGACCGCTTTCGAATTCTATTCATGCTTGGTTGAATGTTCCATGTTTTCATCCTTCCGGGTATCACAAAATTCTTCATGGTGGTTCTCGTCATCTTTCTAAGCATTTGAAGACTGGAGAAGAGTTTCTCTTTAATATTGCTCCATTCTCTTGAAGATTCATGGTTCTAGCTTCATACCATCCTCTTATTTGTTTTCGATCGTGAGAATTCTTTTCATAACCATCTAAAGCATTTCAGAGCTATTTTCATTTTGATTCCACAGAGGCCATCATCTCACAATATTTATTTGTTATTGTTTCTTCATTCATCTCCCAATTCTACCGGCGCATTGTTCAAGTATACTCTAGTCAACTCATGATCTCTTCATTCTATTGTATATAAATTGCCTCAAGTATCTTCATTTGTTTTCTAATTCTTCTCGGCGATTCGTTCTCTTTTCTTCGTTCGTTTTCAATTCATATGGTGGTCCTCTCAAGTTTCCTCTTTCGTTATTATCATATCATTTCACTTGTTCTTCCCAAATCCTACCGGTGAGTCGTTCAAGACTTTTCTCAAGTTTGGTTATATCTCTCTCCAATCCTTTTCAAGAAGAATAAGTAGTATGCCAAATCCGTTGCTTGTCGTCAATTTAATTGGATGAAGGATAAGCATACAATAAATATTATTCTTATTTCCTCGAAGTGATTAATCTCTTCTTTTTGGAGTCTGTTCATCATATTACATTCTTGATTCGAAGTGCTTCATCTTTGTTTCTCCGGAGTTCCAAGCTATCTCAATTATCTTGTCACGAGGATCCATCTAAATAATTGCAAGGGTTCAATCTTATTCTTTTCATCATTCACTTCTCATCCTTTTGTTATCGGAGTTCTTCATTGTGGTTCATCATGAGTTAATTCATCCTCGAAGTCTTCTTCAAGATTCTTGTTGGACCTCAAGTATTCTTCTTCTTGCATTACAAAGTGCACTTCTTGCTCCCTTATCTTTTGAGGTGGTGTTATGTCATTCTTAACAATTTCCTTCATGTTTCATGTTCCACAAGTTATCAAGAATGAGGTATTTAAACCCATCATTTTGTCTCCGTTCAAGAGATCTTTCAACCCATTAATCTCTTCATTGGAGTTATTTTGGGTTATATTTCACCTAAAACCTTCCCTAAGGAATGTTGCTATTGTGGTGCTTATAAACCCAAGTTCTTCATTTATTCTCCTGGTGAAATAAGTTTTTCGTCTCCTTGTTGATCTCAATCCAATCAATTGTCTCAGTTAGTGGCCGGTAATCACCTCATAATTTTGAGATGTTTTCCATAAGCCCACGAGAGCTTATTTTTGTTGTTGTTGATTTCTTTCAACAACTCCGCTCAACCCTTCTTCGTAAGGATGTTTGCAAATTCATTTCTTGTAGAAGATGTTGTTCTTCTTCGTCCTTTTCATTCCATTCTTTTGTCTGGAGGCTTTGTCACATTGCTCTCTTCTAACCATCATCTCGTTACATCAAGATCATGTTCTTTTATTTTCTGGTCCATTTAACTGGAGTGCCATGTCCTCCATTAAAGTTCTCCCATCTTATCAGGTTTTGCCTCTCTTTTAACCAGAGTGCTGTCTGAAATCCTTCTTACCCCTTGTGCCATTCTTTCAATAGTTCCTGAGGTAGTGTGTTGTTGATTTCATCAAGTTTCATCCCAACTTGACAAGTTCATGTTAAATTCCTTCCATTTTCATTCGGAGTGCTATCCGAATTGTTTAATTCTCATTCCTTCTCTATCTTGTTTTAACCGGTGTGGTTTTTATTTTCTTTCGACATATGTGAGCTCTTGTTCATGTCTTTCAACCTACAAGGTTCTCGTAATGTTCCTTGTTCCTTTTTGCTAATGGAGTGCTTGCAATCTCGTTCATCTCCATTGTATTCTTTCTTCAATTTGTTCAACATCTCAATGTTCGTTGGTTTCACTCATTTGTCGAAGAAGAAACTTTGTTTTACACCTTCATTTTGCTCTTCTATCCGGTGCCATCTCCTGGATCTCAGGTCGAGATCCTCTGTTAGTGTGGGAGAGTTGTGACACCCCAAGACCGATGCTCCAGAAGACGTCCATATATTTCTATGTAACCGTGTGTTTAATTTTTGCTTGCTCTATTTATTTTCCATTTGCATCATGTCATCATGCCATCATGTCTTTTTAATTTTTTAAAAACTCAACTAAATAAATTATGTGGATCTTTGATTCATTTAAATCGAGGGAACTGACATGGTGATATCTCTTTATAACATATCCTCCCAATACTAAAGGTGCTATATTAAACCATCCCTTTGCCTTGGAATCACCTACAACGCGTTTGCACCCTTCTTCAATTTTCTTTTTATCCAACTCAACTTATTTTCTTCCTTTGAGGCCTTTTAGTAAAATTGAGTTGCAATTTTACTTTGTCCATAAAAGTTCCAAAGCTTCCCATAAATCACACCTAGTGTGTAGGGTCACCTCCTATAATTTCAACCCATTTGGAGTTTATTTGAATGGGTTTCTAAATTCAAACATGTCGAGTTAAATTCAACATGTTTGGATTTTACTTCCTCTAAAAAACCTCACGTCATTTTTTTTACATTCCTCATATTTTTTATGAGTCCAAGAAAAATGGCCTCCTGCTCAAATTATTCTTCTAGACCTCCCTCTCTATTTTCTAGACCCTCTGTTTACTTGTTAAGCAGTAAAGGAGATTGGAAGAAAAAGGAAAGAGAGAGAGAGAGAGCCTGCACCCGCCGGGCCTGACTAACCAGGCTGACCGACCCACTAGGTCCAGCCAGGCCCAGCCGCCGGCCCTTCTGTCCTAAAACCTAGCCCGATGATCCCCTTCTCTCACCTATCTCCCTCGACCTCTTCCCCAGCGCCGCCACTAGCCCGCTCCCTCGATCCCCACTCTCTCCCTCATCCTCCCTTCCAGCGCACGCAACCAGCGCCAGGAGCCCGCGCCCCGCCTCCTTCTCCCACCTCGCCGGCGAACTCGCCCGTCCCGAGCGCCGTCCTCCTCGATGCCGGCCCCGCCATCGAGCACCGCCTCCTCCACGCCGGAGCCTGGCCTTCTGCACCGCCTGAAAGGGTCAACTACGGCGGCCATCTTCCTCCCGTCACTGCCAGGAGCTCGTCCGCCTCCCGATGTTGTTGCTCCTTATGCCGCGCGCCATCCCGAGCTCCAAGCGCCACCCCGTCTCCTTCCGCGCCGAGCGCCCGCGTGCCATGACCGCCATCGCCGACGAGCTCCACCAGGAGCGTGCGTCCCCTGCTTCGCCGGTCCTCCTTGCTCCGCGCCGAGTCCCTGCCGGCCTTCCGTTGACCTCCTCCGCGGGCCTCCTCTGCTCCTCCTATTGCGGAGCGCCACCACCACCACAAGTCATCGCCGGACCCGCCTGCAGCGGCCTCCGTTCGGCACACTGCCACCTGGACCTGCTTGCGTCTGGCCCGATCCGTAGCTGCCCCGCGACCTCCTCTACTTCGGCCATGCGCAACCCTGCATTGACTTCCCTGCTGCTCTAGCCTCGGTTGCCCTGCCTTGCTGCTGTCCACCCGAGGCTCCTTGGTCTTGCTTCGTTTTGCATTAACGAGTCCGTGTCTGTGGTTTTCGTCAAGCCCCAAGACCCGAACAGCTACGACGACATGAACATCTATGGAACGGTACGACTACATGATTACTTGCCAAGTTCGACTACCCTGTGTACACCTACCGTCACAAGAATCAAGACCGGCAAGTCCGAAGACCCCAAGTACCACGACGTCGACGACCCTCCAAGTTCGACTACCGTGGCGTGAACAACTACTTCCACGATGATGAGTACCACTACCGTCGACCCTCGAATACCCCGTGGATGTGAAGTTCCACGCCGTGACCCCGAAGATCTATGATGTATACTACACAACCTTCTTCTTGTAGACGTTGTTGGGCCTCCAAGTGCAGAGGTTTGTAGGAGAGTAGCAAATCCTGCAACCCTGCAACCCTGGGAGGCGTAGGATGAAGATGGTCTCTCTCAAGCAACCCTGCAACCAAATAACAAAGAGTCTCTTGTGTCCCCAACACACCCAATACAATGGTAAATTATATGGGTGCACTAGTTCGGTGAAGAGATGGTGATACAAGTGCAATATGGATGGTTGATATAGGTTTTTGTAAACTAAAAATATAAAAACAGCAAGGTAACTAATGATTAAAGTGAGCATAAATGGTGTTGCAATGCTAGGAAACAAGGCATAGGGTTCATACTTTCACTAGTGGAAGTTCTCTCAACAATAATAACATAACTGGATCATATAACTATCCCTCAACATGCAACAAAGAGTCACTCCAAAGTAACTAATAGTATAGAACAAACGAAGAGATTATGGTAGGGGTACGAAACCACCTCAAAGTTATTCTTTTTGATCGATCTATTCAAGAGTCCGTAGTAAAACAACACGAAGCTATTATTTCCGTTCGATCTATCATAGAGTTCGTACTAGAATAACACCTTAAGATGCAAATCAACCAAAACCCTAATGTCACCTAGATACTCCATTGTCACCTCAAGTATGCATGGGCATGATTATACGATATGCATCACACAATCTCAGATTCATCTATTCAACCAACACAAAGAACTTCAAAGAGTGCCCCAAAGTTTCTACCAGAGAGTCAAGACAAAAACGTGTGCCGACCCATATGCATAGATTCCCAAGGTCACGGAACCCACAAGTTGATCACCAAAACATACATCAAGTGAATCAATAGAATACCCCATTGTCACCAGAGGTATCCCACGCAATACATACATCAAGTGTTCTCAAATCCTTAAAGACTCAATCCGATAAGATAACTTCAAAGGGAAAACTCAATCCATCACAAGAGAGTAGAGGGGGAGAAACATCATAATATCCAACTATAATAGCAAAGCTCGCGATACATCAAGATCGTGCCATCTCAAGAACACGAGAGAGCGAGATCAAACACATAGCTACTGGTACATACCCTCAGCCCCGAGGGTGGACTACTCCCTCCTCTTCATGGAGAGCGCCGGGATGATGAAGATAGCCACCGGAGAAGGATTCCCCCTCCGGCAGGGTGCCAGAACAGGGTCTAGATTGGTTTTTGGTGGCAACAGAGGCTTTTGGCGGCGGAACTCCCGATCTAGGTTATTTTCCGGAGGTTTCAGTATATATAGGAGGTGTTGGAGTTGGGGCAAGTAAAGGGGGTCTCCGGGCTGTCCATAAGGCAGGGTGGCGCCCAGGGGGAGGGGGCGCGCCCCCCACCCTCATGGGAAACCCGTGGAGCTTCTCGTCCTCCTCCGGTACTTTCTGGGTTTCTTTTGCTCCAAAAATAACCTCCGTTGAGTTTCAGGTCAATCGGGCTCCATTTGATATTCCTTTTCCACGAAACCCTAAAATAGGAGAAAAACAAAAACTAGCACTGGGCTCTGGGTTAATAGGTTAGTCCCAAAAATCATATAAAAGTGTATATAAAATCCCATAAAACATCCTAGAAGGATAATATAATAGCATGGAACAATCAAAAATTATAGATACGTTGGAGACGTATCAAGAATCCCCAAGCTTAATTCCTGCTCGTCCTCGAGTAGGTAAATGATAAAAATAGAATTTTTGATGTGGAATGCTACCCAACATAATTCTCAATGTAATTTATTTATTGTGGCATGAATGTTCAGATCCGAAAGATTCAAGATAAAAGTCTATATTGACACAAGAATAATAATACTTCAAGCATACTAACATGTCTTCTCAAAATAGCATGACCAAAGAAAGTTATCCCTACAAAATCATATAGTCTGTCTATGCTCCCTCTTCATCACACAAAATATTCATATCATGCACAACCCCGGTTTCAGCCAAGCACTTGTTTTCATACTCAATTTTTTCAAACCTTTCAAATTTCACGCAATACATGAGCGTGAGCCATGGATATAGCACTATAGGTGGAATAGAGTGGTGGTTGTGGAGAAGACAAAAAGGAGGAAGATAGTCTCACATTGACTAGGCGTATCAACGGGCTATGGAGATGCCCATCAATAGATATCAATGTGAGTGAGTAGGGATTGTCATGCAACGGATGCACTAGAGCTAAAAATATATGAAAGCTCAACAAAAGAAACTAAGTGGGTGTGCATCCAACTTGCTTGCTCATGAAGACCTAGGGCATTTGAGGAAGCCCATCGTTGGAATATACAAGCCAAGTTCTATAATTAAAATTCCCACTAGTATATGAAAGTGACTAAACATGAGACTCTCTATCATGAAGAACATGGTGCTACTTTGAAGCACAAGTGTGGAAAAAGATAGTAACATTGTCCCATTTCTTTTGTTTTCTTTTCTTTTCTTTTTTCCCTTTTCTCGGGCCTTTCGTTTTCTTGGCCTTTCCTTCTTTTTTTCATTTTTTCCTTTTTTGTTTTTTGGGACAATGCTCTAATAATGACGATCATCACACTTATATTGATTTACAACTCAATATTACAACTCGATACTAGAACAAAGTATGACTCTATATGAATGCCTCCGGCGGTGTACCGGGATGTGCAATGAATCAAGAGTGACATGTATGAATGAATTGTGAATGGTGGCTTTGCCACAAATACGATGTCAACTACATGATCATGCATGTCAATATGACAATATGAAGCATGTCATATGAATGGAACAGTGGAAAGTTGCATGGCAATATATCTCGGAATGGCTATGGAAATGCCATGATAGGTAGGTATGGTGGCTGTTTTGAGGAAGGTATATGGTGGGTGTATGGTACCGACGAAAGTTGCGCGGTACAAGAGAGGCTAGCAATGGTGGAAGGGTGAGAGTGCGTATAATCCATGGACTCAACATTAGGCATAAAGAACTCATATACTTATTGCAAAAATTTACGAGTCATCAAAACAAAGCAATCAACGCATGCTCCTAGGGGGGAAGTTGGTAGGAGTTAACCATCGCGCGTCCCCGACCTCCACACAAAGGATGACACTCTACAAATACCTCATGCTCTAACTTCGTCACATAGCGGTTCACCATACGTGCATGCTACGGGAATCACAAACTTTAACACAAGTACTTCTCAAATTCATAATTACTCCACTAGCATGACTCTAGTATCACCATCCTCATATCTCAAAACAATCATCAAGTATCAAACTTCTCATCATATTCAATGCACTTTGTATGAAAGTTTTTACTACATTCATCTTGGATGCCTATCATATTAGGACTAGTTTTATAAGCAAAGCACATTACCATGTTGTTCTAAAAGACTCTCAAAAGGATATAAGTGAAGCATGCGAGTTCATCTATTTCTTCAAAATAAAACCACCACCGTGCTCTAAAAGATATAAGTGAAGCACTAGAGCAAAAGACAAACTACTCCGAAAGATATAAGTGAAGATCAATGAGTAGTTGAATAATTATGTAACTATGTGAAGACTCTCTAACATTTAAGAAATTCAGATCTTGGGATATTATTCAAACAGCAAGCAAAAAAAATTACGCTCTGAGCAAAATACATATCATGTGGTGAATAAAAATATAGCATCGAGTGAAGTTACCGATAGACGAAGACGAAAGAGGGGATGTCTTCCCGGGGCATCCTCAAGCTTAGGCTTTTGGTTGTCCTTGAATATTACCTTGGGGTGCCTTGGGCATCCCAAGCTTAGGCTCTTGCCACTCCTTATTCCATAGTCCATCGAATCTTTACCCAAAACTTGAAAACTTCACAACACAAAACTTAACAGAAAACTCGTAAGCTCCGTTAGTATAAGAAAATAAAACCACCACTTAGATATTGTTATGAACTCATTCTAAATTCATATTGGTGTAATATCTAATGTATTACAACTTCTCTATGGTTCATACCCTCCGATACTACTCATAGATTCATCAAAATAAGCAAACAACACATAGAAAACAGAATCTGTCAAAAACAGAACAGTCTGTAGCAATCTGTAACTTTCGAATACTTATGTAACTCTAAAAATTCTGAAATAAATTGTTGGACGTGAGGAATTTGTCTATTAATCATATGCAAAAAGAATCAACTAAAAAGCACTCTCCGGTAAAAAATGGTAGCTAATCTCGTGAGCGCTAAAGTTTTTGTTTTTTACAGCATGATCGCATAAACTTCACACAAGTCTTCCCAAAGGTTCTACTTGGCACAAACACTAATTAAAACACAAAACCACATCTAAACAGAAGCTGGATGCAATATTTATTCCTAAACAGAAGCAAAATCAAATAAAATAAAATTTGGTTGCCTCCCAACAAGCGCTATCGTTTAACGCCCCTAGCTAGGCATAATGATGCTCACATAAAAGATAAGAATTGAAACAGAACGGGAGCATCATGAAGCATATGAATAGCACATTTAAGTCTAACCCACTTCCTATGCATAGGGATTTTGTGAGCAAACAACTTATGGGAACGATAATCAACTAGCATAGGAAGGGAAAACGAGCATAACTTCAAGATGTTAAGCACATAGAGAGGAAACTTGATATTATTGCAATATGTAGAAGCATATGATCCTCTCTCATAAGAATTTTCAGTATAATCATGAATGAATTCAACCATATAACCAGCACATAAATCATTCTTTTCATGATCTACTTGCATAGAAATTTTACTACTCTCCACATAAGCAAATTTATTCTCATCAATAGTAGTGGGAGCAAACTCAACAAAATAACTATCATGTGAAGCACAATACAATTGAAAACTAAAATTATGATGACAAGTTTCATGGTTATCATTATTCTTAATAGCATGCAAGTCATCACAATAATCATCATAGATAGCAACTTTGTTCTCATAATCAATTGGAACCTCTTCCAAAATAGTGGATTCATCAATGAATAAAGTCATGACCTCTCCCAATCTATTTTAATAAATATAATCATCATAAATAGGAGGCATTATTTCATCATAATAAATTTGCTCATCAAAACTTGGGGGACTAAAAATATCATCTTCATCAACCATAGCTTCCCCAAGCTTGTGGCTTTGCATATCATTAGCATCATGGATATTCAAAGGATTCACACTAACAACATTGCAATCATGCTCATCATGCACATATTTTATGCCAAGCATTCTATGTAATTCTTCTTCTAGTACTTGAGCACAATTTTCCTTCCCATCACTTTCACGAAAGATATTAAAAAGATGAAGCATATGAGGTAACCTTAATTCAATTTTTTGTAGTTTTTTTTATAAACTAAACTAGTGATAAAACAAGAAATGAAAAGATTTGATTGCAAGATCTAAAGATATACCTTCAAGCACTCACCTCCCCGGCACCAGCGCCAGAAAAGAGCTTGATGTGTACTACACAACCTTCTTCTTGTAGACATTGTTGGGCCTCCAAGTGCAGAGGTTTGTAGGACAGTAGCAAATTTCCCTCAAGTGGATGACCTAAGGTTTATCAATCAGTGGGAGGCGTAGGATGAAGATGGTCTCTCTCAAGCAACCCTGCAACCAAATAACAAAGAGTCTCTTGTGTCCCAACACACCCAATACAATGGTAAATTGTATAGGTGCACTAGTTCGGCGATGAGATGGTGATACAAGTGCAATATGGATGGTAGATATAGGTTTTTGTAAACTCAAAATATAAAAACAACAAGGTAACTTATGATAAAAGAGAGCATAAACGGTGTTGCAATGCTAGGAAACAAGCCCAAGAGTTCATACTTTCACTAGTGGAAGTTCTCTCAACAATAATAACATAACTGGATCATATAACTATCCCTCAACATGCAACAAAGAGTCACTCCAAAGTAACTAATAGCAGAGAACAAACGAAGATATTATGGTAGGGTACGAAACCACCTCAAAGTTATTCTTTTTGATCGATCTATTCAAGAGTCCGTAGTAAAACAACACGAAGCTATTCTTTCCGTTCGATCTATCATAGAGTTCGTACTAGAATAACACCTTAAGATGCAAATCAACCAAAACCCTAATGTCACCTAGATACTCCATTGTCACCTCAAGTATCCGTGGGCATGATTATATGATATGCATCACACAATCTCAGATTCATATATTCAACCATCACAAAGAACTTCAAAGAGTGCCCCAAAGTTTATACCTTAAGAGTCAAGACGAAAACGTGTGCCAACCCCTATGCATAGATTCCCAAGGTCACGAAACCCGCAAGTTGATCACCAAAACATACATGAAGTGAATCAATAGAATACCCCATTGTCACCACAGGTATCCCACGCTAGACATACATCAAGTGTTCTCAAATCCATAAAGACTCAATCCGATAAGATAACTTCAAAGGGAAAACTCAATCCATCACAAGAGAGTAGAGGGGGAGAAACATCATAAGATCCAACTATAATAGCAAAGCTCGCGATACATCAAGATCGTGCCATCTCAAGAACACGAGAGAGAGAGATCAAACACATAGCTACTGGTACATACCCTCAGCCCCGAGGGTGGACTACTCCCTCCTCGTCATGGAGAGCACCGAGATGATGAAGATAGCCACCGGAGAAGGATTCCCCCTCCGACAGGGTGCCGGAACGGGGTCTAGATTGGTTTTTGGTGGAAACAGATGCTTTTGGCGGAGGAACTCCCGATCTAGGTTATTTTCCGGAGATTTCAGTATATATAGGAGGTGTTGGAGTCGGGGGCAAGTAAAAGGGGTCTCCGGGCTGTCCACGAGGCAGGGGGCGCCCAGGGGGAGGAGGCGCGTCCCCCACCCTCATGAGCAGCCCGTTGACCTTCTGGTCCTCCTCCGGTACTTTCTGGGCTTCTTCTGGTCCAAAAATAACCGTCGTTGAGTTTCAGGTCAATTGGGCTCCGTTTGATATTCCATTTCTGCGAAACCCTAAAACAGGAGAAAAACAGAAACTGGCACTGGGCTCTGGGTTAATAGGTTAGTCCCAAAAATCATATAAAAGTGTATATAAAAGCCCATAAAACATCCTAGAAGGATAATATAATAGCATGGAACAATAAAAAATTATAGATACGTTGGAGACGTATCAATCTACGTAACGTGTACCACTACTTCCACTACCGCCGCCACGTGAACGACTACTTCCTCTTCGAAACATGAACGACTACTTCGACGACGACCCGTGAACAACTACACCACTCCGAACTCGTTTCGCCCCGAAAACGCACACTTCGAAGGTATAACCGCCGAGACGACCACCCATGGACGAATGCTTGTGTTGTATGAGATGCTCGCATTTGCACCGTGCCCGACTTGTTTCGTGCATGTTCCTCGTTTCCTTGCCACCATCATGTGGGACACCCGGTAACCGGGATCACCCCACCATCTTTGCATGACACGCTCACGCCACCCTTCTTTTACATCACCATCTCAATGTGTTGTCGGAACCGGAACGTTGTCATGTCATAGTTTCCGTTCTCGCCGCCATGACACCCCTTTACTTTCGTCGCGGCGACCAAATGCTTCATATCATGTTCATGTCAACTTTTCATAAAATTGCATAAAAACTTACAAATGTCACCCGCATCATGATAACAACATTTAAATGCATAAAGTTATTGTTTGCATTAATTCGCTTAGATGGCATGTTAAAATGGTTTAATTCATAACTAGTTAACCGTCGGTCAAGTTAAATAAACTTTATATGCACATGGGGATTTTCCGGAATTGTTGTTTGTTGTTTCCAGCCCCATTTAAATTGTTTAGATAGTGTAGTTTATTTTGTGCTTCACCTCTTGCCATGTTAAACAACCTTTAAACTTGTTGAGTTCATAATCGAGATTAAACTAAATGTTTGAATGTGGTGTTTCGTCAATATGCAACTCGTTGCATATTGAGCTCCACTTAATTTGTAGTGTTGTTTGTGCACTTTGCTTGCCATGCATATTTAAACCGGACATGCATCATCTTTGGTTGTGCATCATGCCATGTTTATGCTTGTGTGTTTACCATGTTGTTTGCTTCTTTCCGGTCTGCTTCTCTCGTTAGATTCGGTTTCGTTCCGGAGTTGTGAGGATTTGTTCGACTACATCTGTTTGTCTTCTTCATGGACTCGTTCTTCTTCCTTGCGGTATCTCAGGAAAGATGACTATTCCCTGATATCACCTCTATTGTTGCTATGCTAGATGCCTCGCTCTATTTCTTTGTCACAATACCTATCCTTTTACATGTCAGGCCCCACTTTGCCATGAAACCTCTAACTACCCACCTAGCAAACCATTGTTTGGCTAAGTTACACTTTTGCTCAAGCCCCCTCTAATAGCGTTGCTAGTTGCAGGTGAAGATGAAGTTTGCTCCATGTGGATTGGGTTTTTCGGAATAACACAATACCTATTATTTACATCAATGCACCTATATACATGGCAATGGGTGGAAGGCTTGACCTTTTGCTCGGTGTTTCGTTCCACTCATGCCGCCTTAAGAACCGATAAACCGGTGTTATGTTCCTTGATTTTGCGTTCCTAACGCGCTTGGGTATATGGGGACCCCTTGATAGTTTGCTTTGAATAAAACTCCTCCAGCAAGCCCCAACATTGTTTTTACCATGTGCCTAATAACTAAAACTTGCATAGGGACCGACTAGCACCCAAGGACTTAATTTACAACCCGGGCCAGTGCTCCTCATGAGTGTTGGTCCAAACTGGGCAGCCTGCGGGGCCGCCTTGGGGAAACCCAAGGTATCTAGTATTCACCCATAGCTTCACCTATCTGATTGTGGCCTGAGACGAGATACGCGCGACTCCTATCAGGGTGTCGACACGTCGGGAGGTCTTGATGGACTTGTTTTACCATTGTCGAAATATCTTGTACACCAGGATTCCGAGTCTGATCGGGCAGTCCCTAAGATAAGGGGTTTTTACCTCTATTGATCGCAAGAGCTTGTGATGGGCTAAGTAGGAACACCCCTGCAGGGTTATGATCTTTCAAAAACTATGCCCGTGGTTATGTGGCGGATTGGAATTTGTTAATATCCGGTTGTAGATAACTTGACACAAAACCTCAAACATAATACACTACCGTGTGAGTAGTTGTGATGGTCTCTTTTCGAGGGAGTTCAGGAAGAGAACACATCTGGGTTATGGATAACTCATAGGTAGACATGATCATCTAGTGATCATGATTTAGTTCACGACCGATGGCTTTCACTTCTCTTCTCGCTCTGATGATACGTAAGCTAGCCACCTCATCTACGCTTAGTGCTTGCAGCAGCCCACTTATACACTTTCTACTTACCCAAAGGCTTTGATAGTTTTGATACCTGGGAATGGGATTGCTGAGTCCTCGTGACTCATAGTTTACTACGAATACAGGTGTAGGTACAACCGAGTACGATTCAGTCGATGGCCATGAACTCAAGTGGGAGTTCGATGAGGAAGGTGGGCGTATGTACGTGACGTTTCCCGACGATCAGTAGTGGTTCCTACTAGAGCCGATCGGGCATAGTGGGTGGTTATCTTCTTTTCATTTGGATTTGTCCGTAGTCGGACCAGGATTGTACTTGGATGAATGTATTACTTATTTATGCATTGTGTGAAGTGGCGATTGTAAGCCAACATTGTATTTTCCCCCTTTGTTCTTGTACATGGGAATGTGTGAAGATAACCTTCTTGGGATCATACCGAAATGCGATTATGCCTCTAAGTCGTGCCTCGACACGTAGGAGATATAGTCGCATCTTGGGCGTTACACGTGAACACTGCGGCAAGGTGGTGAAGCAAGAAGAAGCAAGTAGCGAGGAGATGGAGATGAGCGGAGGGGACTCTGCCCCTCCCCATTTATAGCAAGAGGGAGGCAAACCGCCAGTCCCCATGATCACATGTAATGATGACCTTTTTTCTACATGCAGCAAGCTCCAGACAAGTCAAATAGTTGCCAAGGCTGCATGGGGAAGCGGAGACGCCCATGTGCAATCCAGGCGCCACGCGTCGGCCAGGTCCGCATGCGGTTGGGGCCCGTGGCGCTTCGCCCTTGCCCCTTGGCTTCGCCCCGAAGCCAAGTCGAAGTGTGTCTTGGGCCCGGGGGCTATTGTCGGCGTTCTGGGAACCAGGGTACCCAGACTTGCCTGCCTGTGGCCCGCGAAGTGGCTCCTTCTCAGGCCTGGTACGGACCATCTTCAGCATCGATGCTCAAGACCCTCACGAGGTGCCAAGCCTCGCGAGGCGAACGATGCCAAGACCTCCACAAGGGACAGCCTCGTCTGGCTGGCTCCTGAGGAGCGGAGAACTCTATGCAACCCCCACCTCGCGAGGTTTGCATGACGCAAGCCATGACGACCAAGGCCAGGCGGGCGCCAGCGGGTGCAGTACAAAAGTTTCCTCTTTGGTGCTAAGGAAGCAGGCTCAGGCGCGGAGTCCCGAGGAATCTGCCAAAGGTTTCCAATTCCATGCAACAAGACCAAGATCGCCAGGACGGTAGGACGGAGGTCATCGCCGAGCCCACCGTGGCGTCAGGATCAGAGGCTTTGCAAGCGAAGACCACATTTAGTCAAGATAAGATGTACTAGTTGTGTTCCTTCAAAATTGGCCGTTTTGGGATCCCTTCCCGCCATCATTTCGGGGTTAGAGGACCAAGGCCACTATATAAGTAGGATAGCCACCACGCAGCAGGGGGACGAATCATTTAGATCTTCCTCTCTACCACCTAGCAAGAACACACCTCCGGAGGTTGTTCACCCACTGTACTAGTTCATCCTCAGCCCATCTCGAGGCTAATCCACCACACTGCTGGAGTAGGGCTACTCACTGCTAGGTGGCCTGAACCAGGATAAACAGCCTCGTGTCTCTTTTACTTTCTGATTCATCGAGCTAGTTCGTGGGATGACGAGTAGGCAGATAGACGGAGTTGAGTTCTTCGCATGAACCCCAGTGTTCAAACCTAGAAGGGTTTTGCGGAGCCTTGAATCCGACAAGTTGCCCGGGGAGGAAGATTGTATCAATGTTGATTCGGAGGATGAGGATGAATCAACCAGTCAGAGAAAGGGCAAGAAGCCCAATAAGAAGCCAAGAGATAAAGAAGTGATGACAGTGGAAGGGTCAGGCACACCTAGTACCGGCAAGAAGGCCAAGGTAGAGGCCCCCGACAAGGAAGCTGCCACTTGCGTTGCCTGCCGGGAAGCCGTTGCCACTTAGAAAGCTGCGAAGGGTGATGGGCCGTACTGCAAGATCCATCGGACCAAGGGCCATGACCTTCATGAGTGTTACCATGTTGAGCAGCTTGTCAAGATGCAGAGAGCATAATATGATAAGCGTGACAAGGAAAAGGGTCAGAATGCCACTGGTGGTAAGGGCCGAGGCGGTGAAGCAAACAGCCCTGGCAAACCCTTTTGAAACCAAGGAAAACCTACCAGGGGTCAAGAGAAGGAAGTATGTGATAATGTGAGTGATGGAGGGGATGAAGAGGAAACCGATGAGCAGGAGTTTCAGAAGGCCACTGACGCCCTGTGCATTGATGGGGGTGCATCTTTGCACACCTCTCACTGCCAGCTCAAGCGGTGGGCACGAGAGATCAGTGTTGTGGAGCCATCGCCAGATGCTCGAAAGCCGCTCAAATGGTCCCACACGCCCATCATCTTTGATGAGGAGGATCACCCCGGCCTCACCACTACGGTAGGGTATTTGCCATTGTTGGTCTCCCCAACAATTCGCAACCTCAAGGTCACAAAGATGTTAGTAGATGGCGGTGCTGGGTTGAATCTGATCTCCCGACAGTCATCAACAAGTTCTGATAGGAGAAGAAGAGCTAGAGATTACCGACACGTTCCAAGGAGTCAATCTCGGCAGGAGCCGTCCCAAGGGAAAGATTACACTGACGGACGTTTGGGGGAGAACTGAACTATCGGACTGAGAAGATTGTGTTTGATGTGGTTGATTTCCCCCTGTCGTACAATGGGATTTTTGGACGCCCGGCCATGGCCAAGTTCATGGCAGCATCCCATTATGCTTACAACACTTCGAAGATGCCTGGGCCACTGGGGGTCATCACTATCCCGTCGGATGAGAAGGATGCAATTATCTGTGTGGACAAGATGTACCGGGATGCAGCTGCAGCAGAGGCAGCGACAATAACAGTTCCCGCTAAGGAAAGCAAAGGAAAGTGAAAGGATGGTAGGACCTCCAGCGAGGAGTCCGGGAAGCGTGCCCCCTTCGGGTGCACGACACCCGTTGACTACGTGCCAGAGTGTTCACAAGAGATCCAAGGTTGTTGCACCCCAAGTGAAAAAGGTCTCGGCAGGGCTGGCTGGCGGTGATGGTACTTTCACTATCAGCGCCACCCTCGATGACAAATAGGAAAGCACACTCGTTGCCTTCCTGCGGGCGAATATCGATGTGTTTGCCAGGCAACCATCTGATATCCCCGGTGTTCCCAGGGAGCTAATCAAGCACCACCTTGTTGTCAGCCCACATGCCCGACCTGTGAAGCAGAAAGTCCGGAAGCAGGCCTTGGAGAGGCAGCAGTTCATTACCGAAGAGATCATGAAACTAGAGGTAGCTGGTTTGGTTAGAGGAGTACTGCACCCTCACTAGTACATCGAGCTGCTAAACAAACGGTTTTAAACCCCTTTCCGCAATGGCCTTCGGAACCGTCGCCAAGTGAGTGTGGGCGATAGGGGGGTCCTTCCCACACGACCCAGAAACTGTTGGGGATATGCCCTCCTGGCACACACGCTCGGCAAAATGAGGTCGTGTGCGACCGGTGAGCGCTCTAATATGGAAATACGTACAGTAGAGCTAAAAAATACAATTATACGGGGAAATTGTTTCCGGTCCCAAGTACATCCCACACAGTCAGTCCCCGCTAAACGTTTTCGTTCGTATGTACATCCCACACAGTCGCTCCAAAGAAACGTTTCCATTCATAGGTACATCACACACAATTTGTCCCGTTAAATCATTTGTGATAGTGTTTCCATTGCACACGGTATTAACAATTTTATCATTTGCGTTATTGAATGCATCACACACAATGCGTAGAAGAAACTGTGTGGCAAAGGCTGTCCATCACACACAGTTTTTATGTGGTAAACGTTTGCGCAAGGTGGCCTAACGCAAACAGTTTTCAAGAGAAGGTCGTGTGTGATTGTTCATTGATCCAACACGGTTTATTCCAAGAAACTGTGTGCGTTATTGAATGCATCGCACACGGTGTTTTCTCAATAACTGTTTGCAATAGAAAAACCCAATTAGCAGGCTAATTATCCAATTATTCATAATCCATTTAGCAATCTAATTGACATTTCATATTAAGCACACAATATATTTCATTTTCATAATTGAAATACATCAGAGTACAACATCATATAGCTTCAACACTCAGCTACCCCATTACACAAATACACCAGGACCAAGTTTCACATGCAACATCTATAACCTTTCGAAATTAGCATTATAGACGGTAAATAGACATATGTATCTCATCTGGAAAACTGCTGAAGCAGAAGGCCAATATTGAGCCTTCATTGATGTTGAAGGTCTTTGTAACTTTAGGCCAGTGCCTTTGGATGATTGACCGTCCATCCTTCGTCCTCTTCAAGAACACTTCAATATTGAACCCTGGGTGTTGTATGAATACCTTCCTCGCCTCCTGATCATACATGTGGTTTGAGAGGTAATCATCAGTGAACTGCTTTGGAAAGGCCTGAAAACAAGGATGTGCATAAATATCTTCTCTATATTGGAAATGGGGCAAAGGAATAAAGAGGCAAGGTATAATATTTAGTACCATCCTGTAGTTAACTGATGTCTTCTTCATTGTGCAGACAAAGATTTTGTTGTTTTTTGTCGCTAATTTCTTTATCCTAACAATCTTTCTGAGTTTCTTGACTTGACTAATATTCATGGACAACTCATTTCCCCATATGCAAAAAGGGTCGAGCAGTGGGTCAAAACCTCTGACAGCAGGACCTACATGTGCAAGACCAAATTGTTAAAAACCAAAAATATTAGAATGGTTAATGCAATTGCACAATAATGTGCTATTAGACAACGGATCATGCACGTGCTAACCTCGATTGCAAACCTCAGTGCTTCCCATTGTTAACCTGCAACACATATAAGGTACTTAGTCATCAGGTTATGTAAGGGTTCGCATGCTATCAGTAAAATATGTTGATGAAAAATAAGCACATTGCAGATTCATCAGATTAATTCAAGCCACATGGAAAACCCATTTATCCAAACCAAGCATGATTTAGAACTAGGAAATATAGCAATGGTATATGTTTCTCATGTATTAAGTGCAGCCAAATTCGATTTATTCCTCACATGCACAACAATACAAAATTCTACCCACGACAATTGGACATCGCAGTGTAGAATTGAACCAAGTAGTTAGCTAAACACCACAACAAATGAACCAAACATTAACTGAGCATCACATTGCACAATATAACATACTCCTAATAGAAGATCAGAGAGTTAACCAAACCAAGCATGCTTAACAAGTTGGAAATATAGCAATTGTATTTGTTTCTCATGTATTTAGTACAACCAAATTCGATTTATTTCTCACATGGTATACGATAACAGAATGCAGCCACAACAATTGAACATCGCATTGCAGAATTGAACCAAGCAGTTAACTAAACACCACAACAAATGAACCAAACATTAACTGAGCACCACATTGCACAATATAACATACTCGTAATAGAAGATCAGACAGTTAACCAAACCAAGCATGCTTAACAACTTCGAAATATTGCACCCTGAAGAATTGAACATCACATTTGCAGAATTGAACCAAGCAATTAACTGAACACCACATTGCATGACATATAGAACATATACACTATAGCAGAAGATTGCATGGTAAAAGTAGATAACACAATTCACTACATTTTGTTAAGGAAAGTCAGTAGCTAGCAAACGATGGCCTCGAGAAAATGCCACAAACTGTCATTTAAAGCAGCCAACCGCGTCGCGGCATCGGTGCGTGAGGCATCAATGGTGGCCTCGACGGCTAGGTGCTCCGCCAAGATCTGGGGGTCGTCACGAATGGCAGCCGTCACGACCTCATCCGCGCGTGCGGCCACGATTTGCTTCTCCGCTGCCAAATGCTCCTTGAGATCCTGGCTATACTGCATGCACCATAGCTTAGGGCGACACTTATTTGGTGGAGGGGGTCGGTGATTTGGGTGGATCGTGTTGCGCTCGCGCCGGCGGTCGGGGCATGTGGGATGTGGAAGGAGGAGGAGGATGGGGGTCAAGTGTGGATTACCTGCCTGGATAGGCGAGGCCGAGCATCGTGAAGGAGGGTCACCGACGAGGAGGCGGCGACGCTGCAAGTAAGGAGTGAAGGTTTCAACTTGGAAAGGAAGGCGGAAAGAGGGGAAATGTGGCTTTTGGTAAGGGGGAGGGTGCGGGGAGGTAGATATTTCCACGGAAGCCAAAAATTTGGAATCGCTTCAGCCAAAAAACTGGCGCGCAAAGTGTCATCAGACACGGTCCCTTATTCAGAACTGTGTACGATATGTGAACATCACAAACAATTCAGATAGCATAACCCGTGTGTGTTGAGTTTGAACGTCAAAAATTTTGGTTCGAATTTCCCTGTTTACAATGGTCATCCACGTCATTGCATAATTTGGGTACACAAAGGAGACTAACTTCTTAATCGAGCAAGTTCAGCAATTAAGCAGAGATAGCTGACCTAAACATTACTCTAACAAATTAAAGACCAACGCTCTTAATTAAACAAAACAAAGAGTGCTACTATGGCTGGTGCTCGTCGATCTCCTCCGCCGCCTCCATGTCTAGCTCGCGCCCGACGGTCTCCTGGGGGAGAGGCTCCATGGCATCAATTGCACCATACTCGGCAAGCATCTCGCCATCCGCGTTCGCCATATCTTTGGCATAGGCCGCCACAAGCTGGGCGTGGGCGGCCGCGATCTGGGCTCTGGCGGGCTCCGTCGTGGCAAGGTATGCCACGTAGGAACGGACGACTGCTTGAACTCTCTCGGCGATTGCCAGCTCTTCGACCATGGGTTGCCGACCGTTGTTGGAGAAGCTTCGTTCGATTTGTGCAGTGACCGCCATGAGCTGGGCTTTGACGGCCTTGACATGGTAGTGGCCGGCCTCCATCAGGGCTAATGTGACGCCCGAGACTGACGTCCCAGAAGATTCCAGAAGATTCCCGAAGCTTCCAGATGTTCCGGGCTGCCCGTGTGGTTCTTTTGTGCTTGTGTTATTTATTTTTGCATTGCATCATGTCATCATGCCATCATGTCATTTTTATTTTTGCATCTCAGCCTAAATAAACCGTGTGGACCTTCGGTCCATTTAAATCGAGGGAAGATGTCTTCTCTTTATAACATATATAAGCCTCTCAATATTTAGGGAGCTATATTAATAATTTTCCATTGCTTCGGAATCACCGTAACACACTTGCATAATTTTCCCCTTTGTCTTTTCACTTCAAGTTTGACTTCTATATCTTGCCGGTAATTTCTTTCCGTTGTTTCGAGGCTCCTCCTTTTACCTAAACTCCTTTTATTGCAAGCTAAATGTTTTAGTTTGCACTTCCCTTTTTGTTGGAATTATTTTGTAAGGTTGGAATTAATCCGTAAAGCCTTACAAAAATGTCCATCATTTTATTCTGTTCGTTGACTCTTTTCTTTTATTTTTGGCTCTCTCCTTTTTGTTTTTTCCTGTCTAAGAGTTAAATAAGAGGGCAGCCTCCTCCTTTCCCTCTCTCCAGCCTGCTGCCTCCTTTTAGCTCTCCAGGCCCATCCCAGCGGCCATCTCCTCCCTGGCCCGAACCTTCTTCCCAGGCCTCTAGGCCCATTCTCTCCTGGCCTGTTTTCTCTCCCGAACCCTAGCGCCCAGCCTCGCTCCTCTCCCCTTCGCTCAGCCGCCGCACCCCCTCGCACTCATCGATCCCCCGCAGCGCTCGCTCACCCCGCTCTGCCTCGCACCCTCTTTCCCCCGATCTCTCCCTCTCCAATCCCTCGCCTCCAGAAACCCAGCGCTCGCCTCCCTTCCTTCTCCTCCGCGCGAGGCGCCCCGCACCCCATCCCCCTCGACCGCGCGCAGGATCCCTCCTCCCTGCGCCAGGAGCGCCGCCCCGAGCGCCATGGCCGTCCGGGCCTCTTCCACGCCCGCCGCGCCTGGGTCCTCCGGCCTCCTCCGCCCTTTACCCCGACGCGCCGGCCGCCCTCCGGCGTCCTTCCGCCGCCGCGCCCGCCTTCCCCGTCGTCCACCGCAGGCCAGCGCCGCCTCGCCCTCTCGTCGGCCGGCCAGGAGCGCCGCCGACCAGCCTCGGGTGCCCGCGCCTCCGGCTCCCTTCTCCAGGCAGTGGCCCCGAGTCCCTCCTCTGCGCCCCTTCGTCCAGCGCCCGGACAGGGCCTCGTAGCCCCGA
>LR738714.1:126758977-126784038 GCA_902687465.1 Secale cereale
TGTTACCCGGGAACGGGATTGCTGAGTCCTCTGTGGCTCACAGTTACTTCACCGCACCAGTTGCAGGTTCAGCCGAGTTTGATGCAGAAGCTGGTTCAAGTGCTTCAGCAGGAGCTCGTTGAAGAGTGTGGCCGTTTGCTTGTGACGTTTCGATGTTCAGTAGTGGTTTCTACTAGGATTCGATCCTGACCTGTGGCTTTTGTTGTTTTGGTATCTTTCTTTTGGATCTTACCCGTAGTCGGGCTGTGATGTTCTGAATGATGATTGCTTATGTAATGTATTGTGTGAAGTGGCGAGTGTAAGCCAACTATCCTCTTTTGCATTTTAATCCCTCTTTTACATGAGTTGTGCAAAGATACCAAACTTGAGATCATTCTAGGATGGACTTATGCCTTTAAGTCGTGCCTCGACACGTAGGAGGTATAATTCCATCCTGGGCATTACAAGTTGGTATTCAGAGCCTTCTCCGACCTAGAAGCCCCCACTGATTGATCGAATCGTTGACGGTTGAGTCTAGGCACACACTGAAAACTTTTTGAGTCCTATATTATATCGGAGAGTAGGATTTCTTTTGCTTCTCATCCCCTTTCTCTCTGGTGAGGACTCCTGACGTCTACTCTTGTCTCTCCTATCTTCAAAAATTGCACCAAATTTTTTTTAGGATCCCGCGAGTATTCTGGGATTGTTTCGATGTTCTTGTGACAAGGATATTGTTCTCGATGCCTCCTGTTACCGAGGAGTTGAGCTTCGGGGTATCATTGTAACAAGTATATCGCGACAGTACTAAATACTTAAGACGGCCGACATCGAAAATCTCTCCTATACGGCCAGTGGCAAGATAACCCCGACATCACCCAGTACTGGGGAGGTAGTTCGAGAGTATTGCCATAGCTTGTTATAGTGGATGCGTTTTCGAAGGTCCGAGGTAAACAGTTTCCGAGAAAGACTGGTTATGTGTTGAAGGATGGATACACCTGGATGTAGGTTTAGAGTTGATTGCGCGGTGCTTCCCGTGTATCCCCAACACCTGATTGCATAACTGGAAACTTTCGGAAATCTATAGGTGGGTTCATCTAGTAGTTCTAGGCATTCTTTCCAACGGATGCTCGATATGAAGTTTGGGGTTCTACACTGAGTGAAGTGGTTTTATGGACTTGTTCTGATCGGGAGTTGCATCTTAAAGGATCCTTGGCTATGCTGATCCGGGGATGACAAAACCCTTTTGTAACACGTTCCATGAGCTTTCAGCACGAAGATGTCGAACGAAGCTTCTATCCTGTATTTGTTCTATCTGATCCTTGTTCCTTTTTATTTACCTTTTGCTCTCCAAGTGGCTGCTCGTCAGTTGATGTATCTGCGGAATTCATCCGTTCACTTCTCTGTTCGAATGATATTGTGAAGATCATGTTGCATATCTACCCTTTGTTCTTGTTTTGATTCTGGTATTCGAGTTGCTTCGATGTCAAATGTTGATTCCATACCTTTCCTAATCGGTGTTCTCATACTTCTATGGGAGTGCTATTTCTTCTTGATCATCAAGATGGTCATGTTAAATTCTTTTTCAACCGGTGTCCATTTTGTTCATCCCAAGTTGTCTTTGTTTTCCCCACCCTCCCACCCTTCTTCTTCTCGGAGCATGAAATTCTTAAATGAAATATCCATTTTATTAATGTGATGTTTCTTCTTTCTTTTCCTTCAATGTTCTTATCCGGTGATTTTATCGTGAAGATGCTCAAGAGCTTCAAGTTCATCATTCTTTTGTTCTCATATTCTTCCGGTGGAGGTAATTCAAGATTTTGGTGTTGATCTTATCATTTTCTTCATTCACAATGCTTTCTTATTCCGGTGCCCCAAATTAATTATTCTCCTCATGCTATTCATATCCGGAGTGCTGAAGATTCATAATTCCATTCTTAATCATTTCAAGCTATTTTGAGCATTGTCTTCTTATTCAAGTCATTTAATTCAACCGGTGCTATATCTCGCAAGCAATCTTTTCCAACGGTGATTTCTTTGAGTGGGCCCTAACCCACAGGTCTTTTTCCAGGATCTTACCTGACTCTTCTATTTTCCGGAGTTATACTCAAATTCTTTTCAAAGTGTGACGTAAGAATGATCTCCATCAGTCACATGCCTTCTCCAAGATCGTTTTCAATTCTTGTTCATCATTGGTTCAACCTTTTAATTCTTCATTCCGGAGTGCTCAACAATTCTTCATGACATTTCTCGTCTTCATCCTCAACATTTGGAGACCGAAGAAGTGTTTCTCTTAAATCTTGGCCCGTCTTCTTGAAGATTCGTGGTTCTAGCTTCTTGCCATCCTCATTATTGTTCCGATTGTGAGGAATTCTTTTATACCATCCGAAGCTTTCATAATTCTTTCTTTGTGATCCTCCGAAGGCCATCATTTCAGAATATTTCTTTGTTCTCAGTTTTCAACTTCGTCCTCCAAATATTCTTCATTGATGTCTCTTCGTTCGTCTCCCTATTCTTACGGTGGTTCCTTCAAGTTTACCCTTCCGTTGTTATCGTTTTAATTCAATTGTTCTTTTCACAATCCTACCGGTGCTTTGTTGAAGATTTATCCAAGCTTGTGCTAGATCTCTCGTTAATTCTTTCCAACGAGAATAAGTAGTATGCCAAATCCTTTGGTTGTCATCAATTTAAATTGGTGAAGGAGATGCATAACATAATTCTTATTCTTGTTCCTTCCAAGTGTTTAATTCTTTTGTCTGGAGCTTGTTCATCATATTCTCGGTTCTAAGTTGCCCATCTTGTTTTCCGGAGCTCCAAGTTATTTCTATTATATCATTTCAAAGTTCTATCTAATTCACCGCAGGCCTTGAAATCTTATTCTTTTCATCTTTCACTTCTCATCCTTTTGTTACCGGAGTTCTTCTTGGTGGTTCATCATCATTTAATTCATCCTCGAAGTCTTCATCAAGATTCTTGTTGGAGCTTAAGCATTCTTCATCTTGCTTCCCAAGTGCAATTCTTTCTACCTTATCTTTCGGATGGTGTTATGTCATTCTTGTCAATTTCCCTTCATGTTTCATGATTCACGAGTTGTCAAGATTGAGATATTTAAAACCATCATTTTTCTTTGTTCAAGAGATCTTTCCAACCCTTCAATTTATTCATTGGAGTTATCCTGGGTTGTATTTCACCTAAAGCTTTCCCTAAGGATTGTTGCAATTATGGTGCTTATAAATGACCCAAGTTCTTCATTTATCCTTCCGGTGAAATAAGTTTTTCATCTCCTTGTTGATCTCAATCCAATCAATTTGTTTCCATTAGTGGCTGGTTGTCACCTCTTAATTTTGAGATGTTTTCCATAAGCCCACAACGAGCTTATTCTTTTCGTTGTTGATTTTCCAACAACTCCGTTCAACCCTTCCTCGTAAGGATGCTCTTTCAAATTTAATTTTGAGAGAAGTTGTCATTTTCTTCTCTGTTCAATTCTTTCATTGAGCTATATTCTATTCTTTCATTCCGGAGGCATTGGGATATTGCTCTCTTTAACCATCATCTCGTTTTTATCGAGATCATGTTCTTTCCCTTGCTTGTCTTTTAACCGGAGTGTTGTATTCTTCATTCTAATTATCTCATCTTATCAAGTGTTAACTCTCTTTTAACCGGAGTGCTGTCTGAATCTTTCTTAACCCCTTGTGCCATTCTTTCATTGTTTCGGAGACAATATGTTGTTGTTTTCATCAAGTATCATTCCGTCTCCTCAATTCTTGTTAATTCCTTCCATTTTCAGACGGAGTGCTGCCGAAATTCTGTCATTCTTATTCCTTGGCTATACCGTTGCAGTTTCATATTCTTTTGGTCCGTGAGCTCTTGTTTCATATCTTTCAACCTACAAGGTTCTCGATGCTCCTTGTTACTCTTTTCTAACGGAGTTTTCATATTTGTTCATCTCCGTTGCATTCTTTCTTTCAACTTGTCAACCTCTCAAGGTTCTTTGGTTTCACTCGTCTGTCAAAGAAGCAACTTTGTTTTACCTCTTCCTCTTTCGTTTTTACCCGGTGATATCTCTAGGATCTCGGGTCGAGATCCTCTGTTAGTGTGGGAGAGTTGTGACGCCCGAGACTGACGTCCCAGAAGATTCCAGAAGATTCCCGAAGCTTCCAGATGTTCCGGGCTGCCCGTGTGGTTCTTTTGTGCTTGTGTTATTTATTTTTGCATTGCATCATGTCATCATGCCATCATGTCATTTTTATTTTTGCATCTCAGCCTAAATAAACCGTGTGGACCTTCGGTCCATTTAAATCGAGGGAAGATGTCTTCTCTTTATAACATATATAAGCCTCTCAATATTTAGGGAGCTATATTAATAATTTTCCATTGCTTCGGAATCACCGTAACACACTTGCATAATTTTCCCCTTTGTCTTTTCACTTCAAGTTTGACTTCTATATCTTGCCGGTAATTTCTTTCCGTTGTTTCGAGGCTCCTCCTTTTACCTAAACTCCTTTTATTGCAAGCTAAATGTTTTAGTTTGCACTTCCCTTTTTGTTGGAATTATTTTGTAAGGTTGGAATTAATCCGTAAAGCCTTACAAAAATGTCCATCATTTTATTCTGTTCGTTGACTCTTTTCTTTTATTTTTGGCTCTCTCCTTTTTGTTTTTTCCTGTCTAAGAGTTAAATAAGAGGGCAGCCTCCTCCTTTCCCTCTCTCCAGCCTGCTGCCTCCTTTTAGCTCTCCAGGCCCATCCCAGCGGCCATCTCCTCCCTGGCCCGAACCTTCTTCCCAGGCCTCTAGGCCCATTCTCTCCTGGCCTGTTTTCTCTCCCGAACCCTAGCGCCCAGCCTCGCTCCTCTCCCCTTCGCTCAGCCGCCGCACCCCCTCGCACTCATCGATCCCCCGCAGCGCTCGCTCACCCCGCTCTGCCTCGCACCCTCTTTCCCCCGATCTCTCCCTCTCCAATCCCTCGCCTCCAGAAACCCAGCGCTCGCCTCCCTTCCTTCTCCTCCGCGCGAGGCGCCCCGCACCCCATCCCCCTCGACCGCGCGCAGGATCCCTCCTCCCTGCGCCAGGAGCGCCGCCCCGAGCGCCATGGCCGTCCGGGCCTCTTCCACGCCCGCCGCGCCTGGGTCCTCCGGCCTCCTCCGCCCTTTACCCCGACGCGCCGGCCGCCCTCCGGCGTCCTTCCGCCGCCGCGCCCGCCTTCCCCGTCGTCCACCGCAGGCCAGCGCCGCCTCGCCCTCTCGTCGGCCGGCCAGGAGCGCCGCCGACCAGCCTCGGGTGCCCGCGCCTCCGGCTCCCTTCTCCAGGCAGTGGCCCCGAGTCCCTCCTCTGCGCCCCTTCGTCCAGCGCCCGGACAGGGCCTCGTAGCCCCGAACGACTACCGATGACCGTGAACAACTACCGCCGTCGTGGAACCGCCAAGACGAACGGAACAACTACTTCCCTCTACGGCCGTGTACAACTACTACGGCTACTTCCTCTACTTCCACTACGTCCCTCGACGTCTCGAACCGCCCCGAAACGCACGCTTCGAAGGTATACCGAAACGACCCCGTGGATGACCCGTGAATGCTTGCTTGTGTTGTATGAATGTCTCCCGTGTGTGCTTCGTGCCCGTTCCACCTTTGTCATGTTCCTCGGTTGCCTCGTCACCGACTCGTGGGAACCCGGTAACGGGATCTTTCCACCTTTCATCTCGTTTGACTCGCTCATGTCGATTCTATCTTTTGCACCGGACTCTCAACGAGTTGCCGGAACCGATATGATGCGTTGCATCATTTTCGGATCGTTGCCGTGGCACCCTTTCATTCCACCACGGTGACAATGCTTCATATCTTGTTAATTGTTAACCCTTTTAATAAAACTTGCATAAACTTGTTCATGTCATCCGCATCATTTTAACAACATTATAAATGCTTAATTGTTGTTTGCTTATAATTATTTAAAAATGCTCATGGGGATTTTCCGGATATGTTGTTGTTATTCTCCGGCCCCATTTAAAATGTCTTAATAGGTAGTTTTATTATGCTTCACCTCTTGCCATGTTAAAAACAATTAATCTTGTCTTGTTAATAACTAGAGTCAACTAAATAATTGTTGTGGTGTTTTGTCAATATGCAACTCGTTGCATATTGATCTCCACTTAACTTGTAGTATTTGTTTGTGCACTTTGCCATGCCTTGCATATTTAAACCGGACATGCATCATACTTGTTTGTGCATCTTATGCCATGTTAATGCTTGTGTGTTTACCGTGTTGTTTGTTTTCTTTCCGGTTGCTTCTCTTGTTAGCTTCGGTTCGTTCCGGAGTTGTGAGGTTTCTCTCGACTGTGTTGCTCCGTCTACTTCTTGGATCCGTTCTTCTCCCTTGTGGAATTCCAGGCAAGATGACCGAACCCGGATACCATTACTATTTTTGCCTCTTGCTAGAGTATCGTTCTTTAGTTTTGCCTCGATGCCCATGTTCTTCTTGTCAGCCTCCTACTTGTAACCAATTGCCATGTTTAACCACCCTACCTACGCAAACCGTTGTTTGGCTAAGTACGCTTCGCTCAACCCTCTTATAGCATTGTTAGTTGCAGGTGAAGATTGAAGATGCTTGCTTCATGTTGAAGTTTGGTTGGGTTATATCACACTATATAAATGCTTAAATTAAATCACCTATATACTGGCAGGGTGGAAGGCTAAGCCTTTTGCTTGGTGTTTTGTTCCACTCATGCCGTTAGGATCCGTATAAGCCGGTATTATGTTCCTTGATTATGCGTTCCTAACACGGTTGGGGTGTATGGGACCCCCTTGATAAACCGCTAAGTGCTAAGTCTTTTCCAGCAAGTCCCAACATTTGGTACTATTTGCCTAATAACTAATAAAACTTGCATGTGGACTAGCTATCCCTTTTAATTTAATTCAACCCCCGGGCCAGTGCTCCACATGAGTGTTGGTCCGAAACGGGGGTTCTGCGGGGCCACCTCGAGGAAACTCAAGGTTTGGTAAAAACCTGTAGAATCGCCCATCCGGTCGTGTCCTGAGACCTAGATACGCGCGGCTACTATCAGGGTGTCGACACGCCGGGAGGATTTGCTGGATTAGCCTTACCTTAGTTCGGTTTAACTCGAGCACGGGATTCCGAGAATACTCGGGTCTTCCCAACTATGGAGTTGCGACTCCGCGGATCGTGGGCTTGTAATGGGTCAAGTTGGAACACCCCTGCAGGGTTTGAACTTTCGAAAGCCGTGCCCGCGGTTATGTGGCAGATGGGAGCTTGTTAATTCCGGTTGTAGATAACTTGACACAATGTTTCCAATACACTACCAGCGTGTGTACCGTGACTGTCAATTTCCGAATAGGGATTCGGGAGTTGAACACGGTGGGGTTATGCTTGACCGGTTTTAGTTAGGATCACTTCGTGATCATCTCTCGACCGATGCGCCTTCTCTTCTCGCTCTCTTTTGCGTAAGTTAGTGCTAGTTGCTGCTGCAGACTCTTGTTTGTTCCTTCACCTCATATTCTTTCTTCAGCCTTATCCTCACCCAAGGCTTAAATAGTCTTGTTACCCGGGAACGGGATTGCTGAGTCCTCTGTGGCTCACAGTTACTTCACCGCACCAGTTGCAGGTTCAGCCGAGTTTGATGCAGAAGCTGGTTCAAGTGCTTCAGCAGGAGCTCGTTGAAGAGTGTGGCCGTTTGCTTGTGACGTTTCGATGTTCAGTAGTGGTTTCTACTAGGATTCGATCCTGACCTGTGGCTTTTGTTGTTTTGGTATCTTTCTTTTGGATCTTACCCGTAGTCGGGCTGTGATGTTCTGAATGATGATTGCTTATGTAATGTATTGTGTGAAGTGGCGAGTGTAAGCCAACTATCCTCTTTTGCATTTTAATCCCTCTTTTACATGAGTTGTGCAAAGATACCAAACTTGAGATCATTCTAGGATGGACTTATGCCTTTAAGTCGTGCCTCGACACGTAGGAGGTATAATTCCATCCTGGGCATTACAGCTAAGGCCGCCATTGTGGAACGGACTGCTGCCGTGCCGCTCTCGCTAGTGGCTATCCCCGAGGCAGATGCTGCCGCCGCCTGAGAAGCAACAATGGCCATTTAGGCTGCCTTGGCCACCCGGACGCAGACTGTGGTCGCCCTCACGAAGCTTGTTAGCACGCGCCTGGCGGTTGCGGCCACGCTCTCGGCGGAGTGGACTGCCGAAGTTTCCCTCACGACGTGGGTCCATGTTCCCATCTTTCACCGGCAACGAATGAACAGTGAAATGATATTTGGGGAGTGAGCTAATGTGCTTGATACACCGGCTGTGGACTGTAGCCGACGCACCTTCTTGCGTAAGCCATAGGCGGACTATACACCGACAGTGCACCAAGATATTTTGTGCTGCATCTCACACGGTTGGTGATAATAAAGTGTGTGCAATCTACTTGATTTACCATATTGATTTGAATTACTTAATGTGGTCACAGCTACAAAGGATGGTGTTTGAATTGTTGGAACTTTTATATGCAGTGAGCATGCAACTATAGGTGTGTCGTAAAAAAATTGGAATTTTTCGGGGTTCGTTTGGACATTCTTATACATCAATTGCGTTTTCCAGGCATTTTATTCGCATAATTCAAATTTGAAAAACATGCACATTCTCCAGTGCATATAAACTGGTTGAAAAAACAAATATGTGTCCTTGGTTGCATGCTTAGGTCCCATGCAAGAAATGGGAATGAATTTCAAACACCCTGCCACCGTCACTCGGTCGCAGACATTGAGATACCTGGTTTTTTAAATTCTAGTAAATACAAAACTCGTCTGAAATTCATGAAACTTGGCATGCTATCATGGAGCGGCATCAAAATGCCGTGGTAAAAATTTTGTCCCATCTGGGGCAGGTTTGGGAATAAGCTTCTCACAAACCAGAGCTTCTCGAAACAAGCGTGATGGTTTCGGTTGGGAATGTGCCACCTTTGGGGAGGAAACGATATCCGTTGCCTCTTATTGATTTCAAAATCTTTCGAGTGTCAACATAGAAAACAGGAGTGTTGTGTTCAATTTTGAAATTTTTCGGGGTTCGTTTGGACATTTTTACAGATTAACTGGTTTTTACAGGCATTTTATTCGCATAATTCAAATTTGAACTACATGCACATTCTCATGTGCATATAAACTAGTTGAAAAATCAAATTTGTGTCCTTGGTTGCATGCTTAGATCCCATGCAAGAAATGGGAATGAATTTCAAACACCCTGCCACCGTCACTCGGCCGCAAACATTGAGATACCTGGTTTTTTAAATTCTAGTAAATCCAAAACTCATCTAAAATTCGTGAAACTTGGCATGCTATCATGGAGCGGCATCAACATGCCGTGGTAAAAAAAATTGTCCCATTTGGGGCAGGTTTGGATACAAGCTTCTCACAAACCAGGGCTTCTCACAACAAGCATGATGGTTTCGGTTGGGAACGTTCCACCTTTGGGGACGAAATGATATCCATTGCCTCTTATTGCTTTCAAAATCTTTCGAGTCTCAACATAGAACAACAGGAGTGTTGTGTTCAATTTTGAAATTTTTCGGGGTTCGTTTGGACATTTTTACACATTAACAGGTTTTTCCAGGCATTTTATTCGCATAATTCAAATTTGACCTACACGCACATTCTCATGTGCATATAAACTGGTTGAAAAATCAAATTTGTGTCCTTGGTTGCATGCTTAGGTCCCATGCAAGAAATGGGGATGAATTTCGAACACCCTGCCACTGTCACTCGACCGTAAACATTGAGATACCTGGTTTTTTAAATTAGAGTAAATCCAAAACTCATCTGAAATTCGTGAAGCTTGGCATGCTATCATGGAGCGGCATCAACATGCCGTGGTAAATTTTTTGTCCCATTTGGGGCAGGTTTGGATATAAGCTTCTCACAAACCAGTGCTTCTCACAACAAGCGTGATGGTTTTGGTTGGGAACGTTCTACCTTTGGGGACGAAACGATATTCGTTGCCTCTTATTGCTTTCAAAATCTTTCGAGTGTCAACATTGAACAACAGGAGTGTTGTGTTCAATTTTGGAATTTTTTGGGGTTCGTTTGGACATTTTTATACATTAATTGGGTTTTCCAGGCATTTGATTTGCATAATTCAAATTTGAACTACATGCACATTCTCCAGTGCATATAAACTGATTGAAAAATCAAATATGTGTCCTTGGTTGAATGCTTAGGTCCCATGCAAGAAATGGGAATGAATTTCAAACACCCTGCCACCGCCACTCGGCCGCAAACATTGAGATACATGGCTTTTAAATTCTAGTAAATACAAAACTCGTGTGTAATTCATGACACTTGGCATGCTATCATGGAGCGGCATCAACATGTCGTGGTAAATTTTTCGTCCCATTTAGGGCAGGTTTGGGTATAAGCTTCTCAAAAACAAGAGTTTCTCACAACAAGCGTGACAGTTTCGGTAGGGAACGTACCACCTTTGGGGACAAAACGACATCCGTTGCCTCTTATTGCTTTCAAAATCTTTCGAGTGTCAACATAGAATAACAAGATAGGTGTGTTATATTTTGGATTTTTTTGGGGTTCGTTTGGACATTTTTATACATTAACTGGGTTTTCCAGGCTTTTTATTCACATAATTAAAATTTGAACGAGATGCACATTCTCTATTGCATATAAACTGGTCGAAAAATCAAATATGTGTCCTTGGTTGAATGCTTAGGTCCCATGCAAAAAATGGGAATGGATTTCAAACACCCTGCCACCGCCACCCGGCCGCAAACATTGAGATACATGGCTTTTAAATTCTAGTGAATACAAAACTCATTTGAAATTCATGAAACTTGGGATGCTATCATTGAGCGGCATCGACATGCCATGGTAAAAAAATTGTCCCATTTGGGGCAGGTTTGGGTATAAGCTTCTCACAAACCTTAGCTTCTCACAACAAGCGTGATGGTTTCGATAGGGAACGTGCAACCTTTGGGGACGAAACGATATCCGTTTCCTCTTATTGCTTTCAAAATCTTTCAAGTGTCAACATAGAACATCATGAGTGTTGTGTTCAATTTTGGAAATTTTTGGGGTTCGTTTGGACATTTTTATACATTAACTGGGTTTTCCAGGCATTTTATTCGCATAATTGAAATTTGAAATACATGCACATTCTCCAGTGCATATAAACTAGTTGAAAAATCAAATATGTGTCCTTGGTTGCATGCTTAGGTCCCATGCAAGAAATGGGAATGAATTTCAAACACCCTGCCACCACCACTCGGCCACAAACATTGAGATGCCTGGTTTTTTAAATTCTAGTAAACCAAAACTCGTCTGAAATTCGTGAAACTTGGCATTCTATCATGGAGCAACATCAACATGCCGTGGTAAAAAAATTGTCCCATTTGGGGCAGGTTTGGGTATAAGCTTCTCACAACAAGCGTGATGGTTTCGGTAGGGAACGTGCCACCTTTGGTGACGAAACGATATCCGTTGCCTCTTATTGTTTTCAAATCTTTTGAGTGTCAACATAGAACAACCGGAGTGTTGTGTTCAATTTTGGAATTTTAGGGGTTCGTTTGGACATTTTTATAAATTAATTGGGTTTCCCAGCCTATTTATTCGCATAATTCAAATTTGAACTACATGCACATTCTCGAGTGCATATAAACTGGTTGAAAAATCAAATATGTGTCCTTGGTTGCATGCTTAGGTCCCATGCAAGAAATGGGAATGAATTTGAAACACCAGGGCACTGTTGATTGCCGGCAAAACGTTGAGATACTTTGTTTTTAAATTCTAGTAAATCCAAAACTCGTCTGAAATTCATGACACTTGGCATGCTATAATGGAATGGCACCCGACATGCTGTGGTATTTTCCGTGTCCATTTTGAGAGAAGACGCACTCGAATAACAGCCAACAAAGGCATTTTGAAACAAATAGCTGCCAATGTAACATCTCAAATGTTTTGTATAATTTAAATTGTGTGCGTTCTGTTAACCATTCACATGATGCCACACCTCACTCTTTTAATGGCTAGGAGGTGCCGTGCGGATAGGTACTTGAGTGCTTGACTAAACAGAAGGCGTGCGAGCTCTACTCCAATGCGGAGGCTCAACGGGAAGTGTGTGAGCTGTACGCCGCGCAGGCTCACTGAGAAGCGAGCCCTTTGACTTCCATGGCCGCCCGCCTTGCTCACAAACGTTTTAGTTAGAACACCCGTATGCAAACCGACAGCCTCCGCAGGAAGCCAAGGGAAAATGTGCCCAGCAGAATTTGTGCAGCTCTTGATCGCAAACGTTTTAGATAGAACACCAGTATGCAAAGTGAGAGCGACACAAGATCCGTGCATCCTTTCAACGCAAATGGTTATTTTGGATGACCCGTGTGCAACCATGTACAAACAATTTGGTAAGATTTGCATCTGTCATATTGGGTATGTTGCCATTTGTCAAACTGGAAAGATTTACATTTGTTGATCTAGTAACGTTGCCATTTGTCAATCCTTGTAACAGCGCGATTTGTCAAAATATGCAGTTAGAAATCACTAGCACTATCTAATTTTTGCAACTAAAATTCAGTAATTAAGCATAGATTTCATTCATAGATTAAGCAGTCGTTCTTAATTTGTACAAACAGTTCAACTCGACAGCGGAACCAACCAAACTTTTCCCCAATTGTTGCCAACCACGTACTGAAATAGCTAGTTCAAGTATATATACTAGCTAATTTTAAGTACGTTGTACAGTTCGACCACACATCTATAGTCAGATGAACTGAGCAAAATAGCCCCGAAATACTATTACTACCACGGAGGGGCTTTGTGCTACTTCCGGCAGCCTCTCCTCTGTCGAGCACACTCAGTAAGAGGCAGAGGAGGAGGAGGAGTCTACCGACGAGCTAGAGAAATGCAATACGGTGCCTGCCGCTGTTGCACATTCAACGATGCTCGCCAGCTCGAATGCCCACTGCCACTCCAGACGATCCCTCTCGAAGCGGCCAGACTACTCGTAGATCTCCTGATTCCTCTCCTGTGCGTCAGCGTGTGCTGCGACCACGACTACGGTAAGGCTCTTTGCATGCTCGACGAGGCGCTCCTCCTCCTCCCGCAGGAACTCGATGTCGCGCACAAGGTCTCTGACGCATGTGCGGCCCTCCACCTCCGCCTCCCTCCTTCGGACGGTGGTGGCGGAGTGGGTGATGATCCCGGCAGTTGGCGGTGGGCTAGTGGCCACGGTGGCCGACGATGGGGTGGCGGCCACCACCACCACCTCCCGCCTTCGGGCCGCAGTGGCGGAGTGGGTGATGGCCACGGTGCCCGGTAGTGGGGTGGCGGCCACGACGGCCACCTCCCGCCTTCGGGCCGCGGCGACGGAGCAGGAGATGGCCCTAGCTTTTGACGGTGGTGTGGCGGCAATGGCGGCCAGCAATAGCTGTCGACGGGCAGCGGCGGCAGAGCGTGTGGTGGGTGTTCCGCGCACACCCAACAAGGACGCCACGCGCACTACACTACGCCGGGGACTGCGCTGCCGCTGCGATGTAGCCTCCCAGCTGGAGCTGTCCTCTGATGAAGGCGGAGTGGCTGAGCGACGATGATGGACCGGTGCCATTGGCGATTTTGGGAGAAGCAGACAAGGTAAGCTACAGGGAGGGAGGGAAAAATGCGACGCAGGACTCGCCGACCGTGAGGGTTTTTATAGCAGGCCGGTAAGCATTGGGATTTTGGGGGATTTTACTGAGTCGGCTGGGAAGCTTGCGCGGGGACCTGCGAGGTTGCGCGTGAACGGGCTCACCGACGATTCATTGGCGCCACTGTTTGGCCAAAAGAACGCCTCCGCGCACTGCGCAAGCTTGCGGTGTAAGTCGTCTGCGGCAGCGGGGTGACAAGACGTGCGAGAGGAGGACGAAAGGACACGTACACATACAGTTAATAAAAGAACGTTTGCGATTTAATTACCTACTATACCCCTGTCCAGGTTTAGAAGTAGGATTTAACTAATATAATACGAATGCATGTCGCAAAAGATTATATCGTTGGAGTCGTATTTGAACATAGTTTCCAGATATACAATTTATCTAACATGCATTAACATTTTTTGGTTAAATTTAAAATTATATACCAGCAAGCGTTTGCCCGCAATACACACGGCTTATTCCATCACAAATAGCTCAGGTGGATCAAACTGTATGCCACGTATCGCACACGCAACTCTAATCTGATTTGTGCTTGATGTCTCCGACATCGCTCGCGCCACGTATCACTGTGCCGGCCTCTGCTCGATGTTAGGCGTCGCGGCATGCTTTGCTCGCATGCGTTGGCGCGCTCGGCTCATGTCCCTCCGCGCGCGCTCTGCCAACGGTTGGGCGTGCACACGATCATGTCGGGGGCCCCGTATGCACGCGGTTGCGCCGCGCGCGTTGCCACGCGATGCAGTTATGTGCGGCACGATGGATTTACGTACTAAAAATTAGAACTGCCATCAAGGGCGCCGATATTCCTGACCGTCTGGCTTCCCCTTTAATTCCCGCGGCCATTATAACCTTAGTCTCTTCAACCTTTCGATCGTGCCCCACAATACAACAAGCACACCCACGACGACACATAGAGAGGGGATGTCCAGCGGTGCTCCAATGAAGTTCGGAGAGCATAGAGCGGAGATCTACGCGAGGGAGATGGATCTCTCGGTGGTGTACACCATCGACCCGGCCGTGGTGGACGACTACATCAACACCGTTGAGCAGTTGATTGCTGGAGACAAGTACAAGGTGGTCGACATCGACCTCCAGTACACCACCGGTCGTCCTGACATAGATCAGAAGGTTGCCGTCCCTCAGTTGTGCATGCGCCATCATGTCCTCATCTACCACTACTGCATGGCCACAGAGCCTTGCGACCATTCAACAGGTTTGTCAACAGCACCGACTACAAGTTCGCCATGGTGGAAACCACCGACGATGTAAATGCGCTCAGGGTTATGGGCTTGGCCTGCCAGAACCTTATCGAAATCCGTGAGCACTACACGGTCTGGGGCAGCACGAAGAAGGACTCCCTGGTTGAACTTTCCTCGGCCATTATCGACCCCTACTACGAAAGGATGAAGCAGGATGCTAAGAGAACAAGTCCTGTATCCTGGCACAGGGCCTGGATGCGGCAACTGGATGAACCTCACCTCAAGTTCACGGCCAAGAGCGTGTACACATGCTACAAGATGCACAAGCGGATCATTGACATGAGGAAGTGCCTTGTTACCCAAATCAACGAGTCCGGATCGAGCCACAAGCAGAGCAAGCGTCCCAAGAAGTAGATGATGATCAGATGATCGTTTATGATAGTTGATCATGCATGTAATATATAGTTTACTTTATTGGTGTGTGGAAATGTCATGTGTGTAGTAGCCAACTATGTAATTATGCATGTAACAGTTTACTTTGGTGTGTGCCAATGCCATGGTTGTATAGTAGCCACCTATGTAGGTGGATGTTTAATTTGGTTATGCAACCATGTCCTTATATGTGTGTGTGTGTGTGTGTGTGTGTGTGTGTGTGTGTGTGTATATATATATATATATATATACTATGTTGTTCTGTATGCATGCAATCCCATCGCACAACACACACGTCTTATTAGCAGCAACCTTCCGTGTTATTATCGGTCTTAGCACACATTTTTGATTATAGACCTATTTGCCGCGTATCACACACATCTTCTTATATTGAACCGTTTCTGTTCTCTTGTATCAACACAAACAGTTCATCCGAAGTAACCGCATGCCGTATATCGCACATACCTTGATCTACCTGACCGTTTCTTTTGTGTTGCCTAATCACAAACAGTTCATCCGACTAAACCGTATGCTCTACATCGCACACGCCTTCATCTGGCAACCCGTTTCTTTTGTTCCTCCTCATCGCAAACAATCATTTGAACTGAACCGTATGCCCACCATTGCACACGCAACCAAAATCTGAACCGTGTTTGATGCATCCTCCATCGCAAACGTTTTGCACCTTTTTGACGGTTTTTTACACCCCCATTTGCGATTATGGCAAAGCACACAGTTTCGTCGAAGGGTCTCTGATCGTAGTGTCGTGTTAGTAGCAACCTGCAGTAGTGCCTACTTGGTTAGCAAACCCAGTGGTAGTCCGGAAGGCCAACGTGAAGTGGAGGTTTTGCATTGATTTCACATATCTCAACAAGGCTTGCCCAAAGGAACCATTTCTCTTGCCGTGCATCGACCAGATTGTGGATTCCACTTCAGGTTGTGATTTGCTCTCCTTTCTAGATGTGTATTCGGATATCACCAGATCTTCATGTCCAAGGAAGACGAAGATAAGACGTCATTCATTACTCCATGTGGTACGTACTGCTTTATCCGCATGCCATTCGGATTAAAGAGTGTCGGGTCAACTTTTGCAAGGGCAGTCCATATTGGTTTTGAACCACAGTTGCACAGAAATGTAGAAGTTTATATGGATGATATTGTGGTCAAGACCAAGGATAAGGCCACCCATATCTACGATTTGGAGGAGACATTTACCAATCTGCGCAAGATCAATTTGAAGCTCAATTCAGAGAAGTGTGTGTTTGGTGTTCCCTCTGGCAAGCTGATTGGGTTCTTCGTGTCCCACCGGGGGATCGAAGCCAACCCCGACAAGATCAGAGACATTGAGAAGATCCAAGCACCAAGGATAGTTAAGGATGTGAGGCGCTTAAGAGGATGCATTGCCGCACTAAGCAGATCCATCTCCAAGTCTACCGAGCGTGCCCTACCATTCTTTGAAATTTTGAAGAAGGCGGGACCTGTGAAGTGGACCCCGGAAGCAGGTGCAGCCCTGCAAGAGTTAAAGGCCTACCTTTCCTCTGTGCCTAGCTTGGTTGCTCCCAAACCCCAAGAGTCGTTGTTTCTATACTTGGAGGCAACCAACCAAGTGGTCAGTGCAGCCTTGGTAGCACAAAGAGAAGTGGAAGATGCGGAAAGCAAATACAACATGGCAGAGTCAGAAAAGGATCAAGACAGCAGTGAGCATGACAACGAGAGCAACCCCAAGGATGTGACAAGGAAGAAAGTGGTGCAGCGCCCAGTGTACTTCGTCAGCTCCTTGTTACAGGGGGCTAGATCGAGGTACTCTCGTGTGCAAAAGTTGATTTTTGGTCTCGTCATGGCCTCAAGGAAACTGCACCACTACTTCCAAGCCCGTGAGATCACTGTTGTCACTCGTTTCCCGTTGCAAAGGATACTTCAAAACCCTGAGGCTACTAGTAGAATAGTGGAGTGGGCTCTGGAGTTATCCAGCTTTGGATTGAAGTATGATAGCACATCAACTATTCAGAGCAGGGCATTGGCAGAGTTTATTGCAGAATGTATGCCAACCCCTGATGAGGAGATAATAGAGTCCCCGGCAAGGAATCACCTCAAGAATGGATTATGTATTTTGATGGTGCTTTTTTACTGCAAGGTGCTGGAGATGGCGTGCTTCTTGTTGCCCCCTCTGGGGAGCACTTGAAGTATGTCGTCCAAATGCATTTTTCCCAGGAAGAAGCCACAAACAATACAACAGAGCATGAAGGGCTCCTTGCCGGGCTCAGAATTGCATCAAAATTGGGAATTAAGAAACTGATTATTCAAGGAGATTCACAGCTTGTGGTGAGACAAGTCAACAAAGATTACCAAATTCCATTGATGGAGGCATACGTTGAGGAAGTGAGAAGATTGGAGGAGCACTTTGACGGGCTACAAACAAAGCACGTACCTCGTGCAGAAAATGGCATAGCTGATCACCTGTCAAAGTGTGCTGCACAGAAGCTTCCTGTGGAACCAAGAACTTTTGTTCTCCATCTCTCTGAGCCATCTGTATCCCCAACAACATTGGCCCGGAAAAGGAGAAATTTGGACTACGGCAAGCCTCTCCCGGCAGAGACCCTGTCGGAAACAACTCCTCACAGCCTGCCGGACCACCCCCTCCAGCTGGGCCAATGGATCCCGCAAACAAGGTTGGTGCTCCAGCAGCAGAGGAGGTGCCGCTAGTCCTCATTGTCGAGCCACATGCTCCAGCTTGGGCAAGGCACATTGTCCACTTCTTCCAAACCGGAGAACTCCCCGGCGACCAAGATGAAGCTGAAAAAGTAGCTCGGAGGGCTAGTATGTATCAGTTTGTCGATGACACTCTGTACAGAAGGAGGCCCAACGATGTGAAATTGAAGTGTGTCTGCCGGGAGGATAGAAAGGAACTGCTGGCTGAGATTCACAGAGGAATGTGCGGCTCCCACATGGATCAAGGGCATTAGTTGGGAAAGCATTCCGACAAGGATTCTATTGGCCCACATCCCTCCAAGATGCAGTTGAGCTCGTCATGACATGTGAAGCCTGTCAGTTCCATTCCAAGAAAATACACCTGCCTGCCCAAGCTCTCCAAACAATCCCTCTCTCATGGCCATTTTCGGTATGGGGGCTCGATATCCTCGGCCCCTTCCCCCAAGCAATCAGGGGCTTTGAATTCTTGTTTGTTGCCATCGACAAGTTTACAAAGTGGCTGGAAGTGACTGCCGTGAGAAAGGTGACTGCTCAGTCAGTTATCAAGTTCTTGAAAGAATTGGTGTGTCATTTTGGAGTTCCGGTAAGGATCGTCATTGACAATGACACCCAGTTCACGAGCCATGCCTTCATGCAATATGTTCATACCCTCGGATGCAAGATCTCATTTGCTTCCGTGGCACACCCCCGGAGCAATGGACAAGTTGAGAGGGCGAACGCTAAAGTGTTGCGTGGACTCAAGACAAGAACTTTGGATACGCTGCAAAAGCACGATAGGCGGTGGATCGAGGAACTGCCGGTAGTTCTCTGGTCCCTCAGAACGACACCAAACTGAGCTACCAGGCAGACTCCCTTCTCCCTGGTCTACGGGGAAAAAGTATTTATCCCCACGGAACTCATTTACGGGTCTCCTCGAGGGCTTGCCTACGATGAAGTAGCGCAAGTTGAGCATTGGCGTGATCACGCTATGCTACTCGAAGAGAATCGTCTCCGGGCCGCTACGCATGTGGCACGCTACCAGCAAGCCATGCGTCACTATCACAGCCACAGGGCTCGTGCCCGGTGTTTTGAGGAAGGTGGCTTTGTCCTTAGGCGCGTTCAGTCTGCCAAGGGTACAAACAAGCTGTCACCGAAGTGGGAAGGCTCTTACCGGGTGGTACGAGTCACCAGACATGATGCAGTCCGTCTGGAGACCGGACATGGCACTCAGTTGCAGAACTCATGGAATATTGAGCATCTCCGCAAGTACTACCTGTAAGGCGCGGCTATCGGGGCCTGCCCGGCTGCTACCCATCCGTACATGTCTTGCCTCAGTTGGATGTAACCCCTTGTATGGAGTCGGGGCGATGACCGCATGCAAGAGAAAATAAAGAAGCACTATAAGGGCCCCCCCAACCAAGATTGCATGCATGCACCATCACACCCGGATCACTGCATAAGCATTTCATGAGCATTTGCAAATGCATATAGATAGGATTGCATCCTGCATTTATTCTCATATACATGAAGTTGCAGGTTCCTATCGTGGACTTGGATTCGGCAAGGAGTTGAGAAGATTGCCCGGCACTGCAATCCCCGGCAAGCCAAACAGATAAGTTCGACCTCCTGTCCTTTAGTGTTCTGTAAGCTATAACTTTGCATAAGAAAACCTCGCCACACTCTCTTGAGGCTTAGGTGCTCCCATCCCAGACTCAAACGTTGCTTCGAGCGGGATGGTTGTAGTGTCCTTTGGTGAAAAGCAGTTAGCGGAGGGCTAGCCCCTCTGTGTGTTCCCTGGCAGACGTAGTTCTCCGGCAGACAAAGAGGGTGCCAACAAGGTAGCTTGCCAGGAAAACTCATTTTATTACAATAAAGAGCCATTCCACCTCTGCATGTACATACACATGCACGGGTTCCCAGCAAGGTTTATCTTTTTCATTCATATGCTGATACGAGTACAAGCATTACAGAACACAAAGATGGACTCGAGGGATTACATTATTCGAATTAAAATTTGGCAAGTGCCTACAAGTTTAAGATGAAAAAAAGATAAGTGCTCCGTAAACTCCTCTCCCTACCCCTCCTAACTCAGGAATGACGAGGCTAAGAAGGAAGGAGACGCGCGAAGAACCCCGACAACCCCTGGTCACCACCTCCAGGACTTGATGAAGGACTCCAGCACATGCACCGACATAAGAGGATGCCGGGGCCCAGCTAGAAGACCCCAAAAGAAAGCGGAAGCACTAGGGGGACGAGCTTCTTCTCGGTAGCCAGAAGAAACAGAGATGACGGCGCTGAGAAAAGGGGGAAGAGACAGGAAAATGGGCGGCGGGTCACCAGTACGACACGAATGCATCGACGCGGGCGTGCTCCTACTGGACGGCCTGCTTCCCGTCTTCTCCTTCTCCCCCGGATTCATCTTCATCAACACCGCTCCGGGGGGGTGAGGCTCAGGTGAGACACCCTCTCTGCAGAAACAGCAAGCGGCCAGAGCAGCCAGGGGGCTGGCGGCGCGCCGCTCCCCACATTGGCTGGCAGGAAGGCGCACCGCTCATCAACATCAGCCCCGAGGCTCCTGGGGAGGAGGTGCTGAAATTACCAATGATCTCTAGCCCCGCCTCCCGACCAAGCTTTGAAGGAACTGAAAGGTTCACCGTGGCAAGGACCAGGCTCACTCCCCAAGCATCAGCACCAACATGAGACAACAATAGCCCCAAGTTGGAGCCCTAGGGCTGGCCCCAGGTTCTCTTCTTCAACATAACCAGCAAAGGCAGAAGACAAGAGAGGAGGAATGCAAAGATGGATGGCCTTGCCCTCCTCCGCCCCTCCCTTTTATAGGCAGGATGAGAGGGAGGGCTGCCCCATCAACGGGCGGCTATCGTCCTCCTCCGCCAACTGAGAGTGGCTGGGCCCTCGCCATGATACTCTCCCATGCCACGCGCCTCCATTACCTACCCCGTGCAATGCATGCCGCATACGTGCCTAAGGATACGGGTGTGGTGGGAAGAGTAAATTGGTAGTTTCTACCCCGTGCGTTAAAGTCATTCACGGGCCATTACTAGAGCGACCCCACCACTGTTGGCTTTACGCAGTGCGCGGGGAAACTGGAAACTTGCCAGGATTCAAGACTCATGAAGAGGCAAAAAGAGGACCTCAAGAGAGCGGCCTCTTCAGCAACTCTGCATGTGCACTTATTAGGCCCTACCCCGACGACGCTGAGAAGCGCGATCGGGGCAGGCCCGGGGGCTTTTGTCGGTGCAACAAACCCTGGGTCTGTTGCCCACACTGTGCACAGGGCAAGAGCAAAGATTGAAGCACCAGCCCAAGTCAGAGTACAAGGAACCAAGAGATCCAGAGTACCATCTCAGACCAGAGAGACCAAGCCTAAGTCAGAGAAGCAAGATATCACTAAGATAAAGGCCTCCCTTGCCAGGCAGGCGAGCCGGGCAAGGGGCGAGGCCACCCCCAAAGCGGATAGCAGAGACACCCCGGCAGGGCCTGTCAGGGGCTCATGGAGGCCAAACCACCTCACCAAGCCCTCAAGCACGACCCACATCGTCAATCAATGCGGTGTCAAGCCGCAAGATGATTAAGTGACAGCCATTAGCCACATGGCAGCCAGTTCCTACAAGAACCCACAGATGACACCCGTCCTGCGACGTGTCTGAAGACAAGCGCGGAGCTGGCAAGGAAGCCCGGCAAGCCTTCCCGGGCAACCAGTGATGTGACACTGAGCGGTGCACTTAATGCACCCTGTCAGCCCGCAGAGTTAGGTATGATAGCACTGTTTGCTATCATGTTAGTGCATAATGACTACTTTGCCACTGTGGTTGCTCCTTGATCTATAAAAGGAGGCCCATGGCAACCGTAGAGAGGGTTGGAAAATAGATGAACCTGCACCCACATACGCGTGTAGTCGCTGTTGCCCAAAGGCAACCCTTGCCGAGCGAGTGTACTACGCTCCACCACCACCATTCCATCATCAATCCACCAAAGCAGGAGTAGGGTTTTACGCCTCATGACGGCCCAAACCTGGGTAAATTGCTTGTGTGCTCCCCGCCGTGCTGTCGCGCGCTGGTCTGCTCTTTGTGCAACGCGACGTCCCCCTGCCGAACCAGCAAGGGGCCTCCTGGTCCCATAGGTGGCCATGGATATCTCGCGACAATGATGCTAGGAAAAGTGATTGAAATTATCATTGATCAAACTTGTGCACTTTGCTAGCATTCCCACTTCATAAATTATTTCTTTTATCATTTACCTACTAGAGGACGAGTAGGAATTAAACTTGGGGATGCTGATACGTCTCCAACGTATCTATAATTTATGAAGTATTCATGCTGTTATATTATCATTCTTGGATGTTTTACAATCATTTTATAGCAACTTTATATCATTTTTTGGGACTAACCTATTGACCCAGTGCCTAGTGCAAGTTGCTATTTTTTGCTTGTTTTAAACATCGTAGGAAATCAATACCAAACGGAGTCCAAACACCGCGAAACTTTTTGTGGATTTTTTATGGTCCAGAAGACATCCATTGGACCAGAGAAGCACCTGGGGGGTTCCCCGAGGGGGGCACAACCCAACAGGGCATGCCTGGGGGCCCAGGCGCGCCCAGGTGGGTTGTGCCCACCTTGGTGGCCTCCCGCACTGCCTCTTCGCTCTATAAATGCCCAAATATTCCAAAAACCCTAGGGGAGTCGATGAAATTTTGTTCCAGCCGCCGCAGGCTTCTATATCCACGAGATCCAATCTAGAGCCCTTTTCGACACTCCGTCGAAGGGGGAAATCATCACCGGTGGCCATCTTCATCATCCCGGCGTCCACCATGATGAGGAGGGAGTAGTCCACCCTCGGGGCTAAGGGTTTGTACCAGTAGCTATGTATTTCATCTCTCTCTCTCTCTCTCTCTCTCTCTCTCTCTCTCTCTCGTGTTCTTGAGATGCACAATCTTGATGTATCGCCGGATTTGTTAATATAGTCGGATCATATGGTGTTTTCCCCTCGCTATGTTGTTGTGATGAATTGAGTTTTCCCTTAAGATTTCTTTGGATTGAATACTTTTATGGATTTGAGAACACTTGATGCATGTCTTGCTATCAATACCCGTGGTGACAATGGGGTATCATATTGATTCACTTGATATGTGTTTTGGCACTCAACTTGCGTATTCCCGCGATGACATTATGGTAATCTATGCATAGGGGTTGATGCACGTTCTTGTCTTTGTTTCTCCAGTAGAAATCTTGGGGCACTCTTTGAGGTTCTTTGTGTTGGATTGAGTATTATGAATATGAAATTGTTTGATGCATATCGTATAATTAACTCACGGATACTCGCGGTGACATTGGAGTATCTAGGTGACATTAGAGTTGGTTGATGTATATCATATGGTGTTATTTTAGTACGAACTCTTGATATATCGATCGGAAAGGATATCTTGATGTTATGTTAGTACGAAATCTTGATAGATCAATCAGAAAGAATAACTTTGAGGTGGTTTCGAACCCTACAAACAATTTCTTCTTATGTTCTCCGCTAGATAGGAACTTTGGAGTGATTCTTCATCGCATGTTGAGGGGTGGTTATGTGATCCAATTATATTTGCATTGTTGAGAAATTACACTAGCGAAAGTAAGTACCCTAGGCCTCATTTTTAAGCATTGCAATATCGTTTGTGCTCCGTTTTATCACTTGCTACCTTGCTGTTTTTTATTGTTCCTATTACAAAAATCAATATCTACTATCCATATTACACTTGTATCACCATCTCTTCGCCAAACTAGTGCACCTATACAATTTCCCATTGTATTTGTTGTGTTGCTGACACAAGATAATTTTTTATTATTTGGTTGCAGGGTTGTTAGAGAGACCATCTTCATCCTACACCTCCCACGGATTGATAAACCTTAGGTCATCCACTTGAGAGAAAATTGCCATTGTCCTACAAAACTCTGCGCTTGGAGGTCCAACACGTGTCTACAAGAATAAAGTTGCGTAGTAGATATCAGTGGGCGAGTGTTGCATCCGTGCATGTGTATGTTTCAGTGTTGCATGCATGTGTGCGTGCATGCGTGTGTTCGTGCGTGCATGGTTATGTGTCAGTGTTGCACGCATGCATGCGTGCGTGTGTTCGTGCGAGTGTTGCGTGTGTGCATGTGTACGTGTGAGTATTGCATGCATGCATGCGGGTGTTGAGGGCGTGTTTGTGCGCATGTGGGATGTGTTTGTATTCATCATAGTGGCTCGTGCGTGCGTGCAATTAAAATGACCGGCTCAGCATATCATCATAAGTCGACCTTGTCCGCTGTGGTTAGGGCGCGTGGGCTGCCAACCAGAGGTCTCATGACTTCGAATCCCCACCGACCACTAATTTATTACCATTTTTGTCTTTCATATACACGCTAACAAGTCGGCCCTACGGTAATGTACGCTGGTGAACGAGGACCATTTGACTGGTCAATTGATCGTGTCATCAAGAAATTACGGAGTTGTATGGTGAGCCAGTGACCGTATGATCACTCTAAAATGTATTTTATTAACACGGTACAGACGCAATCTACCATTTATTTCTTTCATATACGCGCTGGTAGGTGGGCCCCATGGTTACATGCGCTGATGGTGCAACACAATAGTTGCGCCACGTGGAACGTTTGACTGGTCAATTTATCATATCATCAACAAATTACAATTCTGTACGGTGAACCAGTGACCGTATATTTACGGCATGTATTTTTTTAACACAATACAGATGCAAGTGCTCATATATACACGCAAACACTCACCGCTATAAGCGCACACACGCACACCCTACCCATATGAGCACCTTCGAGAGGGTGAGCCAGCATATGATCTTGAGATTTTACGAAGTCACCATAGGCGCCTCGTAGACGAGGGGAACGTCTCCTCCCACTGAACGCGCATTGCCAGAAAATATTGAAATTAATCCAGGATAAATGTGAGCACCGGGACTTTAACCCTGGTGGGCTGGGGAAACCATTGTCCTCCTAACCATCCAACCATAGGTTGGTTAGCAGTGGTGGAGATAGACGAAGATGTCAGGGGGCCAAAGAGAAAACATGCATGCTTG
>LR738714.1:126784078-126871978 GCA_902687465.1 Secale cereale
TACTACACTTTCTTGTATTTAAGATCCCAAAATATTTTTTCTTCAGTAATTATATCAAGACTTGGGGGGCACAACCCCCCCCCAAAGACACACATAGCTCTACCGTTGTTGGTTACACTACTGCAGGATGCTGCTAACGCGACACTACGATCAGAGACCATTCGACAAAACTGTGTGTGATGCAATAATCGCAAACGGTGGTGTAAAAAACCCGTCAAAAAAGGTGCAAAACATTTGCGATGAAGGATGCATCGAACACGGTTCGGATTTTAGTAGAGTGTGCAATGCAGGGCATACGATTTAGTTCATTTAACTGTTTGCGATGAGGAGGAACAAAAGAAACAGGTAGCCAGATGAAGGTGTGTGCGATATACAACATACGGTTCACTCGGATGAATTGTTTGTGATTAGGAAACACAAAAGAAACGGTCAACCGGATCAAGGTTTGTGCGATATACGGCATGCGGTTCACTCGGCCTTGTCGTCAGTGTGTGACCTTTGTGGTAACTATTCGCTCCTCACTAGCCTCTACTTGTACCGTGGCAACCGTCCATCGCCTCTTCGCCTTTCCCTCTCTATTTGGAACTGCTGTCGCACGCTCTTCCTCCCTCCATTTGCCTTCACCCTTCCTCCTGCCATTGTTCAATTGTCTTCTCCATGGAGGGAACAGGCCGGAAACGACCCCGTTATTCTTGCCCCGATCTGAAAGATGACGTGGTGGAGGAACTCATTGATCGGTGCGACGTCATCATCTCGGCTAGCACGGCAGGTTCGTTCAAGTCCATTCTCGACTCAACAAATAACATCACTACAAAGAATCCAAGGGTTCAGGAGCGGTTTGATCTCCCCTATCTTCTTCACCATGACACTGGTCGCCGATGTGGGGACGACAAAAGCGTCACCTTGTGCAAGTTGATGCCGCTTGATAATGATACGTGTGATGTTAAGATGCCATCGCTTGAGGGTAAGGCTTGGGCAGGCGCAAATGGAGATTGGGTTGTTTATATTGGGTATAACTACGACTGGGAACTTGTGAATGTGTACACTCGTCATCAGGTTCCACTTCCAAAAATCACAGACTGCCCTGAGGTTGAGCACACAGATGATCTATGTACGTTCAAATATGATCATGGTGACTGTCGTCTACGGAAGACAGCAATTTGTCGAGTTCCCAATCGCTCTCGGGATTACAAGAACTATGAAGTTGTTGTTATCTTTGACAAGCTTGTTGCCGTCCTTACTTCCATGCCTCGATGGATATTGCTCAACAATCATTTTTTGTACACGGATGAGTACTGCGATGCAATTCAATACGAGGGTCTTGTATTTGCTGCGACCACTCGTGGCACTGTTTTTGCATGCAATCCTTATGGTTTTGGTACGTTTGTCTTCCATCGTAATTATAATTGTTTCATCCACATGCATGCGAGTTAGCTAGTTTCCCTTTACTAATTAACCTTATTGTGTTTCCAAGGTCCTGTGAACATTCCACCACCTATTAAAAATTTATAACCAAGGGGGAGATGACGATGGTGATGATCACGAGCATGAGGACGAGCAGGAATAATATACTCAGTGGCGCCTGGCAACTTATTCTGATGGATCACCTCTTCTTGTATGTATACAAGGCACTGCTGATGTTACTAACGAATCAGGTGTTGTCTCCCATGGTCATACTATCCGGACCTATTCCAACATCCGTTGCAGGGTATTTCGGATGGATACTAGTGTACTAGCGCCAACACCTTCTCCCTGGTTCAGTATTGATAGTCTTGGAGAAAACTCGCTCTTCCTTGGACAAAACTATCCAATGATGGTGAAAGGTGATCCAGCTGATGTTGGCACAATGTTACTACCATTTATGAGAAGCAATTGTATCTATACCTCGGACATTGCCATGGTTCCCTACTCTGGCTATCACAATATGCGCCCTGATATAGGCCGCTTCAGCCTGGATGATCAATCCTGCGTTGGTCTCGAGATTGAGAATAGCTGGCCCTCCCCGGAGAATCAGTTATGGTTCAAAGCAAGCGTTTCCAACACCGAGGATTGGTTGAGCTGAAGTTCATTTCATTGCTTTGTTATTTGTTGTGTGAGAAAAACTTTACTTTACTAGAAGGTTTTGTTGGAAATAATCTATAATCCAACATGTATCCTCGTTATTGTTGTGTGTTGATGACTTGTTGTATGTAATGAATGGTACATTTGCATATGTGTCCCATCAACTCACGCCTACTCGCACGGCACACGGGTCGCGTGGCAGCATGTATATTATTTTTCTATTTGGATGATTAATGTTGCCACTTTATGGCTTAGCCGAAGCATGGCACGTATCCATTGTTGGTCTAACGTTCACGGTTCGAATAAATAATCTGTTTGGGATATTGGTTCCCAATTATTAATAATCCCCCGTCCGTAATTATATAAAGATTACGTCAAAACTGGTCTCAAATTTGACAAAAAAAAGTACAATGCCACTTTGTATTGGTGTCCATATGAACAGTGCTAGTGATTTTAGTCGCAAAAATTAGATAGTGCTAGTGATTTTTAGCTGCATATTTTGACAAATCGCAGTGTTACAAGGTTGAAAAATGATAATGTTACTAGATAAACAAATGTCAATCTTTGCAGTTTGACAAATGGCAACATATCCAATATGACAAATGCAAATCTTACCCAATTGTTTCTACGTGGTTGCACACGGGTCATCCAAAACAACCGTTTGCATTGAAGGGATGCACAAATCCTGCACTGCAAATTTTTCCTTGACTTAAGGGGGGAGACCATAGCTCTCACTTTGCATACGGGTGTTCTATCTAAAACGTTTGTGATCAAGAGCTGCACAAATCCTGCTCGGCACATTTTCCCTTGGCTTCCTGGGGAAGCTGTCGGTTTGCATATGGGTGTTCTAACTAAAACATTTGCGATGAGTGTTTTATATTTTAAAAACTATTGACATTATTTTCAAAATAAAATCATTTGATAAGTCTATACATTAAGAGAGAAAACGCAAGTTCGTTCAAACCATATCTTTCATTCAGTCACACTGCGAATTTATATTCATATGATCGAGAATTCGAGATACATTATTAAACCCCCCAACAAACTATTACCGGTGACGGCGGAGGTGGCGGGCCGCGCCGTCATTGTCCTTTTCGTCCTCCGGATGCTGTTGTTGAAGTCTTCAAGGTAGCACAAAATGTTCTTCACTTGTAAATCAAACATCATGACATCGCACGATCGACGGGCGGGGCGCGGGAGAACGGCAACTAGCGTCGCTGAGAAGTAGCGGTTGACGGCAGCGTCCCATGCTGCTGAGGGGGCCGCACATGCACGGGCATGGCAGGTGCAGCCAAACACACGGGGACCAATGCCGCGGTAGGTGGAGGGGCGCGCACGGGCACGAGCACGGGCGCGGACGGTGCAGACAAATGCACGGGGACCGGCGCCACTGTGGGTGGAGGGGCGCGCACGGGCACGGGCACTGGCATGTACACGAGCTCGCGCGGGTCTGTAGAGACCTCGCTGACGCCCGCGGCTTCCAGCTCTGCGATAGTGCTCGACGACCAGCCCATCCATGCTACAGGGATGGTCGCTGGCACGGGCGCGGGGATGGGAGCTGGGATGGGACCGGGGGCAGCAACCGTGGCGGCCAGCTTGTTTAGGGCCATGCCCATGAGGCCCCATTCCTCCTTATTTTCTATCTCCTCCGGCTCGGATTCGACTTCACCAAAGTTGAACACTAGTGGCAGATGATCATTCTGCGCCATGGCGTTGGTGGAGGTTTGCGGGAGAGAGGGGAATGGGAGGTGAACAGTAAGGCCGCCTGTATTAAACAACGGCTCAGGCGCCATTAATGGAGAGGAAGGGGCGGCCATGGAAGTCAAAGGGCTCGCTTCCGAGTGAGCCTGCGCAGAGTACAACTCGCACGCTTCCCGGTGAGCCTACGCATTGGAGGATAGCTTGCATGCCTCTTGGTCAGCCTGCGCATCGGACTCCGCTCGCACGCCTCCCGTTCAGTCAAGCAGATGTTCGCACGACTCCTCTTATAGCCATTAAAACGAAGACACGTGGTGTCACGTGAATGGTTAACAGAACGCACACGATTTGAAGTATACAAATGTTTGAAATATTAAAGTGGCAGCTATTTTTTCAAAATGCCTTTGTTGTCTGTTATTCGAGTGCGCCTTCTCTCAAAATGGACACAAAAAATACCACAACATGTCAGGCGCCATCCCATGATAGCATGCCAAGTTTCATGAATTTCAGAAGAGTTTTGGATTTACTAGAATTTAAAAACAAAGTATCTCAATGTTTTGCCGGTAATCAACGGTGACCAGGTGTTTGAAATTCATTCCCATTTCTTGCATGGGACCTCAGCATGCACCCGAGGACACATATTTGATTTTCCAACCAATTTATATGCACTGGAGCATGTGCATGTAGTTCAAATTTGAATTATGCACATAAAATGCCTAGAAAACCCAGTTAGTGTATAAAAATGTCCAAACGAACCCTGAAAAATTCCAAAATTAAACACAACACTCATGTTGTTCTATGTTGACACTAGAAAAAAATTGAAAACAATAAGAGGCAGCAGATGTCGTCTTGTCCCCAAAGGTGGGACGTTCCCTATCGAAACCATCAGGGTTGTTGTGAGAAGCTTTGGTTTGTGAGAAACTTATACCCAAACCTGCCCCAAATGGGAATTTTTTTACCACGGCATGTTGATGCCGCTCCATGATAGCATACCAAGTCATGAATTTCAGACGAGTTTTGATTTTCTAGAATTTAAAAACCAGGTATCTCAATGTTTGTGGCCGAGTGACGGTGGCAGGGTGTTTGACATTCATTCCAATTTCTTGCATGGGACCTAAGCATGCAACCAAGGACGCATATTTGAATTTTGAACCAATTTATATGCATTAGAGCATGTGCATGTAGTTCAAATTTGAATTATGCACATAAATGCATTGAAAACTCAATTAATGCATAAAAATGTCCAAACGAACCTCAAAAAATCCCAAAAATTGACACAACACTCCTGTTGTTCTATGTTGACATGAGAATTTTTTTGAAAAGAGGCAATGGATATCGTTTCGTCCCCAAAGGTGGGACGTTCCCTACCGAAACCATCTGGCTTGTTGTGAGAAGCTCTGGTTTGTGAGAAGCATATCCTCAAACCTGCCCCAAATGGGACAAAAAAATTACCATGGCATGTTGATGCCGCTCCATGATAGCATGCCAAGTTGTATGAATTTCAGACGAGCTTTGGATTTACTAGAATTAAAAAACCAGGTATCTCAATGTTTGCGACGGAGTGACGGTGGCAAGGTGTTTGACATTCAATCCCATTTCTTGCATGGGACCTAAGCATGCAACCAAGGACACATATTTGAATTTTCAACTAATTTATATGCATTAGAGCATGTTCCTATAGTTCGAATTTTAATTATGCACATGAATGCATAGAAAACTCAGTTAATGTATAAAAATGTCCAAGCAAACCCCGAAAAGTCCCAAAAATTGACACAACACTCGTGTTGTCCTATGTTTACACGAGAAACATTTGAAAGTAAGAAGAGGCAACATATATCGTTTCTTCCCCCAAGGTGGCACGTACCCTACCAGAACCATCAGGCTTGTGAGAGAAGCTCTGGTTTGCGAGAAGCATATACCCACACATGTTCCAAATGGGACAATAGTGTTACCATGGCAAGTCACTGTCGTTCAATCATATTATGTCAAGTTTCATGAATTTCAGACGAGTTTTTGATTTACTAGAATTTTAAAACCATGTATCTCAATGTTAGCAGCCGAGCGACAGTGTCAAGGTGTTTGACATTCGTTCTCATTTCTTGCATGTGACCTAATCTTGCAACCAAGGACAAACAATTGATTTTGCAACCCGTTTTGATGGACTGGAGCATGTTGATAACCCACAAGTGTAGGGGATCGCAACAGTTTTCAGGGTAGAGTATTCAACCCAAATTTATTGATTCGACACAAAGGGAGCCAAAGAATACACTCAAGTATTAACAGTTGAGTTATCAATTCAACCATACCTGGAAGACTTAGTATCTGTAGCAAGGTAATTTAGTAGCAAAGTAATATGGAAGTAACAGTAACAGTGGCAAAGGTAGTGATAGTAGTTTTGTAGTGATTGTAACAACAGCACCGAAAAAGTAAATAAGCAACAAGCAATATGTGAAAAGCTCGTAGGCATTGGATCAGTGATGGATAATTATGTCGGATGTGATTCCTCATGTAATAGTTATAACATAGGGTGACACAGAACTAGCTCCAATTCATTAATGTAATATGGGCATGTATTCCGAATATAGTCATACGTGCTTATGGGAAAGAACTTGCATGGCATCTTTTGTCCTACCCTCCCGTGGCAGCGGGGTCCTATTGGAAACTAAGGGATATTAAGGCCTCCTTTTAATAGAGTACCGGACCAAAGCATTAACACATAGTGAATACATGAACTCCTCAAACTACGTTCATCATCGGGAGTGGTCCCGATTATTGTCACTTCGGGGTTGTCGGATCATAACACATAGTAGGTGACTATTGACTTGCAAGATAGGATCAAGAACACACATATATTCATGAAACCATAATAGGTTCAGATCTGAAATCATGGCACTCGGGCCCTAGTGACAAGCATTAAGCATGGCAAAGTCATAGCAACATCAATCTTAGAACATAGTGGATACTAGGGATCAAACCCTAACAAAACTAACTCGATTACATGGTAAATCGCATCCAACCCATCACCGGCCAGCAAGCCTACGATGGGATTAATCACGCACGGTGGTGAGCATCATGGAATTGGTGATGGTGGAAGGTTGATGATGACGACGGCGACGATCTCCACTCTCCGGAGCCCTGAACGGACTCCAGATCAGCCCTCCCGAGAGAGATTAGGACTTGGCGGCGGCTCCGTATCGTAGAACACAATAATTCCTTCTCTTTGATTTTTTTCTCCCCGAAAGTGAATATATGGAGTCGGGTGTGTTGTCGCTGGAGCCTCAGGGGGCCCACGAGGCAAGAGGGCACGCCCAGGGGGCGCCTCCCACCCTCGTGGACAGGGTGTGGGCTCCCTGGTCTGGTTCTTTCTGCAGATATTTTTTATATATTCCAAAATAAATCTCCGTTGATTTTCAGGTCATTCTGAGAACTTTTATTTCTACACAAAACAACACCATGGCAGTTCTTCTGAAAACAACGTCAGTTCGGGTTAGTTCCATTCAAATCATGCAAGTTAGAGTCCAAAACAAGGGCAAAAGTGTTTGGAAAAGTAGATATGTCGGAGACGTATCAACTCCCCCAAGCTTAAACATTTGCTTGTCCTCAAGCAATCCAGTTGACAAACTGAAAGTGATAAAGAAAAACTTTGACAAACTCTGTTGGCTCTTGTTGTTGCAAATATGTCAAGCCAGCATTCAAGTTTTCAGCAATGATTATGAACTAACCACATTCACAATAACTTTCAGGTCTCATGTCTACTCATATCAATGGCATAGTCAACTAGCGAGCAATAATAATGAACCTCTGATGACAACACTTTCTCAAAACAATCATAATATGATATGAGAAGATGGTATCTCGCTAGACCTTTCTGAGACCGCAAAACATAGATGCAGAGCACCTTTGAAGATCAAGGACTGACTAGACATTGTAATTCATGGTAAAAGAGATCCAGTCACAACCATACTCAATATAAATTAATAGCAATACATGCAAATGACAGCGGTGCTCTCCAACTGGTGCTTTTTAATAAGAGGATGATGAATCAACATAAAAGTAAATAGATAGGCCCTTCGTAGAGGGAAGCAGGGATTTGTAGATGGGCCAGAGCTCGATTTTGAAATAGAGATGAATAATATTTTGAGCGGTATACTTTCATTGTCAACGTAACAACCAAGAGATCTCGATATCTTCCATGCTACACACATTATAGGCGATTCCCAAACGGAATGGTAAAGTTTATACTCCCCCAACCACCAACAAGCACACTCCACGACTTACCCGAAACAACGGGTACCGTCCAAACCAGCAAAAGCCCTGGGAAGTTTTGTTTAATTATTCTGATTTGAGCATGGGACTGGGCATCCCGGTTACCAGCCATTTTCTCATGAATGATGAGCCGAGTCCACTCATCGTGAGAATAACCCACCTAGAATGGAAGATATAGTCAGCCCTAGTTGATACATGAGCTGTTCGAGCATACAAAACAGAATTTCATTTGAAGGTTTAGAGTTTGGCACATACAAATTTACTTGGAACGGCAGGTAGATACCGCATATAGGAAGGTATGGTGGATTCATATGGAATAACTTTGGGGTTTATGGATGGATGCACAAGCAGTATTCCCGCTTAGTACAAGTGAAGGCTAGAAAGAGACTAGGAAGCGACCAGCTAGAGAGCGATAACAGTCATGAACATGCATTAATATTAATCAACAATGAGTGCAAGCATGAGTAGGATATAAATCACCATGAACATAAATATCGTGGAGGCTATGTTGATTTTATTTCAACTACATGTGTGAACATGTGGCAACTCAAACCACTTGAACCGTTCAAAGGAGGATACCACCCTATCATACCACATCACAACCATTTTAATATCATGTTGGCACACAAGGTAAACCATTATAAACTCCTAGCTAATTAAGTATGGCATGAGCGGCTATGATCTCTAATTGTCATTGCAAGCATGTTTCATTCATAATAGGCTAAATCAGGAACGATGAACTATCATATTTACAAAAACAAGAGAGGTCGAGTTCATACCAGCTTTTCTCATCTCAATCAATTCATCATATATCGTCATTATTGCCTTTCACTCGCACGACCGAACAGTGTGGATAATAATAATAGTGCACATGCGTTGGACTAAGCTGGAATCTGCAAGCATTTTATACAAGAGAGAAGACAAAGTAATATGGCTCATGGTTAATTCAACGATAATGCATACGAGAGCCACTAAGCATTTTCAATCATGGTCTTCTCCTCTTGACCCCCAAAGAAAATAAAAGAACTATTTACACAGGAAAGCTCCCAACAAGCAAAAGAAGAATGAGAAATATTTTTGGATTTTCTTTTAATTACTACTACTATAGGCATGGAAAGTAAACTAACTAAAAAGCTACAACTATTTTTTTGTTTTTTTAAGGTTTTTCTAACACACAAGAAAAAGACTAAGAAAAGAAATGAAACTAGCATGGATAGTACAATGAAAAGGTATGAGCACCGACTACTGGAATAAGTGTGTGAACATGAATGTAATGTCGGTGAGAAATACGTACTCCCCCAAGCTTAGGCTTTTGGCCCAAGTTGGTATATTGCCACGAATCAAAGCTACTCTCTCCAGTGCACGGAGGAGCGTCCTCTGGATGCCACTGGTTGGCAATCTCCTCCGGATCTCACTGATAAATCGACTGTCGATAAGGGTCAAGTGGTGGTTCCGGATCCGGCTCTCAAGCTTGTGCCTGGTTCCAGTACGCATAAAAGCCATCCGGCAAAACAAGGTACGTGCCTAAAAGTAAATCAAACAAAGATGGTGCAGACAAGGTAATAATCTCACAATATTTTTCATCAAACATCAATTTATACTTAAGCAACTTCTTCTTATCTTTAACAATAAAATCATGTGCTATCATACTCTTATAATTCAGAAAAGCCGGGGCCAACAACTTTTCTTCCTTCTCATGATGCCTAATAGGTATTCTAAAGTGTTCAGCAAGGCGTGAAGCGAAGATGCCTCCAAAGATGGGACCCTTTGTATAGTTCAGACTTAATCGTTTAGCAACAACAGCACCCAAGCTAAAAGTCGTATCTCGAAACAAAACATGGCGCAAAATAACAATATTAGGGGCACTAAGATTCCCACTGTTCCCGCGACCAATTAAGCATCTACTAGCAAATACCGCAAAGTAGCGTAGAACAGGAAAATGTATACTAGTAATTCTTGCCCCTGAAACTTGCCTCATTTCCCCTACAACTATCATATCGATAAACCCCTCAACATCCTTACGATGTGGTTCCTCAAGGCTACCAGCAAAGGGTATCTTACATACTTGACAAAATTCATAGAACGACATCTCCTTAACCTCATCATATAAATGAAACTCCACTGAAGGTGATGATTTCTTAGCATGAAAATTAAAGTTTTGCATGAAAATATTAGTGAGCAAGAGATACTGTTCACGCTGGTCGTGGAGGAAGTCGGTGAGGCATGCATTCTCTGCCAAATAATAGAAGTCTTTATAAATCCCGGCGGCTTCCAAGAACTCATTGCAAGGCCATTCACACGGCCGAACTTCCGCAGTGCGAGGAAGATTGTATTTGGGCTTCTTATTCTCTTCCTTCTGCTTATCCTTTGAACTTTGACTAGAAGAGCCTCTCAACAATCTCCTCATCATTTTCTTCCTCTGAAAATTTCCGAATTTTTTAGTGACTCAAAATAAAATTGAACCAAACTCAACAAGATTGATAGCAACTACTCCCACAAGTGCCTAGAGACTATATCATGCATTAGAACTACTTGGAACCACATAAATTTGACATGCAAGCTCAAGAACAGGGTCACCTAAGCAGCAAAAATTTGCAATAAATAAAGCACTAGAACAAAAACTAATTGGACCATTGGAGGAGTCACATACCGAAGAACAATCTCCCTAAACAGTTTTGTGAATGGAGATTTGAGCAAGGAGATCGAAAATGGCAGCAAGATGAGCTAGAACTCGTGCTTGAGCTGGTTGGTGATTTTTTTGGGAGGAAGGAGTGTGTGGGTACTGGAGTAAGTGGAGGGGGGCACGTGGGGCCCACGAGGCAGGGGGCGCGCCCAGGGGGTGGGCGCGCCCTGTACCCTTGTGGCCAGGTGCTGGCTCCCCCTGTTTTGTTCTCAGTGCCAAATATTCTTAAATATTCTAAAGAAAAAAATCATATTTCATTTTTGGGGCATTTGGAGAACTTTTATTTTTGCTGTATTTTTTATTACACGGATAATTCTGAAAACCGACATAAAATACTATTTTTGCTTTATTTAATCTAACTAAAAGAAAGTAAAAGGAGGGTACATAAGGTTGGGCTTTCTAAATTCACCCATCTCATGCTCATCAAAAGGGATCCATTAACAAGGTTGATCAAGTCTTGTAGACAAACTCTTTCCGAATAACATGAAACCGGAGAATTTTCGAATAACACTAAGTTACCTCAATGGGGATATGCATGTCCCCAACAATAAGAATATCATATCTCTTCTTTATAGTAGGAAGAGGAAATTCGAAACCTCCAATAGTAATCGTTGAAATTTTTCCAATAGAATTGATACTGTGGACCTGAGGTTGTTTCCTCGGGAAGTGTACTGTATGCTCATTACCATTAACATGAAAAGTGACATTGCCTTTGTTGCAATCAATAACAGCCCCTGCAGTATTCAAAAAGGGTCTACCAAGGATAATAGACATACTATCGTCCTCGAGAATATCAAGGATAACAAAGTCCATTAAAATAGTAACATTTGCAACCACAACAGGCACATCCTCACAAATACCGACAGGTATAGTAGTTGATTTATCGGCCATTTGCAAAGATATTTCAGTAGATGTCAACTTATTCAAATCAAGTCTACGATATGAAGAGAGAGAGGCATAACACCAACACCGGCTCCAAGATCACATAAAGCAGTTTTAACACAGTTTCTTTTAATGGAGCAAGGTATAGTTGGTACTCCTGGATCTCCTAGTTTCTTTGGTATTCCACCTTTAAAAGTATAATAGGCAAGCATGGTGGAAATTTCAACTTCAGGTATTTTTCTTTTATTTGTGTTAATATCTTTCATATACTTATCATAAGGATTTGTTTTAAGCATATAGTCAAATGCATACGCAAAAAGATAGGTCTAATCATTTCAGCAAAGCACTCAAAATCCTCATCATCCTTTTTCTTGGATGGTTTAGGAGGAAAAGGCATGGGTTTCTGAATCAATGGTTCTCTTTCCTTACTGTGTTTCCTAGCAACAAAGTCTCTCTTATCATAACGTGGATTCTTTGATTGTGGGTTATCAAGATCAACAACAGGTTCAATCTCTACATCATTGTCATTGCTAGGTTGAGCATCATCATGAACATCATCATTTACATTATCACTAGGTTCATGTTCATTACCAGATTGTGTTTCAGCATCTGAGATAGAGATATCATAGGGATTCTCAGGTGTGTCAGCTACAGGTTCACTAGAAGCATGCAAAGTCCTATCATTTTTCTTTTTCTTCTTCTTAGAAGAACTAGGTGCATCTATATTAGCTCTCTGATAATCTTGCTCAATTCTCTTAGGGTGGCCTTCAGGATACAGAGGTTCTTGAGTCATTTTACCACCTCTGGTCACAACTCTAATAGCATTATCATTTTTCTTACTATTTAATTCATTGAGCAAATCATTTTGTGTTTTAAGTACTTGTTCTACTTGAGTGGTAACAATAGAAGCATATTTACTAATGAGTTTTAGTTCACCTTTAACTCTAGACATATAATCACTCAAGCGTTCAATCATATAAGCATTACGTTGCAATTGTCTACCAACATAAGTATTGAAGTTTTCTTGTTTAACAATGAAGTTGTCAAACTCATCTTAACATTGGCCAGCAGACTTATAACGAGGAATATCACCTTCATCAAATCTATAAAGATAATTTACCTTTACTACCTGTGTCGGGTTATCAAGACCATGTATTTCTTCAATAGGTGGTAAATTCTTAATATCCTCATCTTTAATACCTTTTTCTTTCATAGATTTCTTTGCTTCTTGCATATCTTTAGGACTGAGAAACATAACACCCTTTTTCTTCGGAGTTGACTTAGGAGTTGGTTCAGGAAGTGTTCAATTGTTTTCATCACTCAACATATTATTCAATAGCAATTCTGCTTGATCAATAGTTCTTTCCCTGAAAACACAACCAGCACAACTATCCAGGTGGTCTATGGAAGCATCGGTTAGTCCATTAGAAAAGATATCAAGTATTTCATTTTTCTTAAGAGGATGATCACGCAAAGCATTAAGTAACCGGAGAAGCCTCCCCAAGCTTGTGGGAGACTCTCTTCTTCAATTTGCACAAAATTATAAATTTCCCGTAAGGCAGCTTGTTTCTTATGAGCGGGAAAATATTTAGCAGAGAAGTAATAAATCATATCCTGGGGACTACGCACACAACCAGGATCAAGAGAATTAAACCATGTCTTAGCATCACCCTTCAACGAGAACGGAACTAACTTAAGGATATAGTAGTAACGAATTTTTTCCTCGTTGGTGAGTAGGGTGGCTATATCATTCAACTTAGTAAGATTTGCCACAACAGTTTAAGATTCATAGCCATGGAAAGGATCAGATTCAACCAAAGAATTAACTCAGGATCGACAGAGAAATCATAATCCTTATCAGGAACACAGATAGGTGAAGTAGCAAAAGCAGGGTCATATTTCATTCTAGCATTCAAAGACTTCTCTTTCAGCTTAGCTAATAATTTCTTAAGATCATATCTATCATTGCAAGCAAGAAAGTCTCTAGCAGTTTCTTCATCCATAACATAACCCTCAGGAACAACAAGCAATTCATATCTAGGAGGAAAGTATCTAGCAGTTTCTTCATCATCACTTTCATCAATATTATCAATTTCAATAATTTCATTCTCTCTAACTTTAGCAATTTGTTCATCAAGAAATTCACCTGGTGGCATAGTATTATCAAGCACAGAAGTAGTTTCATCATACATAGCAGAAGTAGCATCATCAAGAACATACGACATATCAGATTCAATAGCAGGAGTAGGTGTCGCGAGTTTACTCATAACAGAGGGTGAATCAAGTGCAGAGCTAGATGGCAGTTCCTTACCTCCCCTCGTAGTTGAGGGATAGATCTTGGTTTTGAGTCTTTCAAGTTCTTCATAGTGATCAACAGATATAAATCCCAAGTGACTTAAAGAATATAGCTATGCTCCCCGGCAACGGCGCCAGAAAATAGTCTTGATAACTCACGAGTGTAGGGGGTCGCAACAGTTTTTGAGGGTAGAGTATTCAACCCAAATTTATTGATTCGACACAAGGGGAGCCAAGAATACTCTCAAGTATTAGCAGTTGAGTTGTCAATTCAACTACGCCTGGAAGACTTAGTATCTGCAGCAAGGTAATCTAGTAGCAAAGTAATATGGAAGTAATGGTAACAGTGGCAAAGGTAGCGATAGAAGTTTTGTAGTGATTGTAACAGCAACAGCGGAAAAGTAAATAAGCATCAAGCAATATGTGAAAAGCTCGTAGGCACTGGATCAGTGATGGATAATTATGTCGGATGCAATTCCTCGTGTAATAGTTATAACATAGGGTGACACAGAACTAGCTCCAATTCATCAATGTAATGTAGGCATGTATTCCGAATATAGTCATACGTGCTTATGGGAAAGAACTTGCATGGCATCTTTTGTCCTACCCTCCCGTGGCAGCGGGGTCCTATTGGACTAAGGGATATCAAGGCCTCCTTTTAATAGAGTACCGGACCAAAGCATTAACACATAGTGAATACATGAACTCCTCAAACTACGGTCATCACCGGGAGTGGTCCCGATTATTGTCACTTCGGGGTTGTCGGATCATAACACATAGTAGGTGACTATTGAATTGCAAGATAGGATCAAGAACACACATATATTCATGAAAACATAATAGGTTCAGATCTGAAATCATGGCACTCGGGCCCTAGTGATAAGCATTAAGCATGGCAAAGTCATAGCAACATCAATCTTAGAACATAGTGGATACTAGGGATCAAACCCTATCAAAACTAACTCGATTACATGGTAAATCTCATCCAACCCATCACCGTCCAGCAAGCCTACGATGGGTTTACTTACGCACGATGGTGGGCATCATGGAATTGGTGATGGAGGAAGGTTGATGATGACGACGGCGATGATGTCCACTCTCCGGAGCCCCGAACGGACTACAGATCAGCCCTCCGGAGAGAGATTAGGGCTTGGCGGCGGCTCCGTATCGCAAAACGCAATAATTCCTTCTCTCTGATTTTTGTTCTCACTGAAAGTGAATATATGGGGTCGAGGGTGATGTCGGTGGAGCCTCAGGGGGCCCACGAGGCACGGGGCGCGCCCCCACCCTCGTGGACAGGGTTTGGCCCCCTAGTCTGGTTCTTTCCGCAGATATTTTTTATATATTCTAAAATAAATCGCTGTTGATTTTCAGGTCATTCCGAGAACTTTTACTTCTGCAAAAAAAAAACAACACCATGGCAGTTCTGCTGAAAACAGCGTCAGTCCATGTTAGTTCCATTCAAATCATGCAAGTTAGAGTCCAAAACAAGGGCAAAAGTGTTTGGAAAAGTAGATACGTTGGAGACGTATCACATGTGCATGTAGTTCAATTTTGAATTATGCACATAAATACCTAGAAAACTCAATTAACGTATAAAAACGTCCAAATGATCCCCGAAAAAATCAAAATTTAACACGACACTCCTGTTGTTCTATGTTGACACCAAGAAAAAAATTGAAAGGAAGAAGAGGCGACGAATATCGTTTTGTCCACAAAGGTGACACATTTCCCTAACGGGACCATGAGGCTTTCTTGTGAGAAGCTCTGGTTAGTGAGAAGCTTATACCACAACCTGCCCCAAATGGGACAATATTTTTTACCCCAGCATGTTGACGCCATTCCATGATATTATGCCAAGGTTCATGAATTTCAGACAGGTTTTGGATTTACTAGAATTACAAAAGCAAGTACCTCAACATTTGTCGAAGAGCCCCAGTGTCGTGGTGTTCGAAACTCATCTCCATTTCTTGCATGGGACATAAGCCTAAGCCCATGGACACATATATGATTTTACAACCCATGTTGGTGCACCAGAGCATCTGTATGTGCTTTAATTTTGAATTGTGCACCTGAAATGGCTAGAAAACCAATTTAATGTATAAAATTTCCAAATGAACCCTGAATAATTCCAATTTTTTCATGACACACATATAGTTGCATGTTCACTGCAGATAAAAGGTCTAGCAATTCAAACACCGTCCATTGCCGCTGTGACCCCATTATGTAATTCAAATCAAGATGAAAAATCAAGTAGATCCCACACAGTTTATTATCACAAACTGTGTGTCATGCTACACAAACTATCTTGGAGCACCGTCAGAGTATAGTACGCATACGGCTTACGCGAGAAGGTGTGACGGCTATAGTCCATAGCCCGCTCTGAATAAGGGACCATGTCTGATGACACTTTGCGCACCAGTTTTTTCGCTCAAGCGATTCCAAATTTTTGGCTTCCGCGGAAATATTACCTCCCCGCCCTACCCCCTTACCAAAAGCCACATTTTCCCTGTTTCAGCCTTCCTTTCCAAGTTGAAACCTTCACTCCTTGCTTGCAGCGCCGCCTCCTCGCCGGCGACCCTCCTTCACGCTGCTCGGCCTCGCCTATCCAAGCAGGTAATCCTCACCCGACCCCCATCCTCCTCCTCCTTCCACATCCCACATGCCCCGACCGCCGGCGCGACACCTTCTACCCAAATCACCGACCCCTCCACCAAATAAGCGCCGCCCTAAGCCATGGTGCACGCAGTATAGCCAGGATCTCAAGGAGCATTTGGCAGCGGAGAAGCAAATCGCGGCCGCATGCACGGATGAGGTCGTGATGGTTGCCATTCGTGCCGACCCCCAGATCTTGGAGGAGCACCTCGCCGTCGAGGCCACCGTCGACGCCTCACGCGCTGACGTCGCGGCGCGGTTGGCTTCTTTAAACGATAGTTCGTGGTGTTTTCTCGAGGCCACCCTCGGTGCCTTCGATGAAGACTACGAGGTGTTTTCTCAGTGTGCATGTGCCTACCTCATCTCGAGAGCCAGCAGGTTGGTGCCCAGAGCGGCTCAGGCAACTCACCACTACGAAGAGGGCACCCACGATGCGGAGGCCTCGCCCTCTTCCATGTCCAAGGAGCCAATCATCATCGATATCTCTGACAATGAGGAGTAGCTTATCTTATTAGCTCACTATAAGGACCCATGTTCAGTTTGCTAGCTACTTCCTTTCCTTAACAAATTCTACTGAATTGTGCTATCTACTTTTACCATGTAATCTTCTGCTCTAGTGCATATGTTCTATATGTCGTGCAATGGGGTGTTCAGTTAACTATTTGGTTCAATTATGCAAATGTAATGTTCAATTCTTCAAGGTGCAATTTTCTAAGTTGTCAAGCATGCTTGGTTTGGTTAACTGTCTGATCTTCTATTAGGAGTATGTTATATTATGAAATGTGGTGCTCAGTTAACGTTTTGTTCATTTGTTGTGGTGTTTAGTTAACTGTTTTGTTCAATTCTGCAATGCAATGTTCAATTGTTGTGGGTGCATTCATTTATTGTATACCATGTGAGAAATAAATCGAATTTGGCTGTACTAATTACATGAGAAACAAATAGAATTGCTATATTTCCAAGTTGTTAAGCATGCTTGGTTTGTTTAACTCTTTGACCTTCTATTAGGAGTTTGTTATATTGTGCAATGTGGTGCTCAGTTAACGTTTGGTTCATTTGTTGTGGTGTTTAGTTAACTGTTTGGTTCAATTCTGCAATGTGATGTTCAATTGATGTGGGTGCATTTTGTTATTGTATACCATGTGGGAAATAAATCAAATTTGGTTGTATGAAATACATGAGAAACAAATACAATTGCTATATTTCCAAGTTGTAAAGCATGCTTGGTTTGTTTAACTCTCTCATCTTCTATTAGGAGTATGTTATATTGTGCAATGTGGTGCTCAGTTAACGTTTGGTTCATTTGTTGTGGTGTTTAGTTAACTGCTTGGCTCAATTCTGCAGTGCGATATTCAATTGTTGTGGGTGCATTCTGTTATTGCATACCATGTGAGAAATAAATCAAATTTGGTTGTACTAAACACATGAGAAACAAATACAATTGCTATATTTCCAAGTTGTTAAGCATGCTTGGATTGGTTAACTATCTGATCTTCTGTTAGGAGTATGTTATATTTGTGCAATGTGGTCCTCAGTTAACGTTTGGTTCATTTGTTGTGGTGTTTAGTTAACTGCACGTGCATGGTCCGTAGTCTAATAGCACATTATTGTGCAATTGCAGGAACCATTCTAATATTTAGGTTTTTAACAATTTGGTCGTGCACATGTAGGTCATGCTGCCAGAGGTTTTGACCCACTGTTCGACCCTTTTTTTATATGGGGAAATGAGTTGTCCATGAATATCAATCAAGTCAAGAAACTCAGAAAGATTGTTACGATAAAGAAATTAGCGGCAAAAAACAACAAAATATTTGTCTGCACAATGAAGAAGACATCAATTCACTACAAGATGGTACTAACTATTATACCTTTCCATTTTTATTCCTTTGCCCCATTTCCAATATAGAGAAGATATTTATGCACATCCTTGTTTTTAGGCCTTTCCAAAGCAGTTCACTGATGATTACCTCTCAAACCACCTCTATGGTCAGGAGGCGAGGAAAGTTTTCATACAGCACCCACGGTTCAATATTGAAGTGTTTCTGAAGAGGACCAAGGGTGGACGGTCAATCATCCATAGACACTGGCCTAAAGTTGCAAAGACCTTCAACATGAATGAAGGCTCAATATTCGCCTTCCGCTTCAACAGTTTTCCAGATGAGATGCATCTGTCTATGTACCGTCTATGATGCTAATTTCGAAAGGTTCTACATGTTGCATGTGAAACTTGGTGCTGGTGCACTTGTGTAATGGGGTTGATGAGTGCTGAAGCTATATCATGTTGTACTCTGATGTATTTCAATTATGAAATCTTGCTTCCTTAATATGGAAATGAAATATATTATGTGCTTAATATGAATTCAATTGGATTAATAAATGGATTATTAATAATAGGGCAATTGGCGTGCTAATTGGGTTTTGCTATTGCAAGCGGTTATTGAGAAAATATTGTGGGCGATGACCTCAGGCAACACACATAGTTTATAGGAATAAACTGTGTTGGATCAATGAACAATCACAAACGACATTCTTTTGAAAAATGTTTGCGTTAGGCCACCTTACACAAATGTTTACCACAAAAAAACTGTGTGTGATGGACAGCCTTTGCCACATAGTTTCTTCTACGCACCGTGTGTGATGCATTCAATAATGCAAACGATAAAATTGTTAATATCGTGTGCAATGGCAGCGCTATCACAAATGATTTAACGGGGAAACTTGTGTGTGATGTACCTGTGAACGGAAACATTTTCCTTGGAGAGATTGTGTGGGATGTACATATGAATGGAAATGTTTAGTGGGGACTGATTGTGTGGGATGTACTTGCGACCGGAAAAAATTTCGCCTGTATAATCGTATTTGTTTAGCTCTACAATATGTATTACCGTATTTGAGCGCTCACCGGTCGCACACGACCTCATTTTGCCGAGCGTGTGTGCCAGGAGGGCATATCCCCGACGGTTTCTGGGTCGTGTGGGAAGGACCCCCCTTGTAATGCCCCGGATGTAATACTTTCCCTTTTGGGCTTATAATAAATCTCCGGCTTCATCTATTTCTATTTCGGGTTCTTTGTCTTTCGGGCTTTCGTCGTTTTGTTGTGTGAGTGTGTGGCATTCATTCATATCATGTAGACATGTGCATTGCATTGCATCTGTGTTGTGGGTTGCATCCGGTTCGTGGCGTTTCTTCCCGTTGTCCGTTTCGTGTTCCGGAGCTCCCTCTCGTGTCCGTGACGTCCCGTAGGCCTACTTTGTTGTTCGGGCGTTTTTCGTTACCGGTGTGCCGCGGGGTTGTGTTGTGTGTTGTTGTTTTGTTGTGTGCAACCCGCCTCTCAAATCTCGTCTCGTTTGGACTCCGTTGACTTTTCCCTCCGTTGCCCGTGTGGGTCCGAAGTGCCCTTACTTCGTGTCCCGGAAATACCCCTACCGCAGTCTGTTATCTCCGTCTAGGCCCTTTTTAATCATCCCCGCGATCGGATCCGTTGGATCACGATCGGAGGGCTCCTAGCGCCCCTAAACTCCTCCTAACCCTAAAATTCTGCTACTAATAGACCCCCCTAGTCTATTTTGGGCATCTCTATCCCCTTCTTCTTCCTCCTCTAGTTCCTATCCTTTTTTTTTCTTTTTACTCCAGATCCGAAAATCTTCTCAGATCCAATCGCACTGTTCCTCGGGATCCATCGGATCCTTCGTTCGACGCCGCCGCAGCGCTCCCTCGGAGTCAACGCAGCGCCAGCGCGCCGTTTTCCTTCGTCGCCAGGCCAGGTCGGCCTCGGCCCATACGCCAGCAGCATCGACGCAGCCAGCTCGCGTCGGGCCCAGGCGATTTTTTCCCTCCGTTCGCCCGCTCGCCAGCTGGGGACCAGATCGACGCCGAGCGAGCCGGGCCTCCCTCCCTGGCGCGTCTGCACCACCTCCCGCGCCAGGCGACTCTGGGCCGCGCCGAGGCCCATCGCTGGGGCGCCGTCCCTCCGACGCTAGCCGCCGGGCCAGTCACTTCTTCCGGGCCGGCTCGCCGCATCGGGCCCTCCCGCAGCTGCTCCTCCCGTGGGCCGCCGCCCCAGGCCACCGCGGGCGCGCCGCGCCAGGGCCCGCACCGCCTCCCTCCGCCGGCCCGACACTCTGCTCCGCCGCCACTGTAGCCCCGGCCCGTTACTGTAGCTGCAGATCTGGATCTGGAGAGGTTGACTCCCCCCTAATCTTCTAAGTCCTTTTTATTCCTGTTCTGTTATGCCTACTTTGACCTGCTGTAACTTTCTCTGTGATGCTCCGTTTTGCGCGTGTAGCATGTCCAGATGTTCGTGGAGATGCCCTCTACGTTTTACCTGTTGTAGTCATGCATGTTAGATGTCATCTTGACACATGTTTTGCTGTTACAAGAGTGCATGATGATATAAACTGCTGTTATGTGTTATTTTCATGCCACCTTTGACATGTGATATCTTTTAGCTCGTTTGTCCAAACGATGCAAATGACATGTCCACGTGTTCGTCTCGTCACGAACTACGTGTTGTGTGTGATAGGTTGCATGGTAGATTTATTGTTTCCTTGTTATCATCGTTGCAAGATGCCATGTTCATATGTTGTGTTTTTACTTGTTATGAAATGCCATCTTGTTGAGCTCGTTGCAATCGGTGTGTTCACCACATTGATGCATGTTTGTGTGTTTCGGGATCACCGTCATATGTACTTTGATGAGGTGCTTACCCTTTGCCATGTTTAGTTTCGAGGTGTCTTAAACATGCTCTTTTTGATGCTATGATGATGTTGCTGTTTTGGGACTTAGTGAAATTTCACTAAGTCTGAAATCTGTAACGCTCCGATGCCATGTTCGTGTGATGTTGTAGGACAAAGCATGATAGTTTTGGGGTGGATTTTGATTGTTCCTTGAAGTATATATTGTTGTCTTTCCATCCATGTCCTCACATGTCCATTTGAGTGGCTGTAGCATGTTTATCTTTTGCTCCAAACTTTCAATAAAATTCTGCTGCCAGAATTTTATTTCAAAGTTCAATATGTCCAAGATCATTGCTAGTGATCCGTGACTCCGTTGGGGGTGCACTTTGGACCTATTTGCTGTACATTATATCTAGTTTATGTTCAAGTCCTTTGCCATGCTTTTTGGGTGCTGTAGATTAATTATTTTGAGCTCCCAAGATGCTATGTTGCTGTAATTTGCAGTTTTCGCTCAAATCTTGTTTCGGGCATAACTTTTAGCCCGTAACTCCGATTTCAGCGAATCTTATATCAAACTTGGGTGATTTTCTGTGTAGATTAATAATATCAGGTTGTTATCTTGTTTTGAGGTGTTTTGCTTGAGTGATGTTTTCCGTGCTCCATGTGCTTCACTAGTGCATCCATCATGCATACATGTTTTTCGAGTGCGCATTGCATCGTGTTGATTGGTGCTTGGTGTGTTTGTCTTGTTTAGAGCCGGAAGTTGATCACGAGTTTTCCAACGAGACTGAGCACGAGGTTTCCAACGAGTTTGAGCACGAGGACCCCTCTTTCGATCCGAACGTCTTCTCTTCAGGCAAGATGACCGAATCCCGATAACTTTACTATCTTCGCCTATTGCTAGTAGTCTCGATCTTTAGTTTTGCCTCGATGCCCATGTTCTTCTTGTCAGCCTCCTACTTGTAACCATTTGCCATGCTTAACCACCCTACCTATGCAAACCGTTGCTTGGCTAAGTACGCTTCGCTCAGCCCTTCTTATAGCATTGCTAGTTGCAGGTGAAGTGAAGATGCTTGCTCCATGTTGAAGTTTGGTTGGGTTATATCACACTATATAAATGCTTTATTTGAAATCATCTATATATTGGCAAGGGTGGAAGGCTAAGCCTTTTGCTTGGTGTTTTGTTCCACTCATGCCGTTAGGATCCGTATAAGCCGGTTTTATGTTCCTTGATTATGCGTTCCTAACACGGTTGGGGTGTATGGGACCCCCTCGATAAACCGCTAAGTGCTAAGTCTTTTCCAGCAAGTCCCAACATTGGTACTATTCGCCTAACACAACTAAAACCTTTCCGAGGGAGTAATTAACCCGAGGCTTAATTAATTCAACCCCCTGGGCCAGTGCTCGACTTGAGTGTTGGTCCAAACCAGAGTCACTTGCGGATACTACCCAGTTCGCTGGGGTCTTTGGTATCTGTACGTAGCGCTCATCCGGACGTGTCCTGAGACCTAGATACGCGCGGCTACTATCAGGGTGTCGACACGCCGGGAGGATTTGCTGGATTGGCCTTACCTTAGCTCGGTATATCTTGAGCACGGGATTCCGAGGATACTCGGGTCTTCCCACTTTGGAGTTGCGACTCCGCGGATCGTGGGCTTGTAATGGGTCAAGTTGGAACACCCCTGCAGGGTTTTGAACTTTCGAAAGCCGTGCCCGCGGTTATGTGGCAGATGGGAGCTTGTTAATTCCGGTTGTAGATAACTTGACACAATGATACTAATACACTACCAGCGTGTGTTCCGTGACTGTCAATTTCCGAATAGGGATTCGGGAGTTGAACACGGAGGGGTTATGCTTGTGAGCTTGTAGCTAGGATCACTTAGTGATCACTTCTCGCGTTGCCTTCTCTTCTCGCTCTCTCTTGCGTAAGTTAGTGCTAGTTGCTGCTGCAGACTCTTTGTTGTTCCTTCACCTCATTTCTTTCTTCAGCCTTTCCTCACCTAAAGGCTTTGATAGTTCTGTTACCCGGGAACGGGATTGCTGAGTCCTCTGTGGCTCACAGTTACTTCACACACCAGATGCAGGTCCAGCTGTGAGCTATCCAGGTGATGGCACCGAGCTGGATTGGGAGTACGACGAGGAGCGTAGTCGATACTACGTGCGCTACCCGGACGATCAGTAGTGGAGACTCTTACTAGGATTCGATCCGCCTGTGGTTGTTTATTTATCTGAGTTTGGTACTTTGACATTTGGCTTTTGCCCTTAGAGGGTTGTAGTGATCTTATTGTATGATGTTTGAGACTTGTACTGTTATTCTGTGACGTGGCGATTGTAAGCCAACTATTTTTCAGTTTACTATCCCTCTTTTACATGAGTTGTGCAAAGATTACCAAACTTGAGATCATTCTAGGATGGACTTATGCCTTTAAGTCGTGCCTCGACACGTAGGAGGTATAATTCCATCCTGGGCATTACAAGTTGGTATTCAGAGCCTTCTCCGACCTAGGAGCCCCCACTGTTTGATCGAACCGTTGACGGTTGAGTCTAGGCACACACTGAAAACTTTTTGAGTCCTATATTATATCGGAGAGTAGGATTTCTTTGCTTCTCATCCCTTTTCTCTCTGGTGAGGACTCCTGACGTCTACTCTTGTCTCTCCTATCTTCAAAATTTGCACAAATTTTTTTTTAGGATTCCCACGAGTATTCTGGGATTGTTTCGATGTTCTTGTGACAAGGATATTGTTCTCGATGCCTCCTGTTACCGAGGAGTTGAGCTTCGGGGTATCATTGTAACAAGCATATCGCGACAGTACTAAATACTTAAGACGGCCGACATCGAAAATCTCCCCTATACGGCCAGTGGCAAGATAACCCCGACATCACCCAGTACTGGGGAGGTAGTTCGGGAGTATTGCCATAGCTTGTTATAGTGGATGCTTTTCGAAGGTCCGAGGTACACAGTTTCCGAGAAAGACTGGTTATGTGTTGAAGGATGGATACACCTGGATGTAGGTTAGAGTTGATTGCGCGGTGCTTCCCGTGTATCCCCAACACCTGATTGCATAACTGGAATCTTTCGGAAAGCTATAGGTGGGTTTTATCCAGTAGATCGTAGGCATTCTTCCAACGAATGCAGGTTAGTGAGTTCGGGGTTCGACATTGAGTGAAGGAGTTATATGACCGAGGTTACTATCAGGAGTTGCATCTTAAAGGGTCCTTGGCTATGCTGATCCGGGGATTGCAAAACCTTTTCGTAACGCGTTCATATGCTTTCAGCACAAAGATGTTAGAACGAAACTCCTCTCTTGTGTTTGTTCTTTTCCGTACCTTGTTGTTTTTTATTATTATTTATCCTTTTGATCCCTATGTGGCTTCTCGTGAAGACTGATGTTATCAATTAACTAAGAAATTCATTCGTTCCTCTTGTTCGGATGATTTCATTCGTTCTTATTGTTCGAATGATTATTGTAAAGACTTGTTGCAATTCATTCCATTGATTCAGCTTATTCCTTTTGTCAATCAATTGCTGATTCGTGGTCATCTCTTACAGGATGGCTCCGAAAAAGGTTCCGAATGCCAACCCAGAGGTGGAAGAGGTCCCAGAGCGTCCTCCTTCCCCTCCTCCTCCGCCTGAGGCTTGGAGAGCAATTATGCAGACTACAGCTCAGAACACTCAGTTGATGATGCAGATGATGCAGCAAATGCAGGCTATGCAAGCTAATCAAGCTAATCAGGGCGTTCCAATGAACCAAGGCAACTTCTTCCAGCAGCACCATGCTACTCTCAACCAGTTCTTGGCTAACAATCCTAAAGCTTTCAGTTACTGTGTCGACCCTCTTGATGCTGAGGATTGGTTGACCGACATAAAGAAGCATTTTGAGTGCAGTAACGTGAAAGAAGATGACTATGTGAAGTTTGCAGCCTTCCAACTGAAAGATCAAGCAGCTGATTGGTGGCAGCAGTACAAAGACTCAAGGCCGGGTCAAGTGATCTCATGGGAGAATTTCTGCAAGGATTTCCGCTCGCATCACATTCCTACAAGTGTTATCGAGGGTATGCGTGAGCAATTCCGCAACCTCAAGCAGGGCTCCATGACAGTCTATCAGTATAATGTCAAGTTCCAAAACCTCGCTCGTTATGCAAAGCAAGACATTCCTGATGCAAAGAGCAAAATCTATCAGTTCCGTGGAGGTCTCAAAGATGAACTTCAGCTTGCTCTCACTCTGTTCGAGCCAGACGAATTCGATAAGTTCTATAACATGGCTTTGAAACAAGAAGCAGCTCAGCTTAAGATGGAGGCTTCTAAGAAGAGAATTCGAGATGCTGTTCACTCTACCTCATCGTCTCAGTTGGCTGCGAAACAACAGAAATTCTGGCTTCCTCCTCCTCCAATGATTCGAGCTCCATACAACAACTCCAACAACTTCAACAACTCCAACAACAAGAACTCTAGTGGTCGTGGTTTCTCCCACCCACCCAACCCAAGCAACCAGTCGAAGAAGCAGTTTCAGTCTCAAGGCTCCAAGTCCAGTGGCTCTCAGTTCCGTCCTCTCTCTGAAGTGGTGTGCAACAAGTGTGGCCAGAAGGGTCATTATGCCAACAGATGTCCGAATCCGAAGCGTCTTCCTCCTCCACCACCTATGAGTTCAGCTATTGTCAAGCATGATCCAAAGTCTGCAAGGGTCAATCTGATGAATGCAGCACAAGCGGAGGCTTCTTCTGATGTCATTCTGGGTAATCTCTCAGTGAACTCTTTTCCAGCTAAAGTATTGTTTGATTCGGGTGCATCTTTGTCCTTCATTTCAAGACCTTTTGTTGCTAAGCATGAATTGGTTCCGGAGAGGATCCCTAGACCTTTGAAGATTATTTCTCCGGGTTTGCAAATGACTTCCAACACAGTTGTTCCGGATATTTCTATTCGCATGGGCGATTATCGATTTTTGGCTTCTCCGGTGGTTCTTGGTCATTCTGACATCGACCTCATTCTCGGAATGGATTGGCTTTCTCAGCACGATGCTCACATTGATTGTGCTCAAAAGGAAGTCAAATTGACTCATTCTGATGAAGATGTGATTATCTTCGCCTCCAGGGATAATACTATTCGGCTTTTCTCTCTTAATGATAAGGGTGAAATTAATGCCATAGAACAAATTCCAGTGGTGAATGAATACCAAGACGTCTTTCCAGAAGAACTTCCAGGCATGCCTCCACACCGTCAGGTGGAGTTTGTCATTGAACTCGAGCCGGGCACCGAACCTGTTTGCCGGCGTCCTTACAAGCTCTCTTCAGATGAATTGAAGGAATTGAAGAAACAGTTGGATGAACAGGAGCGTATGGGTCTCATCAGACCGAGTACATCTCCGTGGGGCTGTGGTGTCTTATTTGTCAAGAAGAAAGATGGCACGGAGCGTCTCTGTGTTGACTACCGGCCACTGAACAAGAAGACGATTAAGAACAAGTATCCGCTCCCCAACATCAACGAACTCTTTGAGCAGCTCAAAGGAGCTAAAGTGTTCTCTAAGCTTGACCTCCGAATGGGCTATCATCAAATTCGCATTCGCGAGGAAGACATTCCCAAGACGGCCTTCAGAACGAGCTACGGTTCATATGAGTATACCGTCATGTCCTTCGGTCTCGCTAATGCTCCTCCTACCTTTTCAAGGATGATGCATTACATCTTCAACCCCTATACTGGCGAGTTTGTGCTTGTGTATCTGGATGATATTCTGGTGTTTTCCAAGAATGAAGAAGATCACGAAAAGCACTTGCGTCTGGTTCTTGATCGACTCCGAGAGCATAAATTCTATGCCAAGTTCTCAAAGTGCGAGTTTTGGCTCGATAAGGTTTTGTACCTGGGCCACATCATCTCAGTTGACGGTATTGCGGTTAATCCCGAGAAAGTTGAAGCAATTGTCAACTGGGAAGCTCCTCAGAACGTCAAGCAGCTCCGCAGTTTTCTGGGTCTTGCCAGCTATTGCAGAAGGTTTGTGGAGAACTTCTCCAAGATTGCCAAGCCTCTTTCCAACCTCCTTCAGAAGAATGTCAAATACTTTTGGTCTCCCGAGTGTGAAGTGGCTTTCAAAACCCTCAAAGAGAAGCTTGTTTCCGCTCCAGTTCTGATTCCTCCAGATGAATCCAAGCCCTATGAAGTGTTCTGTGACGCTTCTCTTCAAGGTCTTGGTGGTGTGCTTATGCAAGAGAAGAGAATTGTGGCATACACTTCACGTCAGCTAAAGCCAGCTGAGAAGAACTATCCCACACATGATCTCGAGCTAGCAGCTGTGGTACATGCTCTGATTACGTGGAGACATCTGTTGTTGGGCAGAAAGGTCGACATCTTCACTGGTCACAAGAGCTTGAAGTACATCTTCACACAGCCGCATCTGAACCTCCGCCAGACTCGTTGGGTCGAGATGATCCAAGAGTACAACCCCAGCATTGAGTACACTCCAGGCAAGGCGAATGTGATTGCAGATGCTTTGAGCAGAAAGGCATATTGCAACAGCCTTCTTATCAAGCCACACCAGCCTGAGCTTTGTGAAGCATTCAGGAAGCTCAACCTTCAGGTTGTTCCGCAGGGTTTTCTTGCTAATCTCCAGATTGCTCCTACCTTGGAAGATCAAGTCCGTGAGGCCCAGCTCAGTGATACCATGGTGAAGAAGGTGAAACATGGGATTGCAAAGGGCACTCCAAAATATAAGTGCTTCCGTGTTGATGAGAGAGATACCTTGTTCTTCGAGGACAGACTCGTTGTTCCCAAAGGTGATCTCAGGAAGCTCATAATGGAAGAAGCTCATGACTCTCTCCTTTCCATTCATCCTGGCAGTTCCAAGATGTATCAAGACCTCAAGCAATCTTACTGGTGGACACGCATGAAAAGGGAAATTGCCCAATTCGTGAATGAATGTGATGTATGCAGAAGAGTGAAAGCAGAACATCAACGTCCAGCCGGTCTTCTCCAACCTCTTCCTATTCCTGAGTGGAAGTTCGACCACATTGAAATGGACTTCGTCACTGGCTTTCCTAAATCTAAGCGAGGAAATGATGCTATCTTTGTGGTGATTGACAAGCTTACCAAAGTTGCTCACTTTCTTCCAGTCAAAGAATCAATCAATGCAGCTCAACTTGCAGAGCTGTACACTTCCAGAATTGTGTCCCTACATGGCATTCCTCAAGTGATATCCTCAGACCGTGGCAGCTTGTTCACATCAAGGTTCTGGGACTCCTTTCAGTCCGCCATGGGCACGAAGATCAGGTTCAGCACTGCCTTTCACCCTCAGACTAGTGGTCAAGTCGAGCGTGTGAATCAGATCCTTGAAGATATGCTCAGAGCCTGTGTCATCTCCTTCGGCATGAAATGGGAGGACTGTCTTCCATTTGCAGAATTCTCTTACAACAACAGCTTTCAAGCAAGTGCAGGCAAAGCACCGTTTGAAATTCTCTATGGCAGAAAGTGCCGTACCCCTCTCAACTGGTCTGAAACAGGTGAACGCCAACTTCTTGGCAATGATTTGATCTCTGAAGCCGAAGAAATGTGCAAAGTCATACGTGAGAATCTCAAGGCCGCTCAGTCGCGTTAGAAGAGTTACTATGATGGAAAGCATCGTGATTTGGCTTTCGACATCGGTGATCATGTCTATCTCCGAGTGTCTCCGATGAAAGGAACCCAAAGGTTCGGTATCAAAGGAAAGCTTGCTCCTAGATACGTCGGGCCTTTCAAAATTCTTGGCAAAAGAGGCGATCTAGCCTATCAGCTCGAGCTCCCTTCCAACTTTGCAAATGTTCATGATGTCTTCCATGTGTCTCAGCTTCGCAAATGCTTCAAGGCACCTGAGCGCATGATTCCGTTTGAGGAGATTGATCTTCAACAAGACCTTTCCTACCGAGAGCATCCTGTTGCAATTCTCGAAGAAACCGAACGCAAGACTCGCAACAAGTCCATCATGTTTCTGAAAGTCAAGTGGTCACATCACACAGACCGAGAAGCTACCTGGGAACGAGAAGATCATCTTCGTTCCGAGTACCCTTCCTTTTTCCAGTCCTAGATCTCGGGACGAGATCTTTTTGTAGTAGAGGAGAGTTTGTAATGCCCCAGATGTAATACTTTCCCTTTTGAGCTTATAATAAATCTCCGGCTTCATCTATTTCTATTTCGGGTTCTTTGTCTTTCGGGCTTTCGTCGTTTTGTTGTGTGAGTGTGTGGCATTCATTCATATCATGTAGACATGTGCATTGCATTGCATCTGTGTTGTGGGTTGCATCCGGTTCGTGGCGTTTCTTCCCGTTGTCCGTTTCGTGTTCCGGAGCTCCCTCTCGTGTCCGTGACGTCCCGTAGGCCTACTTTGTTGTTCGGGCGTTTTTCGTTACCGGTGTGCCGCGGGGTTGTGTTGTGTGTTGTTGTTTTGTTGTGTGCAACCCGCCTCTCAAATCTCGTCTCGTTTGGACTCCGTTGACTTTTCCCTCCGTTGCCCGTGTGGGTCCGAAGTGCCCTTACTTCGTGTCCCGGAAATACCCCTACCGCAGTCTGTTATCTCCGTCTAGGCCCTTTTTAATCATCCCCGCGATCGGATCCGTTGGATCACGATCGGAGGGCTCCTAGCGCCCCTAAACTCCTCCTAACCCTAAAATTCTGCTACTAATAGACCCCCCTAGTCTATTTTGGGCATCTCTATCCCCTTCTTCTTCCTCCTCTAGTTCCTATCCTTTTTTTTTCTTTTTACTCCAGATCCGAAAATCTTCTCAGATCCAATCGCACTGTTCCTCGGGATCCATCGGATCCTTCGTTCAACGCCGCCGCAGCGCTCCCTCGGAGTCAACGCAGCGCCAGCGCGCCGTTTTCCTTCGTCGCCAGGCCAGGTCGGCCTCGGCCCGTACGCCAGCAGCATCGACGCAGCCAGCTCGCGTCGGGCCCAGGCGATTTTTTCCCTCCGTTCGCCCGCTCGCCAGCTGGGGACCAGATCGACGCCGAGCGAGCCGGGCCTCCCTCCCTGGCGCGTCTGCACCACCTCCCGCGCCAGGCGACTCTGGGCCGCGCCGAGGCCCATCGCTGGGGCGCCGTCCCTCCGACGCTAGCCGCCGGGCCAGTCACTTCTTCCGGGCCGGCTCGCCGCATCGGGCCCTCCCGCAGCTGCTCCTCCCGTGGGCCGCCGCCCCAGGCCACCGCGGGCGCGCCGCGCCAGGGCCCGCACCGCCTCCCTCCGCCGGCCCGACACTCTGCTCCGCCGCCACTGTAGCCCCGGCCCGTTACTGTAGCTGCAGATCTGGATCTGGAGAGGTTGACTCCCCCCTAATCTTCTAAGTCCTTTTTATTCCTGTTCTGTTATGCCTACTTTGACCTGCTGTAACTTTCTCTGTGATGCTCCGTTTTGCGCGTGTAGCATGTCCAGATGTTCGTGGAGATGCCCTCTACGTTTTACCTGTTGTAGTCATGCATGTTAGATGTCATCTTGACACATGTTTTGCTGTTACAAGAGTGCATGATGATATAAACTGCTGTTATGTGTTATTTTCATGCCACCTTTGACATGTGATATCTTTTAGCTCGTTTGTCCAAACGATGCAAATGACATGTCCACGTGTTCGTCTCGTCACGAACTACGTGTTGTGTGTGATAGGTTGCATGGTAGATTTATTGTTTCCTTGTTATCATCGTTGCAAGATGCCATGTTCATATGTTGTGTTTTTACTTGTTATGAAATGCCATCTTGTTGAGCTCGTTGCAATCGGTGTGTTCACCACATTGATGCATGTTTGTGTGTTTCGGGATCACCGTCATATGTACTTTGATGAGGTGCTTACCCTTTGCCATGTTTAGTTTCGAGGTGTCTTAAACATGCTCTTTTTGATGCTATGATGATGTTGCTGTTTTGGGACTTAGTGAAATTTCACTAAGTCTGAAATCTGTAACGCTCCGATGCCATGTTCGTGTGATGTTGTAGGACAAAGCATGATAGTTTTGGGGTGGATTTTGATTGTTCCTTGAAGTATATATTGTTGTCTTTCCATCCATGTCCTCACATGTCCATTTGAGTGGCTGTAGCATGTTTATCTTTTGCTCCAAACTTTCAATAAAATTCTGCTGCCAGAATTTTATTTCAAAGTTCAATATGTCCAAGATCATTGCTAGTGATCCGTGACTCCGTTGGGGGTGCACTTTGGACCTAGTTGCTGTACATTATATCTAGTTTATGTTCAAGTCCTTTGCCATGCTTTTTGGGTGCTGTAGATTAATTATTTTGAGCTCCCAAGATGCTATGTTGCTGTAATTTGCAGTTTTCGCTCAAATCTTGTTTCGGGCATAACTTTTAGCCCGTAACTCCGATTTCAGCGAATCTTATATCAAACTTGGGTGATTTTCTGTGTAGATTAATAATATCAGGTTGTTATCTTGTTTTGAGGTGTTTTGCTTGAGTGATGTTTTCCGTGCTCCATGTGCTTCACTAGTGCATCCATCATGCATACATGTTTTTCGAGTGCGCATTGCATCGTGTTGATTGGTGCTTGGTGTGTTTGTCTTGTTTAGAGCCGGAAGTTGATCACGAGTTTTCCAACGAGACTGAGCACGAGGTTTCCAACGAGTTTGAGCACGAGGACCCCTCTTTCGATCCGAACGTCTTCTCTTCAGGCAAGATGACCGAATCCCGATAACTTTACTATCTTCGCCTATTGCTAGTAGTCTCGATCTTTAGTTTTGCCTCGATGCCCATGTTCTTCTTGTCAGCCTCCTACTTGTAACCATTTGCCATGTTTAACCACCCTACCTATGCAAACCGTTGCTTGGCTAAGTACGCTTCGCTCAGCCCTTCTTATAGCGTTGCTAGTTGCAGGTGAAGTGAAGATGCTTGCTCCTTGTTGAAGTTTGGTTGGGTTATATCACACTATATAAATTCTTTATTTGAAATCATCTATATATTGGCAAGGGTGGAAGGCTAAGCCTTTTGCTTGGTGTTTTGTTCCACTCATGCCGTTAGGATCCGTATAAGCCGGTTTTATGTTCCTTGATTATGCGTTCCTAACACGGTTGGGGTGTATGGGACCCCCTCGATAAACCGCTAAGTGCTAAGTCTTTTCCAGCAAGTCCCAACATTGGTACTATTCGCCTAACACAACTAAAACCTTTCCGAGGGAGTAATTAACCCGAGGCTTAATTAATTCAACCCCCTGGGCCAGTGCTCGACTTGAGTGTTGGTCCAAACCAGAGTCACTTGCGGATACTACCCAGTTCGCTGGGGTCTTTGGTATCTGTACGTAGCGCTCATCCGGACGTGTCCTGAGACCTAGATACGCGCGGCTACTATCAGGGTGTCGACACGCCGGGAGGATTTGCTGGATTGGCCTTACCTTAGCTCGGTATATCTTGAGCACGGGATTCCGAGGATACTCGGGTCTTCCCACTTTGGAGTTGCGACTCCGCGGATCGTGGGCTTGTAATGGGTCAAGTTGGAACACCCCTGCAGGGTTTTGAACTTTCGAAAGCCGTGCCCGCGGTTATGTGGCAGATGGGAGCTTGTTAATTCCGGTTGTAGATAACTTGACACAATGATACTAATACACTACCAGCGTGTGTTCCGTGACTGTCAATTTCCGAATAGGGATTCGGGAGTTGAACACGGAGGGGTTATGCTTGTGAGCTTGTAGCTAGGATCACTTAGTGATCACTTCTCGCGTTGCCTTCTCTTCTCGCTCTCTCTTGCGTAAGTTAGTGCTAGTTGCTGCTGCAGACTCTTTGTTGTTCCTTCACCTCATTTCTTTCTTCAGCCTTTCCTCACCTAAAGGCTTTGATAGTTCTGTTACCCGGGAACGGGATTGCTGAGTCCTCTGTGGCTCACAGTTACTTCACACACCAGATGCAGGTCCAGCTGTGAGCTATCCAGGTGATGGCACCGAGCTGGATTGGGAGTACGACGAGGAGCGTAGTCGATACTACGTGCGCTACCCGGACGATCAGTAGTGGAGACTCTTACTAGGATTCGATCCGCCTGTGGTTGTTTATTTATCTGAGTTTGGTACTTTGACATTTGGCTTTTGCCCTTAGAGGGTTGTAGTGATCTTATTGTATGATGTTTGAGACTTGTACTGTTATTCTGTGACGTGGCGATTGTAAGCCAACTATTTTTCAGTTTACTATCCCTCTTTTACATGAGTTGTGCAAAGATTACCAAACTTGAGATCATTCTAGGATGGACTTATGCCTTTAAGTCGTGCCTCGACACGTAGGAGGTATAATTCCATCCTGGGCATTACACCCCTATCGCCCACACTCACTTGGTGACGGTTCGAAGTGCCGCCGAGGAAAGGGGTTAAAAACCGTTTGTATAGCACCGACGCGTACCAGTGTTACCACCACAAAATGTATATGGTGACCGTAATGAGCTTATTCTGAAGTCTAGTGACCATATTGTGCTTTCGCTTCAAATACAATGACCGTAAGTAGTGTCAACAAAATACGGAGCATGCAGTAAATACAATGTTTGTTAGTGTCATCAACAAAATACGGAGACGTATGGTGAGCTAGATATCGTATGATGACCACGAGAATGTATACGGTGACCGTAATGAGCATATTCTGAAGTCCAGTGACCGTATAGTGCTTTCGCTTGAAATACAGTGACCGTCACGCATGAATGTGTCAGGGGCATACTTTTAGAGGGCTGAGAGATAGTTTGTGTGCGTACGTGAAAGTGGTGTAGAGAGAGCGGGTGTGCGGTGGAGACAAAAAGAGATATGCCCTTCGTTTCTCTTTCCCATGACTAATATTTTTAGTACAAAATATAAACATTCACAATGCAGAACAAATATTATTGGATGCACTATGCAATTAACTTTCCTGTATAACTTTGTACTATTGTATATGCTTATTTTCTTAGTGGTCGATTGTGTGTGGGGTGTGGTGGGCACATCATTTCTAGTTGTGGTGGGTCGACGTGAGGACTCATGGGTCGGTTCCATCCTGCGCCACATAGGTTGGTCCAAGACGCATTATACGAAGACCCATATGGAGTACACGGTGTACATAACGAAGCTACCAGAGTCGTGGAGGACTCTATCCCCACTCATGATAAGCCGACTATATATGATTTGTAACCCTAGGCCCCGAGTATGTTATATAAGCCCGGGGGCTAGTTCGTCGATAGTATACACACATGCACAATGCCTGGTATTCATGTGTACTTTGTACACACACCTATCACAAATATACAATAGAGGAGTAGGCCTTTTCCTCAACTGCAAGGGCCCGGACTTGGTTAAAACTTTGCCTCGTATTACCATCCAACATAATAGTCAGGGATATCCTACCAAATGATCTGATCGAATCATATATGCGAACTAGTAAGAGAGATGTGTGTGTGGGGGGGGGGAATGTGTGCGAGAGAGGCCTAACGATAATGTGTGTGCCGGAGACACATATGCACATTTATGTGCCTATAGAGGGCCAGTAGAGACCGTGTGTGTGTATATGCATGTGAGATAAATAGTATTTTCCAACTAAGATTAGTGAAATGAGTGGTACATACTAGTAAGAAAGAGGGAGGTGTATAGAGAGTGTGTGCGTGAGACACCCCGGGAAAGAGTGTGAGGATGTGTGAGAGAGAAATGCCGATGTATATAAGTGTGTGCACTTATGCGTCAGAGAGATATATATAGCGCGTGTGTGAGAACGGGCCGAGGCATAGTGCATCTACGTGTAAAACGTTGTTCTACGCATTAAATTAAAATATAAATGGCATTCTTATTTTTGGATGAGATCATGAATTTTGCAATTTGTGTATGAACAAACATTGTCTATCAGACACCCATACTCTATTGAGTTTGAGCATGTGTATGGGTTTATTTCATATTATCGATCCATAGAGTGAGAGTGGTTTGAAATCCAGACAATGCATGGCGTTTGCAATTCATATATAAACATTAATTAGTGCACTCCATGTTGTTAGTGTCAAGCACTTTATACATTTGTCACATACATGGATACATTCCAAATTGCTAGCTACAAAATATAATACCTGTTGAATTCAACATAAAGGTGGTTTCAAAGATTCGAATTCATAGGAAGTGCATTCATCTAATTGAATTCGAGATAATGGCATTTGTATATCAGATCCAAAAGGGGGCATCAATCTTTGTTGTGCGTTTGAACATGCTATATATTCATACACATGTCTAACTATTTTTTTTGCAACCATGGAGATTATATCTGAAACCATGCATGAATTGAGGTAAGTTGCATATTTTTTAGTATATACTCGTGTACAATGTATATTCAAATGTACCCCCTCCATTCCCAAATAATTGTAGTTTTAGGATTTTCAAGAGTCAAGATTTGTGAACTTTGACAAATCATGAAAGTTCAATTCAAGAGAACCGTAAACGTTAATGCTTCTGCTCCCAAATATTGAATGAAGCGCCAAATAAGCCTCTGGTCGCTTGAAACCGCGCGAGACTAATGTTTGGTGGTAAGAAATTATTGTCCTGACTCTGACCCGTATAGCCTATCGGATCGATGTCCACAGGTCTAAACCGGGGTAGGTGTGTAACTTGACCAAGACGCCAGTCTCAACCACCTCCGAGAAGCATTCATACACCGTGGGCGCCTAAACACCCATGCGCTCGACCAAAATCTATCCCACACACTATTTGGGACACCTGAGATTACTGTCCTACCCCGACCCATGATAAGTCCATTTTGCATCATGCTTACAAGTTGATATTTATTGCATTATGGGCTATTCATACATGTTTTGTCACAATACTTATGCCTTTTCCCTCTTATTTTGCAAGGTTTACATGAAGAAGGGGAATGCCGGCAGCTGGAATTCTGGGCTGGAAAAGGAGCAAACTCGAGAAACCTATTCTCCACAACTCCAAAAGCCCCGAAACTCCACAGAACATTTTTTTCAGAAAATATAAAAAATATCTGGCGAAAGAAATCCACGAGAGGGGCCACTGGCTGGCCTCGATGGTGGGGGCGCGCCCCCTGCCTCGAGGGCCAGCCGGTGGGCCCCAGGTTCCCATCTTCTCCTATATGAAGCGTTTTGACCTGGAAAAAATCAAGAGGAGGCTTTCGGGACCAGACGCTGCCGTCTCGAGGCGGAAACCAATCTAGGGCTCCGGCAGAGCCGTTCTGCCGGGGATACTTCCCTCCGGGAGGGGGAAATCATCACCGCCGTCATCACCAACAACTCTCCCATCTTGGGGAGGGCTATCTTCATCAACATCTTCACCAGCATCATCTCCTCTCAAACCCTAGTTCATCTCTTGTATCCAATCTTTGTATGCAAACCTCAGATTGGTACCTGTGGGTTGCTAGTAGTGTTGATTACTCCTTGTAGTTGATGCTAGTTGGTTTAATTGGTGGAAGATCATATGTTCAGATCCATTATGCATATTAATAACCCTCTGATCATGAACAATTTTATGTCTTATGAGTAGTTACTTTTGTTCCTGAGGACATGGGAGAAGTCTTGCTATCAGTAGTCATGTGAGTTTGGTCTTCGTTCGATATTTTGATGAGATGTATGTTGTCTCTCCTCTAGTGGTGTCATGTCAACGTCGACTACATGACACTTCACCATTATTTGGGCCTAGAGGAAGGCATTGGGAAGTAATAAGTAGATGATGGGCTGCTAGAGTGACAGAAGCTTAAACCCTAGTTTATGTGTTGCTTCGTAAGGGGCTGATTTGGATCCATATGCTTCAGGCTATGGTTAGGTTTACCTTAATACTTATTTTGTAGTTGCGGATGCTTGCATTAGAGGTTAATCATAAGTGGGAGGCTTGTCCAAGTAAGGTCAGCACCCAAGCACCGGTCCACCCACATACCAAATTATCAAAGTACCGAACGCGAATCAGATGATCGTGATGAAAACTAGCTCGACGATAATTCCCATATGTCCTCGGGAGCACTTTACCTTGCATAAGTGTTTGTCCAAGCTTGTCTTTTGCTACACAAAGGATTGGGCCACCTTGCTGCACCTTATTTACTTTTACCGTTTGTCACTTGCTACCAATTATCTTATCACAAAACTATTTGTTACCTATAATTTCAGTGCTTGCAGAAAATACCTTACTGAAAACTGCCTATCATTTCCTTCTGCTCCTCGTTGGGTTCGACACTCTTACTTATCGAAAGGACTACGATAGATCCCCTACACTTGTGGGTCATCAAGACTCTTTTCTGACGCCGTTGCCGGGGAGTGAAGCGCCTTTGGTAAGTGGAATTTGGTAAGGAAAAATTTATATGGTGTGCTGAAATGTATTGTCACTTCTTACTATGGCTCAAAATCCTTTGAGGGGCTTGTTTGGGGTATCTTCACCCCGAGCAGAAGAGTGAAGAGTTGCTCCTCAACCTACTGCACCTAATGAAAATGTTTGCTTTGAGATTCCTTCGGGTATGATTGAGAAATTGCTTGAAAATCCCTATACAGGAGACGGAACACTTCACCCCAATTTACATCTAATCTATGTGGATGAAGTTTGTGGATTGTTTAAGCTTGCAGGTATGCCCGAGGATATTATCAAGAAGAAGGTCTTCCCTTTATCTTTGAAGGGAGATGCATTGACATGGTTTAGGCTATGCGATGATATGGGATCTTGGAACTATAATCGTCTGAAGTTGGAATTTCATCAGAAGTCCTACCCTATGCACCAGGTTCATCGTGATCGTAATTATATTTATAATTTCTGCCCTCGCGAAGGAGAAAGCATCGCTCAAGCTTGGGGGAGGCTTAAGTCAATGTTATATTCATGCCCCAATCATGAGCTCTCAAGAGAAATGATCATTCAAAAAATTTATGCTCGGCTTTCTCATGATAATCGCTCCATGCTCGATACTTCTTGTTATGGCTCTTATATGATGAAGACTATTGACTTCAAATGGGATTTATTGGAAAGAATTAAATGCAACTCCGAAGATTGGTTGTGTTAAAGCTTTTATGGATACCGATGTTTTCCGTGAGTTTAGCACTAAGTATGGACTTGACTCTGAGATAGTAGCTTCTTTCTGTGAATCCTTTGCTACTCATGTTGATCTCCCCAAGGAGGAGTGGTTTAAATACCATCCCCCTATTGAAGTTAAAGTAGTTGAACCTATTAAAGTTGAAGAAAATACTATCACTTATAATGTTGATCCTGTCATTCCTACCGCTTATATTGAGAAACCACCTTTCCCTGTTAGGATAAAGGATCATGCTCAAGCTTCAACTGTAGTTTGTAAGAGTAATACTAGAACACCTACACCCTCTGAGCAAATTAAAGTTGAACCTAGTGTTGCTATGGTTAAAGATCTCTTGATAGAAGATTTAGATGGACATGTTATTTATCTCCAAGAAGAGTCTGCTAGAATAGCCAAACCCAATGCTAGGAATAAACATAAACCTATTGTAGGCTTGCCTGTTATCTCTGTTAAGATAGGAGATCATTATTATCATGGTTTATGTGACGTGGGTGCTAGTGCGAGTATTATCCCTCTTGATTTATATAACAAAATTATGCACAATATTGCACCTGTTGAGCTAGAAGGGATTGATGTTACTATTAAGCTTGCCAATAGAGACACTATTTCACGAGTTGGGATTGTTAGAGATATTGAAGTCTTGTGTGGGAAGGTTAAATACCCTAATGATTTTCTTGTTCTTAGTTCCCCACAAGATGCATTTTGTCCCATTATATTTGGTAGACCCTTCTTGAATACTGTTAATGCCAAGATAGACTGCGTGAAAGATATTGTCACGGTCGGATTAGGGGATATGTCTCATGATTTTAACTTTGCTAAATTCCGTAGACAACCCCTTGAAAAGGAACCACCCAGTAAGGATGAAATTATTGGTCTTGCTTCTATTGCCGTACCACCTAATGATCCTTTAGAACAATACTTGCTAGACCACGAAAACGATATGCATATGAATGAGAGAAGGGAGATAGATGAAATATTCCTTACACAGGGACCCGTATTGAAAAACAACTTGCCTGTTGAAATCCTAGGGGATCCTCCTCCACCCAAGGGTGATCCCGTGTTTGAAATTAAACCTTTACCTGATAATCTTAAGTATGTTTATCTTGATGAAAATAAGATATATCCTGTTATTATTAGTGCTAACCTTTCAGAGCAGGAAGAAGAAAAATTATTGAAAACTCTGAAGAAGCATCGTGCTGCTATTGGATATACTCTGGATGATCTTAAGGGCATTAGTCCCACTATATGCCAACATAAGATAAAATTGGAAGAAAATGCTAAACCAGTTATTGATCATCAACGACGGTTAAATCCTAAGATGAAAGAAGTGGTAAGGAAGGAAATACTGAAGCTTCTAGAGGCAGGTATTATCTACCCAGTTGCTGATAGTCAGTGGGTAAGTCATGTCCATTGTGTCCCAAAGAAAGGAGGTATGACTATCGTTCCTAATGATAAAGATGAATTGATCCCACAAAGAATAGTTACAGGTTATAGGATGGTAATTGATTTCCGTAAGTTAAATAAAGCTACTAAGAAAGATCATTACCCCTTGCCATTCATTGATCAAATGCTAGAAAGGTTATCCAAACATACTCATTTTTTTTCTAGATGGTTATTCTGGTTTCTCTCAAATACCTGTGTCAAAAGGGGATCAAGAAAAGACCACTTTTACTTGTCCCTTCGGTACCTTTGCTTATAGACGTATGCATTTTGGTTTATGCAATGCACCTGCTACCTTTCAAAGATGCATGATGGCTATATTCTCTTATTTTTGTGAAAAGATTGTTGAGGTTTTCATGGATGATTTCTCCGTTTACGGAACTTCTTTTGATGATTGCTTAAGCAACCTTGATCGAGTCTTGCAGAGACGTGAAGATACTAACCTTGTCTTGAATTGGGAGAAGTGCCACTTTATGGTTAATGAACGCATTGTCTTGGGACATAAAGTTTCTGAAAGAGGTATTGAAGTTGACAAAGCTAAAGTTGATGCTATTGAAAAGATGCCATACCCTAAGGATATCAAAGGTATACGAAGTTTACTTGGTCATGCCGGGTTTTATAGGAGGTTCATAAAGGACTTCTCCAAAATCTCCAGGCCTCTGACTAATCTCTTACAAAAAGATATTCCTTTTGTCTTTGATGATGATTGTCTAGAAGCATTTGAAATACTTAAGAAAGCATTGATCTTTGCACCTATTGTCCAGCCTCCTGACTGGAATTTACCCTTTGAGATTATGTGCGATGCTAGTGATTATGCTGTAGGAGCTGTTTTAGGGCAAAGAGTTGATAAGAAATTGAATGTTATCCAGTATGCTAGTAAGGCTCTAGATAGTGCCCAAAGAAATTATGCTACCACCGAGAAATAATTTTTAGCAGTTGTATTTGCTTGTGATAAGTTTAGACCCTATATCGTTGATTCTAAAGTAACCATTCACACTGATCATGCTGCTATCAAATACCTTATGGAAAAGAAAGATGCTAAGCCTAGACTTATTAGATGGGTTCTCTTGCTGCAAGAATTTGACTTGCATATTATTGATAGAAAAGGAGCTGAGAACCCTGTTGCGGATAACTTGTCTAGGTTAGAGAATATACTTGATGACCCACAACCTATTGATGATAGCTTTCCTGATGAACAATTAGCTGTCATAAGTACTTCTCGTACTGCTCCATGGTATGCAGATTATGCTAATTATATTGTTGCTAAGTTTATACCTCCTAGCTTCACATACCAGCAAAAGAAAAGGTTCTTCTATGATTTGAGACATTACTTTTGGGATGACCCACAACTTTATAAAGAAGGAGTAGATGGTATTACTAGACGTTGTGTTTCTGAGCATGAACAGGAACAAATCCTACGCAAGTGCCACTCCGAAGCCTATGCAGGACACCATGCGGGAGATAGAACTACACACAAGGTATTGCAATCCGGTTTTTATTGGCCTACTCTCTTAAAGGATGCTCGTAAGTTTGTCTTATCTTGTGATGAATGTCAAAGAATTGGTAATATTAGTAGACGTCAAGAAATGCCTATGAATTATTCACTCATTATTGAACCATTTGATGTTTGGGGCTTTGATTATATGGGACCTTTTTCTGCCTCTAATGGGTACACACATATTTTAGTTGCCGTTGATTACGTTACTAAGTGGGTAGAAGCTATTCCAACTAGTAGTGCTGACCATAACACTTCTATTAAGATGCTTAAAGAAGTCATATTTCCGAGCTTTGGAGTCCCTAGATATCTAATGACCGATGGTGGTTCACACTTTATTCATGGTGCTTTCCGTAAGATGCTTGCTAAATATGATGTCAACCATAGAATTGCATCCCCTTATCACCCACAGACTAGTGGTCAAGTAGAACTAAGTAATAGGGAGTTGAAATTAATCTTGCAAAAGACAGTTAATTGGTCTAGAAAGAATTGGTCCAAGAAACTTGATGATGCATTATGGGCCTATAGAACTGCATACAAAAATCCTATGGGTATGTCTCTATATAAGATGGTATATGGAAAAGCTTGTCACTTACCTCGTGAGCTAGAACATAAGGCATATTGGGCTATTAAAAGCTCAACTATGATTTCAAACTTGCCGGTGAAAATAGGCTATTTGACATTAGCTGCCTTGATGAGTGGAGAACCCAGGCCTACGAGAATGCCAAACTGCTTAAAGAAAAAGTTAAAAGATGGCATGACAAAAGGATACAAAAGCGTGAGTTTAACGTAGGGGATTATGTCTTGCTATTCAACTCTCGTTTAAGATTTTTGCAGGAAAACTTCTCTCCAAGTGGGAAGGACCTTACATTATCGAGGAGGTCTATCGTTCTGGTGCCATAAAAATCATCAACTTCGAAGGCACAAATCCGAAGGTGGTGAACGGTCAAAGAATCAAACATTATATCTCAGGTAATCCTATTAATGTTGAAACTAATGTTATTGAAACAGTAACCCCGGAGGAATACATAAGGGAAACTTTCGAGAACAATTCAGCCTCCGAAAAGGCACCACCCATCCTATCTTAACAGAGATAACGGGCAAGCCTACGTAGGTTTATGCATTTTGTCCAATTATATTTGGTAGACCCTTCTTGAATACTGTTAATGCCAAGATAGACTGTGTGAAAGACATTGTCACTATCGGATTAGGGGCCACATCACATGATTTTAACTTTGATAAATACCATAGACAACCCCTTGATAAGGCACCACCCAGTAAGGATGAACTTATTGGTCTTGCTTCTATTGCCGTGCCACCCAATGATCCTTTAGAACAATACTTGCTAGACCATGAAAATGATATGCAAATGAATGAGAGAAGGGAAATAGATGAAATATTCCTTACACAGGAACCCATATTGAAAAACAACTTGCTTGCTGAAATCCTAGGGGATCCTCCTCCACCCAAGGGTGATCCCGTGTTTGAACTTAAACCTTTACCTGATAATCTTAAGTATGTTTATCTTGATGAAAAGAAGATATATCCTGTTATTATTAATGCTAACCTTTCAGAGCATGAGGATGAAAGATTATTGAAAACTCTGAAGAAGCACCGAGCTGCTATTGGATATACTCTGGACAATCTTAAGGGCATTAGTCCCACTATATGTCAACACAAGATAAAATTGGAAGAAAATGCTAAACCAGTTATTGATCATCAGTGATGGTTAAATCCTAAGATGAAAGAAGTGGTAAGGAAGGAAATTCTAAAGCTTCTAGAGGCAGGTATTATCTATCACTTTGCTGATAGCCAATGGGTAAGTCCTGTCCATTGTGTTCCTAAGAAAGGAGGTATGACCGTTGTCCCTAATGATAAAGATGAATTGATCCTGCAAAGAATAGTTACAGGTTATAGGATGGTAATTGATTTCCGTAAGTTAAATAAAGCTACTAAGAAAGATCACTACCCCCCTTGCCATTTATGATCAAATGCTAGAAAGGTTATCCAAACATACTCATTTCTGCTTTCTAGATGGTTATTCTGGCTTCTCTCAAATACATGTGTCAAAATGGGACCAAGAAAAGACCACCTTTACTTGACCTTTCGGTACCTTTGCTTACAGACATATGCCTTTTGGTTTATGTAATGCACCTGCTACCTTTCAAAGATGCATGATGGCTATATTCTCTGACTTTTGTGAAAAGATTGTTGAGGTTTTCATGGATGATTTCTCCGTTTACGGAACTTCTTTTGATGATTGCTTAAGCAACCTTGATCGAGTTCTGCAGAGATGTGAAGATACTAACCTTGTCTTGAATTGGGAGAAGTGCCACTTTATGGTTAATGAAGGCATTGTCTTGGGACATAAAATTTCTGAAAGAGGTATTGAAGTTGACAAGGCTAAAGTTGATGCTATTGAAAATATGCCATGCCCTAAGGATATCAAAGGTATACGAAGTTTCCTTGGTCATGCCGGGTTTTATAGGAGGTTCATTAAGGACTTCTCCAAAATCTCTAGGCCTCTGACTAATCTCTTACAGAAAGATATCCCTTTTGTCTTTGATGATGATTGTCTAGAAGCGTTTGAAATACTTAAGAAAGCATTGATCTCTGCACCTATTGTCCAGCCTCCTGACTGGAATTTACCCTTTGAGAACATGTGTGACGCTAGTGATTATGCTGTAGGAGTTGTTCTAGAGCAAAGAGTTGATAAGAAATTGAATGTTATCCAGTATGCTAGTAAAACTCTAGATAGTGCCCAAAGAAATTATGCTACCACTGAGAAAGAATTTTTAGCAGTTGTGTTTGCTTGTGATAAGTTTAGACCCTATATCGTTCATTCTAAAGTAACTATTCACACTGATCATGCTACTATCAAATACCTTATGGAAAAGAAAGATGCCAAACCTAGACTCATTAGATGGGTTCTCTTGCTGCAAGAATTTGACTTGCATATTATTGATAGAAAGGGGCCTGAGAACCCCGTAGCAGATAAATTGTCTAGGTTAGAGAATATACTTGATGACCCACAACCTATTGATGATAGCTTTCCTGATGAACAACTAGCTGTCATAAGTACTTCTCGTACTGCTCCATGGTATGCTGATTATTCTAATTATATCGTTGCTAAGTTTATACCTCCTAGCTTCACATATCAGCAAAAGAAAAAGTTCTTCTATGATTTGAGACATTACTTTTGGGATGACCCACATCTTTATAAAGACGGAGTAGATGGTATTATTAGACGTTGTGTACCTGAGCATGAACAGGAATAGATCCTACGCAAGTGCCACTCCGAAGCTTACGGAGGACACCATGCGGGAGACAGAATTGCACACAAGGTATTGCAATCCGGTTTTTATTGGCCTACTCTCTTCAAGGATGCCCGTAAGTTTGTCTTATCATGTGATGAATGTCAAAGAATCGGTAATATTAGTAGACGTCAAGAAATGCCTATGAGTTATTCACTTGTTATTGAACCATTTGATGTTTGGGGCTTTGACTATATGGGACCTTTTCCTGCCTCTAATGGGTACACACATATCCTAGTTGATGTTGATTACGTTACTAAGTGGGTAGAAGCTATTCCCACTAGTAGTGCTGATCATAACACCTCTATTAAGATGCTTAAGGAAGTTATATTTCCGAGGTTTGGAGTCCCTAGATATCTAATGACTGATGGTGGTTCACATTTTGTTCATGGTGCTTTCCGTAAGATGCTTGCTAAGTACGATGTCAACCATAGAATTGCATCACCTTATCACCCACAGACTAGTGGTCAGGTAGAACTAAGTAATAGGGAGTTGAAATTAATCTTGCAAAAGACAGTTAATAGGTCTAGAAAGAATTGGTCCAAGAAACTAGATGATGCATTATGGGCCTATAGAACTGCATACAAAAATCCTATGGGTATGTCTCCATATAAGATGGTATATGGAAAAGCTTGTCACTTACCTCTTGAGCTACAACATAAGGCATATTGGGCTATCAAAGAGCTCAATTATGATTTCAAACTTCCCGGTGAAAAGAGGCTATTTGATATTAGTTGTCTCGATGAATGGAGAACCCAGGCCTATGAGAATGCCAAGTTATTTAAAGAAAAAGTCAAAAGATGGCACGACAAAAGGATACAAAAGCGTGAGTTTAACGTAGGTGATTATTGTTTGCTATACAACTCTTTTTTAAGATTTTTTGCAGGAAAACTGCTCTCCAAGTGGGAGGGACCTTACGTTATCGAGGAGGTCTATCGTTCTGGTGCCATAAAAATCAACAACTTCGAAGGCAAAAATCCGAAGGTGGTGAATGGTCAAAGAATCAAACATTATATCTCAAGTAATCCTATTAATGTTGAAACTAATGTTATTGAAACCATAACCTCGGAGGAATACATAAGGGATACTTTCAAGAATGATTCAGCCTCCGAAAAGGAAGAGGTACGTGATACGGTAAGTAAACCGACTCCAAAACAGCTCTAAAGGCATTTTTTCTCCGTTTTGGAATATTTAGAAAAATAGAAAAATAAACCACAGTCCGGAGGAGACACAGGGCCTCCTCGATGGTAGGGGGCGCGCCCCCCTTCCCAGGGCGCGCCCCCCTGCCTCGAGGGCACCCCGTGTGTCCCCTGGACTCCGTTTTCTTGTGGGTTACTTCTTTCGTGCAGGAAAAAATCATTATATATACTCCCGAAGGTTTTGACCTCCGTATCACGCAGAATTCCTCTGTTTTCATTTCGAGCTGCTGTTTTTGACAGATTTAGATCATCATGGCGTCCTCCAGCGCCCCCAAGGACACGTTCTTCGAGAAGGTCATCAACCCCTACCTTGCAGAGGTGCTGCACCACCCCAAAACCATTGAGTTGCATGAGGGGGTGCTGCACATCTGTGATGTTGAGGGGCCGAGAAGGACCGGAAGCGTGGAGACAAGGCTCGAGGCAATGGAGCAACAAGTTTTCAAGTGCCAAGGCATGGTGGAACGAGGACTCGACGCCAACCACATGATGATCTCGGAGCTCGCCAACAACCTCAAGATAGACTCAAGGATCTTCGGGGAAGCCATCTCCAATCTTCAAGAGAAGATCGATCACCTCCAAGGCCAGATCTATGACCTACAAAACCAAAACTGTGAGTATGAATATAGATTCAAGAACATGAGTTTGGCTGCAGATTTGAGTATCCCGGAGACTCGATCATCCTTCTATGATGGTGAGCCCATGCCTTGGAAGAACAACAAGCCCAGATCAGCAACAACTCCAAAATCACCAAACCCGAAGAAGGAGACATAATCATATGGGTATGGGCACTCCCCTTGGCAACTGCCAAGCTTGGGGGAGTGACCCCGGTATCGTATCACCATCACTCCTTTACCGTTTTACTTAGTTCGATCCTTTTGGTAGTATCTTGATCTATTAGAATAAAGTTAGCATGATCTAGTAGTGAATTTTTGCTTTCTGAGCTTTATCCTTTGTAATCGAGTCCGTGAGCTATATAATAAAGATTAGTGTTGAGTCAAGGGCTTGATTTCCTCACTTGGGTCATGATAAAAAGAAAGAAAACAAAAAGAGAATCAAAGAGATCATATCGATCTTATGGGAAGTAATGACTTCACATACAAGAGTATGATAAATAAAAGTTGTTGGGAGGTGACAAACATAGTTTTGGTCATCATTGCAATTAATAGGAAGTAATAAAATAAGAGAGGCTTCACATACAAATACACTATCTTGGACATCTTTTATGATTGTGAGCACTCATTAAAGTATGACATGCTAAAGAGTTGATGTTGGACAAGGAAGACAACATAATGGGTTATGTCTTCCTATATCCGAAATAAAGTATATTGTCATGGATCTTCCAACATGTTGAGCTTGCCTTTCTCCCTCATGCTAGCCAAAACTCCTTGCACTAAGTATAGATACTACTTGTGCTTCCATATATCTTTAAATCCAGTTTTGCCATGAGAGTCCACCATACCTACCTATGGATCGAGAAAGATCCTTCCAAGTAAGTTGTCATGTTGTAAACTCGCTAAAATATGTATGATTTATTAGTGTGGGAGAAATTAGCTTTATACGAGCTTGTGATATGGAAGTAATAAAAGCGACGGACTGCATAATAAAGGTCCTTATCACAAGTGGCAATATAAAGTGAAGTTCCTCTATGCTAAGACTTTGTGCATCCAACCATAAAAACACATGACAACCTCTGCTTCCCTCTGCGAAGGGCCTATCATTTATTCTTGTCTTATAAGTGTCAATGTGAAATCCACCTTTCCTTTTTCATTTTATCCTTTGGCAAGCACATTGTGTTGGATAGATCCTGATATATATACCCACTTGGATGTAAGGTTTCATGATCTATTATTGTTGACATTACCCTTGAGGTAAAAGGTTGGGTGGCAACACCATAAGCCCCTATCTTTCTCTGCGTCCGATTAAAACTCCATAAACATAAGTATTGCATGAGTGTGAGCAATTGTGAAAGACTATACGATAGTTGAGTATGTAGGCTTGCTGAAAAGCTCTTATATTGACTCTTTCCGATATTACGATAAATTGCAATTGCTTCAATGACCGAGATCAAAGTTTGTTAGTTTCCAATGAAGTTTATGATGCATACTTGATATTGTGGATGAATTGTTACTTTAGCATAATGATCATATGACTATATTTATATAAGTTGCTGTTATGAGAATGATCATGATGCCCTCATGTCCGTATGCTGTTTTTATCGACACCTCTATCTCTAAACATGTGGACATATTTTTCGATATTGGCTTTCGCTTGAGGACAAGCGAGGTCTAAGCTTGGGGGAGTTGATACGTCCATTTTGCATCATGCTTACAAGTTGATATTTATTGCATTATGAGCTGTTCATACATGTTTTGTCACAATACTTATGCCTTTTCCCTCTTATTTTGAAAGGTTTACATGAAGAAGGGGGAATGCCGGCAGCTGGAATTCTAGGCTGGAAAAGGAGCAAACTCTGGAAACCTATTCTGCACAACTCCAAAAGCCCCGAAACTCCACAGAACATTTTTTCGGAAAATATAAAAAATATCTGGCGAAAGAAATCCACAAGAGGGGCCACTGGCTGGCCTCGAGGTTGGGGGCACGCCCCCTTCCCAGGGCGCGCCCCCCTGCCTCGAGGGCCAGCCGGTGGGCCCCAGGTGCCCATCTTCTCCTATATGAAGCGTTTTGACCTGGAAAAAATCTAGAGGAGGCTTTCGGGACCAGACGCCGCCGTCTCGAGGCGGAACCGAGGTGGAAACCAATCTAGGGCTCCGGAGAGCCGTTCTGCCGGGGATACTTCCCTCCGGGAGGGGGAAATCGTTACCGCCGTCATCACCAACAACTCTCCCATATTGGGGAGGGCTATCTTCATCAACATCTTCACCACCACCATCTCCTCTCAAACCCTAGTTCATCTCTTGTATCCAATCTTTGTATCCAAACCTCAGATTGGTACCTGTGGGTTGCGAGTAGTGTTGATTACTCCTTGTAGTTGATGCTAGTTGGTTTAATTGGTGGAAGATCATATGTTCAGATCCAGTATGCATATTAATACCCCTCTGATCATGAACAATATTATGTCTTGTGAGTAGTTACTTTTGTTCCTGAGGACATGGGAGAAGTCTTGCTATCATTAGTCATGTGAGTTTGGTCTTCGTTCGATATTTTGATGAGATGTATGTTGTCTCTCCTCTAGTGGTGTCATGTGAACGTCGACTACATGACACTTCACCATTATTTGGGCCTAGAGGAAGGCATTGGGAAGTAATAAGAAGATGATGGGTTGCTAGAGTGACAGAAGCTTAAACCCTAGTTTATGCGTTGCTTCGTAAGGGGCTGATTTGGATCCATATGTTTCAGGCTATGGTTAGGTTTACCTTAATACTTATTTTGTAGTTGCGGATGCTTGCATTAGAGGTTAATCATAAGTGGGAGGCTTGTCCAATTAAGGGCAGCACCCAAGCACCGGTCCACCCACATACCAAATTATCAATGTATCGAACGCGAATCAGATGATCGTGATGAAAACTAGCTCGACGATAATTCCCATATGTCCTCAGGAGCGCTTTACCTTGCATAAGAGTTTGTCCAGGCTTGTCCTTTGCTACACAAAGGATAGGGCCACCTTGCTGCACCTTATTTACTTTTACCGTTGGTCACTTGCTACCAATTATCTTATCACAAAACTATCTGTTACCTATAATTCCAGTGCTTGCAGAAAATACCTTACTGAAAACTGCCTATCATTTCCTCCTGCTCCTCGTTGGGTTCGACAGTCTTACTTATCGAAAGGACTACAATAGATCCCCTACACTTGTGGGTCATCAACCCGCAATATGTCCGAAATTTTAGATGGGGGCAAAGCTTGTAACTTTCCCCAAATTTCAAACAAGCGCGTCCCAAACGGAAACATTGTTCCCCCTTAGTCCCCCTCCCTCTGTTTCCTCATTCATACTCCGTGGGCGCCAAAACGCCCTCTCCGCCAGCCACGAAATCCCGGCCTTCTCCGTCCTCCACCCCACCGCGCCCAATTCACCGCCGCCCTCCTCCATAACGCCAGAGCCGGTACCCCGACGTTGTCCTCCAACACAACCGCAACCGCAACGCCCTCAAGGACTTAGCAGCTGAAGACGAGGTAGAGCTGCCTCGACGACGCCGACGCCGACGTGTGTCGTACAAGAACCACTTCGAACATGCCGTCCTGCACCTCATCGCTGTCGCTCCACTGTCGCAACCTTCCACCGCACTGATATGTCAATTTTGCATCATGCTTTTATATTGATGTTTATTGCATTATGGGCTGTTATTACACAATATGTCACAATACTTATGCCTTTTCTCTCTTATTTTACAAGGTTTACATGAAGAGGGAGAATGCCGGCAGCTGGAATTCTAGACTGGAAAAGGAGCAAATCTAAGATACCCATTCTGCACAACTCCAAAAATCCTGAAACATCACGGAGCATATTTTTGGAATATATAAAAAATAATTGGCGAAATAAGCACCAGAGGGGGCCACCAGCCATCCACAAGGGTGGGGGCGCGCCCTACCCCCCTAGGCGTGCCCCCTACCTTGTGCCCCCCTAGCAGGCCCCCGGAGTCCATCTTCTGCTATATGATGTGTTTTGACCTGAAAAATCAGAAGGAGGTTTACGGGACGAAGTGCCGCCGTCTCGAGGCAGAACCTGGGCGAAACCGATCTAGAGCTCCGGCAGGGCTGTTCTGCCGGGAATACTTCCCTCCGGGAGGGGGAAATCGAAGCCATCATCATCACCAACGATTTTCTCATTGAGAGGGGGTCAATCTCCATCAACATCTTCATCAGCACCATCAACTCTCAAACCCTAGTTCATCTCTTGTATCCGATCTTTGCCTCAAAGCCTTGGATTGGTACCTGTGGGTTGCTAGTAGTGTTGATTATTCCTTGTAGTTGATGCTATTTGGTTTATTCGATGGAAGATCATATGTTCATATCCTTAATGCTATTAAAAAAAAACCTCTGATCATGAACGTGAACATGCTTTGTGAGTAGTTACTTCTGTTCCTGAGGGCATGGGAGAAGTCTTGTTATAAGTAATCATGTGAATTTGGTATTCGTTTGATATTTTGATGAGATGTATGTTGTCTTTCCTCTAGTCGTGCTATGTGAACGTCCACTACATGACACTTCACCATTATTTGGGCCTGGTGGAAGGCATTGGGAAGTAATAAGTAGATGATGGGTTGCTAGAGTGACGGAAGCTTAAACCATAGTTTATGCGTTGCTTCGTAAGGGGCTGATTTGAATCACTGTGTTTCATGCTATGGTTAGATTTATCTTAATACTTCTTTCGTAGTTGCGGATGCTTGCGAGAGTGGTTAATCATAAGTGGGAGGCTTTTCCAAGGAAGGACAGCACCCAAGCACCGGTCCACCCACATATCAAATTATCAAAGTACCGAACATGAATCATATGAGCATGATAAAAACTAACTTGACAACAATTCCCATGTGTCCTCGGGAGCGCTTTGCTTTATATAAGAGTACGTTTAGGCTTGTCCTTTGCTACAAAAAGGATTGGTCCACCTTGCTTCAACTTGTTTACTTTTGTAACTTGTTACCCGTTATGAATTCTACTATAACACAACTATCTATTACCGATAATTTCAGTGCTTGCAGAGAAAACCTTGCTAAAAACCACTTGTCATTTCCTTCTGCTCCTCGTTGGGTTCAAGACTCTAACTTATTGAAAGGACTACGATAGATCCACTACACTTGTGAGTCATCAAGACTCTTTTCTGGCGCCGTTGCCGGGGAGTGAAGCGCCTTTGGTAAGTGGAATTTGGTAAGGGAACATTTATATAGTGTGCTGAAATTTACTGTCACTTGTTACTATGGAAAATAATCCTTTGAGGGGTTTGTTCGGGGTATCTTCACCCCGGACGGAAGAACAAGGAGTTGCTCCTCAACCTACTGCACCTACTGAAAATATTTACTTTGAAATTGCTTCGGGCTATGGTAGAGAAACTGCTAGCTAATCCTTATGCAGGAGATGGAACATTGCATCCCGATTTACACCTAATCTATGTGGATGAAGTTTGTGGATTATTTAAGCTTGCAGGTATCCATGAGGATGTTGTCAAGAAGAATGTCTTTCCTTTATCTTTGAAGGGAAAGGCATTGACATGGTATAGGCTATGTGATGATATTGGATCATGGAACTACAACCGATTGAAATTGGAATTTCCTCATGAAGGATAAAGTATTTCTCAAGCTTGGGGGAGGCTTAAGTCCATGTTATATTCATGCCCCAATCATGAGCTCTCAAGATAAATTATTATTCATAATTTTTATGCTTGGCTTTCTCATAATGAACAATCTATGCTCGATACTTCTTGTACTGGTTCTTATATGAATAATACTATTGAATTCAAATGGGATTTATTGGAAAGAATTAAACGCAACACTGAAGATTGGGATCTCGACAAAGGTAATGATTCAGGTATAATCCTTAAGTTTTATTGTGTTAAATCTTTTATGGATACCGATGCTTTTCATGAATTTATCACTAAATATGGACTTCACTCTGAGATAGTAGCTTCTTTCTGTGAATCATTTGCTACTCATGTTGATCTCCCTAAGGAGAAGTGATTTAAATATCGTCCTCCCATTGAAGTTAAAGTAGTTGAACCAATTAAAGTTGAAGAAGAAACTATTACTTATAATATTGATCCTATTATTCCTACTTCTTATATTGAGAAACCACATTTTCCTATTAGAATAAAGGATCATGCTAAAGCTTCAACCGTGGTTAATAAAAGTAATATTAGAGCACCTAGACGACCTGAAGAAATCAAAGTTGAACCTAATATTGATATGGTTAAAGATCTCTTGTTTGATAATATTGATGGGCATGTTATTTATTTCTGTGATGAAGCTGCTAGAATTGCCAAGCCCGATACTAAGGATAAACATAAACCTATTGTTGGCATGCATGTTGTTTTTGTTAAAATAGGAGATCATTGTTACCATGGCTTATGTGATGTGGGTTCTAGTGTGAGTGCAATCCCTTTTACCTTGTATGAAGAAATTATGAATGAAATTGCACCTGCTGAGTTAGAAGAAAATGATGTTACTATTAAACTTGCCAATAGAGATATTGTATCACCAATTGGGATTGTTAGAGATGTTGAAGTCTTGTGTGGGAAAATAAAATATCCTACTGATTTTCTTGTTCTTGGTTCCCCACAAGATGATTTTTGTCCCATTATATTTGGTAGACCTTTCTTGAACACTGTTAATGCTAGGATAGACTGCGAGAAGGATATTATTACTGTTGGACTAGGGGATATGTCTCGTGATTTTAATTTCTCTAAATTTCATAGACAACCCCGTGACAGAGAATTGCCTAGTAATGATGAAATTATTGGGCATGCTTCTATTGACATGCCCCCTGCTGAACCTTTAGAACAATATTTTCTAGACCATGAGAATGATATGTCTATGAATGAAAGAAGGGAAATATATGAAATATTCTTTAAACAAGGGCCTATTCTGAAAAACAATTTTCCTATTGAAATCCTTGGGGATCCTCCTCCACCTAAGGGTGATCCCGTGTTTGAGCTTAAACCGTTACCCGATACTTTCAAATATGCTTATCTTGATGAAAAGAAGATATATCCTGTTATTATTAGTGCTAACCTTTCAGAGCATGAAGAAAAGAAACTATTGAAAACTCTGAAGAAGCACCGTGCTGCTATTGGATATACTCTTGATGATCTTAAGGGCATTAGTCCCACTTTATGCCAACACAAAATTAAGCTGGAACGTGATACTAAACTAGTTGTTGATCACCAACGTCGATTAAATTTGAAGATGAAAGAGGTGGTAAGAAATAAAATACTAAAGCTTCTGGAGGCAGGTATTATTTACCCTATTGCTGATAGTCAGTGGGTAAGTCATGTTCATTGTGTCCCCAAGAAGGGAGGCATTACTGTTGTTCCTAATGATAAAGATGAATTGATCCCACTGAGAATTGTTATAGGTTATAGAATGGTAATTAATTTTTGTAAATTGAATAAAGCTACTAATAAAGATCATTACCCTCTACCTTTTATTGATCAAATGCTAGAAAGACTATCCAAACATACACATTTTTGCTTTCTAGATGGTTATTCTGGTTTCTCTTAAAAACCTGTGGCAAAAGAGGATCAAGAACAGACTACTTTTACTTGCCCTTTAGGTACTTTTGCTTATAGACGTATGCCATTTGATTTATGCAATGCACCTACTACCTTTCAAAGATGTATGACTGCTATATTCTCTGACTTCTGTGAAAAGATTGTTGAGATTTTCATGGATGATTTCTCCGTTTACTGAACTTCTTTTGATGATTGCTTAAGCAACCTTGATCGAGTTTTGTAGAGATGCGAAGAAACTAATCTTGTCTTGAATTGGGAGAAATGCCACTTTATGGTTAATGAATGTATTGTCTTGGGGCATAAGATTTCTGAAAGAGGTATCGAAGTTGATAAAGCTAAAGTAGATGCTATTGAAAAGATGTCGTGTCCTAAATATATCAAAGGTATTAGAAGTTTTCTTGGTCATGCTAGTTTCTATAGGAGGTTTATTAAAGACTTCTCTAAAATCTCTAGGCCTCCCACTAATCTCTTGCAAAAAGATGTTCCTTTTGTTTTTTATGATGATTGTGTAGAAGCATTTGAAATACTTAAGAAAGCCTTAATCTCTGCATCTATTGTTCAACCACCTGATTGGAATTTACCCTTTGAAATTATGTGTGGTGCGAGTGATTATGATGTTGGTGATGTTCTAGGACAAAGAGTTGATAAAAAATTAAATGTTATCCATTATGCTAGTAAAGCTCTAGGCAGTGCCCCGAGAAATTATGCTACTATTGAAAAATAATTCTTAGCAGTTGTTTTTGCTTGTGATAAGTTCAGGTCTTATATTGTTGATTCTAAAGTAACCGTTCACACCAATCATGCTGCTATTAAATATCTTATGGAAAAGAAAGATGCTAAACCCAGACTTATTAGATGGGTTCTCTTGCTACAAGAATTTGATTTGCATATTATTGATAGAAAGGGAGCTGAGAACCCCGTTGTAGATAACTTGTCTAGGTTAGAAATTATTCTTGATGACCCACTACCTATGTTAATTAATGGTTCAACTTAAGGTGGCAACTTTAATACACATCTGGGTGGATTGAGGCATCTGGGTATTCCAGGATTGCCTGTTTTTCTTTTGGACCGCCACCCAGGCTCAAAGGGATCATGAGATTATTCATACTAGAAACTTCCGTGTGCAGCCACAATGCTATTATGGGCTCTAGCATAGTATGAGTAAGTTGTGTGAACTCTTACAATGGTGGACTAGCATATGTAGGGGATGTAGGTTCGTACGGTCCGCCCGATCGTAAGGTGCTAGCGCTTCTGAAATACTATGTCTCGGTCATCCGTTTCTCAAACACCATGCAGTGCGAGAAACCAAACGGAGGCGATCGAGTCTTGTGGGAAAAGTGCACAAACCTCTGCAGAGTGTACAAATTGATCATGATTAGCCGTGTCCCCGGTTATGGACGTCTTGAGTATCTAGTACTTGGATTTTCATGTGCATCTCAACATGTTACTTTAATTTAATTTTGTTGGGTTTAATGATTACTTTTAATTGGGGTTGAGAGGATGTCTATCTTGTCAACAATGTTTCAACTACCAGGATAGTTAATTAAAATACATTCCTTTGAAGTAGGGAAAATTTGGCTTTACGCAAAAACTTAACCATAGAGCTTTCCACCAGCCATATTGCATATAGTATAGCTTTACTTTCATTGCATCTCTTGTGTTACCTTGCCAGCATATTCCATGTGCTGACCCGTTTTTCGGGCTGCAACGTTTCATGTTGCAGACTTTTCAGACGACGAGTAAGATGCCCTTTTAGGTCGTGGTTCTATACTCAGTGATGCCGCTGGAGTTGATGGACTCACTTATCTTCCAAGCCTTCCGCTGTTATCGTGTTAGATGGCCTTCAACCATGATTTATGTAATAAGTTCATCGTTGGACTATCGATGTAATAAGTGTGTGATTGCCACTCTGTTATAAATCCTTCAAGTACCGTGCGTGTCAGCATTACTGATCCAGGGATGACACTGATGCACGGAGATCAGACTGTTTGAGGTCTGGTCGCTACAAGATGGTATCAGAGCACACGCTGACTATAGGACACGACCACTAAGACAAGCCCTAGAACACCATTCACTCTTCTCTCTTCTGACTCCTCATCTTTTCTGCTCTTTAGGATGGTGGAAGCAAAGCACAAGTTCATGCAACTGGATGATGAAACGCCATTTGGACGACACCTGAAGGAAGTCACCAGATATCTACACATTGGATTACCAAGTTTCACTGGAACCTACAATGCCACTCTACCAGAGGAGGAGCGTTGGTTGATTCAAGCTCAAGTTCCAGGAAGGACGTTCGCACCTGTCACCCCACTCATAACATTTTCCTTTAATGCACCTACATGGAGCTTAGGAAGGAGTATGGCAGCCCACATTGCTATGGGAAGGATTGGAGAAGTCTACAAGCAGGAGCTAAAGGACACTATCTACCAGATTTGTGGACGCCGAGATGAGAATTGGGATATGATCAGCACTAGGAAGGGTATATCCATTGCAGCATTCATCCAGGAGTTGAACCACCACATTCGTCGCCAGGAGCACCAGATGTGTGCTGGGATGATAGATTTGAAGAAGGCCCTAAATAGGAATTTGGAGCTAGAGGAAGAACTCAAGTCTACACGCGACGGATATGAGGAGGATATGAAGATACTTGTGGAGAAGAATGATGATTTGACCCGGAAGTTAGGGATACTCATGGGAGAAGAAGACGAGGAAGAAGAACCCAAGGAGATTCCACCGGAAGACTATATCATCATAGATGACACATATTCGGAAGCTGAGGATAGCAAGGATGAAGACTATGAAGATGAAGCTGGAGCGGATATTACGGAATCCTCTGCCGATCAATATTTTTAGATGACCACCCTATGACTAGTAGTATACCTCCATATATTAGATTTAGAGCACTTTTGTAAACGATCGTTAGATTTGTAAGACCTTGTTTGAAATTGATTGGTGTGATATGATTGTGTGTTTGTCTCATGTGCATATGGGTAGTGATTTTCCCTTAGACCCCTTTTCTATTCTAATCTCTTCCCTCTACACCCATCAGATGCCTCCAAGACGTGAATTCGAGTTTCCCCCTGAGCTCACCCAGTTGATCCAGCAGCAGAACACCCTGATGCAACTTCTTGTCCAGAACACTCAGAACAACCAGAACAACAACAACAACAACAACAACAACAACAACAACAACAACCCTCCACCACCACCACCTGTGGACAACCTGACACATTTCTTAAGGTTGCAACCACCCGTGTTTGCTAGCAGCATCGAACCAATTGTGGCTGATGACTGGCTATGCAAGATTGGAAGGGATTTGACCACCGCCAATTGCTCGGATGCTGAGAAGGTGCGATTTGCCACACACCAGTTGTCTGGACCAGCCGCAGCATGGTGGGAGAATTACACAGCCACTTACCCCGTAGCCAATGTCACTTGGGATCAGTTTCAGCAAGCTTTTCGTACTGCCCATATCTCGACTGGAGCCATGAGTATGAAGAAGCAGGAGTTTCGCAATTTGCGACAAGGGAACCGTACTGTGGCCCAGTACGTGGATGAGTTTAGTACCCTATCTCGTTATGCCCCAGATGATGTGGCCACAGATGCCAAGAAGCAGGAGAGATTCATGGAAGGGCTGAATGATGAGATGAGTGTACAGTTGATGGTGGCAACTTTCAATAACTATCAGGAGTTAGTTGACCGCGCCCTGATGATTGAAAGGAAGCATCAACAGATTGAGAGTCGCAAGAGGAAGTATGGGCAAGGAAAGTATAACTCTGGAGCTCAGCAGAAGCCTCGCTTTACCCCTAAAGCGGTAGGACAGTTTCAGCATACCCATGGAGGAGGTAGCTCGCACAATCACAATGGCACCAAGAATGGAAATGGGAATGGAAAAGGGAATGGAGCCAATGGAAACCAGAACCGCCCTACACCATCCACACCCACCAAGAGGGATTTTAGCCATGTCACTTGTTACAAGTGTGGGAAGACTGGACATTATGCCAATGAATGCCCAGAAGTTAAGGATGGGAACGGCAATGGAAGCGCCGGGAAGAAGCCCAACCCGTTCAACAAAGGACAAGTGAACCACGTGACTGTGGAAGAAGTAGAAGAGCAACCACATGCAGTTATAGGTAAGTTCTTAGTTAAGTCCTTTACTGCACTCGTTCTTTTCGATACTGGTGCATCGCATTCATATATTTCAAGGGGATTCGTGGATAAGTATAAACTGCCGACCCAAGCCCTTAGATCGCCCATGTTATTAACCTCACCAGGAGCAGAGTATATGGCTAAGTCATGGTGTGATCAGTTGCCCTTAAGGATTGGTAATTACATATTCCCTTCGGACCTAATAGTATTGGAATCTCAAGGACTGGATGTGATATTAGGCATGGATTGGTTATCTAAGTATGAAGGGAATATTGAATGTGCCAGTAAGACCATTTTGCTTACTACGCGAGAAGGAAGAAGGATCAAGTATGTATCCCGGCATGAGTCAAAGAGGAGTAGGTTAAATTCCTTATCGGGAGTTGTACAGGAGGAAGTGCCAGTAGTGAAGGATTATCCGGATGTGTTTCCAGAGGAGTTACCTGGCATGCCACCGGATAGAGATATAGAGTTTTTGATTGAATTTTTGCCAGGCACTGGACCAATTTCTAAGTGACCATATAGGATGCCCGCATAGGATTTGGAGGAAATTAAGAAGCAGATTAAGGAGTTACTGGATAAAGGATTCATACGCCCAAGTTCTTCGCCTTGGGGTTCGCCAGTACTTCTAGTGGAGAAGAAGGATGGATCGTTAAGAATGGTTGTTGATTACCGAGGATTGAATGAAGTAACGATCAAGAACAAGTACCCACTGCCAATGATCAATGATCTGTTCGATAGATTGCAAGGAGCTAAGGTATTTTCTAAGATCGATCTACGATCAGGGTACCATCAATTGAAGATCCGAGAGCAAGATATACCTAAGACGGCCTTTACCACTAGGTATGGGTTGTACGAGTATACCGTTATGTCGTTTGGTCTGACAAACGCACCGGCATACTTTATGAACCTGATGAACAAAGTATTTATGGAGTATTTGGATAAGTTCGTCGTAGTGTTCATAGATGATATTTTGATCTTCTCGAAGGATGAAGAGGAGCATGAAGAACATTTGCGTTTGGTATTGGAAAAGCTCAGAGAACATCAGTTATATGCCAAGTTTAGCAAATGTGAGTTTTGGTTGAAGGAAGTCGGATTCCTCGGACATGTTATATCCGGAGAAGGAATAGCAGTAGATCCCGCCAAGGTGGAGACTGTGACCAATTGGGAAGCACCGACGACCGTTGGAGAGATCTGGAGTTTTCTTGGACTCGCAGGATACTACCGGAGATTTATCGAGAATTTCTCGAAGATTGCCAAGCCCATGACGGAGTTGTTGAAGAAGGACACCAAGTACCGTTGGACCGAAGAATGTGAGACTAGTTTCCAGGAGTTGAAGAAAAGGTTGGTATCATCCCCTGTGTTGATTCTGCCAAATCAACATAAGGATTATGAGGTGTACTGCGACGCTTCACGTCGAGGACTTGGAGCAGTTCTTATGCAGGAAGGAAGAGTTGTTTCGTATGCTTCACGGCAACTAAAACCTCATGAGATGAACTATGCCACCCATGATTTGGAGTTAGCACCGTAGTGCATGCATTGAAGACGTGGAGACATTTTCTCATTGGAAACCATTGTGAAGTATATACGGATCATAAGAGTTTGAAGTACATATTCACTCGGAAGGAGCTGAATCTTAGGCAAAGGAGATGGCTGGAACTCATTAAGGACTATGACATGAGATTGCATTATCATCCCGGAAAGGCTAACGTAGTAGCTGATGCGCTAAGCCGTAAGAGCCATGTCAATACCCTAATGATGGAGGAATTTCCAAAGGAGTTAGCCGAGGACCTACGAGAACTACGTTTGGAGATAGTTCCGAGAGGCTACGTAGCAACACTAGAAATCCAGTCTACCCTGATGGATAAAATCAGAGAAGCTCAGAAAGCTGACAAGGAGGTTGTCGCTATAAAGGAGAGGATGAGCGAAGGAAAAGCTAAAGGTTTTCGTGAGGATGAACACGACACCTTATGGTTTGAGGATCGAATCTATGTGCCCAATGACCCGGAGATTAGGAAGTTGATTTTACAGGAGGCCCATGATTCACCATACTCGATTCACCCAGGAAATACTAAGATGTATTTGGATTTGAAGGATATTTTCTGGTGGACCGGTATGAAGAAGGATATTGCGGAGTATGTAGCAGTTTTTGATGTATGCCAGAGAGTAAAGGCAGAACATCAGAAGCCAGCAGGATTGTTAGAACCAATGCCAATACCCGAATGGAAGTGGGAGAAGCTTGGAATGGATTTAATCACCGGATTGCCCAGGACCAAAGCTGGATATGATTCAATCTGGGTAGTAGTAGACCGATTGACGAAGGTAGCCCACTTTATCCCGTTGAAACCCACATATACCAGTGCAAAGTTGGCAAAGATATACATGACCGGAATTGTATGTCTGCATGGAGTTCCGTGGAGTATTGTATCTGATAGAGGAACTCAGTTTACCTCAAAGTTCTGGAATCAGTTACATGAAACCTTAGGTACCAGACTAGAGTTTAGCACGGCATTTCATCCACAGACAGATGGACAGACAGAGAGAGTCGATCAGATTTTGGAAGATATGCTTAGAGCTTGTGCATTAGATTATGGATCTAGTTGGGATGACAACTTGCCCTACGCGGAGTTCTCATACAACAACAGCTATCAAGCCAGTTTGAAGATGGCACCGTTCGAGGCATTGTATGGAAGGAGATGCCGAACACCGTTGTCGTGGGACGAAGTTGGAGACCGACAGTTGTTTAGACCAGACTTAATCAAAGAGTCTGAGGAGAAGGTTAAGTTGATTCGAGATAGACTGAAGGTAGCTCAGTCTAGGCAGAAGAGTTATGCCGACTCGAAGCATAAGGAGATAACCTATGAGATCGGAGACAGAGCATACCTGAGAGTATCGCCTCTGCGAGGAGTTAAATGTTTTGGAGTTAAAGGGAAGTTAGCCCCGAGATTTGTGGAACCCTACCGTGTTTTGGAACGCATGGGAGAGGTTGCCTATAAGTTGGAATTGCCAGAAGGATTGTCAGGAGTGCACGACGTGTTCCACGTTTCGCAGCTTAAGAGGTGTCACACGGAGATGGCCGACATACCGCTTAGAGACACAGTACCCCTGGAAGCAATTCAGTTGGACAGTGATCTGACCTACGAGGAGAAGCCTGTTAAGATTCTCGAATTTTCGAGCAGAGTTACCCGCAGCAAGGTTATCAAGTTTTGCAAAGTTCAGTGGAGTCACCACACCGAGGAAGAAGCCACCTGGGAACGAGAAGATGATCTACGCAAGGACCACCCACACCTGTTCTCTAGCCAAGTCGAATCTGGAGGGCGAGATTCATTCTAAGGGGGGTAGGTTTGCAACATCCCAAATTTTCAATTTGGAATGTTATACATAGATCATAATTGCATTTTATGTTTTTTCATTTTGTTCGTGGAGTTCCTCGAAATTCTAAGCAACTCAAGGACCTACGGAGAGAGTTGGGAATTTTACCGTTTTTATATTTGAGTTCGCTCGAATACCGGTACGAGGACAGTGTGATTCTAATTATTTTTCTCTCCTAAAAATATTTCTAAATAAAATAAATGAGCGGAGATAATATGACTTCTCCAAAATAACAGAAATATTGGAGGAAAAATATTAAAATCACTTTTGGTATTTTTCTGGATTTATTTTCGGATTTATTTGCATAGGAAAAACACACGTTTTCAAAATTGCATTTAGGTCCGGGAAAAATGTTCACTTTGTCCTAAATATTATTAGAGGACGGTGAAAATTTATTTCGGAAATTTTGGAGTCCGTTTGGTATTTCTTTCGTTAGTTTTACTGCGCCGGGACTCTATTTTAAAAAAAAGAAACCGACTAGGACTAGTAAAGGACCAGGACTCTGGGCTTTAAATAGCGCCAGAGCCGGCCCGATTCGCCAGCCCGCCAGCGCCGAACCGTAGCCACCGAGCCGCCGCGCCGCCGCCTCGCCAGCCCGTCGCCACCCCGCCGGTCCGCCGCCGCGCCGCCGCCCGCCGCCACCCGCCGCACCGCCCCGCCGCCGCCGGAGCACCACCGCCCCGCCGCCCGCCGGAGCACCTCCGCTCCGCCGCCCGCCGGAGTTGTGAGAGAGACAGGTAGTTTTTTTGTTTAACCGAGCGGTTTTTTTAGAAAACCTAGATCTGTTTTTTTATAGATCGGTTCGGTTTTTTTATTTTCCGACGGTTTAGTTAAATAGCGGACGTTCGTCCGTACGTTCGTTTTAACGAACGGTTTTCGTTAGTTAACCGCAGACAGTGAACGTTCGTTTGTTCGCCTGTTCGTAGTTTTTCTTTTTCGGGGTATTTAACCGCGATTTTTTCGATCGCGATTTCTGTCCTGATCTTGTTTTTCGTTTTTATTTTCGCTCGAGAGTCGGAATCAGGTGATTCAAAATCCTAGATCTTCGTCTCGAAGCCCTCTTTACGTTAGAACAACTTGAACAAAGTTTTGGCTACTTAAAATTTGACTTTAGGCCAACTAGTAATTCGGAGCTCGTTTCTTTTGCAGTTTGAGTTTCGTTGCTTCTTTCGAGTTGATTTTTTTTTTTTGCAAACCGGAGTTCTTAAGTTGAACTTTCTGGTTAGATCTCTTATTTGAGTTTTACCCGTGCATTAGTTAAGTACTTATTGTATGCTTGTTTGTTTGATTGCGATAGAGTACCCGGAGTGCGCCGCTTGCTACTTTGAGTCTCTAGGTTTTGCGTATCATCAGCAAGGCAAGTAACACTTTGATCATGCTTTCCAATTACCCAGTTTTCATTGCATTAGACAAACCCTCACACATTGCATGAGCAGGATCAATTAACTTGTGGGATTGGGAAGTAGTTTGAGGTAGTACCTATTACCTGCATTACATTCAAACCCTTGGGAGTTACTTCTACGTTTGCTGTTAGGACATGCTATGCTCGTAGACCTGGTTTGGGTTTGAGTGAAATCCATGACAGATGTGAGTTGTTAATTAATGGTTCAACTTAAGGTGGCAACTTTAATACACATCTGGGTGGATTGAGGCATCTGGGTATTCCAGGATTGCCTGTTTTTCTTTTGGACCGCCACCCAGGCTCAAAGGGATCATGAGATTATTCATACTAGAAACTTCCGTGTGTAGCCACAATGCTATTATGGGCTCTAGCATAGTATGAGTAAGTTGTGCGAACTCTTACAGTGGTGGACTAGCAGATGTAGGGGATGTGGGTTGGTACGGTCCGCCCGATCGTAAGGTGCTAGCGCTTCTGAAAGACTATGTCTCGGTCATCCGTTTCTCAAACACCATGCAGTGCGAGAAACCAAACGGAGGCGATCGAGTCTTGTGGGAAAAGTGCACAAACCTCTGCAGAGTGTACAAACTGATCATGATTAGCCGTATCCCCGGTTATGGGCGTCTTGAGTATCTAGTACTTGGATTTTCATGTGCATCTCAACATGTTACTTTAATTTAATTTTGTTGGGTTTAATGATTACTTTTAATTGGGGTTGAGAGGATGTCTATCTTCTCAACGAAGTTTCAACTACCATGATAGTTAATTAAAATACATTCCTTTGAAGTAGGGAAAAATTGGCTTTACGCAAAAACTTAACCATAGAGATTTCCACCAGCCATATTGCATATTGTCTAGCTTTACTTTCATTGCATCTCTTGTGTTACCTTGCCAGCATATTCCATGTGCTAACCCGTTTTTCGGGCTGCAACGTTTCATGTTGCAGACTTTTCCGACGACGAGTAAGATGCCCTTTTAGGTCGTGGTTCTATACTCAGTGATGCCGCTGGAGTTGATGGACTCACTTATCTTCCAAGCCTTCCGCTGTTATCGTGTTAGATGGCCTTCAGCCATGATTTATGTAATAAGTTCATCGTTGGACTATCGATGTAATAAGTGTGTGATTGCCACTCTGTCATAAATCCTTCAAGTACCGTGCGTGTCAGCATTACTGATCCAGGGATGACACTGATGCATGGAGATCAGACTGTTTGAGGTCTGGTCGCTACACGCGGTGGTGGGCTCGGTGGTGACATCCTCCCTGTCGTCCTTGCGGTCTTCGGTCTTGTTGCACCAAAGGGGAAACCTTTGTCCCGCCCCTCGGGAACCTGCGTCTGCGCTGTCTCCTTTGCACCAAAACGGCAACCGCGCCGCTGGCACGCGCTGGCACCCGCTGGCGCGGTGCATCACTGCTCGCGTCACTACCTCCTCCTTAGGCAGGCTTGGCCTTGGACTCTCCACCCCTACGGAGCAACCTAGCCGAGGCCGCTCCTGAGGGGGTCTCGGTGTCGTTCTCCTCGCGAGGTCTAGCCCCCTCGCAAGGGTCTTGCACAGCTGGTCAATCGGCTGGGCCGTACCAGGCCGTAGTAGGAGTGCGTCGTGGCCCACAAACATGCAAGTCTGGGTACCCTGGTTCTCAGGACGCCGACAGTAGCCCCCGGGCCCAAGGCGCGTGCGGAGTTGGCTTTGGGGCGAAGCTTTAGTCGAGGACGAAGCGCCGCGGGCCCCCAAAGACTGCAGGCCAGGCTGGCGCGTGACGGTTGGATGAGACGTGGCGACTCCGCTTCCCACGCAGTCTTGGCAACCGTGTGACTTGACAACTCCCCGGCGTGGATGACGGGGTCACTATGGCTGTGGCACCAGTGACTGGCGGTTAGGCTCCTCCGTCCTATAAATGGGACTAAAAAAAGGGGGGAAGCCCCCAAGCCATCTTCAAGCCAGCACCGTCTACTTCCTTGTTCGCTCCCTGCTCTTCTTCTTGCTGCGAGGTCTCCATGGCGCCACTGAGGAAGCCGTCCGCCGCGGAGAAGGGGAAGGCCCCGAAGGAGTTGGCCTCACGGCCGCCGAAGAGGGGACGTGGCCGCCCCCGCAAGTATGCCGCTACACCCGCGACAGCTCCTCAAGGAAGCGGGCGCGGCCTTCCCTGTCCCGACGTGGTCGCTAGTGAGAGGCGCGGCGCCTCTTCTCGCGGCGAAGGTGGTCGTGGTTGTGGTGGGAGAGGAGGCGCAAGGCAGCGTTTGGCGGTTGTGCATCCTTCGCGCCCACAGCTCCACTCCTTCGATGAGTCGTCGGAGTTCATGGTGTGGGCGGAGAAGCCTGGCGGCTTGTGGCTCCGGCTCCCCTGCTCGTTCGGCAACGTGCTACCAGCTGGAGGCCCCGGCGGCCTCTGGCTGCAGACCGACGGCTGCTGCAGTGGTGCGTCCTAGGTGGAGGTCGATGTTGCCCCCTTAGGCGACGTGTTCCTGGAGCGCGGCTGGCAGTCGTTTGCGCGCGCACCGGCTGCAGGGGAGGTGCACGCTCCACTTCAGGTACGATGGTGCCTCAACGTTGTTCGTCGGGGTCTTCTCGGAGGAAGGGAGGCGCCTTCGGTGTTGTCCTGAAGCTGACGACGAAGAGGGCGGTAGCGACGGTGTCCGTAGGAGCAGCTCTTCCTCTGGAGACAAGCTTGGCCTTGGTGGGCGCCGTGAGTCCCCCTCTGTGGCAACAACAGCTCCTCTAGCAGCGGCGGCTACAATGAGCCACCGCGCCACCTAGCTCAGCTCGACGAGAGGGGAGGGTCGTTGCACCGCTGAGCCTCAGTGAAGCGGGAGGAGTTGGAAGACTCCGACTGAGTGGGGGCAACGGTGACTAAGCCACGGCTCGGCGGAGCTGTGGCTTGGCGGGTCGGTCTCTGCTTCTTCTTTTTCTTCATTTCCTTCCTGTGTCAAAATTTTAAGTTGCCTCGATAAGGTGTGTAATGGACTATGACATATGTACGAAGCGGGAACTTGCTATCATGTTTTTGGTCTGGGTGAGATTATTTAGCTTATGTGCTGCGACGTCTTGAGGTGAAGTGCTCCTGACTCATTGGCGTCATGAGCCCCCGACCGGCCATGAGGATGGCTGAGTTCGGGGGGGTCTTGACCTGCGGAGCCCCCGAGTATGAGCGAGCCGTTATGAGCTGCTGCAGGCTTGCGCCCTTGGGCTCGCTTGAGAGCGCCGAGCGTGGATTAAGGTGCCAAGGCCTGAGCTGGCTCGGCAGAATAGGTCATGTGGACTGAGAAGCCCGACGCCAGAGCCTGAGGAGGCTTGGCGAGGCGAGGTCATGGGACCGCGGCAGCTGAGAGTCGGGACCGACCGTGCCCCAGCACCCACGCGCGAGGCACGCGAAGGAGAACAAGCGGCGCAGTCCCTGCTTGACAAGCTGAACTTAAAATCGGCAAGAAAATTCTAAGCAAGACTTCCAACCAAATGCAAGAAACACGAGAACTTTATAGCACGGGGTAGAGGAAGGGCTGATATCCAAGGAAGTAGAAAAGGCTGACAGCCAAACACCAAACCAAAAAAGGAAAAAGGTCGCGTCCGAGCCCTACACTATGTCTTCTTCCCAGCGCGGAGCTAAGGACTGCCACTGGGACGTGGGTGGGAGCCCCGTCTGATGGCCCGCGGGCAACGCTCAGGAGACTCCGAGGCGTGTATAGCCCCAACTCATTATTACGTGAGAGTGTCACGAGCGGAGACCTTCACGGGCAAGGAGCCTTGATTACGGATAGAACCTCTTGAGGTGCTCAATGTTCCAGGAATTCTGGATAGGTACCCCATCCTGCGTCTCCAGGCACACAGCACCAGACCTAGAGACACAGGCGATTCTGAGCGGGCCCTCCCACATGGGAGAGAGCTTGTGTAACCCCTCTTGGAGAGGACCCGCCTCAGGACCAAGTCACCAATTTCAAGTGTTCTTGCGCGGAGGCTGCAGTAGTGGTACCGCCGCAGCGCCTGCTGGTATCGTGTTGCCCTGAGGGCAGCTCGGCGGCGGCCCTCCTTGCCGAGCACGAGGTCCATCCGCCAGGCGGCGTCCAGGCGTTCCTCATTGAAAGCCAAGACCCGTGGGGAGCGATGCTTAACCTCGTGAGGGAGGACCGCCTTCGCCCCGTAAATGAGGAAGAAAGGAGTTTCTCCCATGGGTTTGGTAGCGGTGGTACGGATCGACCACAACATGAACCGGAGCTCGTCGATCTAGCCCCTGCCGCAAGCCTCGAGCTTTTTCTCAAAGTTGCGCATCTTGAGGCCGCGCAGGACTTCCGCATTGGCGCGTTCGGCCCGACCGTGGCTCCTGGGGTGAGCCACCGAGGCGTAGCAGATCTGTGTTCCAAGGTTAGCACAATATGACCTGAAGAGATTGCTTGTGAACTGCGAACTGTTGTCCGTGATGATGCGGTTGGGGACCCCGAATCGCCTCACGAGGCCCTGGATGAACTTGACGGCCGACCCGGCAGGGATCACGCGAACAGGCTCCACCTCTGCCCACTTGGTGAATTTGTCGATGGCGACGTACAGGAAGCGGTAGCCCCCCGCCGCCCAGGGAAAAGGACCCAGGATGTCCGATCCCCAGACCGCGAATGCCAGGAGAGCGGGATCGTCTGGAGGCCCTACGCTGGTTGGTGGATCTGCTTGGCGTGAAACTGGCACGCCTCACAAGCCTGCACAAGCTCCGTGGCGTCGTTAAGTGTCGTGGGCCAATAAAAGTCGTTGTAGAAGGCCTTGCCCATGAGGGTGCGGGACGACGAATGGTGGCCGCAGTCCCCACCGTTGATGTCAGCCAACAGCTCGCGTCCTTGCTTCCTCAAGATGCACTTTAGTGAGACGTCATTGGGGCGCCTCCTGTAGAGTTCACCGTCTTGGATGCAGTAAGCCGAGGCCTGTCGGACTATGCACTCCGCGTCTTCCTCCTTGTCTGGCAAGGTGTCCTGTAGTAGGTACATCTTGAGCTCTTTGGTCCAGCAACCCTCCTCGGGCTCCGCGACGAGTAGCAGGCGGGCTCCAGAGGTCGGTCCGCAGGGCGGAGCTCCGGCTGCGAGCGCTGCAGGTAGCCCCTCCCGAGGGGACGCCAGCTCAGGAGCGGGCGGTGCTGCCGATGGCTTGAGCAGCCGCTCCTCGAAGATGCGTGGCCTCTGAGGTTCCCCCCTGGAGGCCCGTTTGGCGATGTCGTCCGCCTCCTTGTTCGTGCCCCTTGGCACGTGCTGCACCTCCAGCCCTCGGAATCGCTTTTCCATCTTGCGCACCTCCTCCAGATATGCCTCCATGTGCTCGTCCTTGGGCTTGTATTTCTTGTTGGAGAAGTTGATGAGGAGCTGCGAATCGCCCCTAATGGTGAGGCGCTTGAACCCCAGTGCAGCTGCGGCTTTGAGCCCAGCAATCAGGCCCTCATACTCTGCTATGTTGTTGGAGACCTTCTCGTCTTGCTGGAATCAGAGCTGCACGACGTAGTACAACTTGTTCTGAGAGGGAGATACAAACACGGCGCCAGCCCCTACGCCAAGGCACGAGAAGGCGATGTCGAAGTATACCACCCATTCGTCCGGGGCTTCATCGCCGGGGACCAGCGAGCGATCCCCGCCTGCCCCCTGTTCCGGCGTGTCGGTCCATTCTGCCACAAAGTCTGCCAAAGTAGCTCCCTTGATCGCTCGCGTGGTGCTGAACTCCAACTGGAACGCCTGTAGCTCGATTTTCCACTCGGCGACCCTCCCGACGACGTTCGGGCCCCGGAGCACCTTCTTGAGAGGGTACGATGAGACAACCTTGATAGGGTGGCCCTGGAAGTAATGGCGCAGCTTCCTGGAGGCGACAAGGAGCGCCAGGAGCAGCTTTTGAGGCATCAGGTAGCGCGAGCGCGCGTCATGCAGTATGATGCTGACGAAGTACACAGGGTGCTCTACGACGGGCGGCGCCGCAAGATCTTCTGGCGCTTCGGGAGTCTTGGGCGCTTCTTGCTGGGCGACGGGGCCACCGGTAACCGTGGTCGAATCTTCCTTCGGAGCTGCGTCAAGGGGCGACGAGGGTCCTGAGGATGCCGACTTGCCCCGCGGCCTCGCGCTTCGGGGCCTCTCCTCGCGCTCCACCACTAACGCTGCCCTGGCGGAGTGAGAAGTAGCGGCGAGATAGAGGGTCATGGGTTCCAGGGGTCTTGGCGCCACCATAACTGGCGGGCTGGTGAGGTATTCCTTGAGACCCCAGAAGACGGAGCCGGCCTCCGGAGTCCACTCAAAGGGCCCCTTCATATTCATGAGCTTGAAGAACGGGAGGGCGCGTTCACCAAGCTTAGAGATGAAGCGCCCGAGGGACGTTATGCATCCCGCAAGCTTCTGCATCTCCTTCAGAGTTGTAGGCGGCTTCATTCTTTCGATAGCTTTGATCTTCTCCGGATTAGCTTCGATGCCCCGGTGTGAAACCTGGAACCCTAGCAACTTGCCGGAGGGTACGCCAAACACGCACTTCTCTGGGTTGAGGCAGAGCTTCACCTTGCGCAGGTTGGCGAATGTTTCTTCTAGGTCCTGGATGAGAGTCCTGGACTCTCTGGTCTTGACCATGATGTCATCGACGTAGGCCTCCGCGTTCCTCCCGAGCTGAGGGCCGAGGGTGATGTGCATCAGGCGCTGGAAGGTGGCGCCCGCGTTTCTCAGCCCGAAAGGCATGCAGATGTAGCAGTAGACCCCGCAAGGGGTCAGGAACGTCGTCTTCTCCACATCCTCCACCGCCATCTTGATTTGGTGGTAGCCTGAGAAGGCGTCGAGGAAGAAGAGAAGGTCCCACTCAGCCGTTAAATCCACGATGTGGTCGATTTGCGGCAGAGGGAACGGGTCCTGAGGGTAGAATTTGTTGAGGCTCGTGAAGTCGACGCACATGCGCTCCTTGCCCCTTTCTTCGGGACTATGACGGGGTTGGCCAGCCACTCCGGGTGCCGTGCCTCCCGCACGACGCCTGCTTCCTCTAGCTTCCGAACCTCCTGGACGATGAAGGCATGCTTCTCCGGGGCCTGTCTGCGTGCTTTTTTCTTGATGGGGCGAGCGTTGGGGCACACCGTAAGGTGATGCTCGATGACGTGCCTAGGCACCCCGACCAAGTCAGCGGCCTTCCAAGCGAACACATCCTTGTTAGCCCTGAGGAAGCTAACCAACGCTGTCTCTTGCTCTGGGTCCATGCCCGTGCCGATGGTGAAGGTGGCTCCCAAGCCCTCCTCGTCAGGGGGCACCTGCTTCGTCTCAGCCGAGTCTTGAGAGAAGAGCTGCTTCTTTTTGGCAGGCGCGGCTTCTGATGCCTCCGGAGCCCCCTCCGTTCCTGAATGGGCTGCGGATGCAGCCCTGTAAGCGTGCCCGAGGACCTGAAGGGCGGCCTTGGGGTCCCCTTTGATAGTGATGACGCCGCTGCTCCCGCGCATCTTGACGGTGTTGTAGCCCGGGTGAGTTGCCGCCATGAATTCCGCCAAGGCTGGGAAGCTGAGGACGCTGTTGTAGGGTAGGTGGATGGATGCAACGTCGAAGTCGATGAGCTCAGTCCGGTAGTTAGCGGGTGTGCCGAAGGTGACCGGGAGGCGGATTTGGCCGAGCGGGACGATCGAGCCCGCGACCCCCGAGAAGGGCTTGGTGGGGAGGAGCTGCCTGCAGGACACGGGCAGATGACCAAAAGCCTCCGGGGAGAGGATGTTGAGCCCGGCGCCGCCGTCGATGAGGGTCCTCGTGACAGCCACCCCGCAGATGGTGGGGGTGCATACCGTAGGGAGAACGTTCATGCCGGTTGCAGCTATGGCGCGGTCGCCAGGGCCGAAAGTGATGACGTGCCCCTGCGCGCTCCGCGCCTGCGGGGCCTCCTGTGGCTGGGCGGCGGCCCCGATCCGCCAAAAGTGTGACTTGACGTGCCGGGCCGACGCCGGTGCTTGGGATCCTCCGATGATGCAGGCGACCTCGCGGCAGGGCAACCCCCCGCCGGCGGCGCCCAAGCGTCGAGCTCCTCCGTGGGTGACCGGTGCTGGGGCAGCCTCTGTGCCACTAAGAGCGCCGCCGGCGGGGCCACAGGGAGAGGAAATGGCGGAGCAGGCCGCTCTCTGATGGCCCGGCCGACGAAAACGTCATCGGTGAAGGGGGCGGAGCGCCCATGGGTGGCGTGGTCCACTGATTCCGCTCGGATGACGGGGACAACACCAACCTCCACGCGGATGCGGCAGGCCGCGGTCATCATGGCGGCACAGAGCAGGAGAGGGGAGGCGAGGTCGTTGGAGAAGCGAGATTTCGACACGCCCCCTACATGCGCGCCAAATGTCAGATTACGGGCTCCGCAAACCAAAGAAGTTCGAACACAGGGGCGTGAACGAAGATCTCTCCCACTCACGTCTACCTAGCGCCTCGGCCTCATCCAATGAAGAGATTCAAGCAAGCAACAAGTAAAGCACACACGAATTTTACCCAGGTTCAGGCCACCTTGCGGTGTAAAACCCTACGTCCTGCTTTGGTGGATTAGCCTCGGGAGGGCTTGAGTATGAACAAGTACAGTGGTTCCTGAGCTCAGGAGGGTCGGGAGGCAAGGGTTCTTGCTCCTTGGTCTATGGGCTGAGTCTCGCTGGATCTCCTCCGTCCCCCGCACGGTGGGAATTCTAGCTACTTATATAGGCGGCCAGGGTCCTCTTCCCTCGAAATGTTTAGGCGGGAAGGGATCCCACAACGGCCATTTTGAGTGGGGAGACAAGGACGTTCCTATCCTAACAAAAGCGGTCTTCTCCTGCAAAGGGATTAGGCGGTGATGCGGTGGTGGGCTCGGTGGTGACATCCTCCCTGTCATCCTTGCGGTCTTCGGTCTTGTTGCACCAAAGGGGAAACCTTTGTCCTGCCCCTTGGGAACCTACGCCTGCGCTGTCTCCTTTGCACCAAAACGACAACTGCGCCGCTGGCACGCGCTGGCGCGGTGCGTCACTGCTCGCGTCACTGCCTCCTCCTGAGGCAGGCTTGGCCTTGGATTCTCCGCCCCTCCGGAGCAACCTAGTCGAGGCCGCTCCTGAGGGGGTCTCGGTGTCGTTCTCCTCGCGAGGGTCTTGCGCAGCTGGTCGATCAGCTGGGCCGTACCAGGCCGTATTAGGAGCACGTCGTGGCCCGCAGACAGGCAAGTCTGGGTACCCTGGTTCCCAGGACGCCGACAGTGTCTACCTTGCATTGCTTCTAATTTCTTGAAAATCCTTGTGTGTAGTTTACACATGGTAGGTGTGAATATGTCATGTTGTCATGTTTTTCTTACATATTCCATCCTCCTCATACGGTTGTCTTACATCAAAGTATTGCTCATCTATATCATGCATTAATGAGTTCCGAATAACGAATTTTATTTTGTTGTGTTGTGGGTACATCTTGACATGGCAAAGTCGAAAAAGAGCAAGGAAAAGAATATAGTAGGGAATGGTGTTACTCGCTGGGTGCAACGGAAAAGGATCTTTCCTCAAGAATGTCCAAGTCCACCGGCTAAATCTACAAACATATTATCCCCTGCTCCACCAGCTGCAGCACCTCCTTCAACTGTACCGACATCTCAACGAGTTACTAGTTCGTTTGCTCCACAAGTGGCATGTTTCCAAGCTGCCTTCACACCTAACACTACTTCCAAAGCACTGCTGACAGTACAGGACTTGGCGAGATCGTATGAACCTCATGAGTATCAAAACCAAGACAGTACCTGGCTGAATCAAGTTGCAGTTGCATGCTCCTTTATATGTACTCTCACTGTTTGATGTGCACTAACACTTTCCATATTCGTTGTTGAACTAGCACCACGGTGCAAGAGGAAACAGACATCAGGGATAATGCTTGACAGATTAACAAAATATAAAGGAGGAAGAATGGAGATCCATTTTGAGGAAGGTTTAAAAAGGCCCCGTGATGCTACAGAGTCAGCCAAGTTAGTATCAGAGGCAGCCGTTGCCGTTAGGTGTCATGCACGTATCCTCCCAACGTGGATCCAGTACAGGAATGCGAAAGACGCTGCCCAGGTTAACACCTTCCTTGACCATTTATCCGTACGTAATGTTATTCATCGCAATTTGTAATATTGTCTTGCTCTGTCCCATACTTTCTAGCTTCCTCCTAATGAGACTCTCATTCTTTTTTTCAACAGATGAGGTTCAAGTTGGATCCGAAAGATGATGCAACTAAATAAGCATGCACTCATGTTTTTAAGTCTGCTATGCGACAGTATCGGTATCACCTTAGAAAAACTCACTTTGAAGGCAAGGCTAACAATGAAATCGCCCAAACATCTCCAGTGGAATATATTACGGATGAAGACTGGACAACCCTTGTTAAACACTAGTCTGATCCAAAGTATCAGGTAGGGTATATGTATGTGATGAAATCACATATTGAACTCGTATTTACGTATGTGCCTTACAATTCTATCTTCTTCTAGGCTGACTGTTTGAAGAACAAGACCAACCGTTCTAAAGTGAAATTCCAACAGACAACATGATCTCATAGCTATATTACACACTGTGAGGCTCTTGTAAATAGCTATTTTTTCCTTATTTTTGTTGTGTAATATTATCGTAACTATATTGACTTGTTCCAAATACAGAGGAAAGCCCGTGCGGACCAAAAAGAACCTGAACAGAATGCGGTGCAAATATTCAAGGATTGTCACACCAGCAAGACGAAGGGCATGAGCCCACCAGTTCAAGCCATTGTTGTAATTCCTTACTCCTCACGCCTTTGAACTGCTTGTTATTATGACGTGTTCATTTAACTGCTTGGTTTGCAGCCAATGTCAGTTACTTTGTTCACTTTTATACACTGTTGTCTTAACGTATTATTTCACCTTACACGGTTTAAAAGAGAGGAAGGATATTCATTTGGTCTTGATCAGTAATCAAGTTGTGATGTTCACGTGCCCACACAATGATGCAATAGCATTTTTTTTATATCTGTTTGCTTGTGATATGAATGATGTCATAATATGTTCATCCTACTTTAAACCATGTCTCCTTTATCCTTAGATGTCAATGAATGTGAGAAAATAGACAATACAGTAGGCATGCTACGTGGACATAGGTTTCAAAAGTGATTTTATCGCTACAATACATGCTAATGTATTACAACAGCTTACCAAAATAAGTTATGTATAAACGTGAAACCTAGTTTGTTTGTTTTTATCTCATTAGTAACTTATCTGGTACAATAATCTACAAATTCAAACTTTCAGCGAGCTATGTAACAAATGATTGAACATCCACAACCACCTGAAGGTGACGACGGTACCACATGCACAATGTCACCTCTTTCTGCAGTGTGTCAGTATTTCTCCGATAACAGTGCAAAAAGCACCTTCCTGCATAATTCTGGGTTGGTTGTCAAGGTAACCTCGTCAAAATCGCCTAGTGAACAAAATCTTCTGGCTAGACAATGTGATATATTTGTACTCCAGACACAAGTCCAATCCCTAATGGATGCCGTTTCTGAAACAAGAATAGTGGTTGAAAAATGTCATCAAGATATGAATGGTTTTGAAGCCAGACTATCAGACATTTGCTTCATTGTTCAAGAGCAATGGCGGAAAAAAGGGGAAGGTCGTGCTGCTCCATCAGATTCTACAACCTGAAACATTAGCTCTCAGGTCAAATGATATGTGCCTCTATACATCTGATGGTGCAAAGACTGTAAACTTTTATGCCAACAAGCCTTTTGTTGTATGTCTGTAATTTATTTTGTTGTGATACAACATTTATCGTGATGCCAAAGACCATAGAAATTATGATGCTATTTTTGTATAGTGCAAGTTTATCTTTGTAATGTATTCGACATCATCGATCTCCTTTCAACCAAAATTCCAATTCCGAAAAAAATAATTATGGGTCGTAATCGGCATGTAGCCAACACAAAATATATGGGCCTAAATCAGTATAAGCTTTCTTATGTTCGATGGGCATGTACCCGCAGTGGGCCGTTAACAGGCCTAACATAATTTGGGCCCTTAGTAACAACACGCCCTTAACATGTGTAAATATCTCGCAGGCCTAATACGACCCATAAATAAGAAGGGCCTTTAGTAGTACGAAAGTCGGATTAGGCCATAACTGAGCCAAATTATGACCATGACTTTTAAGAGGCCAAAAGATGATTGGGCCAGATTAGGCCCGTGGATCTCAGCTCCTACTGGCCCATTTGCAATTCGGATCGTTCATGGGCCGATAGTCAGACGGACCGCAAATGCGTCGACCTACTAGACGGGCCTTTAATAGGATGGAAGAGCGGTTGGGCTCGCTTTGTATGGGCGAGTATATGGTCCACTAGTTGACCCGATGTGACGTTGGGCCACATATGGCCCATGCGCTTCATCCGACGTTAAAAGCACAACAGGCTGGAAGTGGGACAAGTTTGTAATGGGCCAATGATAGGCCGAATGTCAGACCTAGCCGACTATGGCCCAATTTCATCCCAGTCTTTTATGGGCCGAAAGTTTCATCGGGCAATAAATGGGCCCGAATGTAGCAGGATCTTTAACAGGCCGAAAACACACTGGGCCATAATTCGTCCAAGTACTAAGCGGACTGTTAATGGGCCAGAACACACCATTGGCCACAATAATGCGAAATCTAAAACAGGCCATGGACGGGCCGGTTTGACACTATTCCTACGGGCCTTGACTGTGAATGGGTCATCTGCAAGCAGGGCGTTAATGGGCCAGCCCGGTAAATTTGGCTGGGCCGACCTTTTTAAAACTAAATGGACCACTTTTGGGCCGTGCCACATGTTGACTTATCATATGCGTCTCATGTCCATTGGTCGGTTGACATCTGTCCGCACGAGGAGGTGACACGTGGTTTCTTCTCCCAATGAGAATTTTACACGTGGAAAATCCCCATTGGTCATGGCTGCTAGCGGGTTATCGGATCCAAAACCGGACCCGATAGCTTAACGGAGACCCGTTACGGTGGATGACATGTGTCGGTTACCCTTGACGAAGCACTTTCATGATGTGCCATTTATCGTCATGGAAGTGGACACTTCCGTGATGGTAATTTTGGTATTGTCATGGAACACTTCTACGACAGCACAGGTATGACTATCTTGATTCTCTCACAAAATCGTCATGGATGTACATCCATGACAGAAAACGTGACCTACTGTGACAAACACGTATTATCACGGAAGTGTTTTTTAGTGCCCTGAGCTAGCTCATCGCTCCTTGGTTGCCCCCCTTATGGTAATTCTTCTTCTAGTATATTCCAAAACAATTCTCTGTAAATTTTTAGGTCATTTGGAGTTGTGCAAAATAGCAATCTCTGTTGTAGCCTTTTGAGGTCCAGAATTCCAACTGTCGGTAATCTCCCTCTTCATGTGGAACTTGCAAAATAAGAGAGAAAAGGCATCAGAATAACATCATAAAGTGAAATAATGACCCGAAACATAATAAATAATAGTAGAAAAACATGACGCAAAATGAATGTATCAACCCCCCCCCCCAGCTTAGACCTCGCTTGTCCTCAAGCGAAAGCCAAACTCTATAATCATGGTGATACTATACTAGGGTTTTCCCTAGTAGTGCTAGCTGCACCCATGGATCAATGACGTGAGCTTATGTGCCAGCGCCCCGGACCTGTTTGCTTGCTCACTAAAAAAAACATGTATGTAGCTCTATTGGAAAAGGCAGTGCCTAGAAGACACTTAGGCACCGTTAGACGCTAGGCGATGGCCAAATGCTTCGCCTAGGGCATAAGTGGAAGTCTAGGTGGGGTAAGTAAGAAGTTGTCTACCCAAGCAAGAAATAATGCCATATTGGACTGATATGCCAAAAAGGGTCATATTCTAATGAGAGTAGCTGGTAGTTATCATATTTATATGCCATGAACTAATATAATACACATATACACCCTGGTAGTAAAAACTATATAACCACCTAGGCCACGCATAGGGAGCTTAAGCATCGCCTAGGCACTAGGCGAAGGCCAACGACCTCGCTTACGCCTACCGCTTTTTCCAACATTTATGTGTAGCCGAGGCCCTCCGTGACGAGCATTCGATCAGGCACGTGTGGCCTCACTTTCCTCCGCGGGCAATTGCACATTTTGCCAAACTTTGGGTGATGTCGCGAAAGTGCGGTTGCTGTATGATATGGCTGACTCAGTGACTTCGAGGTGGACGGCCAACGGCATGTTCTCTTCCGCTACTCCTGTCTATGTTGCGCAATTCGAGGGGTGCACTCGCTTCGACGGACAACAATTGCTTTGGTCGGCCGATGCGCAGCTCAAGTGTCGTATCTTTGCGTGGCTTTTGATTCTGAGTAAATGCCTTACGGCGGAAAACCTACAGAAGAAGGATGGCCTCACGATCCAATTTGTTGTCTGTGCCGCATGACGGGTGAGGACTCTATTCCCTTGCTGGCTCGTTGCTCCTTTGTCCAATCTCTTTGGGGCCTCGTGTCACACAGCTGCAACCGACTTGCAACCCTGGCACCGATGTCTACGGAAACATGCCTTGTTGATTGATGGGCCAGCACTAGCACCTTCATTGTTGCGTCCAATAATATGGGATGGGACGACGTCGTAGTGTTCTGGTGGTTCACCTGGAACGGAAGAAATGCGAGAATTTTCAGGCAAATGATATCCCCTATGAGTAATTGATTCAATTCAATGTTTTTTTTGTTTTTTGTTTTTTGGAAAGGAGGACAATCCCCGGCCTCTGCATCAATGGATGCATGCAACCATATTTTTTTTAAAGAAGGAATTTATTCAATTCAATGCTTGATGACCTGTTGATCTGATCCCACGCAAGGCGCCACAAGATCATGACCCTACCAGAGCGACTAGCCGGACTGATCACTTCACATCTACTGCTGTTGTTTGCGTTCTCTGTAAAACTCCTCACTTGTTGAAATGAAAAGTTGCTTCGTCGGCGTTTTGTCAAAAAAAAACTTGATCCCCAAAAAAAATCAAACACAATATCTTGATAAAGAATCATTTCAAACACAAATTTAACTACTTCAATGCATAATTAAACAATGCAACCAAATTAACACCATACATAGCATAATAACTCCGGAGGCGCGCAACGGGACTGGACAACCCGACAGATTATCTGTAACTGGAACATCAAAACTGAACTAGAGCCTCCCGGGTCGCTCCCGACTTCCCGAGCGACTCCGGAGGCGCCGCCGCCGCCACCCAACAAGCCCAACCTAGCCATCCAATCCCCTCGCCGGCGCTGGAGGAGGCCGACTCTCGGCGGACGGCGACGGCGGGGCCGCCCCTGCTGGTCCATCTCTCCCCGGATCTAGCCTCTCCTCCAACCCCCAACCCATCTCCGCCCATCAGCCGCCGGCCAGGTCCTAGTGTGGGTGGATGCTCCATCGAGTTGCCCGGCTACTGCCTAGTGCAGCGCGCCCTTGCCTGATCAGCCGCCGGCAACTGGAGGCTCCCTGGACTGGGACATCAGATCCAGCGGCCATGTGGATGCCGACCTTAGGCCCGGATCTGGCACAACAGAAGACACATTCTCTGCTGTGTGCATCTTCAGATGCATCAGGGGAGGGTTGAATGATGTGCGGGACTTCCGAATGTGGCCCGGTCTCAGCCAGATTCGATCAGATTTGGCGTCAGGATCTTGGTGTGCGCATGGCTCTCTGCTAGATGTGGACGATGCGGTGAGGTGCGGGCCTTCCGCACAGGTGGTGGCCGGACAACGGCGCTATGGTCCACTCCTTGGTGGTGGTGATTCAGATTCAATCGGCCGGATGGTGGTGACTGCAAAGTACCGCAACGACTTCCTACGGTTCCACGACGGCGATGATCATCGAAAGGTCGGAACGGTCATTACTCGTGAACTGATGGTTGACTTCGGTCGTGAGATTCAAATTATATACGATGGCTTGACGCAGAGGAATAGTTGCGGCGACAACACATGAGCGATTTCGATGATGGTGCTAGACGAGCACCCAGTCTTGAGCTCCAGGGCGAAAGCCTAGGTCAGACCCGAGTGGTTATACCTGGCAATGGCGACGTTTTTTCAGGTCGTTATCTTGTTGAAGGCATTGCTTGGATAGACTTGGACTGATTCTTTAGGGTGAAAACCTAGATTCTGTCCTTGTGGTTGGATCCGGTGACTACGGTGCCCGAGTGTCGCTCCCTTCCTGAAGGTGTTGCTGTTGAAGAACCTCGTTGTCCATGTGGTGTCAGGAGATGGTTTGTGCGGATACGGTCATAGTTGTAGTTTGCCGATCACAAGTCTGATCGCTTTGGGTTTTTTTTCCGTCGCCTTCACATAGCTTTGGTCTTATATGACTTTGCTTGTTGTCGGTGTTTTTTGTTGTTGTGTGAGTTGATGTAGGCTGTGTGTATTCTAGTTAAGCAGAGGCCGGGTGCGCTCATTGTGTTATGTTTTGTGACGCCCGAAGACCGACGTCCCAGAAGATTCCAGAAGATTCCAGATGTTCCGGGTTCTCCCGTGTGTTTCAGTTGTGCTTGCTTTATTTTATTTTATTTTGCATTGCATCTTGTCATCATGCCATCATGTCTTTAATCTTTTGCATCTCAACTTAAATAAATCGTGTGGACCTTCGGTCCATTTAAATCGAGGGAAGGATGACTTCTCTTTATAACATATCCTCCTAATATTATGGAGCTATTATAAATAATTATTCCATTGCTTTGGAATCACCATAACACACTTGCATATTTTCCCCATGCCTTTTCTACTTCAAGTTTCACCATCTAAACCTTGTCTATAATTCTTTTTCCCATTTTCAAGGTTCCTCAAAAAATTCGAACATTTTTGGACACTTCAAAAACCAAGTCCTAGTTCAAACCCATTTGAATAAAAATAAAATGTGTTTGAATTTACATCTTTCTTTCTTGCCACTTATAATTTTCTTGGACCATGCTCATTTTTATGAGTCCGGGAAAATTAACCTCACGCCCTAATCCTATTCCTATCACCTCCTTCCTTTTCTTTCTTCTTTGCTATTTTCTGTTTTTTTTTTGAGAAAACAACAGCGGTTTTTAAAAAAGAGGAGAGAGGACCCAGTCCATCAGGCCCATCTGGCCAAGCCACCAGGCCTTCAGCATTCCAGCCGCGGCCCAGGCCTCCCTAGGCCGGCCCATCCCTCAAGGCCCATTCCTCCTGAGGCCCAACCCCGGCATCGAACCCTAGCTCGACCCCGACCGAGCTCTCCCCTCGGTCTCTCCCTCGTTCACTCTCCCAGCCGCCGCACCTCTCCCCTCGCTCGTCTTTTCCCTCGCTCTCTTCCTCCCGCAGCGCCCCTCACCTCTCTCCCCGCACCATGGCGTCCCTCCCCTCGCCCCAGGACGACGCCCCGGCCCCTGTCTGCTCGCCCCCGCGAGCCTCACGCGTTGCCTGCGCCTCGAGCAGTCGTCCAGCGCCTCTGCGCCTCGCCTCCAGGTCGCCCCGCCCGCGCCCGAGGCCAGCCAGGCCGCAGCGCCCGCGGTCGGGGGGCCTTGTCTCCCTCGAGCACCTCCAGCAGCCTCTGCTCCAGCCAGCCGCGCGCCTGGCGCCCCGCTCCCTCCTCCAGGAAGCCGCCGCCGCGTCCCCGCCATGTACCACCACCGGCCGCCTCTCCCATCCCCGAGCACCCCGAGTCCCAGCGCCGGCCGCCACCTCGCCGAGCGGAGCCGCCCCTGCCTTCGGCGCCAGGAGCCCCAGGGCGCAGCTCCTTGAGTGCCTCCTCTGCCCGCCATCGTTCCCTCTAGCGCCAAGGCGTCCGGCGTGCCCAGGCCCCTGCCTCGTCTCCTTGCCGCGTGCCGCTGCCATGGCCTCGTCGCCCCGTGCTGCCGCCTTTGTGCTCTTTTGTGTTGCTGCGATTGGAAGATCAAGACTCGTGAACGGCTTCATGAACAAGTTCCACTACCGTCGAACCCGAAAGAACAAGGATGCACCAAGTACCACTACAAACCGCCTAGTACCACGACGACCAGTGTACGACTACGCGAGACCGAGACCGGCAAGACCGCCCGATGCCTGTACGACTACATCCGATGCGGTTTTTGACAAGTACCACGGTGGCCGTAGCCCTCGGAACCGTCAAGTTCGTCTACGTGCGTGTACCACTACCGTTGCAAGAACGAGACCTCAAGTACCTCGACGCCCGATGTCAAGTTTGACTACAAGGAGAAACGCAAGTACCACTACCGTCGACCTCGGAGACCCTCGACATCAAGTTCATCTTCGAAACGAGCTCCGTGAACGACACTACCGTCGCCGTGTACCACTACTTCCACTACCGTCGCGACGTCTACTTCCCTCTACGAACGTGTACCACGACTCGCGAGAACGACTACTTCCACTACGTCCCTCGGCGACTCGAACCCCTCCGAGAACGAACGCTCCAAAGGTATAACCCCGAGACGATGACCCGTGGATGAACGCTTGTGTTGTGTTGTATGAGATGTTACCCTTGTGTGCATCATGCCCGTTTCATCTTTTCTCGTGCTCCTCGGTTGCCTCGTCGCCGACCCGTGGGAACCCGGTGACGGGATCACCCCACCTTTCATCTTGTTCCGCTCGCTCACGCCATCTTTCTTTTGCCCCGGTCTCTCAACGAGTTACCGGAACCGAGATGTTGCCGTTGCATCATTTTCGGATCGTTGCCGTGACACCCTTTCCTTCCACCACGGTGACTTATACTCCTTATCATCTTCATGTTAACTTTTAATAAAAACTTGCATAAAACTTGATCATGTCATCCGCATCATGTTAACAACATTATATGTGTGAATTGTTGTTTGCTTAAAAATTGCTAAACATGCTCATGGGGATTTTCCGGAATTGTTGTTGTTATTTCCGGCCTCATTTAAAATGTCTAAATAGGTAGTTTGTTTTTGCTTCACCTCTTGCCATGTTAATAAACATTTAATCTTGTCTTGTAAATAACGAGAGTCAATTAAATAATTAAAATGTGGTGTTTCGTCAATATGCAACTCGTTGCATATTGAGCTCCACTTAACTTGTAGTACTTGTTTGTGCACTTTGCCATGCCATGCATAATTAAACCGGACATGCATCATACTTGGATGTGAATCGTATGCCATGTTTATGCTTGTGTGTTTACCTTGTTGCTTGTTTCTTTCCGGTTTGCTTCTCTTGTTAGCTTCAGTTTCGTTCCGGAGTTGTGAGGATTCACTCGTCTATGTTGCTCCGTCTTCTTCATTGATCCGTTCTTCTTCCTTGCGGAATCCCAGGCAAGATGATCATACCCTTGGATACCTTTACTACCATTGCCATGCTTAGTTGTCTCGATGCTATCGTTACATGTCGCGCTACCCATCTTTTATGTCAGCCTCTCCTTGTTGCCATGAAACCTCTAACCTTTTGACACCTTCCTAGCAAAACCACTGTTTGGCTATGTTACCCGCTTGCTCAGCCCCTCTTATAGCGTTGTTAGTTGCAGGTGAAGATGAAGATCGTTCCAAGAGGGAACTTGTTGTTGGTATATCACAATATCTATTATTATTAATTAACACACCTATATATTGGGCATGGGTGGAAGGCTTGGCCTTTTGCTCGGTGTTTTGTTCCACTCATGCCACCTTAGGCGCCGATAAACCGGCACTATGTTCCTTGATTTTGCGTTCCTTACACGATGGGTGGATGGGGACCCCTTGACAGTTTGACTTTGAATAAAACTCCTCCAGCAAGGCCCAACATTGGTTTTAATTTCCTCATAATGACAACTTAATTAATTAATTAATTGCATAGGGGGTCATGTCCCCGGGTTCTTAATTCTACATAACAGGGGGGCCAGTGCGGATGGTGTTGGTCTCAAACATGGGTCCTGCGGGGCCACCACGGGGAAACTCGAGGATTGGTTTTACCTGTAGCATCGCCCATCCGGACGTGGCCTGAGACGATATACGCGCGGCTACTATCAGGGTGTCGGCACGCCGGGTGGTCTTGCTGGACTTGTTTTACCATTGTCGAAATGTCTTGTGCACCGGGATGCCGAGCCTGATCGGATTTCCCTAAGATAAGGGGTGATGATATTATATTTATCACTTCAGCTAATCGTGAGAGCTTGTGATGGGCTAAGTTGGGACACCCCTGCAGGGTTATAATCTTTCGAAAGTCGTGCCCGCGGTTATGTGGCAGATTGGAATTTGTTAATGTCCGGTTGTATAAAACTTGTCAGAGGATCCGAAGTAAAACACACAACTGTGTGAGTAACCGTGACTGTCTCTTTTCACTTTGAGAAGAGAACACGGTGGGGTTATGTTTGATTCGTATGTAGTTCAGGATCTTTAGCGATCACTACTAGTTTGCGACCATTTGCGTAGATGCTCATCTTATTCTTGTACTCGTAAGTTAGCCACCATATATTGCTTAGCCGCTGCTGCAACCTCACCACTTTTCCTCTTCCTACCCACAAAGCTTTGCTAGTCTTGATACCCATGGTTATGGGATTGGTGAGTCCTCGTGGCTCACAGATACTACAACACCAGATGCAGGTTCAGCCGAGTTTGATGCAGGAGCTGGTTCAAGTACTTCACTTGGAGCTCGATGAAGATCGTGGCCATTTGCTTGTGACGTTTTCGACGATCTGTAGTGGTTTCTACTAGGATTCGATCTAGACCTGTGGATTTATGTTGTTTTTGGTATCTTTCTTTTGGATCTTCGCCCATAGTCGGGTTGTGATGTTTTGAATGATGTTTTGCTTATGTAATGTATTGTGTGAAGTGGCGAGTGTAAGCCCACTATCTCCTTTTGCATTTTAATCCCTCTTTTACATGAGTCGTGCAAAGATACCAAACTTGAGATCATTCCAGAATGGGCTTATACCTTTAAGTCGTGCCTCGACACGTAGGAGGTATAGTCCCATCCTGGGCATTACAAGTTGGTATCAGAGCCTTCTCCGACCTAGAAGCCCCCACTGATTGATCGAATCGTTGACGGTTGAGTCTAGGCACACACTTAAAATGTTTTGAGTCCTATATATATATCGGAGAGTAGGATTTCTTTTGCTCCTCATCTCTTTTCATTCTGGTGAGGACTCCTGACGATTACTCTTGCCTCTTCTACTTTCAAAAATTGCACCAAATTTTTTTAGGATCTCACGAGTATTGTTTGGACTGTTCCAATGTCTTTGTGACGAGAACATTGTTCTCGATGCCTCCTGTCATTAGGGGTTGTGGCAGTGTCCCGGGGAGTTCAGCTCCGAGGTGTTGTCGTCACAAATCCATCGCATCAGTTCTAGAATACTTAAGACGGCCGACATCGAAAACTCTCCTATGCGGTTAGTGGCAAGATAACCCCGACATCACCCAGTACTGGGGAGGTAGTTCGGGAGTATTGCCATAGCTTGTATAGTGGATGTGTTTCGAAGGTCCGAGGTAAACGGTTTCCGGAAACAACTGGTTATGTGTTGAAGGATGGATACAGCTGGATGTAGGATTAGAGTTGAGTGTGCGGTGCTTCCCTTGTATCCCCAACACCTGATTGCATAACTGGAAACTTTCGGAAATTAATAGGTGGGTTCATCTAGTAGTTCTAGGCATTCTTCCAACGAGTGCATGATATGAAGTTCGGGGTTCTACATTGAGTGAAGTGGTTTTATGGGCTTCTTCCGATCGGGAGTTGCATCATAAAGGGTCCTTGGCTATGCTGATCCGGGGATTGCAAAACCCTTTTGTAACACGTTCCATGAGCTTTCAGCACGAATATGTGGGACGAAGCTTCTATCTTGTATTTGTTCTTCTGCTCCTTGTTGCTTTTATTTATCTTTTGTTCTCCCAAGTGGCTTCTCGTCAAGTTGATGTACCTACGGAATTCATTCGTTCAATTCTCTGTTCGGATGCTATTGTGAAGATTATGTTGCTACATATCTATCCTTTGTTTCGTTTTGATTCTGGTATTCGAGTTGCTTCGATGTCAAGTGTTGATTCCATACCTTCCTAATCGGTATTCTCATATTTCTATGGGAGTGCTAATTCTTCTTGACCATCAAGATTTTCATGTTAATCCTTTTCAACTGGTGTGCCTTATCTTCAAGTTATTCCATACGGACGCTGTTGAGAAATCTGACGATTTGTCTGTTTCATTCATCCCAAGTTGTTTTTGTTTTCCCCACCCTCCCACCCTTTTTCTTATGGAGCCAGTAATTCTTAAATGAAATATCCATTTTATTCATGTGATATTTCTTCATTCTTTCCTTCAATGTTCTTATCCGGTGATTCCTCATGAAGATGCTCAGGAAATTTCAAGTTCATAATTCTTTTGTCCTCAAATTCTGCCGGTGGATGTAATTCAAGATTTCGGTGTTGATCTTATCCTTTTTCCTCTTTTCATTATGCTTTCTTATTCCGGTGCACCAATTAATCATTCTCCTCTTGCTATTCATATCCGGAGTGTTGAAGATTCATAATTCAATTCTTAACCCGTTCAAGCTATTTTGAGATTGTTATCTCATTCAAGCCATTTAATTCAACCGGTGCAATATCTCTTAAGCAATCTTTTCCAACGGTGATTTCTTTTGAGTGGGCCCTAACCCACAGGTCTTTTCCCAGGATCTTACCTGACTCTTCTTCTTCCGGAGTTATACTCAAATTCTTTTCAAAGTATGACGTAAGAATGATCTCCATCAGTCACATGCCTTCTCCATGATCGCTTTCAAATTCTTTTTCATCATTGGTTCAACCTTTTAATTCTTCATTACGGAGGGCCTATACAATTCATGGCGGTGTATCTCATCGTCTTCTCAGATTGTGAAGACCGGAGAAGTGTTTCTCTTCAATCTTGGCCCGTTCTCTTGAAGATTCGTGGTTCTAGCTTCATGCCATCCTCATTATCGTTTTGATTGTGAGGAATTATTTTCATACCCATCGAAGCATTTCATGAATTCTTTTCTTTGTGATCCTCCGAAGGCCATCATCTCAGAAGATTTCTTCGTTCTTAGTTTTCAACTTCGTCCTCCAACTATTCTTCATTCATGCCTCTTCGTTCGTCTCCATATTTTTACGGTGGTTCTTTCAAGATTACCCTTCTGTTGTTATCGTTTCAATTCATTTATTCTTTTCATAATCCTACCGGTGCTTTGTTGAATAATTATCAAAGTTTGTGCGCGATCTCTCTTCAATTCTTTGCAAGGAGAATAAGTAGGATGCCAAATCCGTTGCTTGTCATCAATTTAATTTGATGAAGGATAAGCATACAGTAAATCTTATTCTTTTCCCCGAAGTGATTAATCTCTTTTTCCAGAGTTTGTTCATCATATCGTATTCTCAGTCCTAAGTTGTTCAACTTGTTTTCCGGAGCTCCAATTATTTCTATTACATCATTTCAAAGCTCCATCTAATTCATCGCAGGCCTTGAATCTTATTCTTTTCATCTTTCACTTCTCATGTTTTCATTACCGGAGTTCTCATGGTGGTTCATCACCAATTAATTCATCCTCGAAGTTTTCATCAAGATTCTTGTTGGAGCTCAAGCATTCTTCATCATGCTTTCCAATTGCAATCCTTTCTACCTTATCTTTTCAGATGGTGTTATGTCATTCTTGTCAATTCCTTCATGAATTATGATTCACGAGTTATCAAGAATGAGATATTTAAACCCATCATTTTTTTCTTTGTTCAGGAGATCTTTCAACCCTTCAATTTATTCGTTGTAGTTATCTTCGGTTGTATTTCACCTAAAAGCTTTCCTTGAGAATTGTTGCTATTATGGTGCTTATAAATGAACCAAGTTCTTCATTTATCATTCCGGTGAAATAAGTTTTTCATCTCCTTGTTGATCTCAATCAAATCAATTGTTTAAGTTAGTGGCTGGTTGCCACCTCTTAATTTTGAGATGTTTTCCATAAGCCCACATCAAGCTTATTCGTTTTCGTTGTTGATTTTTTTTTAAAAATCGACTCTATTCAACCCTTCTTTGTAAGGATGTTTTCCATATTCATTCGTGGTAGAAGTTGTCATTTTTTCCTTCTTTCTCCATTCATTTCTTTCATTGATCTATATGCTATTCTTTCATTCCGGAGGCATTGTGATGTTGCTATCTCCAAACCATCATCTCGTTTTATCAAGATCATATTCTTTCCCTTGCTTATCATTTAACCGGAGTGTTGTATTCTTCATTCTAGTTCCGTCATCTTATCTAGTTTTCCTCTGTTTTCAAGCAGAGTGCTGTCTGAATCTTTCTTACCCTCGTGCCATTCTTTCAATTGTTCCGGCGGCTGTGTGCGGTTGTTTTCATCAAGAATCACCCCTTCTCCTCAAACTCTTGTTAATTCCTTCCATTTTCAGACAGAGTGTTGTCCAAATTATTTCGTTCTTATTCCTCCTCAATCTTGGTTAACCGGAGTGGTTTTGAAATTCTTCCGTCATCCGTGAGCTCTTGTTTCATGTCTTTCAACCTATAAGGTTCTTGTAATGCTCCTTGTTCCTCTTTTCTAACGGAGTGTTTTCATCTTCGTTCATCTCCGTTGCATTCTTCTTTCATTTTGTTCAACCTCTCAAGGTTCCTGGTTTCACTCGTCTATCAAAGAAGCAACTTTGTTTTACCTCTTCCTCTTCCGTTTTTTTACCTGGTGCTATCTCTAGGATCTCGGGTCGAGATCCTCTGTTAGTGTGGGAGAGATGTGACGCCCGAAGACCGACGTCCCAGAAGATTCCAGAAGATTCCAGATGTTCCGGGTTCTCCCGTGTGTTTCAGTTGTGCTTGCTTTATTATTTTTTTGCATTGCATCTTGTCATCATGCCATCATGTCTTTAATCTTTTGCATCTCAACTTAAATAAATCGTGTGGACCTTCGGTCCATTTAAATCGAGGGAAGGATGACTTCTCTTTATAACATATTCTCCTAATATTATGGAGCTATTATAAATAATTATTCCATTGCTTTGGAATCACCATAACACACTTGCATATTTTCCCCATGCCTTTTCTACTTCAAGTTTCACCATCTAAACCTTGTCTATAATTATTTTTCCCATTTTCGAGGTTCCTCCAAAAATTCGAACATTTTTGGACACTTCAAAAACCAAGTCCTAGTTCAAACCCATTTGAATAAAAATCAAATGTGTTTGAATTTACATCTTTCTTTCTTGCCACTTATAATTTTCTTGGATCATGCTCATTTTTATGAGTCTGGGAAAATTAACCTCATGCCCTAATCCTATTCATATCACCTCCTTCCTTTTCTTTCTTCTTTGCTGTTTTCTGTTTTTTTTTTTTGAGAAAACAAC
>LR738714.1:126872078-126889154 GCA_902687465.1 Secale cereale
CAACAGCAGTTAAAAAAAAAAGAGGACCCAGTCCATCAGGCCCATCTGGCCAAGCCACCAGGCCTTCAGCATTCCAGCCGCGGCCCAGGCCTCCCTAGGCCGGCCCATCCCTCAAGGCCCATTCCTCCTGAGGCCCAACCCCGGCATCAAACCCTAGCTCGACCCCGACCGAGCTCTCCCCTCGGTCTCTCCCTCGTTCACTCTCCCAGCCGCCGCACCTCTCCCCTCGCTCGTCTTTTCCCTCGCTCCCTCGCTCTCTTCCTCCCGCAGCGCCCCTCACCTCTCTCCCCGCGACATGGCGTCCCTCCCCTCGCCCCAGGACGACGCCCCAGCCCCTGTCTCCTCGCCCCCGCGAGCCTCACGCGTCGCCTGCGCCTCGAGTAGTCGTCCAGCGCCTCTGCGCCTCGCCTCCAGGTCGCCCCGCCCGCGCGCGAGGCCAACCAGGCCGCAGCGCCCGCGGTCGGGGGCCCTTGTCTCCCTCGAGCACCTCCAGCGGCCTCTGCTCCAGCCAGCCGCGCGCCTGGCGCCCCGCTCCCTCCTCCAGGAAGCCGCCGCCGCGTCCCCGCCATGTACCACCACCGGCCGCCTCTTCCATCCCCGAGCGCCCCGAGTCCCAGCGCTGGTCGCCACCTCGCCGAGTGGAGCCGCCCCTGCCTCCGGCGCCAGGAGCCCCAGGGCGCAGCTCCCTGAGTGCCTCCTCTGTCCGCCATCGTTCCCTCCAGCGCCAAGGCGTCCGGCGTGCCCAGGCCCCTGCCTCGTCTCCTTGCCGCGTGTCGCTGCCATGGCCTCGTCGCCCCGTGCTGCCGCCTTTGTGCTCTTTTGTGTTGCTGCAATTGGAAGATCAAGACCCGTGAACGACTTCATGAAATGGTTCCACTACCGTCGAACCCGAAAGAACAAGGATGCACCAAGTACCACTACAAACCGCCAAGTACCACGACGACCCGTGTACGACTACGCGAGACCGAGACCGGCAAGACCGCCCGACGCATGTACGACTACATCCGATGCGGTTTTTGACAAGTACCACGGTGGCCGTAGCCCTCGGAACCGTCAAGTTTGTCTACGTGCGTGTACCACTACCGTCGCAAGAACGAGACCTCAAGTACATCGACGCCCGATGTCAAGTTCGACTATAAGGAGAAACGCAAGTACCACTACCGTCGACCTCGGAGACCCTCGACATCAAGTTCATCTTCGAAACGAGCTCCGTGAACGACACTACCGTCGCCGTGTACCACTACTTCCACTACCGTCGCGACGTCTACTTCCCTCTACGAATGAGTACCACGACTCGCCAGAACGACTACTTCCACTACGTCCCTCGACGACTCGAACCCCTCCGAGAACGAACGCTCCGAAGGTATAACCCCGAGACGATGACCCGTGGATGAACGCTTGTGTTGTGTTGTATGAGATGTTACCCTTGTGTGCATCATGCCCGTTTCATATTTTCTCGTGCTCCTCGGTTGCCTCGTCGCCGACCCGTGGGAACCCGGTGACGGGATCACCCCACCTTTCATCTTGTTCCGCTCGCTCACGCCATCTTTCTTTTGCCCCGGTCTCTCAACGAGTTACCGGAACCGAGATGTTGCCGTTGCATCATTTTCGGATCGTTGCCGTGACACCCTTTCCTTCCACCACGGTGACTTATACTCCTTATCATCTCCTTATCATCTTCATGTTAACTTTTAATAAAAACTTGCATAAAACTTGATCATGTCATCCGCATCATGTTAACAACATTATATGTGTGAATTGTTGTTTGCTTAAAAATTGCTAAACATGCTCATGGGGATTTTCCGGAATTGTTGTTGTTATTTCCGGCCTCATTTAAAATATCTAAATAGGTAGTTTGTTTTTGCTTCACCTATTGCCATGTTAACAAACATTTAATCTTGTCTTGTAAATAACGAGAGTCAATTAAATAATTAAAATGTGGTGTTTCGTCAATATGCAACTCGTTGCATATTGAGCTCCACTTAACTTGTAGTACTTGTTTGTGCACTTTGCCATGCCATGCATAATTAAACCGGACATGCATCATACTTGGATGTGCATCGTATGCCATGTTTATGCTTGTGTGTTTACCGTGTTGCTTGTTTCTTTCCGGTTTGCTTCTCTTGTTAGCTTCGGTTTCGTTCCGGAGTTGTGAGGATTCGCTCGTCTATGTTGCTCCGTCTTCTTCATTGATCCGTTCTTCTTCCTTGCGGAATCCCAGGCAAGATGATCATACCCTTGGATACCTTTACTACCATTGCCATGCTTAGTTGTCTCGATGCTATCGTTACATGTCGCGCTACCCATCTTTTATGTCAGCCTCTCCTTGTTGCCATGAAACCTCTAACCTTTTGACACCTTCCTAGCAAAACCACTGTTTGGCTATGTTACCCGCTTGCTCAGCCCCTCTTATAGCGTTGTTAGTTGCAGGTGAAGATGAAGATCGTTCCAAGAGGGAACTTGTTGTTGGTATATCACAATATCTATTATTATTAATTAACACACCTATATATTGGGCATGGGTGGAAGGCTTGGCCTTTTGCTCGGTGTTTTGTTCCACTCATGCCACCTTAGGCGCCGATAAACCGGCATTATGTTCCTTGATTTTGTGTTCCTTACACGATGGGTGGATGGGTACCCCTTGACAGTTCGACTTTGAATAAAACTCCTCCAGCAAGGCCCAACATTGGTTTTAATTTGCTCATAATAACAACTTAATTAATTAATTAATTGCATAGGGGGTCATGTCCCCGGGTTCTTAATTCTACATAACAGGGGGGGCCAGTGCTGATGGTGTTGGTCCCAAATGGGGGTCCTGCGGGGCCACCACAGGGAAACTCGAGGATTGGTTTTACCTGTAGCATCGCCCATCCGGACGTGGCCTGAGACGAGATACGCGCGGCTACTATCAGGGTGTCGGCACGCCGGGAGGTCTTGCTGGACTTGTTTTACCATTGTCGAAATGTCTTGTGCACCGGGATGCCGAGCCTGATCGGATTTCCCTAAGATAAGGGGTGATGATATTATATTTATCACTTCAGCTAATCGTGAGAGCTTGTGATGGGCTAAGTTGGGACACCCATGCAGGGTTATAATCTTTCGAAAGTCGTGCCCGCGGTTATGTGGCAGATTGGAATTTGTTAATGTCCGGTTGTAGAAAACTTGTCAGAGGATCCGAAGTAAAACACACAAATGTGTGAGTAACCGTGACTGTCTCTTTTCACTTTGAGAAGAGAACACGGTGGGGTCACGTTTGATTCGTATGTAGTTCAGGATCTTTAGCGATCACTACTAGTTTGAAACCGATTGCGTAGATGCTCATCTTATTCTTGTACTCGTAAGTTAGCCAACATATATTGCTTAGCCGCTGCTGCAACCTCACCACTTTACCTCTTCCTACCCACAAACCTTTGCTAGTCTTGATACCCATGGTTATGGGATTGCTGAGTCCTCGTGGCTCACAGATACTACAACACCAGATGCAGGTTCAGCCGAGTTTGATGCAGGAGCTGGTTCAAGTACTTCACTTGGAGCTCGATGAAGATCGTGGCCATTTGCTTGTGACGTTTTCGACGATCAGTAGTGGTTTCTACTAGGATTCGATCTAGACATGTGGCTTTATGTTGTTTTTGGTATCTTTCTTTTGGATCTTCGCCCGTAGTCGGGTTGTGATGTTTTGAATGATGTTTTGCTTATGTAATGTATTGTGTGAAGTGGCGAGTGTAAGCCCACTATCTCCTTTTGCATTTTAATCCCTCTTTTACATGAGTCGTGCAAAGATACCAAACTTGAGATCATTCCATAATGGGCTTATACCTTTAAGTCGTGCCTCGACACGTAGGAGGTATAGTCCCATCCTGGGCATTACAAGTTGGTATCAGAGCCTTCTCCGACCTAGAAGCCCCCACTGATTGATCAAATCGTTGACGGTTGAGTCTAGGCACACACTTAAAATGTTTTGAGTCCTATATATATATATATCGGAGAGTAGGATTTCTTTTGCTCCTCATCTCTTTTCATTCTGGTGAGGACTTCTGACGATTACTCTTGCCTCTTCTACTTTCAAAAATCGCACCAAATTTTTTTTTTAGGATCTCGCGAGTATTGTTTGGATTGTTCCGATGTCTTTGTGACAAGAACATTGTTCTCGATGCCTCCTGTCATTAGGGGTTGTGGCAGTGTCCCGGGGAGTTGAGCTCCGAGGTGTTGTCGTCACAAATCCATCGCATCAGTTCTAGAATACTTAAGACGGCCGACATCGAAAACTCTCCTATGCGGTTAGTGGCAAGATAACCCCGACATCACCCAGTACTGGGGAGGTAGTTCGGGAGTATTGCCATAGCTTGTATAGTGGATGCGTTTTGAAGGTCCGAGGTAAACGTTTTCCGGAAACAACTGGTTATGTGTTGAAGGATGGATACAGCTGGATGTAGGATTAGAGTTGAGTGCGCGGTGCTTCCCCTGTATCCCGAACACCTGACTGCATAACTGGAAACTTTCGGAAATTAATAGGTGGGTTCATCTAGTAGTTCTAGGCATTCTTCCAACAAGTGCATGATATGAAGTTCGGGGTTCTACATTGAGTGAAGTGGTTTTATGGACTTGTTCCGATCGGGAGTTGCATCTTAAAGGGTCCTTGGCTATGCTGATCCGGGGATTGCAAAACCCTTTTGTAACACGTTCCATGAGCTTTCAGCACGAATATTTGGGACGAAGCTTCTATCTTGTATTTGTTCTTCTGCTCCTTGTTGCTTTTATTTATCTTTTGTTCTCCCAAGTGGCTTCTCGTCAAGTTGATGTACCTGCGGAATTCATTCGTTCAATTCTCTGTTCGGATGCTATTGTGAAGATTATGTTGCTACATATCTATCCTTTGTTTCGTTTTGATTCTGGTATTCGAGTTGCTTCGATGTCAAGTGTTGATTCCATACCTTCCTAATCGGTATTCTCATATTTCTATGGGAGTGCTAATTCTTCTTGACCATCAAGATTTTAATGTTAATCCTTTTCAACCGGTGTGCCTTCTCTTCAAGTTATTCCATACGGACGCTGTTGAGAAATCTGACGATTTGTCTGTTTCATTCATCCCAAGTTGTTTTTGTTTTCCCCACCCTCCCACCCTTTTTCTTATGGAGCCAGTAATTCTTAAATGAAATATCCATTTTATTCATGTGATATTTCTTCATTCTTTCCTTCAATGTTCTTATCCGGTGATTCCTCATGAAGATGCTCAGGAAATTTCAAGTTCATAATTCTTTTGTTCTCAAATTCTGCCGGTGGATGTAATTCAAGATTTCGGTGTTGATCTTATCCTTTTTCCTCTTTTCATCATGCTTTCTTATTCCGGTGCACCAATTAATCATTCTCCTCTTGCTATTCATATCCGGAGTGTTGAAGATTCATAATTCAATTCTTAACCCGTTCAAGCTATTTTGAGATTGTTATCTCATTCAAGCCATTTAATTCAACCGGTGCAATATCTCTTAAGAAATCTTTTCCAACGGTGATTTCTTTTGAGTGGGCCCTAACCCACAGGTCTTTTACCAGGATCTTACCTGACTCTTCTTCTTCCGGAGTTATACTCAAATTCTTTTCAAAGTGTGACGTAAGAATGATCTCCATCAGTCACATGCCTTCTCCAAGATCGCTTTCAAATTCTTTTTCATCATTGGTTCAACCTTTTAATTCTTCATTACGGAGGGCCTATACAATTCATGGTGGTGTATCTCATCGTCTTCTCAGATTGTGAAGACCGGAGAAGTGTTTCTCTTCAATCTTGGCCCATTCTCTTGAAGATTCGTGGTTCTAGCTTCATGCCATCCTCATTATCGTTTTGATTGTGAGGAATTATTTTCATACCCATCCGAAGCATTTCATGAATTCTTTTCTTTGTGATCCTCCGAAGGCCAAGATCTCAGAAGATTTCTTCGTTCTCAGTTTTCAACTTCGTCCTCCAACTATTCTTCATTGATGCCTCTTCGTTCGTCTCCATATTTTTATGGTGGTTCTTTCAAGATTACCCTTCCGTTGTTATCGTTTCAATTCATTTGTTCTTTTCATAATCCTACCGGTGCTTTGTTGAATAATTATCCAAGTTTGTGCGCAATCTCTCTTGAATTCTTTGCAAGGAGAATAAGTAGGATGCCAAATCCGTTGCTTGTCATCAATTTAATTTGATGAAGGATAAGCATACAGTAAATCTTATTCTTTTCCCCGAAGTGATTAATCTCTTTTTCCAGAGTTTGTTCATCATATCGTATTCTCGGTCCTAAGTTGTTCATCTTGTTTTCCGGAGCTCCAAGTTATTTCTATTACATCATTTCAAAGCTCCATCTAATTCATCGCAGGCCTTGAATCTTATTCTTATCATCTTTCACTTCTCATGTTTTCATTACCGGAGTTCTCATGGTGGTTCATCATCAATTAATTCATCCTCGAATTTTTCATCAAGATTCTTGTTGGAGCTCAAGCATTCTTCATCATGCTTTCCAATTGCAATCCTTTCTACCTTATCTTTTCAGATGGTGTTATGTCATTCTTGTCAATTCCTTCATGAATTATGATTCACGAGTTATCAAGAATGAGATATTTAAACCCATCATTTTTTTTCTTTGTTCAGGAGATCTTTCAACCCTTCAATTTATTCGTTGGAGTTACCTTGGGTTGTATTTCACCTAAAAGCTTTCCTTGAGAATTGTTGCTATTATGGTGCTTATAAATGAACCAAGTTCTTCATTTATCATTCCGGTGAAATAAGTTTTTCATCTCCTTGTTGATCTCAATCAAATCAATTGTTTAAGTTAGTGGCTGGTTGCCACCTCTTAATTTTGAGATGTTTTCCATAAGCCCACATCAAGCTTATTCGTTTTCGTTGTTGATTTTTTTTAAAAATCAACTCTGTTCAACCCTTCTTTGTAAGGATGTTTTTCATATTCATTCGTGGTAGAAGTTGTCATTTTTTTTCTTCTTTCTCCATTCATTTCTTTCATTGATCTATATGCTATTCTTTCATTCCGGAGGCATTGTGATGTTGCTATCTCCAAACCATCATCTCGTTTTATCAAGATCATATTCTTTCCCTTGCTTTATCATTTAACCGGAGCGTTGTATTCTTCATTCTAGTTCCGTCATCTTATCTAGTTTTCCTATGTTTTCAACCAGAGTGCTGTCTGAATCTTTCTTACCCTCGTGCCATTCTTTCAATTGTTCCGGCGGCTGTGTGCGGTTGTTTTCATCAAGTATCACCCCTTCTCCTCAAACTCTTGTTAATTCCTTCCATTTTTAGACAGAGTGTTATCCAAATTATTTCGTTCTTATTCCTCCTCAATCTTGGTTAACCGGAGTGGTTTTGAAATTCTTCTGTCATCCGTGAGCTCTTGTTTCATGTCTTTCAACCTATAAGGTTCTTGTAATGCTCCTTGTTCCTCTTTTCTAACGGAGTGTTTTCATCTTCGTTCATCTCCGTTGCATTCTTCTTTCATTTTGTTCAACCTCTCAAGGTTCCTGGTTTCACTCGTCTGTCAAAGAAGCAACTTTGTTTTACCTCTTCCTCTTCCTTTTTTTTACCCGGTGCTATCTCTAGGATCTCGGGTCGAGATCCTCTGTTAGTGTGGGAGAGTTGTGACGCCCGAAGACCAACGTCCGAGAAGATTCCAGAAGATTCCAGATGTTCCGGGTTCTCCCGTGTGTTTCAGTTGTGCTTGCTTTATTTATTTTTTGCATTGCATCTTGTCATCATGCCATCATGTCTTTAATCTTTTGCATCTCAACTTAAATAAATCATGTGGACCTTCGGTCCATTTAAATCGAGGGAAGGATGACTTCTCTTTATAACATATCCTCCTAATATTATGGAGCTATTATAAATAATTATTCCATTGCTTTGGAATCACCATAACACACTTGCATATTTTCCCCATGCCTTTTCTACTTCAAGTTTCACCATCTAAACCTTGTCTATAATTCTTTTTCCCATTTTCGAGGTTCCTCCAAAAATTCGAACATTTTTGGACACTTCAAAAACCAAGTCCTAGTTCAAACCCATTTGAATAAAAATCAAATGTGTTTGAATTTACATCTTTCTTTCTTGCCACTTATAATTTTCTTGGATCATGCTCATTTTTATGAGTCCGAGAAATTAACCTCATGCCCTAATCCTATTCCTATCACCTCCTTCCTTTTCTTTCTTCTTTGCTGTTTTTTGTTTTTTTTTTTTGAGAAAACAACAGCAGTTTTTTTTTTAAAAAGAGAGAGAACCCAGTCCATCAGGTCCATCTGGCCAAGCCACCAGGCCTTCAATATTCCAGCCGTGGCCTAGGCCTCCCTAGGCCGGCACATCCCTCAAGGCCCATTCCTCCTGAGGCCCAACCCCGGCATCGAACCCTAGCTCGACCCCGACCGAGCTCTCCCCTCGGTCTCTCCCCCTTTCACTCTCCCAGCCGCCGCACCTCTCCCCTCGCTCGTCTTTTCCCTCGCTCCCTCGCTCTCTTCCTCCCGCAGCGCCTCTCACCTCTCTCCCCGCGCCATGGCGTCCCTCCCCTCGCCCCAGGACGACGCCCCGGCCCCTGTCTCCTCGCCCCCGCGAGCCTCACGCGTCGCCTGCGCCTCGAGCAGTCGTCCAGCGCCTCTGCGCCTCGCCTCCAGGTCGCTCCGCCCGCGCCCGAGGCCAGCCAGGCCGCAGCGCCCGCGGTCGGGGGGCCTTGTCTTCGTCGAGCACCTCCAGCGGCCTCTGCTCCAGCCAGCCGCGCGCCTGGCGCCCCGCTCCCTCCTCCAGGAAGCCGCCGCCGCGTCCCCGCCATGTACCACCACCGGCCGCCTCTTCCATCCCCGAGCACCCCGAGTCCCAACGCCGGCCGCCACCTCGCCGAGCGGAGCCGCCCCTGCCTCCGGCGCCAGGAGCCCCAGGGCGCAGCTCCCTGAGTGCCTCCTCTGCCTGCCATCGTTCCCTCCAGCGCCAAGGCATCCGACGTGCCCAGGCCCCTGCCTCGTCTCCTTGCCGCGTGCCGCTGCCATGGCCTCGTCGCCCCGTGCTGCCGCCTTTGTGCTCTTTTGTGTTGCTGCGATTGGAAGATCAAGACCCGTGAACGACTTCATGAACAAGTTCCACTACCGTCGAACCCGAAAGAACAAGGATGCACCAAGTACCACTACAAACCGCCAAGTACCACGACGACCCATGTACGACTACGCGAGACCGAGACCAGCAAGACCGTCCGACGCCTGTACGACTACATCCGATGCGGTTTTTGAAAAGTACCACGGTGGCCGTAGCCCTCGGAACCGTCAAGTTCGTCTACATGCGTGTACCACTACCGTCGCAAGCACGAGACCTCAAGTACCTCGACGCCCGATGTCAAGTTCGACTACAAGGAGAAACGCAAGTACCACCACCGTCGACCACGGAGACCCTCGACATCAAGTTCATCTTCGAAATGAGCTCCGTGAACAACACTACCGTCGCCGTGTACCACTACTTCCACTACCGTCGCGACGTCTACTTCCCTCTACGAACGTGTACCATGACTCGCGAGAACGACTACTTCCACTACGTCCCTCGACGACTCGAACCCCTCCGAGAACGAACGCTCCGAAGGTATAACCCCGAGACGATGACCCGTGGATGAACGCTTGTGTTGTGTTGTGATGGGCCTCTAACCCCTCGTTGGTTACCCCAAGTGGAAGGTGTAAGATGCAGTATGTAGAAGTGTTTTCCCTTAGCAAAGATGCCAAGGATCGAATCCCCAGAGACTCCTAGGTTCAACAAGTAGGTGTCAACTGCTAACGGCGCAAATTAGCAATCAACGTGGACCTGCACACAGATACAAATAACTTTGCTCCCAACGAGTACAGAGAGGTTGTCAATCCCTCCGGCCTTGTAGTTCACAAAGGATTAAAAGCAATGATAGTAGTGATAGATAATGTTTTGCAATAGTAAATAAAAGCGAAAAGTAAATAGCGGGTGTGATCAATGATGGTAATATGGACCGGAGTCTCATGATGTTCACTAGTGATGTCTCTCTCCCAAAAGACAATAAATCAGCTATGTGAGGTAAACAAATTACAGCTGGGCAATTGACAGGACCACGAACGCAAACCAATGCTGATTACATTGCAAGAAAGGTTGAGGTTCAAAGCATGGGCGGTACGCCAAATTAAGTAGACCGAAATCCATCAATATCTACTACTAATCATCCACCTTGAGATATCTATCCAGAACATCTCGCTGGTATTAAGTTGCGAGTCCCACCCATAGTGTAAACTCAATGCAACAGACAACTGCATTAAAAGAACTTTGCGTAAAGTAAACAATCCTTGCACCCGCGGGCACAAGCACCGTTGTTTTCCCCCTTGTGGCAACAGCACATCCCCTAGACTCATGTTTCTGTCACTCAAGCTAGTCATCGAGGGGCATGAACCCACAATCGAGCATAACGTTCCCTCTTGGAGTCACTACGTATTACTTGGCCAAAGCAATAAATAACAACCGAGAACATGCAAGAATTACTTATGAACATAAATATAAAAGAGGTAGATCAAATATATTACTCAAGATCAATCTGAACATAATCTCATAATCCATCGGATCCCAGCAAACTCATCATAGCAACAGCATAAGGATTACATATGTGCCTCGATCATGTAGGGCAGCTCACGAGGACTAATTAGTGAAGCACAAGAACGGGAGGAGAACATCACATAGCTACTGGTCATGGACTCATGGTCCAAGGGAGACTACTCACAACTCATTCGGGAGGCGTCCATGGTGGTGGAGAAGCTCCCGATGGTGATCCTCCCCTCCGGCAGGGTGCCGGGAAGAGTTCTCCTGGTGCTCCCGATCTTGGAAGCAGCGGCGGCGGCGGAACAGAGATAGATCGCGAAAAAGAGTTCCCGTCCCGAGGGTTTCGAGGGACGCTCTAAATATATGCCAAAGGGGGGCACCAGACGGGCTTCGGGGGGCCTAGGCGCCCCCCCATACGTTTTGGACGTATCAACATCCCCAAGCTTAATTCCTGCTCGTCCTCGAGTAGGTAAATGATAACAAGAATAATTTCTGTGCTGACATGCTATTAACCATATAGGACTTTCTCATAGTCATATGACAAAAGCTTACTGAGACAATGATTCTATAGTAATTAAGTTGCCTCATGAGAAAATCACAAATGACTGAAAGTTTTACAACATGACATTGAAGCATCAAATAGATTTGCAATGAACATGATGTGCAAAATATGATAAAGTGATATCTAGCTTGCCCCCTTTAGTGAAGCAAAACATAAATGCAGGGGCACCTTCAAGGTTTAAGTGATGACTAGATACAATGATTTCAAAATAAACGATATCACAATCATGCAAAAGACAATGCTACTTTGGGACAATGCACATTACACTCAGAATGACAATCATGCTCTCAGTAGTTGGTGCTTTTAAAAGAAGGTGGAGACTCAACATAAAAGTAAAAGAATGGTTATGTGTTAGAGCTTTTTATTTTAAAAACATAGAAGCAATTTTATCAACGGTAGTAGTACTTCATATGTGTCATGCATAAAACATCCTATAAGTTGCAAGCCTCATGCATCGAATACCAATAGTGCTCGCACCTTGTCCTAATTAGCTCGGATTTCCATGGGTTATCATTGCATTACATATGTTTTAACCAAGTGTCACAAAGGGGTACCTCTATGCCACCTGTACAAAGGTCCAAGGAGATAAATCGCATTTGATTTCTCGTTTTTGATAGATCTCAACTTGAGGACATCCATACCGGGACAACATAGAAAATAGATGATGGACTCCTCTTAAATGCATAAGCATATTCTTATAAGAGATTGAGGATTAATCCAAGCTAAAACTTCCACCATGATACATGGCTTTGGTTGGCGGCCCAATGTTCTTCTCTAACAATATGCATACTCATTCAACCCATGGCAAATCACCCTTACTTCAGACAAGACGAACATGCATAGCAACTCACATGATATTCAACAAAAGTGTGACAGTTGATGGCGTCCCCAGAAACATGGTTACCGCTCAGCAATCAACTTATAAGAAATAAGATACATAGGCAACATATTCTTTACCACAATAGTTTTTAAGCTACTTTCCCATGAGCTATGTATTGCAAAGTTAGTCTGCTTAGTACATGTGGAGGTTAGCAAAAGACTGGGAGCGACCAACTAAGAGAGCAATGACGGTCATAATCATGCAGAGCGACAAAGCAATATTGAATCAGGCATGGTAGTTATATCGCTACTCAGAAATAAAAGATCATCAAGGCTTGACAGACTTTCTTTACAGTCTTAAATATGCGTGAGCATACGCCAAGTCAATCAAAATAAATTCTCGAAGGAAGATATTACTAAACCATACCACATCATCGGCAAACAAATCATGTTGGTACTCCAATAACACATTGGGAATCCCCCAGCTATTTGAGACTAACCATAAGAAAACCTGAACTACTAAGCGCCATTATGCACGTAGCATCTTTATCATAGACATATTAACCAATGCAACGGAAGCAAACTCTCTTAATAAGGTGAGGATGATAATTAAAGAGAGTTCAAGCAACCAATCTAAACAAAAGCTCTTTGAAAAGATAAGCATGAATACTAAGAGCAGAGCATGATAGTAGCTATTAAAAGACAAAGAACACACACAGCAAAGATAGACATGAAAATTCTATGTTACGTTCTAGGTAGAAGTGGAGCGTGTTTCTCTCCCACATAAAGGAATGCTGAGTTCCGACTCGTTATGAAAAACTAAAAAGAAAACTAAAAGCAAGACGCTCCAAGCATAGCACTTAACACATGAAGTGATAAAAATATAGCGAAACGAAAGACGAACTGATAATGTTGATGGAGAAGGAGATGCACGGGGGCATCCCCAAGCTCAGACGCTTGAGTCTCCTTGAATATTTCTTGGGGGTGCACGGGGGCATCCCCAAGCTTGAGCGCTTGACACTCCTGAATCTTTTTATCATCTTCCCTCGCACACTTGAAAACTCCCTTCATACATAACTCATCATAATCTGATTAGCGAGGTTAGTACCCTTAATAAAATAATTATACCTTGCTGGAAATAAAGATATTCTTGAAGTTCTACTGTTTCTCAAGATTGCCAAAAGGTTTTTGCAAAGAAAAAGCAAGCTCTTGGTTTGCAAGATGAAGGAAAGGCAAAGCAGGACAAAATCTGTGAAAAACAGAACAGCAGGTAGTAATTGATTTGTTCGGGGCACTTCTGCAACTCAAATCAAAAAACTCAGAACAGACGCACGAAATACAATTATATAGAGAACGCTGTCGAAAAAACTTAGACCAAAAAGATGATCTGGTGATTTATACGAATTTTTCTATCCAAGGACAGAATCTGTTTCCTGGACAGCACCTCACAACTTTTGAACTTTCTAGCAATCAGAGGCTATACTTGGCACAAATATGAAAAGCAAAGATACAATGATGATGATATAGTAGTAAACAACATCAAGACACAACAAAAGCAAAATATAAAAATTTATTCATGTGGGCTGCCTCCCAAAAGCGCTTTCTTTTATGCCTTTAAGCTAGGCATAATGCATATAGATCAAGTTTTATCAAGAGTAAAAGAATAGCTAGCCCGTACAACGGACTCAAAAGGTAACTTGATCTTCTTTCGAGGGAAGTGTTCCATCCCTTTCTTGAGAGGAAACTGAAATTTTATATTACCCTCTTTCATGTCAATGATAGCACCAACGGTGCGCAAAAAGGGACGTCCCAAAATAATTGGACATGAAGGATCACATTCAATATCCATAATAGTAAAATCAACGGGAACATAATTATTATTAACAACGATAAGAATATCGTCGATCCTCCCCAAAGGTTTCTTTATGGAAGAATCAACGAGACGAACACCAAAAGAACAAGAATCATAAGGTTTCAATTTAAGCATATCATAAAGTCTTTTGGGCATAACAGAGGTACTAGCTCCAACATCACATAATGCATAGCAAGAGAAGTCATTCAATTTAATTTTTATCATAGGATCCCAACCATCTTCTAGCTTTCTAGGTATGGAGGCTTCTACTCTAAGTTTCTCCTCCCTAGCTTTGATGAGAGCATTAGTGATATGCTCTGTGAAGGCAAGGTTAAGCGTGCTAGTGCGGGGATCTCTAGACATCTTGTGAAGGAAATCAATAACTTCGGTAAGAGTGCAATTATCAAAATCAAGGTCACGAGCATCAAGTAAAGTGGTAGTAGTGTCCTTTAGGTTCACTTGTTTGGTAGTTTCTATAGTCATAGCATCACCATTAATAGGTCCAATGGGACCAGGAGTACATTGGGTGCTAAGAGTTTGGATATCCTCAACAACTTGGATAGTAGCAACAGTGTGGTGGGTAGGAAGGCTCTTAATTCTATCTTCTTCCTCCCTTTCTCTAGCCCATCTTTCTTTAAGTTTAGCGATCATCCTAATATTTTCATTAATTTGCACTTGAATGGCATTTATAGGAGTGACTTCCCTCTCCTTAAGAGGAGAAGTTTCAATTTTTAGCAATTTTACCTCATTGGCTAAATGGTCTACCTTAAAAGAAAGATCATCTAGTTTATGTAGTTTTTCTTCTACACTCTTATTAAAGGCTTTTTGGGTAGTGATGAAATCTTTAAGCATAATCTCTAGTTCAGTAGTGGAGTTCTTGGTACTAGGATAAGCATTGTTGTTCCCATAAGAATTAGAGGGGAACGGTCTAGTATTGCTACCAAAGTTACTCCTATAAGCATTGTTGTTAAAATTGTTTCTAGAGATAAAGTTCACATCTACTTGTTCTTGAGCAATCAAAGAATTTAAAGGAACATCACGAGGATCAACAGAGGATTGCTTCGAAAGTAGAGACATGATTAAGTCAACTTTTTCATTTAAGGAGGAAATCTCCTCGACAGAGTTTACCTTCCTACCTGTTGGAGCGCGTTCGGTGTGCCATTGGGAATAGTTGGTCATCATCTCATCGAGAAGCTTCGTGGCAGCACCAAGTGTAGTTGACATACAAGTTCCTCCCGCGGCCGAATCTAACAAGTTCCACGAGGTAAAGTTCAAGCCTGCATAAAAAGTTTGGATAACCATCTAAGTAGTCAAACCGTGAGTAGGGCAGTTCTTGATAAGAGATTTCATACGTTCCCAAGCTTGGGCAACGTGTTCATTATCCAATTGTTTAAAATTCATTATGTTACTTCTAAGTTGGATAATTTTAGCAGGTGGATAGTATTTTCCGATAAAAGCATCTTTGCACTTGTCCCATGAATCTATGCTATTTCTAGGCAAAGACTGAAACCATATTTTAGCTCCTCCTCTCAAGGAGAAAGGAAAAAGCTTAAGCTTAACAATATTACCATCTATTTCTTGGTACTTTTGCATATCACAAAGTTCAACAAAGTTGTTCAAGTGTAAAGCAGCATCATCTCCAGCACCGGAGAATTGATCTTTCATGACTAAGTTTAGTAAAGCAGGTTTAATTTCATATGAAGGTGCTGAAGTGGCAGGTGTAGTGATAGGTGTGCTGATAAAGTCATCGTTGTTGTGACTAGTGAAGTCACACAACTTGGTGTTCTCGGTGGAACCCATAGTAGCAAGCAAGTAAGATAACTATTTTTGTGATTTTCGATAAAAGGTACTAAAGCAAAAACTGAAAGGTAAACTAACAAGACTAAAAAGCAAAGGTAAAAGATAGCATGCAACTCCCCTATCCTGAAGAGTGGAGTCCCCGGCAACGGCGCCAGAAAATACTCCTTGATGGGCCTCTAACCCCTCGTTGGTTACCGCAAGTGGAAGGTGTAAGATGCAGTATGTAGAAGTGTTTTCCCTTAGCAAAGATGCCAAGGATCGAATCCCCAGAGACTCCTAGGTTCAACAAGTAGGTGTCAACTGCTAACGGCGCAAATTAGCAATCAACATGGACCTGCACACAGATACAAATAACTTTGCTCCCAACGAGTACAGAGAGGTTGTCAATCCCTCCGGCCTTGTAGTTCACAAAGGATTAAAAGCAATGATAGTAGTGATAGATAATGTTTTGCAATAGTAAATAAAAGCGAAAAGTAAATAGCGGGTGTGACCAATGATGGTAATATGGACCGGAGTCTCATGATGTTCACTAGTGATATCTCTCTCCCAAAAGACGATAAATCAGCTATGTGAGGTAAACAAATTACAGCTGGGCAATTGACAGGACCACGAACGCAAACCAATACTGATTACATTGCAAGAAAGGTTGAGGTTCAAAGCATGGGCGGTACGCCAAATTAAGTAGACCGAAATCCATCAATATCTACTACTAATCATCCACCTTGAGATATCTATCCAGAACATCTCGCTGGTATTAAGTTGCGAGTCCCACCCATAGTGTAAACTCAATGCAACAGACAACTGCATTAAAAGAACTTTGCGTAAAGTAAACAATCCTTGCACCCGCGGGCACAAGCACCATTGTTTTCCCCCTTGTGGCAACAGCACATCCCCTAGACTCATGTTTCTGTCACTCAAGCTAGTCATCGAGGGGCATGAACCCACAATCGAGCATAACGTTCCCTCTTGGAGTCACTACGTATTACTTGGCCAAAGCAATAAATAACAACGGAGAACATGCAAGAATTACTTATGAACATAAATATAAAAGAGGTAGATCAAATATATTACTCAAGATCAATCTGAACATAATCTCATAATCCATCGGATCCCAGCAAACTCATCATAGCAACAGCATAAGGATTACATATGTGCCTCGATCATGTAGGGCAGCTCACGAGGACTAATTAGTGAAGCACAAGAACGGGAGGAGAACATCAGATAACTACTGGTCGTGGACTCATGGTCCAAGGGAGACTACTCACAACTCATTCGGGAGGCGTCCATGGTGGTGGAGAAGCTCCCGATGGTGATCCTCCCCTCCGGCAGGGTGCCGGGAAGAGTTCTCCTGGTGCTCCCGATCTTGGAAGCAGCGGCGGCGGCGGAACAGAGATGAGATCGCGAAAAAGAGTTCCCGTCCCGAGGGTTTCGAGGGACGCTCTAAATATATGCCAAAGGGGGGCCCCAGACGGGCTTCGGGGGGCC
>LR738714.1:126889237-126977775 GCA_902687465.1 Secale cereale
GCGCGGCCCAGGGGGGGCGTGCCGCCAGGGCGCCTGGAGCCCTGGTAGCCCCCCCGGCTGCCCTTCGGGCGCCAGGTAGGTTCTGGAACGCTGATTTTTTTACTGATTTTTCTGGATTTTTCCTGGCAGTTCTCGTAACGTGAAAACCTGAAATACAAAAACAGCCGAAAACAGAAACTGGCACCGGGGTGCACTGGATTAGTAGGTTAGTCCAAATATGATCAAAAGTGTGTGGAAGTGTATGAATATCATAGCAATATCACCCAAAAGTGGCATGGAGCAAGCAGAAATTTTAGATACGTTTTGGACGTATCATGTTGTATGAGATGTTACCCTTGTGTGCATCATGCCCGTTTCATCTTTTCTCGTGCTCCTCGGTTGCCTCGTTGCCGACCCGTGGGAACCCGGTGACGGGATCACCCCACCTTTCATCTTGTTCCGCTCGCTCACGCCATATTTCTTTTGCCCCGGTCTCTCAACGAGTTACCGGAACCGAGATGTTGCCGTTGCATCATTTTCGGATCGTTGCTGTGACACCCTTTCCTTCCACCACGGTGACTTATACTCCTTATCATCTCCTTATCATCTTCATGTTAACTTTTAATAAAAACTTGCATAAAACTTGATCATGTCATCCGCATCATGTTAACAACATTATATGTGTGAATTGTTGTTTGCTTAAAAATTGCTAAACATGCTCATGGGGATTTTCCGGAATTGTTGTTGTTATTTCCGGCCTCATTTAAAATGTCTAAATAGGTAGTTTGTTTTTGCTTCACCTCTTGCCATGTTAACAAACATTTAATCTTGTCTTGTAAATAACGAGAGTCAATTAAATAATTAAAATGTGGTGTTTCGTCAATATGCAACTCGTTGCATATTGAGCTCCACTTAACTTGTAGTACTTGTTTGTGCACTTTGCCATGCCATGCATAATTAAACCGGACATGCATCATACTTGGATGTGCATCGTATGCCATGTTTATGCTTGTGTGTTTACCGTGTTGCTTGTTTCTTTCCGGTTTGCTTCTCTTGTTAGCTTCGGTTTCGTTCCGGAGTTGTGAGGATTCACTCGTCTATGTTGCTCCGTCTTCTTCATTGATCCGTTCTTCTTCCTTGCGGAATCCCAGGCAAGATGATCATACCCTTGGATACCTTTACTATCATTGCCATGCTTAGTTGTCTCGATGCTATCGTTACATGTCGCGCTACCCATCTTTTATGTCAGCCTCTCCTTGTTGCCATGAAACCTCTAACCTTTTGACACCTTCCTAGCAAAACCACTGTTTGGCTATGTTACCCGCTTGCTCAGCCCCTCTTATAGCGTTGTTAGTTGCAGGTGAAGATGAAGATCGTTCCAAGAGGGAACTTGTTGTTGGTATATCACAATATCTATTATTATTAATTAACACACCTATATATTGGGCATGGGTGGAAGGCTTGGCCTTTTGCTCGGTGTTTTGTTCCACTCATGCCACCTTAGGCGCCGATAAACCGGCATTATGTTCCTTGATTTTGCGTTCCTTACACGATGGGTGGATGGGGACCCCTTGACTGTTCGACTTTGAATAAAACTCCTCCAGCAAGGCCCAACATTGGTTTTAATTTGCTCATAATAACAACTTAATTAATTAATTAATTGCATAGGGGGTCATGTCCCCGGGTTCTTAATTCTACATAACAGGGGGGCCAGTGCTGATTGTGTTGGTCCCAAATGGGGGTCCTGCGGGGCCACCACGGGGAAACTCGAGGATTGGTTTTACCTATAGCATCGCCCATCCGGACGTGGCCTGAGACGAGATACGCGCGGCTACTATCAGGGTGTCGGCACGCCGGGAGGTCTTGCTGGACTTGTTTTACCATTGTCGAAATGTCTTGTGCACCGGGATGCCGAGCCTGATCGGATTTCCCTAAGATAAGAGGTGATGATATTATATTTATCACTTCAGCTAATCGTGAGAGCTTGTGATGGGCTAAGTTGGGACACCCCTGCAGGGTTATAATCTTTCGAAAGCCGTGCCCGCGGTTATGTGGCAGATTGGAATTTGTTAATGTCCGGTTGTAGAAAACTTGTCAGAGGATCCGAAGTAAAACACACAACTGTGTGAGTAACCGTGACTGTCTCTTTTCATTTTGAGAAGAGAACACGGTGGGTTATGTTTGATTCGTACGTAGTTCAGGATCTTTAGCGATCACTACTAGTTTGCGACCGTTTGCGTAGATGCTCATCTTATTCTTGTACTCGTAAGTTAGCCACCATATATTGCTTAGCCGCTGCTGCAACCTCACCACTTTACCTCTTCCTACCCACAAAGCTTTGCTAGTCTTGATACCCATGGTTATGGGATTGCTGAGTCCTCGTGGCTCACAGATACTACAACACCAGATGCAGGTTCAGCCGAGTTTGATGCAGGAGCTGGTTCAAGTACTTCACTTGGAGCTCGATGAAGATCGTGGCCGTTTGCTTGTGACGTTTTCGACGATCAGTAGTGGTTTCTACTAGGATTCGATCTAGACCTGTGGCTTTATGTTGTTTTTGGTATCTTTCTTTTGGATCTTCGCCCGTAGTCGGGTTGTGATGTTTTGAATGATGTTTTGCTTATGTAATGTATTGTGTGAAGTGGCGAGTGTAAGCCCAGTATCTCCTTTTGCATTTTAATCCCTCTTTTACATGAGTCGTGCAAAGATACCAAACTTGAGATCAATCCAGAATGGGCTTATACCTTTAAGTCGTGCCTCGACACGTAAGAGGTATAGTCCCATCCTGGGCATTACATGTTTCTTCTTGATGCTCCATTTTAAGCTAATAAAATCCATCATTTATCGAAAAAACACATAGCATAATAAACAGTCCATTACCGAAAATGACAAATGGAGACCGAGCTCCATGGAGGCCTTAATTTGAAAAGTTCAAAATTCAAATTTATTCATTTTCAAAACTTCTGGATTTTTTTACACTAGATACACAATGTGCAGTTTTCAGCTGAAATGCATTAAAATGAGAGCTACAAAAAAAGACAAATCTGAGGCTTTTTAGTATATGTACTATTCATTCTTAATTGGTATCTTCATGATATTAATATATTCCCTTTGTCAAAAAAAAATCTACTATGATTTTTTTTATGCAGCTCGCAATTCAAGGTATTTCATCCTAAAGTTTTTCAAACATACACATTACATCCTTGCAAACATGTGTATTTATTTTTAAAATTTACTGAAACTCAAAAGTTTGGATTTTGAATGTTTCAAAATAAAGGCCTATATGGAGCTCGGTCTTACCTACTACATTAATACTACATCAACATCGAACTATCTAAGGTAAACTAGATACTACATACGTACATCGTACCAGCTTGATTAAAATTAAAAATATGCGTATCAATGAGTTTCATCAGTTGAATAGGAATAATTCATACCCACAACCTGTCATCTCACATCTCTCTTCAGCAGGCATCAAAACCACTTTGATCACACGCGTATTAAACAGGCTATCACCACACTTGGATTCAGTTACTTATACACACGCCGGCATGCCAAGGATTTCATTTCATTCATGGGACAGGACACTTCGACAGTTGTTCACATCTAAAACCACACCACACTTGCATTCAGTTACTTATACACACGCCCACTCATAAAACAAAGCAGCACTAGAGTTGCAACACAACCCCTCCACTCCACTCCCACTCGACACTCAATTTTTTCTTGAAGGGGCTGATGGCCAAGGTAGCCTGACCTGCATGCATGTCAAGATTCATATCATTTGCGCCCCTTGGTGCGCTTCTTCTCAAGCCTCTGCCGAGCGCGCTCGAACTCCTCCTCAGTGGGCTCTGAGCTGCTGGCCTTGCTGTCGTCACACTTGGACATTATGGATGACAGAACAGAGTCGAACCGCTCCTTCCTCTGCTCCCTGCGTTGCGAGATCGCCAGGATGAGGTCGCTCTCCTGGCTCTTCTTTTTCCTATGGCAGTTTCAGGAGACAAAACAGTGGAGACTTCACATAAGCAGGCGATAGCGACTAGTATCTTGAGAGGATCAAACTGGAGTGAAGTGTTTTCAGGGAAGGATAAATGCTAGTAGGGGAACTCACTTCACTCTCCTCTCCAATGGGTTTGTGGGTGGCTCTATCTCAGAGATCTTTTTAGCCCATTTCGCATACACTTTGGTGGACTTCAGCTCGCCTACAAAGAAAGAAGATGGTAAGATAATTGCGCACACATAAGTTTTGAGGAGTCAGTTGAGTCAAACATGTAAAATCAAGCACTTTACTAGCACCTCGTTGTAGATTGTATGGAGAAAATGGGACATGAAATCAATTATATATGGAAAAATCATAGTGGCAACAGCATATGATTATTTACCTTCAGCAATTGCCTGATCAATTATATCTTTGAAGCGGTGAGAATCAAGCTTGGCATCTGAGCAAATCATTGAGCAGAAGAGTCTGCACAAAAGGGCAGAGAGTTAGAAAAAAAGAAATGAAACACGGTTGTTCAGTTGCAGTTTATCAAGTTTTGGAACAAACACTTAATCCAGCATCAATCACCTGTTCATGTTGCCCTTAAATTTTGTGTAGAGTTCCTTTAAATCCTTTTTCTCAGATTCTGACCCTCTGTACTTAGCTTCAAATTCCTCAATGTCAGCCTCTGTGACCTGAGAATAATTTATACAAAGCAAGTTCATCATGCATTGTATAAGCAAATGGACAACGTAAGTTTCTCACTGGCATGGAGCAAACACATACCTTTCTGTACACTGTTCTGAAGTACGCTTGGAGATTGTCTGCAGCTTCTCCAACCAGTGCCTAACACAAGGGAGAATATTTGAGAATATAACACAAACTTAAAAGGTGGAAACCAAATTGCTAGGATTAGGTGCTCACATCATCATCAGTAATTCCAGTCTCATCATACAATGCCCTTTTCTCCTGGTCTCCAAGAATGGATATCACCTTCTGCAGCTGCTGAAATTTTTCGTTGGCTTCCTGACAACACATAGCACTTCAATTCAGAAACATGGTACATATTTACTACAAAACAAAGGTTAAGAGTTGAAATCCTACCTCATCTCCAGGATTCTTATCTGGGTGAAGACGCAAGGCCAGCTTGTGATATGCCTTTTTTATCTCCTGTTGTGAAGCTGTGCTCTCAACCCCTAATATCTGCAGAAAGAAGGAAAAAACAAAGCATATTAAATGAGATGTCTGTCATACTATGAAAGAGATCAACAAAGTGGAGCATATCAGCATAACAAATGTTTATTAAAGTACTCCTGTAGAAATTCAGACTTAACCCCATTTGAGGTCGTTGCCATGGACTGCATGTACCCTTGCAGCTCATCTGTGTGTTTATTTAAACCTGGGTTTCCCACCATAGTAAGTGCAATCAAGTTGTATCCACCAACTGACTGCAACTTTGCAGCAATAAAAAAAACTAGTGATGATGTTTGAGAAGAAATCATGAATGCAAGCACGGTGCAGCTTTTGTTCTTGTGACAAAATTATATATCTTGGTTTAACTGGTCATGAACCAGAAACTTTATATACCTCATGGAAGTGAGATCTGAATTCTGATCCATAAAGTGAATAAACATGTTCTATTCGCTAATATATGACTTACAGGACAATGGACCCATTTAACTGAACAATGATATGTTCCTGGATTGACATATACTCCAAAATCCCAAGCAAACATCTCCCTTCCACATCCAGCAACATAACTGCTTGACCCCAGAAACAGGGCAAGGACAAAAGTCCTTGAGCACACCTACTATCCAATATGCACGTCATGTGATCCTTTAACCCCAGCATATTTTGGATCCGAAATGGGCATGTATCCGGTTTTGATATTACCGAAAAAGGGTTTCCCCCCACTTTATATTATAAAGCAATCGTCACCGAATACTGTTTTGTGTGAAAAAATGTCATGACAGCAGGGGAAAGATATGCGTCCAGGTTTATACACGCAGGCAACTAGTACTAGATCATAGGACTCCATATCTCCGGGCTAACCTCCTGTGTGCGCACGTTTAATCACAATACCCAAATACTACTAACACCTGAGCGATTAGCATGGAGATCCGGGAGAAATTCCTACCAAGGGAACACCTGAATTAACAACGGAGAGCCCAAGGCACCAAAATACTACAAACGTATACACGGCGCCAGTACTGTTCATCCACGAATCCGAAACATCCGTGGAGGATTTCGATCGAACACTAGCGGTGCAATCCGAAGCCCTAGGGTCTGGACGGAGGAATTACCTCGTAGAGGCTCTTGCTCTGCGCGTCGGCGGGCTCTTGGCCGTTCATCTCGACGTCGTCGCCGTCGCTGTCGCTGGAAACCCTAGCCCTCCTCTTGCGGCCCATTCGGTGGGAGGCGGCGGAAGTGGGGGAAGTGGAGCAGGAGACCGTGGTGGTGCGATTCTTTCTTATAGCGGGCGAGGCGCGAGCGCGAGTGCGGGAAATTTTCCCGCGCGACGGAAATTGGCGGACTCCCGTACCGGTACCCACCAGAAGCGATCAAAATAACCCCTAAAAAAAAAGCGATCAAAATGCTCGGGGTGAGCATGAAGATGAATGTGCCACGTCGGATATGTTTTTTTTTTGTGTGTGTGTGTGAAAATAACTTATCCAGGCCAACTATCCCGTTTTTGTAAATTTTCAGCCGTCTGTTTTTTATTTGGCTTCAGACTGATTTTCTGTCCCGTCGGATCGTGCACGAATCTTGGCGACGGTGGCGTTCTCATTCTCGTTTTCTCGTTCGCGTGTGTGCGTCGAAGGCTGATTGCTGATTTCAGTCCCCAGCGAGCAGCGACAGCGACAGCCGATTCGCCGGACGAATTCGCGCGATCTCCGGCGGAATCTGACGCGGCGGCGCGTAGGTCTGCGCGGGAATCGGCGGGCGGAGCGAATGACGGTGCCGGAGGCGGTGGCACTAGACATACCGGCGGAGGACGGTTCGCCGGTGGCCAGGGTGCCGCGGCGGATCAGGAGGAGGCTCCTCCAGGCGCGTGACTCAAGCGCCGACGCGCCGGCAACCGCCCAAGAGATCGAGGCCAAGCTCCGCGACGCCCAACTCCGGAGGCAGGTTGGTACCCTCCACCCCATTTTATTTTTTTCGCTGCGTGCCTCATTATTTCGCGTTCATAGCTTGAGTATGACTTCGAAATGGAGATTTGGCCAGCACGTTTACGCGGTATAAAAAAAAAATCGATTTCTCAGTGCCCGGTGAACCCCTGAACCCTTTCCTTGTGCAGAAGATGACATTTGGCTATCAGATCCATTTCCGGTCGAGGGGTTCCTCTTATGTTGAGCATCAGGCTTCATTGCATTTTCTGACCTTTCATGCCTAATCTCTATAGATTTTGCACGAGCTATGCCATCTTTTGGTGTTAAGGGGTCTGCGGGCTGATTTCCTGTAGGAGTTCCAACTCCAATGAATAGTTACGCTCCAGCCAATCATAGTAATTGGAGGAAACAAAACTTTATACTGTATGAATTTATACCGGAATTAATACTTTGCTTGGCGACCGCCCTCCAAATCTGAACAAAGATGATTGTTCTGAAGATGCAGTCGACAGGATGTTTCGGGATCCCATATTCAATGGTTAGTTTGTTCTAATATTCCATAGAGCCCAACATTCCTCCGAAAAGTAAAACCAAAGAATACCTCTAGGCAGAAACCCTTGAAGGACAGCAAAGAAACCCATAAAGCTAGCCCGATCCCAGTGACACCCAAGCAACTGGCAGATGTCACTCCACATGAAATGTGCAAGGTGACAGGAGAAGATATGCAGATGGATTTGTCGATGGAACCCAATTGAACCTCCTCCATCACTGAGTGAAGCGCCTCCCCCGGTTGGAGCTCATCGTGGCTGAAGGAGCGGTGGAAATGTATATGCTAGCAATCACCTCTAAATGCCTAATCAACCGTGAACGAGGGGTTGGAACAAATGTTAAACAGCAGGGGAAACCGGTATTTCAAGAGGCTCGCACCATGCGACCAATCCATCTAGAAAAAAGGGTCAGTTGGCTATCGTTAACTGCATGCTTAGCACCGAGCTTGAAGATATATTTAATGCGGTCGATGCTTTTCCGAAATTGAGACCCCCCCCCCCTGCCCCAATGCAGAAGTAGATATCCGAGGCCTCGGGATATTTAGCTGAAATGAATATCTTTCTAGAGGCTCCTGTCATCTTGGTACAACTTCCAGATCCACTTGGTCATTAATGAAATGTTCATGAGCTAGTTAAGCAGGCCGAGGCCACCACATACTTTAGGGCGGCGCACTGCCAGCCAATTGACTAAGGTCTTTTCGGTCCAGCTATTTCCCAAAAGAAGTGGGAGCGGTGCTTGTCCATGGCAGCGTGAATTCTGTCTGGCAGCATGTGAAGTCCCATGAAGTACCTTGGTAGGCTGGATAAGCACATATTACTGTGTTATAGAGGATTAGTATCCTCCCAGAGGAAAGATATTTTCCTTGCCATGGTTCAACATGGTTAGCAACTTTCTCAACGTGGTGGCACTGGAGATTTTCCCTATCACTGTTAGGAATTCACATGTATGTTATAGGGAAGCTGCCTAACTTGAAGAGATCTCCCCAACTCCCCATGACAATGACTTCACTCTTGTGTATTAAAATTTAACGCTGACATGTTCTCGAAGCACATAAGCAGGAATTTCATGTTTGCAATGGCAGCAGGCTTGTTCTGGATGAGAGGATCATGGTATCATCCATGTGTTGGAGATGTGAGACCTCCCTCCCCCTCCCACCGGATCAAGTGCGGCCATCACTCCGCAGACATGACCTGCCACATTGGCTGAGGATAGGATTTCTGCAAAGGCATCCCCACCAAGTCAAACAAGAGGGGTGAGATGGGATCCCCTTATCTCACCCCTCTGAGATTGCAGGAGAAGGGGTGCACTTCTCAATCAATGCACATTGCAGTTTGGCCACCCGGACCAACTGCATGATCCGATGAATATATCCAGCGTCAAAACCTTCCCTGGGCATAACTTTGCGTAGAAACTTCCATTTTACCCTATCATGTGCTTTCATGAAGTCCAGTTTTAGCAAGACTCCCCATAGATTATTTATTGATTTGAAGTTTGTGAACACTGAACAATCTCCTGTAGCGCCAGAGCCCCGTCCAGGATAAGTTTACCTTTGATAAATGATGTTTAACTAGAGCTAATAATTGTATGCGCCAGGGTTTTTGAGTCGGCGACTAGTCGCCGACTAATCGCCGGCTAATCGCCGAGTCGGCGCAGCGTGGCTGGCTCGCGCAGGCGACTTGGCTCACGAAGCGAGTCGCGCGACTCGCTGGCTCGCCGGCGACTTGTCGCGATTAGTCGGCGGCTAGTAATCGCCAGCCGCTTGGCTTGCTCCAGAGCGGCCCCCCTGCCAGAGATATTTCTGGGGAGGACAAGGGGGGGGGGATAAATAGAGCTCCACGCGGGAAAACTACAGAGGAAGAGAGGGAAATGGAGGGAAACCGTGCTGGTCTCCTGACCTAGCCGCCGGCGACGTTCCCCTCCAGATCCGCCGGATTCGAGCGCCCCCAAGAGCCTCCTCTCCTCCGCCGGTGACCTGCCCCCACTAGCCTCCTCTGCCTCCGCCTCCATCTTCTCCTGCGGCTGCATCAGCAGGTACGACTCCTCTCCCCCTCTTTGCTCTGCTCCCCCTCCCCCTCTTTGCTCTGCATCTGCTGCTGTGTGCTCTGCTGCTGCTGTGTGCTCTGCTGCTGCTGTGTGCTCTCACTGCTCTGCTGCTGCTGTGTGCGTTAGTGATGTGCTCTGCTGCTGTTGTGTGCTCTGCTGCTGCTGTGGGGACTGGGGCTTCTGCTGCTATGTACTCTGCTGTTGCTGTGGGGACTGGGGAAGGAGAAGTACCGAAGGAAAGATAGCATGGGGTGGGCTTTATATGTGCTCTGCTGTAGATCTATCATCTATGTGCTCTGCTGCTGTATGTACTGATGGAGTGATGTGCTTAGCTGCTCTATGTACTGATGTAGTGATGTGCTTAGCTGCTCTATGTAGTATGTAGTATGTACTGATGTTAGTGATGACTGTGATGTGCTCTGCTGCTCTAATTAGTAATTACTAATTACTACTTGTGCTGCTCTGTTTTTTCTGCAGGTACCTTGGCTGCAGCTAGAGGATGACTGACCAAATTGCCAATCGTGCAGCCGGTGGCAATGGGCCTGAGCCTGAGCAATATGATCCATCCAAGGATCCTAAGCGGAAGGCAAGGTCGGGAGATCCTGGGTGGAAGTATGGGTATTGGCATGACATGAACAGGAGGGATAGGATACGATGCACATTTTGCGGGACAGATGTGCATGCTGGAATAGCAAGGTTCAAGCGTCACCTAGCTGGGGCTAGTATTAAAGGGAAGAAGAATTCTATAAAATGCAAGAAGGTGCCAGAGGCTGTTTCAAAGGAGATGCTGGATTTCATGAAGGCCTACACAAAGAAGCATAATATGCCAGGGGAGTCTGATAATGAAGATGCAGCAACTGGTGATGAAGAAGAGGACGCAACAGCAACTCAAACTAGTAGTAGGACAACAGCAAAAAGGAAGGTTGAGACTGTCCAAACTGAATTACCGACACAAAAGGCTTCAAGAACAATTGCTGGGATGATTAGGAAGACTCCGGAAGAAGTCATTGAGCTAAGGCACTCGAAGAATCCTTCTCAAGCCGCATTGAACGCAGGTTGCTTCAAAAGGACCACCGAGGATAAGGATAGAGTTGATGATCATTGGGCAGCATTTTTCTTTGCTAATGCCATTCCCTTCAATGTTACCCGATCAAGAGCCTTTGAGATTGCATTGGAGTCCACTGGGCAATATGGTCCAGGCTACATCCCCCCAACTATTCATGCTCTTAGGCTTCCACTTCTTGTGAAAGCAAAGAAGAAGACACATGCATTGAGAGAGCAACATGAGCTGGCTTGGCAAGAGTATGGCTGCACACTAATGTCTGATGGGTGGACCGATGGGAGGACTAGGCACTTGGTCAACTTCCTTGTCAATAGTCCAGCCGGGACTTTCTTCATTGATAGCGTTGACATATCAGCCCTAGTAGCCAACAAAGAATTGTTGGCAGATTTGATGGAGAAAAGGATCAACGACATTGGAAGAGACTACGTGGTTCAGATTTGCACGGATAATGGTGCTAACTACAAGGCAGCGGGTAGACTCTTAACGGAGAGGATCCCTACATTATGGTGGACCCCTTGTGCAGCCCATTGTTTGAACCTTATGTTGGAGTCAATTTGCAAAATCAAGCAATTCAGCGAGTGTATTACAAAAGGGAAAAGGGTGTCTACATTCATCTACAGGCATGGCAAGGTTTTAGATGAAATGAGAGTGAAGACCGGCAACCGTGATCTTGTGAGGGCTGGAGCTACTCGCTTTGCCACAAATTTTCTCAACTTGCAAAGCTTGCACAAACATAGGCAAGCTCTCAAAGAATTGTTTGTGGGTGATGTTTGGCATAGCAATAAGAAGTTGTCAACCTCACCGGTGGGACAAAAAGTTCAAGAAGATGTGTTATCCATTAGTTTTTGGAACTCGGTAGAGACTTGCATGAAAGTTTCTCTACCTCTTCTAAGGGTGCTAAGGATTGTTGATGGCGATGAGAGGCCGGCGATGCCCGAGGTTATGGCAGCAATGGATTATGCAAAGGAGAGAATCAAGGCTGCGATAGATGACAAACCAACGTTGGTTAAGAAGGTGACAAAAATAGTAGAGGACAAGTGGGAATCTCAAATGGGGGTGAAGTTGTATGGAGCTGCACTATTCTTAAACCCAAATAGGATATATGGTCTCAAAGCTAAGCCCGAGAAAGCACGATATTGTCAAAAGCTTAGGCATATGTTCAATGAGGTGCTATTGCACATGGAGCCCGATGATGATAAAGCAAGCGTGATAAGTAGATTGGCTGATGACTATGAAAGAGGTCAAGGTGAATGCTTCAGCTCTAAGTTGGCAATCAATGACCGAACAAAAAAGAGTCCTCGTAAGTTACTTCAGCTCTAGCCTTCTATTTTTTCATAAATTTCAGCAGTCATCACCTATCTTTTTTGGCTTACGAATTCTAACATTGTCTTCATTTGTACTTATGTAGTTCTTTGGTGGGGTGCTTATGGTGGCCTTGCTTATGAGCTGCAATATTTAGCAAAGCACATAGTTAGCCTTTGTGCTTCAGCTTCTGGTTGTGAACGAAATTGGTCTTGCTTTCAAAATGTAAGTAGTAAGTACCAACTTGATGTTCATTGTACTTCTGTAGTTCTTTGTGCTTCAACTTGATGTTCATGTTCATTGTTTTCTTGTATGTTGTTTTCAGATCCATAGCAAAAAGAGAAATAGGTTGGAGTTCCAAAGACTTAATGATTTGTCATATGTTCAATACAACCGGAAGAATGCCGATAGGTTCCAAAAGATTCGTGAGGAAGGCTCCAAAGGGACTAGGTCTGACCCATTAGTGCTAGAAGACTTACAATGGGACAATGAATGGGTTGACCATAATGCCCAGCCGGTTTATGAAGGGGCTGATATCACTTGGGCTCAAGTTGACGAAGCTGTCGGTGCATCTGAAGGTCCATTGCGCAACCTTAGAAGCCGTGGGAGTGGGAGCCAGGCTGCTGTTACCCATGTCTATTCTCGATCTCGAGTGCAAAACCAAGTTGGAGAAGATGAGGACGAGGAGGAGGATGCAAATCAGGAGGTTGAGCTTGAAGATTATTCAACAAGTGAAGATGATCAGGAGGGAAATCAAGGTGAAGATGAAGGTGGAGGTGAAGAGAGAGGCTCCATTGGCTTTGATGATGATCTGGATTACTAGGACGATTGATGGAACTTGGGCTGGTGTGGATTCATTTTGGACATATGGAGTTGGGGGCCCTTGGGGCTGGTGTGCCTTATTTTGGACATAGGATTTGGGGCTGGTCCGCTGGTGTGGATTCATTTTGGACATATGGAGTTGGGGGCTTGGGGGTTGGGCTCGTGTGCCTTATCCCTTATTTTGGACATAGGATTTGGGGTCGATTTGGGGCTGGTTGTTAAGAGTTAAGAACTAGATAGTTCGTAGTTAAATGTAATGAACTAATGCTTAATTTCTGTTGTAATACTTGTTGCTGTGATCTGTTATGGTATTTATATGTACAACAGTACAACTGCTGCTGTTTTCCTTATATGAATCAGGTGATCCGGTGCAAAGAAAGAAGGATCATCAAGGAAAACAAATTGGGACAGATGGACACACAAGAAGTAAGTTATCCTCTTTATTTCAACTCAAATGTGCAAGTTTCCTATTACATATATACTGTGCAAGGTGCAAACAACTTGATGCTCATGCTTGCTATTACATTTATACTGCAAGGTGCACCTGCAATCAACAAAGACGAGCTTGCACAAGGTCAGAAAGGGATTTCCATTGCCAACTATAAAAGATTACAAGGTAATATCACTCCTAATTCTACCCCTAAATCCTATTCTAAGCCATGGCGACTTGGGGCGACTAATCAAGCCAAGTCACAGACTCAAGCCAGCAAGCCACTAGCCACAGCCTCGGCGACTTGGCTTGACTCGGCGACTCAAAAACCTTGGTATGCGCCACCCCGGAGAAACTGGTGGCATAAGCTTTATCAATGATCTTGAAAATTACACTAATTAGCGCAATAGGGTGGAAATGCCTAATGCACCCCGCCACTTCAGTTTTGGGAATAAGCATTCACATCCGGAAGTTCAACCTTGACATACTACCGTGCCAAGGGCAAATCCATTGAGAATTTGAAGAACAAAACCCTTGACTGCCCCCAAGAACTTCTTGAAAAACGATACCAGAAACCCACCCGGTCTCGAAGCCGTGTCAGCCTTCATGCTTTGCATCACCATATCAAGCTCTTACTGTGGCAAAATGGCTGCCAAGTTGGCACCGTGTGTTAGTTTTTTTTATCAGATCTTAGAGCTGCAAGGCAGTTGAGGTTTATCTTAACTTTGTGGTAGTGGGAGCCCTGGTTGGTTATTTTTTAGAGAAAATGTGAAAGCTTTGTCTTGGTGCATTGATTAGAAGAGGATTTGTTTAAGCCCTGGTTGGTTCTGACGGTGAGAATGTTGAGTCTCCATTACAAGTTTACAACTTTATATGACCAGAAAGTTCATTCTCTTGTTTTGTTAACTAACTTTTGAGAACTGTGTGACCAAAATGGGGTAAGTTTTGCGAAGTTTCATGGACTGGTAAAACATACTCCCTCCGTCCCAAAATAAGTGACTCAAAAGTGACTCAACTTTGTACTAAAGTTAGTACAAAGTTGAGTGATTTTTGAGTCACTTATTTTGGGACGGAGGGAGTATATGTTTGCTGCTGCCTACTTATATAAATTGTTGTCCTCTCCAGCAATTCCATGAAACATTATCATGCAAAGCAAGGCATGCGGTCAGGAGCACTTCACAGCCATCTCAAGAGGAGGATCCCAAGCAACGCCTTGAAGCGAAGCTTGTGGCTGCTAAGCAGAAGAGGTAATCAAAAGAGGCAAACCGGTAGGGTATATTATTTGATTCTTTTTTACCAAACATTGAAGAATATTCTATAATTGTAGGTTGAGCCTCTTGGAGAAAGAGCAGAATCGTTTAGCTAAATTGGATGAGCTGCGTCAGGCTGCTAAGAAGGATGCAGAAATGAGGTTCAACAGGGAAAGGGAGGAGCTTGGCATGAGAGTTGAGCATCGGGTACAGCAAGCGGAGGAGAACCGTACTCAACTCTTGCATGCTCGTTTGCAGAGGCGAGCTGCGCTGGAGGAGAGGACAAAAAAGTTCTTTGGGCAAAGAGTGACATCAGAGAGTAAATACAAGGAGACAACAGTTGTGTTGGCTGCGGCCTTTGACGTGCTGGGAATAAATCAGGAATCTGCTAATTCTCTGCCATTTGAGAAACTAGCCCTCTGTATTGAATCTACAAAAGCTCTTCAGACCGCCAGGGCATTGCTTGATTGCTTGGAGAGTCGTTTTATTCTTTCTGAGACATCAAGTTCATGCACACCAGAAAATATCGATCATCTGCTCAAGCACCTGGGATCACCAAATACGAGAATCCTACCTAGTGCAGCAAGAGCTAGAGTAACACCAAAAAGGACAACTAAAAATTCTGACGTTGGCAAGTTACCTAGATATTCACCAAGGGTAGTGCTCTGTGCTTACATGATTCTAGGTCATCCAGAGGCTGTTTTTAATGTACAAGGCGAGCGAGAGAAACTACTTGTGGAGTCAGCAACAAACTTTGTGAGGGAATTTGAACTGCTGATGAAGATAATACGTGATGGGTTAGATGGTGCATGCATATTGCAGCAGTCTACATTAGGTGCAGTCTCTCCTGGATCTTCTAATAACCAGGAGTGTTCTTCAATTGCTGCTGATCGAACAAAATTCAGATCTCAGCTGGCTTCTTTTGATAAAGCTTGGTGTGCTTATCTTTACCACTTTGTGGGGTGGAAAGCAAAAGATGCCAAGTCTCTAGAGGAAGATCTCGTGACAGCTGCATGCAAGCTTGAGCTCTCAATGATGCAAACATGCAAAACTACTGAAGGCCGGTCAGATAGCCTTAATTATACTAATATTAATTCGACAGCCATCCAGAAACAGGTATGATTCAAAATTTTATGTCGGTGCTTCTTTTTTATGTTCTGCCATATCCCTTGTGTAGTTTTGGGTGCATATGATTTGTCTATTCAGGACGGTGCATATGATTTGGCTTTGAACAAGTCTTATTTTGGGTGCATATGATTTATCTTAATGTATCATCTGAGGAATAAAGCCTTGAGCGGTCTAAAAAACGTGCTAGAATTTTAACACTTGCTTTATTTACTCCGATGCTCTTTTCTTGACATCTTCATAAGTGTAACATCTGCTGAAACAAAATTTTGTTTGTCGTCCAGGTTATGGTAGACCAGAAACTTTTAAAGGAGAAGGTTTGGCACCTAGGTGGCGAAGCTGGTATTGAGAGGATGGAACTTGCTTTATCAGAAACAAGGTCAAAGTTCATTGGAGCCAAGGAAAATAGGAGCCCCTTGGCAACATCAGATGCAAATGCCGCATCTCTTTCTGGACAGTCTCTTCTTTCTGACACCAAAGATAATTTGGGTACGGATGCTGAAAGGCTAGGTAGAGTTGTTCAATCTTTGTCCAAGGCTTCTTCTTCAACGTCTCAAAGTAACACTAGAGACAACGGTGGTCAAATGAGCAGCACAGGGTCAGGAGAGCTGCCAATAGAGAATGAGCTTGTCGGATATTTGTTGAAAGCTTCCCCTTCGCCATCTGAAAGTAACTCAGGAGACAAGGTCATCAGCAGCCAAATGAGCAGAACGGTGCCAGAAAAGCTGCCAACAGAGAATGAACAAATGGTCAATGAGATTTTGCATGGTTCTTTTTCTGATAGCTCTGATGACGTTGGTAAAGTTGAGGGAGATTTCAAGGTTAGGTCCTCTCGTATATTAGAATATTACTGTCGAGCTTCACACCTGGGGTAATCTAAGAACCAAAAATGTGTATCATTGTAGAGAATCTGTGTGAGCTTTGAGTGTCTAGGGGAACTCAAATGCCATGATCTGGGATGTAGTTTTTTCCAGTGTAAGATGCACCTCCCGTTAAGTAGTATGTTAGTTTCTCAGTCGCCCACTTTTTTATTCTCAGGCACGAGTTAGGGAAACAATGGAGAAAGCTTTCTGGGATGTGGTTGTGGATTCAATGAAAGGAGACACACCAGATTACAGTTATCTGGTCAACCTGGTAAAGGAAGTAAGGGATGCATTGCAGCAGATGGCTAGTAAAGGGTGGGAAGAAGAAATAACAAACAATATTAACCTTGAAATGTTGTCCCAGGTAAGAAGAGTCTGAGTGGGTGTTATCATGAATCTATTAAATACATCTGATACCAACGTATCTTTTCTTGTGGAAAGGTACTTGAGTCGAGCACCCAGGGCACACAATATTTGGGGCAGATTCTGCAGTACTCTCTGGGCATGCTGCGTAAATTATCTTCTCCTGCAAAGGAAGATGAAATGAAGATCAGTCATGACAAATTATTGAACGAATTGATCAGACACTCTGATTCTCATGATAGAGATCCAAATGCATTCGTAATAGCTGTCATCAAGGGTTTGCGGTTCACTATGGAAGAGTTAAAGGTTTGTATAATCCTTAATACTACCTTGAGGTTTTGAATAATTTACACTGGCTATACAGTGAAACTATAGCATCATTCAGAAACTAAATATTTTTTATTAAACAGGCTCTTCAGTCTGAAGTCAGTAGAGCACGAATCCAACTACTGAAACCAATTATAAAGGGCTCAGGTGGGGTCGAGTACCTGCAGAAAGCTTTTGCCGATCGCTATGGATCCCGTTCCAATGCATTAGTTTCTCTCACTTCAACTATGCAGTGGATTTCTACCTCAAAGGATATGGTAGAAGAAGAATGGAATGAATATGTCAACTCCTTACAGATCCTGCCTGCATCAGACCATGTTAGTTTCATGTTCTTAAATTTTACTCCTAGTAAACACTATGTACAGCCACTGTTTTAAGCAGCAATAATAGACAAGTAGTTGTGGTTTTTACCCGCTGTTATTGATTAAGCTACAGACCCCTATGGGCTGTTTTAAGCAACACTAGCTTAAGTATTTATGGTTCTCATCTGCTGCTGTTGATTGAATCTACGCCTGTCTATCATAACAGGTTCAGCCATTGGTTACGACCCTCAGAGCTGGTCGTGGAACTCCAGATCAGCAACAATCTACAGTGCCTGTAGCAGGTATTTGCTCATTAATTTTATGCTGGCCGTTTACCTGAGTTTGTTAATCACGTTACATAACATGAAACAGGAAGTAGAGAGATACTACCAGAGTGCTCGAGGGAAATGCTCGACAGGCTAGTAAGGATTGGGCTGTTACAGCTTATCAGCAGGATGGAGGGCATGGAAAGAAATTCTGTACCCGAGACATTTAAGCTCAATTGGTTGAGGTTGCGTGGTGTCCAGAGTCAGTTCCAACAAGTGATTGTTATCGCGACAAGGTGAAATTTTATGCTGTCTTCACTATTATACGTATTAATATCAGAGCACTAGAGACGTGTTAACGACTGAACCTTTCTTACAGCATGCTTGTCCAGCGTCAAGTATTGATGAGTGAGGACTCAAAGACCACTCCCTCAGAACTGGAACATACAACCTTGGAACTGGTCAACACACTCACAGAGCTACTAGACAGTTTTTCCGATGTTGGCACGGATAAGATCATCGAGGTGATGGTCCATTCGTCGACCTCAGCCGGCCCTTGTTCGGATGAAGTGGTTGAGAACAGGAAGCAGATATTGAGCAGGGTCTTCCTCAAAAGCCTCCAGACCGACGACATTGTCTTCAGGAAGGTGTCTCGATCTGTTTACTGCGCGTTCCGTGCAATCACCCTGGGTGGCAACGGGGCGAAGGGCAGGAAACTTGCCGAGGCGGCCCTGGGGCGTATCGGGGCAACAAAGCTCACCGACCGCGTAGTGAAGGCAGCGGAAGTGCTGATCCGAGTAGCAACAATATCAGAGCAGGTTCATGGCCCGTGGTACAGTCATCTCCTGTAACTGTAAATGACTTGCTTTGTTTTGTGAATCCGTGGTGCTGTGTAAACAGGGTGGGTGATCGTAGCCGCTGGGTCGCACATCGCGATGCATCCCCGGTGGAAAATTCTGCGATCACCGGACCAGTCCTTCTGTTTTGTCCGTGACCACACGCTGGCTTTTCTGCACAGTTATTATTTTTTGGTAAACGTTTACCACCCGCGCGTCGGCCCAAGCGTTGGGCCGGTCGCACGCGCGTCGTCTGATCATCATATCAGACGCTGCTGGTGAGGTTCACACGCCGCTTTGACGCAACGTTATCCCTTTGCTTGCATGGCCTCCTCCATTCTCCATTATTTGTTCTGCCTTTTCCCATCCACCTTCGCCAACGTAACAAAATCCCTGCCTGCCCCTACGCTGCTCCGGCGAGCGCCGCTCCCCACCTGCCCCCGCGTTGCTCCGGCGAGTGTCGCTCCCCACCTGCCCCTGTGCTGCTTCGGCGAGCGCCGACTCCACCTGTGCTGGAACGGCTGCTACATCGCGAACGAGCGGATGAGACGCTGGAAAGCCTCGGTGGGAGTTGCAAGTGAGGATTTTTTTTTTTTGCTACAACTGGTGTTTTATTTTGCTGGAATCAGCAATTTTTTTTGCTACGATCCAGATTTTGGAAGTGTTTTTTTGCTGGAACCGGCGAACCATTTTGCTACAACCGTGTTTGGTTTTTGTTACTACCGGTGTTTTGTGGATTTGTGCTACATCCATCTCCATGACATTGTCTGTTTTTCCAGTCGATTTTTTGCTACAACCATGCTATGATTTTGTTGGAGCCGAAGACAAATTTTGCTACATTCAGCGGCGATGGCTTTTTTCTTAGATGGGATCGACAACCAATTTTTGATACAAACGGCGAGCAGTTTTGCTTCAACCAACATCTTTTTTAGCTGGAACCATTGGATTATTTTGCTGGAGCCTATGCTTTCCCAGAGATGCAAATCTATTTTTGATACAACTGGCAAGAAATTTTGCTTCAACCAATATCTAATTTTGCTGGAATCAGCAATTCCAAAGCTGCGACAAGCGAAGCTTCAATTTGATTTTCATTTTCTGCTACCACCGTTTTCTAGTTTGCCGGAAGCATCACAATTTTTTGCTACCACAGTTGTTTTTGGATGCGAATCATGGCGTCGTCGCCATTGATTCTGCAAGGGCGAGGGAGAGAGGTGAGGGGATGGGCAGCACGGCCGAGCAGCGGAGCTGCAACCAGCAGCTCATCGGCGTCGAGCGCCTCAGCGGGCGGACGGGCTGACAAGCGTTGGTGGCGCCATGGCCGGGACGGCGGGCGGCCGAGGCGACCGGCGCCGACCGGGGCGACGAGCGCCGCGGCGGGCAGCCAGGCCGACGAGCGTGGGTGGCCCCATGGCCGGGGCGACGGGCGCTGCGGCGGGCGACGGGGGTGACGGGCGCCGCAGGTGAGGCGACCAACATAGGAGGAGGATGAAGTGAGGGGCCACATCCGACGGCTAGGCGCGTAGGATCGTACGGTCCCGCGTAGACCGGCTGAATCGTTGCGCCGGTGCGCCGGCGCAGAGTAGTGCCCTTATTTTTTATGACTGAAGGAAAGGCGTTTTGAGGTGGTTAGAGCATCTCCAACGGTTGCCCTATTTTAGGGAATAATCATTTTTTGTGTGAAAAAACGCAGCTTCAACAGCGGGCAGCGATCTGGCCCTCCGTCCCCAACTTCCCATCTTCAACCTCCTGCGTGGGAAAGAGAGAGGCCCGCCTTGCAAGCGCCGACGCCCCTGCACGCGTCGATTGCCTCACCTCGCCTACTTGTCTTCCCTCACCGTCGGTCGTCGCCCTCGCATCTGGTCGTCTTCCTCCTCTGCGTTCACATCTCTTCGTCCCCCCTTCTCACCTACAGCCCTCCCTACAACCCCTACCTCTCGGCGACTAGTCCTTCGCTCCTCGCGGCCTGGTGGTCGGTGCTCTCCGCTCCTCGCGGCCCGGCGGCCGGTGCTCTCGTCGTTGCCGGTTGCAGTTCAACGTCGGCCATCGCTTCTACCATGCAGCTCCCCTCGCCACCTATTGTAACTTTTGTTTTCTCGGTTGTAGCAAAACCAAACACCGATGGTAGCATCCCCGATCATCGTGCATCGATGAAGCTTCGCCGTCCCCGCTCGTCGCACCACTGCACACGGTTGTAGCACCACACCCTGCGGTTGCACCATGGCATGCTTCCATGGTCGCAGCCCCCCTCGCCATCGTAGTAGGCTCACCATTGAAGCTTTTTGCAACCTCGTCGTCGTAGCCTCGCCGTTGAAGCTTTTTTGCAAAGGCCGGCTGAAGCTTTCTACATTGCGGTTGCATCTTTTTACTGTATGGTTGCAGCAAAAACACAGAGAGACGCCATGGCCGTCGTCGAGGAAGATTTCTCAATCTCTGGTTGAAGCCTTTTCATCTGCGGGTTGAAGCTTTTTGTCAAACGGTTGTAACTTTTCCTGTATTTTGTTGTCTGGTTGAAGCATTTTTATCTATTGGATGTAGCTTTTTGTGTACATGGTTCTAGCATGGGAAACGCCGTTTGCAACTCTCCCAGTATCGCAGTTGCAGCTCCTCCTCGTGGCCATGGTTGTAGCACGGGCACCTCGGTCCTCCCGGCGTTTGGCCTGTCACCGGTTGCAACAAAAGAGGAAGAGAGGAGGAGGAAAAGGGAAGAGAGGGAGAAGGAAGAAAAAAGAGGTGGGAAGGCGAGCGGGGCTGCAACCTATATCCGTGGCCGACGGCGAGCTGCACCACGTGCTACAATGGGGGAGATCCGCGCGAGAGGAGCAGGGGGTAGAGATGCAGCATCGTGGGGGCGAGATCCGGGTGAGGTTGAAGGCAGCGTGGGTGGCCCCGTGTCCTACGTGTCATTTGGTGGATGGCTGGGACGAAGCACACGTGGACGCATCCAACCCAATGTTCGGCCGACGCGCCGCACCCAAACAGTTTCCTTCAACAGCTGGCTTTGCTGCAAAATTTTCCAGAATATTTTTTAGACAGCCGAAAAAGAAGCGGTATCGGCTGCGTATTTTCGGTACAAGCGTGGCTGCTTGATGACCCACAAGTATAGGAGATCAATTGTAGCCTTTTCGATAAATAAAAGTGTCGAACCCAATGAGGAGCAGAAGGAAATGACAAGTGGTTTTCAGCAAGGTAATGTCTGCAAGTGCTGAAATTGTAAGTGACAAAGTAGTTTGATAGCAAGATAAAACGAGCCAGTAACGATAGTAGTAACAAAAGTGCAGCAAGATAGCCCAATCCTTTTGAGGCAAAGGACAGGCCAAAACGGTCTCTTATATTAAGCAAATCGTTCTTGAGGGTACACGGGAATTTCATCTAGTCACTTTCATCATGTCGATTCGATTCGTGTGTGCTACTTTGATGATTTATATGTGGGTGGACCGGTGCATAGGTGTTGTTCTTACTTGAACAAACCTCCTACTTATGATTAACCCCCTCGCAAGCATCCGCAACTACGAGAAAAGTATTAAGAATAAATTCTAACCATAGCATTAAACATTTAAGCTTCTGTCACTCTCGCAACCCATCATCTAATAACTACTCCACAATGCATTCCCTTAGGTCCAAATATGGTGAAATGTCATGTAGTCGACGTTCACATGACACCACTAAGGGAATCACAACATACATATTATCAAAATATCGAACACATATCAAGTTCACATGATTACTTGCAACATGATTTCTCCCGTGACCTCAAGAACAAAATTAACTACCCAGAAATTATAAACATACTCAAGATCATAGGGGTATTAAATAACATAATGGATCTGAACATATAATCTTCCACCAAATAAACCATATAGTGATCAACTACAATATGTAATCAACACTACTAGTCACCCACAGGTACCCATCTAAGGTTCCGGCGCTGTTGAAGAATTCACCCATTAATCAATTAACGGGTCGGTTAATCGCTACTCGTAGCGTGGCCGAATAGAATTGCACCTATTCGTCGCTTTAACTTGTGAGGCTGATTAATTGCGAGTTAGACCGATTAATCGGTTGTGATGCCCATTAATCTCTCCTGGCCCATTAACAAGTGGGCAAACAAAGCCCAAAATTTTGGCCTGTAACCCCTTTCAGCCCCATCCCGCTTCTTAATAGCTAGGATAAAATAATTTTACCTCCTCTCTATGCTTTCCATATGTGTATGGCAGCATGTTTTGGTATACTACATAGCTGGGATCATGAGAGTATGGTATAATACATAAAAAGTATAGATATATGTTAGCAAGTTCCTAGCAATCTACCGATTAATGGTCGACCAATTAATCCAGTTAGTAGGCTAATTCACCGACTAATCGCTACTCCTCAACCAACCGAGCAGCTACCGTTAATGATTTCTTGAACATCGGGTTATGGAACAAAGATTAAACACAAGGGATGAACTAGGGTTTGAGAGGAGATGGCGTTGGTGAAGATGTTAATGGAGATTGCCCTCCCTGAGATGGGAGAGTTGTTGGTGATTATGATGACGATGATTTCCCCCTTCGGGAGGGAAGTTCCCCCGACGGAATCGCTCCGCCGAAGGGCAAAAGTGCTCCTGCCCAAGTTCCGCCTCGAGACGGCGGCGCTCCGTCCCGAAAGTCCTCCCTTATTTTTTTTCTAGGTCAAAATGACTTATATACCAGAAGATGGGCACCGGAGGTGGGCCGGGCTGAGCACAACCCACCAGGACGTGCCTGGGGAGGCTGGGCGCCCTGGTGTCTTGTGCTCACCAGGTGGCCCCCTCCAGTAGTTATTTGCTCCAGTATTTCTTATTTATTCCATAAAAAAATCCCCGTGAAGTTTCGGCTTGTTTGGAGTTGTGCAGAATAGGTGGCCTGACGTAGCTTTTTTAGGTCCAGATTTCCAGCTGCCAGAATTCTCCCTCTTTGTGTGAACCTTGCATATTACGAGAGAAAAGGCATTAGAATTACTCCAAAAAGTATTATTATGCATAAAAACATCATAAAGAACAGTAGGTAAACATGATGCAAAATGGACATATCAACTCTCCCAAGCTTAGACCTCACTTGTCCTCAAACGAAAACCGAAATGGAAAAACATGTCCACATTCTTAGAGAGAGAGAGAGGTGTTGATAAAAACAACATACGGACATAGAAGCATCATGTGAAATATTATAACAACAACAAACTTAAACAATAAGACTTATATTATAGGACTTATATCATATACTTCTCCTGAATAAGTAACAATTCATCACAACATCGAAGTATGAAGCATAAACTTTATTGGAAACCAACAAACTATGTTCTCAGTCAACTTTGCAACTACAATTCGTCATTTTTTTGGGAAGGGTCACGTATCGGAGCCTTTAGGCAAGTCCACATACTCAACCATCCTATTGTCTTCTATGATTGTTAACACTCACCACATACACATGAGCAAAACGTTCCAATCGGACACGTAGAAATATAGGGGCTTATAGTTTCGCCTCCCAACGTACTCATCTTAAGGTGATGTCAACAATAATAACTCATGCTACCCATATTCAACTGGACATGTGCCTAGATATTTCCTCACCACATGGTGCTTGCCGAGGAGAAAAATAAAAAGAAATAGAGAGAGAAAAACTTTGACTCTTGCATAAAAGTAAAAGATAGGCCCTCCGCAGAGGGAAGTAGAGATTGCCATGTGCTTATTTGTTTGTATGCTCAACCTCTTAGTGCAAAAGAACGTCACGTTATATTGCCCCTTATGATAGCAACCTTTATTATGCAGTCTGTCGCTTTTATTCTTTGCCATCACAAGTTCGTACAACGCTCAATTTTCTCTTACACTAAATGGTCTCACACTTTTAGAAGCAAATTTTATTGGCTTATTGCACCAATGACAACTTACTTGAAGGATCTTGCTCAATCCCTAGGTAGGTATGGTGGACTCTTGAAGGTAAGATTTAAGTTTAGGGGTTTTTGGATGCACAAGTAGTATCTCTACTTGGTGCGGAATTTTGGCTAGCAAAGATGGGAGGCAATCACCACATGTTGAAGGATCTATGACAATATAACTTCTATGTGAATATGGATAAACATCAATCATTACGTTGTCTTCCTTGTCTAACGTCAACAATTTTGGCATATAATATTTTGATGGGGGCTCACAATCACAAAAGATTTCTAAGATAATATATTTGTATGTGAATCTTCTCTTCCCATATTAATTCTATCATGAGTTGCATCATTGACCAATGATATGTTTGTCAATCTCTAATAAAAGTTTCTACTTATACTTTTCCTTATGTGATGTCATCACCTACCATAAGATTAGCATATGGTATTTTTCATTTATTTCTTTTATTTTTATTGAAACAAGAGAGTAAAGAAAGCAAAAACTCAAACTAAACTTTATTATATCTCGCACACGATTACAAAGATAGATCACTAAGCAAACTCTCAAGAAGAAAAGATCAAACTAAACCTTTATTCATCTAAAGCAAAAGATAACTGATGATCGAACTAAGATAAGTAAAGGCAAAATATAGTAGAGGTGATATGATACCGGGGCACCTCCCCCAAGCTTGGCGAAAGCCAAGGGGAGTGCCCATACCCGATACTCAATTTCCCTTTGGTGGTGAAGCAGTGGCAAGCTTATCCTCGGGTTTCCATGGCAGAGGCTCACCGTCATAAGAAGAGGAGTGAGTCCCACGAGTCTTGCAGCCAGCAGCCAAACTCATACCTTTAAACCTCGCCTCATATTCAAAGACTTGGTTTTATAGATCGTAGATCTGGCTTTGGAGGAAGTTGATTTCCTCGTTGAAGGTGAAGATGATGTCCTTCATGGATTTGCCATCCACCTTGAGATCACGGGTGTAATCTGCGATCATGATCACGGGTGTAATCCGCGATCATGAGGTGATTGGCATTGAGTCCTCGTTCCACCATCCCCTTGCACCGGAAGACCTCATGCTCCATGGCTTCGAGCCTGGCCTCCACGGTTCATGTTCCCTTGGGGCCTTGCACATAGCGGATGTGCAGCACCCCCTCATGCATATGGATAGCTTGAGGGTGCTACATAGGATGGAAATTCTACCCATGGGCATGGATACCCATGGATATCCGACCCGAATGGATAGGGTTTTGATATGCTTTTGTGCCCATGGGTGGCGCCCAAACCCGACCTGATTTCTCGCGGGTAGGGCATGGATATAATCTTGTAATGGATATACCCAAACTCGACCCGGTTGTATGCATTAATGGGCAAAAATCTTCTATCCCTAGCCCACAGTCACATACCCCACTACAATTTTACACTTTGTTATGTAAAACATGCAAAAGAAATTACACAATCCCCGCTGTAACTTTTATTAGTTGACATTCAAACCCCACTAACATACTCCAGCGCCCCTTCCCTTATTTTTATCTCCTCGTTAAATGACTTGTCATTCTCATCTTTTAGAAAAATACTAAATGATATTGGGTTGTTAGTGGATGTTGATTTACCATAAGTTGATGTTTACAATAAGTGAAGCGTATCTTGCCACAAGGTGAATAATGGAAGATCTCATGTTAACATTGTCTTATGTCTTATTTATATGTCTTGAGAGGACCCAATGGATGTCCAATGGGTATGGATATCCATCGGGTTTGTGTTGGGAAACGTAGCATGCAATTTCAAAATTTTCCTACGCAAGATCTATCTAGGAGATGCATAGCAACGAGATGGGAAGAGTGTGTCCACGTACCCTCGTAGACCAAAAGCGGAAGCATTATGTTAACACGGTTGATGTACTCGAACGTCTTCACGATCCAACCGATCCAAATACCGAACGTACGGCACCTCCGTGTTCAGCACATGTTCAGCACGATGACGTCCACGAGCTCTTGATCCAGCATATGCTCGAGGGAGAGTTCCATCAGCACGATGGCGTGGCGATGGTGTTGGTGATGTGATCCGCGCAGGGCTTCGCCTAAGCACCACAACAATATGATCTGAGGTGTAATCTGTGGAGGGGGGCACCGCACACGGCTAAGAGAAACTTGTGTGTTCTAGGTGCCCCCTCTCCCATATATATATAGGTTGGAGGGGGGAGATGCAGCCCAGGGCGCCCCCAAGTAGGACGAATCCTACTTGGGGTGCAAGCCCAATTTGGCCCCTTCCTTATTTTTGCATATGGGAAGGAAAGAGAAGGGGGAAGAGAAGGAAAGGGTGGAGGCCGAACCCTCTTCCTTCCTTTCTTCTTCCCCTTCCTTTCCTCCTTCTCCTATTCGGCCTAGGAGGGGTGCACCAGCCTATCAAGGGCTGGTTGATACGTCTCCATCGTATCTATAATTTTTTATTGTTACATGTTGTTATATTATCATTCTTGGATGTTTTACAATCATTTTATAGTCATTTTTTGGTACTAACCTATTGACATAGTGCCAAGTGCCAGTTGCTATTTTCTGCATGTTTTTTACATTGCAGGAAATCAATACCAAACAGAGTCCAAACACCGAGAAACTTTTTGGAGATTTTAAGGGCCAGAAGACACCCAATGGGCCAGAGCTACACCTAGGGGGTGCCCCGAGGGGGGCACAACCCACCATGGAACGCCAGGCCCCCTGGCGCGCCCAGGTGGGTTGTGCCCACCTCGGTGGCCTCCCGCACTGCCTCTTTACCCTATAAATTCACAAATATTCCGAAACCCTTCGGGGTAGACCTAGATCAGAAGTTTCGCCGCCGCAAGGCTCTGTAGTCTACGAGATCCAAACTAGAGCCCTTTCCGGCACTCCACCGGAGGGAGAAACCATCACGAGTGGCCATCTTCATCATCCCGGTGGCCACCATGATGAGGATGGAGTAGTCCACCCTCGGGGCTGAGGGTTTGTACCAGTAGCTATGTGTTTAATCTCTCTCTCTCTCTCTCTCTCTCTCTCTCTCTCTCTCGTGTTCTTGGAATGTCACAATCTTGATGTATCGTGGGCTTTGTTGATATAGTCTGATAATATGGTGTTCCCCCCTCTCTATCTTGTGATGAATTGAGTTTTCCCTTTGAGATTTCTTTGGGTTGAATACTTTTATGGATTTGAGAACACTTGATGCATGCCTTGCAATTGAATACTCATGGTGACAATGGGGTATCATATTGATTCACTTGATATGTGTTTTGACACTCAACTTGCGAATCCCCGCGGTGACATTGGAGTAATCTATGCATAGGGGTTGATGCACGTTCTTGTCTTTGAGGTTCTTTGTGTTGGATTGAGTATTATGAATCTGAATTTGTTTTGGTGATTATTCTGGTACGAACTCTTGATAGATCGATCTGAAAGAATAACTTGTGTTATTTTAGTACGAACTCTTGATAGATCGATCAGAAAGAATACCTTGTGTTATTTTAGTACAAACTCTTGGATAGATTGATCGGAAAGAATAGCGACAAACAATTCCTTTTTATGTTCTCCGCTAGATAGGAACTTTGGAGTGATTCTACATCGAACGTTGAGGGATGGTTATGTGATCCAATTATATTAGTATTGTTGAGAGATTGCACTAGCGAAAGTACGGACCCTAGGCCTCATTTGTAAGCATTGCAATACTGTTTGTGCTCCGTTTTATCACTTGCTACCTAGCTGTTTTTTATTGTTACTATTACAAAAATCAATATCTACTATCCATATTACACTTGTATTACCATCTCTTCACCGAACTAGTGCACCTATACAATTTACCATTGTATTTGGTGTGTTGGGGACACAAGAGACTTTGTATTATTTGGTTGCAGGGTTGTTTGAGAGAGACCATCTTCATCCTACACCTCCCACGGATTGATAAACCTTAGGTCATCCACTTGAGGGAAATTTGCTACTGTCCTATAAAACTCTGCACTTGGAGGCCCAACATGAGTCTACAAGAACAAGTTGTGTAGTAGACATCAAGCTCTTTTCTGGTGCCGTTGCCGGGGAGATGAGTGCTTGAAGGTATATCTTTAGATCTTGCAATCGAATCTTTTAGTTTCTTGTTTTATCACTAGTTTGGATTATAAAAAGAAAACTAAAAAATGGAATTGAGGTTGCATCATATTATTCATCTTCTTTATAATATATTTCTTGAAAATGATGGATCGGAAAATTGCGCACAATTGTTAGAAGAAGAAGTCAATAAAATGTTTGGCACAAAATATTTGAATGATGAGCATGATTGCAATGTTGTTAGTATGAATTCTTTGAGTATTCATGATGCTAATTATATGCAAAGCCATATGCTTGGGGATGCTATGTTTAATGAAGATGATATTTTTAGCCCCCCCCCCAAGATTTGATGTGGAAATTGGTTATAATGATAGCATGCTTCCTATTTTTGATGATTATATTGATAAAAGTGGATTTGGAGAGGTCATGTGTGACGCCCCAAGACCGACGCTCCAGAAGACTTCCAGCTATTCCGGGTTTCGCCGTGTATTTCTTTTGGTTGTTCTACTTTTTTTTTGCATTGCATCATGTCATCATGCCATCATGTCACTAATCTTTTCTTCTCAACTAAATAAATTGCATAGATCGTTTGATCTATTTAAATCGAGGGATGTTCACATGGTGATTTCTCTTTATAACATATACTCTCAATATTGTAGGGAGCTATAATAAAATTATTCCATTTGTTTCGAATTAACCCAAACACACTTGCATATATCCCGCATGCCTTTTCTACTTCAAGTTTGGTTGCCCAGACATCGCCAACAATTCTTATCCCTTTTATCGAGGCTCTTCCAAAAATTCTCAACATTTTTGGACACCCCCTAAAGTCTAGACTCCATTCAAACTCCTTCGGTGCAAGTCAAATAATTTTGGTTTTAACTTCCCCTGTTTTGTCGGAACCACTTTTGTCGGGGTGGAAATATTCCATAAAGCCTTACAAAATATGCTCCACCATTATATTCTTGTTCATGGCCTCTTCTGTTAATTCCTTTGATCTCTCTCTAATTTTTCCCTGCTAAAGAGAATAGAGAGAGCACAAAGCCAGCAGCCAGGCCGGCCTCCTTCCGCGCGGCCCATGTGACCTCATGGCCCAAGGCCCATCCCACTGTTAACCCTAGCCCCAAACCCCCTCATCTCGCTCTCTTCCCTCGTTCCTCCCATGCGCTGCCTCTACCCGATCCCCTCTTCCTCTCCCATCTCTCTCGACCTCCTACCCGCCGCTCCCGCTCGATCCCATCGACCGGCCTTGCGACACCCCGAGACCGGTGCGCCAGGTGTCAGTTAGTTATTCGTCGTCGTTGCCATGTCATCTGCTTGCGTGTTGCATCTTGCCATGTCATCATGTGTGTTGCATCATCATGTTTTCAAAGCTTGCATCCGTCCGAGTCCCCTCGTCCTTTCCATTGTCCGTTCTGAGCCCAGACACACTCGCACGCGCCCGCGGCGCCTCCGAATATTTATTTTATGAGTGGCCAGAAAACGTTCTCGGAATGGGTTGAAACTTAGCGTGTGGTCTTACTATGGTGTAGACAGGCCGCCTGCCAAATTTCATCGCATTCGGAGTCCGTTTGATAGCCCAATCGTTAAATATAGCGGCACTAGTAGTCGGTATAATCGTCGGACATTTTCGGTCTCCGAAAACCCCCGCGTGCCTCTCTCCTCTCCTCTCATCTCAGCCCACACCCCTCCACATAGCCCACTAGGCACAGACTACTCCCCCTCCGCTCCGGTGCCGTTGGATCGTGATCCGATGGCTCCGAAACGGCCTCAAACCCCTCCAAACACCCCTAACCCTAGTCCTTTTGCTATATATACACCCCCCTTTCCATTTTGGGCCTAACCCTAGCCTTCCCTAACCTCCCAGCCCCCCTCTGCCTCAAAGTTCGTGCGGCCAGCCCCTCCACACAGCCAGCCGCCGCCTCCTCCTAGATTTCCGGCGCCGGCCAGCCCCGAACTGCCACTTGGCAGCCTGCCATTGGCCAGCCGCCGCCGAAACAGCCTCCCGCAGCCATCCCTTGAGCGCCACCTGTCCTCCCAGGCGCCTTCCCGCCTCAGGCCCGGCCGCGGCCCGCCTAGATCCCCGTTCTGGGCCCGAGGCCCGTCCGCGCCACCGCCCGGCCCGCGTCCCCGCTCCTCCCGCTCGCTCCCGACGGGATCAGGTGGATCGACGTCGGTCGCCCGCACCTCTGCTCACCGGAGCCAAGCCCGCCGTCGCCTCCCCGGACCTCCCCGCCGACGACCTCAGGAGTCCACCCAAGCTCACCGTCGGCCTCGTATCGAGTCGCCTCGCCGGAGCACAGTGCCGCCCACGCGCAGCCGTTCGCCGTCTGCCGTCCTGTCGCCACCGGTCGCCGGCTCCGACCAGATTCAAAGCCAGGAGGCTCGGTACAGCCTCCCCGCAGCCCCCAGCCTCGCCGGTGTCGTCCAGTCTCGCTCGAGGACCTCTCTGGGCGCCGCCGTCGCCGGATCTGGAGGGCCCCCATCGCGGATCCGCCGCCCGGCTCGAGCTCCTCCTTTGCTGCGCCCGGACATGTCCGGTTGGGACGGACATGTCCGACCCTCCTCCTCTCTGTGCCTCTGCCAGGTGGGCCCGAGAGGCTGCACCGACGGACATGTCCATGCAGACCGGATAATGTCCATTTCCCCGAGGTTGCTTTTTCTCTCCAAGTCCCCAAAACTTCATAATCTGATGCATACTTTGCATGCCTGTAACTTTTTGTGTGTATGTCCGAATGGAGTGTTTGATATGTCAAAATGATCGTGGTGATATGCTCTACACTTTGTTCCATTGTGTCATGCTTGTTTGAGTTCATTTAGATGCTCTAATCATCGTTGCAAGAGTGTTACTTGTTTAAAACTGCAGCTATCTATAATTTTGTTGCATACTTGTGATGCTTGTAACTTTGTGCATGTTTATCCAAATGGAGCATATGATATGTCAAAACGTTCATTGTGAAGTGCTCTACATGTTGGTTGCTTTAGCATTCATGTTAGGTGTCCTATTGCCATGTTAATCTCTGTTGCAAAAGTGCATTTGGCTGTTAAGTGCTGAAACTTGTTATGAGATGCTGATTTCACTTGATCATTGCTATTGATGTGTATGTCTTCATGCCACATGTCTAGATGTTTTAGAAGCACAATCATATGGTCTTTGCTGTGGTGCAATTCACTTTCCATGATATGCCTCGAGGTGACTTAAACAAGCTTGTAAACATGCCATGTTGTTGTTGCTGTTTTATACTTAGTGAAAAAACTGTTAAGTCTGGAATCTGTTATAACCTGATGCCATGTTTGCTTGATGCCTCACTAAAATCCATGCTTGTTTTGGAGTGGCCAATGGCCAGGTCTTGTTGTCCATGTTATTGTCTATCCATTCATGCGCTTACTTGCACATTTGGCCTGCTGTAGCTTATTTATTTCTTGTTCTCAAGTTGCTATAAATTATACCTGTCAGGATTTTATCAGCATGTTCAATTTGGTGGAGCTTGTTGTTATTGATCCATGCCTCCTATGGAGTTGCTCCAATGGAGTTGTTTGATGTATGCTATGTATACTTCATGTCCATGATCTTTATATACTTAGTGGAGTTGATATGCTTGTTGTTTTGTGCCTCCGAAGGCAGCATCAGGATGATGTTTTTGCCTTCCCAGATTTTGACCAAGTCTGGATAATTTTATTGCAACTTGCCATGCTTAGTTAAATGTGTTCCAGCAAGATTTTAGGTGTGTTCTAAGTTAATGCTTGTTAAGTATCATGTCTATTTCACATCCATGCTTCTTGTTATCATGTTTGGGTGCTGTAGCATATATTTACCTTGCTCCAAAGTTGCTATGTGGCTGTTAATTTCAGCTTTGCTTTGTAACTTGTGTTGCTCGTATCTTCTAGCACGTTGCTCCGTTTTGAGTGTGCCCTATATGAAACTTGTGTGATTTTGCTTGTAGAATCATATTATCATGTTGTTTACTTGTTTGGAGTGTGTTTGCTTTATGTTTGGGTGCGTCTTGCATCGTTGACATGCTTGACTTGTTTTGCTCATATCTTCTAGGCAGTAGCTCCGAATTAAACAAACATTATATGAAACTTGACTAGAATTTTATGTAGATCATCATGGTGCATGTTAACTTGCTGTTTAACAACTTTAACTTAAGGTTTGTTCAGATCTGGACTAATTTCAAAACGTGCATATGAGGACTTATCGGATTTGTTATGTGTTGATTCCGACCTCATTTAAACTTGTTGTTTGGTGTTGTTCTTGTGTGCTTCATCCCTTGCCATGAATTGCATCATATAGACTTGTCTTGCATCATGCTTGGTTGATCATATTGTCATGTTCTTGTGTTGTGTGTTTACCTTGTTGTGTGCTTTCTTCTCGCTAGTTCTTTTTTGTTGCGATCGTGAGGATTCGTTCGACTACACGTGGTTCGTCTTCAAGGCTTCTTCTTCGTCTACTTCATGGACTCATTCCTCTTCCTTGCGGGATCTCAGGCAAGATGACCATCACCTTGGATACCTTTACTATCATTGCCATGCTTAGTTGTCTCGATGCTATCGTTACATGTCGCGCTACCCATCTTTATTGTCAGCCCCTCTCCTTGTTGCCATGAACCTCTAACCTTTGACACCTTCCTAGCAAACCGTTGTTAGGCTATGTTACCCGCTTTCTCAGCCCCTCTTATAGCGTTGTTAGTTGCAGGTGAAGATGAAGATCGTTCCATGTCGGAACATGTTGTTGGAATATCACAATATCAACTATTATTATTTAACACACATATATACTTGGCAATGGGTGGAAGGCTTGGCCTTTTGCTCGGTGTTTTGTTCCACTCATGCCACCTTAGGAGCCGATAAACCGGCATTATGTTCCTTGATTTTGCGTTCCTTACACGGTTGGGTATATGGGGACCCCTTGACACTTCGTCTTTGAATAAAACTCCTCCAGCAAGGCCCAACATTGGTTTTAATTTGCCTCATAATAGCAACTTAATTAATTAATTAAAATTGCATCGGGGGTCGCGCCCTTGGGGATTCTTTTCTACATAGCAGGGGGGCCAGTGCTGATGGTGTTGGTCCCAAACGGGCGTTATGCGGGGCCACCTTGGGGAAACTCGAGGGCTGGTTTTACTCATATAATCGCCCATCCGGTCGTGGCCTGAGACGAGATACGCGCGGCTACTATCAGGGTGTCGACACACCGGGAGGTCTTGTTGGACTTGTTTTACCATTGTCAAAATGTCTTGTGCATCGGGATTCCGAGCCTGATCGGATTGTCCCTAAGATAAGGGGTAATATTATTGTTACATCTGCTGATCGTGAGAGCTTGTGATGGGCTAAGTTGGGACACCCCTGCAGGGTTATGATCTTTCGAAAGCCGCGCCCGCGATTATGTGGCAGATTGGAATTTGTTAATGTCCGGTTGTAGAAAACTTGACAGAGGATCCGAAGTAAAACACACAACTATGTGAGTAACCGTGACTGTCTCTTTTCACTTTGAGAAGAGAACACGATGGGGTTATGTTTGACTCGTAGGTAGTTCAAGATCTTTAGCGATCACTACTAGTTTGCGACCGTTTGCGTAGATGCTCATCTTATTCTTGTACTCGTAAGTTAGCCACCATATATTGCTTAGCCGCTGCTGCAACCTCACCACTTTATCTCTTCCTACCCATTAAGCTTTGCTAGTCTTGTTACCCATGGTTATGGGATTGCTGAGTCCTCGTGGCTCACAGATACTACAACAATAGTTGCAGGTGCAGGTTTCCGATGACTTGACGTGAGAGCGACCATCGTTGTGTTGGAGTTCTTTCTTCTTCTTCTTCTTCTTCTTCATTTTTGGGTTAGGTTCTGGGTCGGCAGCCTGGGATAGCACATGGATGTCGTTGTGCTTTTCATGTTTGCATCTGTAGTTGGATGCCTTGTATTGATGATGTTGTATTCATGTGACTTGTAATTATTGTTGTATCCCTCATGTATGTATGTAATGGTATGATGTAATGATATCCATCTTGCTAAGTGCCCGAAATGCGGTTGTGCCCCAATCACGTAAGTGTCACGTGATCGGGATAGAATCACTTCTTGGGCCTGACAGGCCTCCTCCTGCCTCGATGGAGTAGGGCCCCGGTGCCCATGTCCGTCCCCGCAAGCAGTCCTTCCCCTCCGGGCCCTCCTCCACCAGCTAGCCACCGCCAAGCTCCTCCTGCCTTGACCTCGCCAAGACCAGCGTGGCCCTCTCCTCTGCGCCAGGTCCTTCCCGCCCTCGTCCGTCGTCCGGCGTTCGCGCCCCAAGCGCCGTGCCTCCTCCTCCCCGCTGCGGACGACCAAGGCCGCCGGAGCAGCCCGGCCGACTAGGCCACCAAGTCCTTCTCGCCGCCGCGCCGGCCTCTTCCTCGTCTCTGGCCTCGCCTGCACCTCAACCGCCGCCGCCTTCGCGCCTCCCGATGCCATCGCTGCCTCGCGTCGTCTCCATCGGCTTTGTCCCCGCCTCGGGCCTCGCCGATCTGCTCGAGTGCTTCAAGACCCCACCGCTAAGCTCCATGTCGCTGCCTCTGCTTCGCTTCGATCCCTCCTATGCGTTGTTTGCTCAGGCCGCCAGCAGGCTCAGCGGCTTGGTCGACCCGCTACCTCGACCACGCTCATGCGCGTGCACAAGGGCTCCAAGGCCAACAGTGCCTCCCCTTCGGATCCGAGGCCTTCGGGTTGCTTCGATATGGATGCACCAAGTTCCTCTTTGACAAGTGTACGACTACGCCCGCACGACTACAAGGTGTTGCACCAAGTACCACTACCGTCGCCCCAAAAACGATGGATTCGTCAAGTACCTCTCTGAAACGAAATGTGAACGACTACTTCGATGACGACCCTGTGAACAACTACTTCCTCTATGGAAAACGTGAACGGCTACGAAACGTGTACCACTACCATCGCGTGTACCACTACTTCCCTCGACGACCCTTGTACGACTACTTCCACTACTTCCCTCGACGTCTCGAACCCTTTCGAAAACGCATGCTTCAAAGGTATACCGCCAAGACTATTGTTGCATGTGTTGTATGAGATGTTCCACTTGTTTGCACCGTGCCCGAAGCGTCGCTTGCGATGCCCCTCGTTTGCCTTGTCACCGACACGTGGGACACCCGGTAACCGGGAGCACCCCACCATCTTTGCACGCTCACTTCACACTTCATCTTTTGCACCGGTCTCTCAACGAGTTACCGGAACCGCTATGTTGCCGTGGCATCATTTTCGGGTATCGCCGTCGTGGCACCCCTTTCTTTCCACCACGGTGACAAATGCTTCCTAACATGTTCCTGTTAACTTTTAATAAAATTGCATAAAACTTGCATTTTGTCATCCGCATCATGATAACAACATTCAAATGCTTAAAGTTGTTCTTTGCTTTATTTTGCTTAGATGACATGTTAAAATGGTTTAATTCATAACTAGTTAACCGTAGCTCAACTTAAATAAACTTTATATGCACATGGGGATTTTCTGGAATTATTGTTGTTATTTCCGTCCTCATTTAAAATGCCTAGATAGCTAGTTTACTTATGCTTCACCTCTTGCCATGCTAAAAACATTTAAATTTGTTGAGTTCATAATCGAGATCAAACTAAATAATCGAATGTGGCGTTTCATCAATATGCAACTCGTTGCATATTGTGCTCCGCTTAAATTGTGGTGTTGTTTGTGCACCTTGCCATGCCATGCATATTTTAAACCGGACATGCATCATACTTGTTTGTGCATCATGCCATGGTTATGATATGTGTGTTTACCATGTTGTTTGCTTCTTTCTGGTATGCTTCTCTCGTTAGCTTCGGTTTCGTTCCGGAGTTGTGAGGTTTTGTTCGACTACTTCTTGGACTCGTTCTTCTTCCTTGCGGGATCCCAGGCAAGATGACCATTCTCCGATATCACCTCTATCTTCGCTTATGCTAGTTGTCTCGTTCTTTAGCTATGCCTCGGTGCCTATTCCTGTTTTTCGGCCTCCTATTGTCGCCATGAAACACTCTAACCGCCTTCCTAGCAAACCGTTGATTGGCTAAGTACGCTTTTGCTCAGCCCCTCTTATAGCGTTGTTAGTTGCAGGTGAAGTTGAAGATTGCTCCATGTTGGACTTCTTTATTGGGATAACACAATATATATATTGGTAATGCGTGGAAGGCTTGGCCTTCTGCTTGGTGTTTTGTTCCACTCATGCCAACATAGGACCCGATAAACCGGTGTTATGTTCCTTGATTGTGCGTTCCTAACACGGTTGGGGTTTATGGGCCCCCCTTGAAAATTCGCATTGCTTAAAGCTTTTCCAGCAAGGCCCAACTTTGGTACTACATTTTCCTAACAACTAAAACTTGTCGAGGGAGTAATTAACCCGAGGATTTATTAATCAACCCCTGGGCCAGTGCTCGTTTTGAGTGTTGGTCCAAACTAGAGCCACTTGCGGTGCCACCCAGTTCTCTGGGGTCTTTGGTTGCTCTACGTAGTGCTCATCCGGTCGTGGCCTGAGACGAGATACGCGCGGCTACTATCAGGGTGTCGGCACGCCGGGAGGTCTTGCTGGATTAGTTTTACCTTTGTCGAAATATCTTGAGCACGGGATTCCGAGGATACTCGGGTCTTCCCAATTTGGAGTTGCGACTTCGCAGATCGTGAGCTTGTGATGGGCTAAGTTGGAACACCCCTGCAGGGTTTTGAACTTTCGAAAGCCGTGCCCGCGGTTATGTGGTAGATGGGAATTTGTTAATATCCGGTTGTAGAAAACTTGACACCATATCCTTAAGAATACACTACCTGTGTGAGTAACCGTGACGGTCTCTTTTCGAAGGGTTTCGAAAAGTGAACACGGTGGGGTTATGCTTGATCGTGAGTAGCTAGGATCACTTCTTGATCAACTTGGCGATCGTTGGCACTTGTTCTCTTCTCGCTCTAAACTCGTAAGGTAGTGCTTAGTGCATGCTGCAACCCTTTTATAGCCTTTCCACACCTAAGGCTTTGGTAGTTTTGATACCCGGGAACGGGATTGCTGAGTCCTTGTGACTCACAGATTACAACACACACCAGATGCAGGTACAACCAAGAACGATGCAGGAGATGGATCAAAACTTCAGTGGGAGTTCGATGAAGAGCGTGGTTGTTACTATGTTTCGTATCCCGACGACCAGTAGTGGTTCCTACTAGGGGCGACCAGGACTTGTGTTTATGGTATCTTTCTCGTTGGATTTCGTCCGTAGTCGGACTCTGTGTTATTTGGATGATGTATGTTACTGTATTCATTGTGTGACGTGGCGAGTGTAAGCCAACTATCTTTTACAATTTCACCCCTGAATTTTACATGAGATGTGCAAAGATACCATACTTGAGATCATTCTAGTATGCGCTGATGTCTTTAAGTCATGCCTCGATACGTGGGAGACATAGTCGCATACTGGGCATTACAAGTTGGTATTCACAGCCTTCTCCGACCTAGGAGCCCCCTGATTGATCGAACCGCTGACGGTATATATATATATATATATATATATATATATATATATATATATATATATATATATATATATATATATATATATATATATATATATATATATATATATATCGGAGAGTAGGATTTATTTTTACTCCTCATCCCCTTCATCGCTCTGATGTGGTCTCCTGACATTGTTTTAACTGCACTATTCTCAAAATTTCACCAAATTGTTTTTAGGATCACGCGGGTATTGTTTGGATTGTTATGATATCTTTGTGACGAGAACATTGTTCTCGATGCCTCCTGTCATTTAGGGGTTGTGGCAGTGTCCCGGGGAGTTGAGCTCCGAGGTGTTGTCGTCACAAATGTATCATAGTGGTTCTAGAATACCAGAGGCGGCCGACATAAAAAACTCTTCTATGTGGTTAGTGGTGAGATAACCCTGACGTCACCCATTACTGGTGGGATAGTTCGGGAGTATTGCCACAACTAGTATAGCGGATGCGTTTCGAAGGTCCGAGGTAAACAATTTCCGAGGATGACTGGTTATGTGTTGACAGATGGATACAGCTGGATGTAGGTTTAGAGTTGAGTGCGCGGTGCTTCCCTTGTATCCCCAACACCAGATTGCATAACCGGAAAGCTTCGGGAATTAATAGGTGGGTTTTCAAGTAGATTGTAGGTAATCTTCCAACGAGTGCATGGTATGAGGTTTGTGGTTCAACATCTAGTGAAGAGGTTTCATGGGCGTTGTTCCAATTGGGAGTTGCATCTTAAAGGATCCTTGGCTATGCTGATTCAGGGATTGCAAGACCCTTTGTAACACGTGCCATGGGTCATCAGCACGAACATGTGGGATGAAACCTCTATTATGTATTTGTTCCATCTGTATCTTGTTGTTTTATTCTATCATTTTGTTCTCCCAAGTGGCTTCTCGACAAGTTGATGTACCATTAAGCTACGGAATTCATTTGTTCAATTCTCTGTTCGAATGATATTGTGAAGATTATGTTGCAACATATCTATCCTTTGTTTTTGTTTTGATTCTGGTATTTGAGTTGCTTTGATGTCAAGTGTCGATTCCATACCTTTCCTAATTGGTGTTCTCATATTTCTATGTGAGTGCTAGTTCTTCTTGATTATCGAGATTGTCATGTTAAATTCTTTTCAACCAGTGCGTTTCTCTTCAAGTTAAACCGGTCCTTTCAATATGTGCAAGACCAATCCTTGTTTTTTCTCAACGGTGTATATTTCATTCATCCCAAGTCGTCTTTGTTTTTCCCCACCCTCCCACCCTTTTCTTCAAGGACTCAGAATTCCTAGTCAAGTATCCTTTTATTCATGTGAAGTTCTTCATTCTTTCCTTCTATGTTCTTAGCCCGTGATTTCTCGTGAAGATGCTCAGGTAGATTGAAGTTCATCATTCTTCGTTGTCTTTTCTTCTCCGGTGGACTAAATTCAAGCTTCGGTCATGATCATATCTCTTCCTTTTTGTTTCACATGTTTTCCCATGTTGGAATTTCATATCCAAAGTCTCTCTTATTATTCAACTCCCTCTAATTCTTCTCCGGAGTGCTGAAGATATATCGGAAGATTCGTGTTTCCATTCTTAATCAGTTCAATTTTCGAGGTTGTTATCTCATTCAAGCCATTTAAGTCAACCGGTGCAATATCTCTTAAGCAATCTTATTCAACGGTGATTTCTTTTGAGTGGGCCCAAACCCACAGGGTTTTTCCTAGGATTTTACCTGACTCTTCTGAATTTTGCGGAGTTATACTCAAATTCTTTTCAAGTGTGACGTAAGAATGATTTCCATCCATCACGTGCTTTCTCTATGTTCGCTTTCAAATTCCTTCAAACGTTGGTTCAACCTTTACATTCTTCATTCCGGAGTGCCTCAACAATTCATGGTGGTATATCTCATCGTCTTCGCAGATTTGACGACCGAAGAAGAGTTCCTCTTGAATCCTTGGTTCTAGCTTCATGCCATCATCATTATTGTTCCGATTGTGAGAAATTCTTTATACGCATCCGAAGCATTTCATGAATTCTTTCCATTGTGATCCTCCGAAGGCCATCATTTCAGAAGATTTCTTCGTTCTCAGTTTTCAACTTCGTCCTCCAACTATTCTTTATTGATGCCTCTTCGTTCGTCTCCATAATTCTTCCAGTGCTTTGTTCAAGTATTCTTTAATCAGTCTGCGATCTCTTTGTTCTCTTGTATCTAAATTTCCTCAAGTGCTTATTCTTCCCGGTGGATTATTCTTTTCCATCACCTGGTTTCAATTCTTATGGTGGTTCGTTCAAAATTCCTCTTCCGTTGTTATCGTATTAATTCTTTTGTTTTTTTCATAATCCTACCAGTGATTCGTTCAAGATTCTTTCTCAAGTTTGTGCGAGATCTCTCTTTAATTATTTGCAACGAGAATAAGTAGTATGCCAAATCCATTGCTTGTCGTCAATTTAAATTGATGAAGGATATGCATACCATAATTCTTACTCTTATTTCATCCAAGTGGATTAATCCCTTTGTTTAGAGTTTATTCATGAGGAATAAATTCTAGGTTTCAAGTTGTTCGTCTTGTTCCCCGGTGTTCTAAGCTCTCTCAATTATCTTGTCACGAAGCTTCATCTAATCATTGCAATGCTTCAATCTTATTCTTTTCATCCTTCACTTCTCATTCGTTTGTTACCGAAGTTCGACATGGTGGTTCATCATGATTTAATTCATCCTCGAAGTCTTCATCAAGATTCTTGTTAAAGCTCAAGCATTCTTCATCTTGAATTTTTAAGTGCAATTCTATCTACCTTATCGTTTGAGATGGTGGTATGTCATTCTTCACAATTTCCCTTCATGTGTCATGATTCACAAGTTGTCAGGAATGAGTTATTTTAAACCCATCATTTTCTTTGTTCGGGGTATATTTTCAACCCTTCAATTTATTCGTTGGAGTTATCTTGGGTTGTATTTCACATAAAGCTTACCCTAAAGATTGTTGCTATTGTGGTGCATATAAATGACCCAAGTTCTCTACTTATCCTCTCCGTGAAATAATTTTTTCATCTCTTTGGTGCTCTTAATCAAATCAATTGTTTCAGTTAGTGGCAGAATTTCACCTCATAATTTTGAGATGTTTTTCATAAAGCCCACGAGAAGCATATCTTTTGCTTGTTGATTTTTCAACAACCCCATTCAACCCTTCTTCGTAAGGATGCTTTCAAACTCATTTCTAGTCGAAGATGTTCTTCTTCTTCGATCTTTTCACTCCATTATTCCTTCCGAAGGCTTTGTGATATTGCTCTCTTCGAACCATCATCTTGTCATATCAAGATCATGTTCTTTTCTTTTCTCGTCCATTTAACAGGAGTGTCGTGACCTCCATTCTAGTTCTCTCATCTTATCTAGTTTTTGACTCTCTTTTAACCGGAGTGTTGTGTGAAATCTTTCTTACCCCTTGTGCCCTTCTTTCAATTGTTTCGAAGGCAGTGTGTTGTTGATTTCATCAAGTATCATCCCATCTCCTAAGTTCATGTGCAATTCCTTCCATTTACAGTCGAAATGTTGTCCAAATTATTTCGTTCTTATTCCTTCTCCATCTTGTTTTAACCGGAGTGGTTTTGAAATTCTTTCGTCATCCTTGAGCTCTTCGTTCATGTCCTTGCAACCTTCAAATTCTCGTGGTGTCCCTTGTTCCACCTTTTTACCGGAGTGCTCTTAACTTTGTTCATCTCCGTTGTATTCTTCTTTCAATTTGGTCAACCTCTCAAGTTCAGGTTTCACTCGTTTTTCAAAGAAGCAACTTTGTTTTACCTCTTCCTTTTCCTCTTATATCCGGTGCCATCTCTAGGATCTCGGGTCGAGATCCTCTGTTAGTGTGGGAGAGTTGTAACGCCCCAAGACCGATGCTCCAGAAGACTTCCAGCTATTCCGGGTTTCGCCGTGTATTTCTTTTCATTGTTCTATTTATTTATTTTGCATTGCATCATGTCATCATGCCATCATGTCACTAATCTTTTCTTCTCAACTAAATAAATTGCATAGATCGTTTGATCTATTCAAATCAAGGGATATTCACATGGTGATTTCTCTTTATAACATATACTCCCAATATTGTAGGGAGCTATAATAAAAATATTCCATTTGTTTCGAATTAACCCAAACACACTTGCATATATCCCGCATGCTTTTTCTACTTCAAGTTTGGTTGCCCAGACGTCGCCAACAATTCTTATCCCTTTTATCGAGGCTCTTCCAAAAAATCTCAACATTTTTGGACACCCCCTAAAGTCTAGACTCCATTCAAACTCCTTCGGTCAAGTCAAATAATTTTGGTTTTAACTTCCCCTGTTTTGTCGGAACCACTTTTGTCGGGGTGGAAATATTCCATAAAGCCTTACAAAATATGTTCCACCATTTTATTCTTATTCATGGCCTCTTCTGTTAATTCCTTTGATCTCTCTCTATTTTTTTCCTGCTAAAGAGAATAGAGAGAGCACAAAGCCAGCAGCCAGGCCGGCCTCCTTCCACGCGGCCCATGTGACCTCATGGCCCAAGGCCCATCCCACTGTTAACCCTAGCCCCGAACCCCCTCATCTCGCTCGCTTCCCTCGTTCCTCCCGTGCGCCGCCTCTACCCGATCCCCTCATCCTCTCCCATCTCTCTCGACCTCTTCCTCCTACCCGCCGCTCCCGCTCGATCCCATCGACCGGCCTCCTCCTGCCTCGATGGAGTAGGGCTCCGGTGCCCGTGTCCCTCCCCGCAAGCCGTCCTTCCCCTCCGGGACCTCCTCCACCAGCTAGCCGCCGCCAAGCTCCTCCTGCCTCGACCTCGCCAAGACCAGCGTGGCCCTCTCCTCTGCGCCAGGTCCCTCCCGCCGTCGTCCGGCGTCCGGCGTCCGCGCCCCAAGCGCCACGCCTCCTCCTCCCAGATGCGGGCGACCAAGGCCGCCGGAGCAGCCCGGCCAACCAGGCCGCCAAGTCCTTCTCGCAGCCGCGCCGGCCTCTTCCTCCTGTCTGGCCTCGCCTGCACCTCGACCACCGCCGCCTTCGCACCTCCCGACGCCATCGCTGTCTCGCGTCGTCTCCGTCGGCTCTGTCCCCGCCTCGGTCCTCGCCGATCTGCTCGAGCGCTTCAAGACCCCGCCGCCAAGCTCCACATCACTGCCTCTGCTTCGCTTAGATCCCTGCTATGCGTCGTTTTCTCAGGCCGCCAGCAGGCTCAGCGGCTTGCTCGACCCGCTGCCTCGACCACACTCGTTCGCGTGCGAAGGGCTGCAAGGCCAACAGTGCCTCACCTTCGGATCCGAGGCCTTCGGGTTGCTTCGATTTGGATGCACCAAGTTCCTCTTCAACAAGTGTACGACTACGCCCGAACGACTACAAGGTGTTGCGCCAAGTACCACTATCGTCGCCTCGAAGATGATGGATTCGTCAAGTACCTCTCCGAAACGAAATGTGAACGACTACTTCGATGACGACCCCGTGAACAACTACTTCCTCTATGGAAAACGTGTACCACTACCACCGCGTGTACCACTACTTCCCTCGACGACCCTTGTACGACTACTTCCACTACTTCCCTCGATGTCTCGAACCCCTCCGAAAACACACGCTTCAAACGTATACCGCCGAGACGATTGTTGCATGTGTTGTATGAGATGTTCCACTTGTTTGCACCGTGCCCGAAGCATCGCTTGCGATGCCCCTCGTTTGCCTTGTCACCGACACATGGAACACCTGGTAACCGGGAGCACCCCACCATCTTTGCACGCTCACTTCACACTTCTTTTGCACCGGTCTCTCAACGAGTTACCGGAACCGCTATGTTGCTGTGGCATCATTTTCGGGTATCGCCGCCGTGGCACCCCTTTCTTTCCACCACAGTGATAAATGCTTCCTAACATGTTCATGTTAACTTTTAATAAAATTGCATAAAACTTGCATTTTGTCATCCGCATCATGATAACAACATTCAAATGCTTAAAGTTGTTGTTTGCTTTATTTTGCTTAGATGGCATGTTAAAATGGTTTAATTCATAACTAGTTAACCATAGCTCAAGTTAATAAACTTTATATGCACATGGGGATTTTTCGGAATTGCTGTTGTTATTTCCGGCCTCATTTAAAATGCCTAGATATCTAGTTTACTTATGCTTCACCTCTTGCCATGCTAAAAACATTTAAATTTGTTGAGTTCATAATCGAGATCAAACTAAATAATCGAATGTGGCGTTTCATCAATATGCAACTCGTTGCATATTGTACTCCACTTAAATTGTGGTGTTGTTTGTGCACTTTGCCATGCCATGCATATTTTAAACCGGACATGCATCATACTTGTTTGTGCATCATGCCATGGTTATGATATGTGTGTTTACCATGTTGTTTGCTTCTTTCTGGTATGCTTCTCTCGTTAGCTTCGGTTTCGTTCTGGAGTTGTGAGGTTTTGTTCGACTACTTCTTGGATTCGTTCTTCTTCCTTGCGGGATCCTAGGCAAGATGACCATTCCTCGATATCACCTCTATCTTTGCCTATGCTAGTTGTCTCGTTCTTTAGCTATGCCTCGATGCCTATTCCTGTTTGTGAGCCTCCTATTGTCGCCATGAAACACTCTAACCGCCTTCCTAGCAAACCGTTGATTGGCTAAGTACGCTTTTGCTCAGCCCCTCTTATAGCGTTGTTAGTTGCAGGTGAAGTTGAAGATTGCTCCATGTTGGACTTCTTTATTGGGATAACACAATATATATATTGGTAATGCGTGGAAGGCTTGGCCTTCTGCTTGGTGTTTTGTTCCACTCATGCCAACATAGGACCCGATAAACCGGTGTTATGTTCCTTGATTGTGCGTTCCTAACACGGTTGGGGTTTATGGGCCCCCCTTGAAAATTCGCATTGCTTAAAGCTTTTCCAGCAAGGCCCAACTTTGGTACTACATTTTCCTAACAACTAAAACTTGTCGAGGGAGTAATTAACCCGAGGATTTATTAATCAACCCCTGGGCCAGTGCTCGTTTTGAGTGTTGGTCCAAACTAGAGCCACTTGCGGTGCCACCCAGTTCTCTGGGGTCTTTGGTTGCTCTACGTAGTGCTCATCCGGTCGTGGCCTGAGACGAGATACGCGCGGCTACTATCAGGGTGTCGGCACGCCGGGAGGTCTTGCTGGATTAGTTTTACCTTTGTCGAAATATCTTGAGCACGGGATTCCGAGGATACTCGGGTCTGCCCACCTTGGAGTTGCGACTCCGCGGATGGTGAGCTTGTGATGGGCTAAGTTGGGACACCCCTGCAGGGTTTCGAACTTTCGAAAGCCGTGCCCGCGTTTATGTGGCAGATGGGAATTTGTTAATATCCGGTTGGAGAAAACTTGACACCATATCCTTAAGAATACACTACCTGTGTTAGTAACCGTGACGGTCTCTTTCCGAAGGGTTTTGAGAAGTGAACACGATGGGGTTATGCTTGATCGTGAGTAGCTAGGATCATTTCTTGATCAACTTGGCGATCGTTGGCACTTGTTCTCTTCTCGCTCTAAACTCGTAAGATGGTGCTTAGTGCATGCTGTAACCCTTTTATAGCCTTTCCGCACCTAAGGCTTTGGTAGTTTTGATACCCGAGAACGGGATTGCTGAGTCCTTGTGACTCATAGATTACAACACACACCAGATGCAGGTACAACCGAGAACGATGCAGGAGATGGATTAGAACTTCAGTTGGAGTTCGATGAAGAGCGTGGTCGTTACTATGTTTCGTATCCCGACGATCAGTAGTGGTTCCTACTAGGGCGATCAGGCCTTGTGTTTTTGGTATCTTTCTCGTTGGATTTCGTCTGTAGTCGGACTCTGAGTTATTTGGATGATGTATGTTATTGTATTCATTGTGTGACGTGGCGAGTGTAAGCCAACTATCTTTTACAATTTCACCCCTGAATTTTACATGAGATGTGCAAAGATACCATACTTGAGATCATTCTAGTATGCGCTTATGTCTTTAAGTCGTGCCTCGACACGTGGGAGACATAGTCGCATACTGGGCATTACATCATGCCTTTATTTAGTGATGAATCCACTACTTTGGAGGATGTTTCAATTGACTATGATAACAAAGTTGCTATTTGTGATGATGACGGTGATGAAATTTATGCTATATTGAATAATGATAACCATGAAACTTGTCGTCATGACATTAATTTTCAATCTCATGATAGTTATTTTGTTGAGTTTGCTCCCACCACTATTCATGAGAATAAATTTGCTTATGTGAAGAGTAGCAAAATTTCTATGCTGTTGCATCATGAAAAGAATGATTTATGTGATGGATATATCATTGAATTTATTTATGATGCTACTGAAAATTACTAGGAGAGCGGAACATATGCTTGTAGGTATTGCAATAATATCAAGTTTCCTCTCTATGTGTTGAAATTTTTGAAGTTTTGCTTGTTTTGCCTTCCTATGCTAGTTGATTCTTGCTCCCAAAAGTTGTTTGGTCACAAAATCCATATGCATAGGAAGTGGGTTAGACTTAAATGTGCTATTCATATTCTTCATGATGCTCTCTTTGTGTTTCAATTCATATCTTTCATGTGAGCATCACTGAAATCATCATGCCTAGCTAAAAGGCATTAAACAGAAGCGCTTGTTGGAAGACAACCCAACATTTATACCTACTATTTTTGTGTGTTCACATGGTTAAGCTACTGTATTAATCATGTTTTATAGCTTTTGTTTCAATAAAGTGCCAAGCAAAGCCTTAGGATCATGTTGGGTGATAGTAGATTTGATCTTGCTGAAAAACAGAAACTTTTGCGCTCACAATTTTTTTCTCATTTTAATAGAAGAGTGCTTTTGAGTTGATTCTTTTTGCAGAAGATTGGTATATAAATTGCTTACGTGGTCCTATTTGTTCAGAATTTTTAGAGTTGAATAAGTATGGTGGTTATTCAGATCATTACAGATTGTTCTGTTTTTTGACATATTCTGTTTTCAATGCATAGTTTGCTTGTTTTCTAGTTTCTATGGCTTATATTGATCAATATAAATTGTAGAAATGATATGCTACAGTAGGCATTGTGTGAGAACAATTATGAATCTTGTCTTTGACAGTACCAAAAGTGAATGATTTGTTTTATCATACTAACCCATCTCACGAAGTTTTGTTAAGTTTTGTTTGATTGAAGTTTTCAAGTTTTGGGTGAGATGTCAATATGAGGAGAATAAGGAGTGGCTATACCCTAAGCTTGGGGATGCCCAAGGCACCCCAAGGAATATTCAAGGAGAAACCAGGCAACTATGCTTGGGATGCCTCTGAAGGCATCCCCTCTTTCGTCTCCAACATTATCGGTGACCTCGCTTGAAGCTATATTTTTATTCGTCACATGATATGAGTTTTGCTTGGAGCGTCATTTTATTTTGTTAGAATTTGCTTGCTGGTATTTAGAATAATGTTTTGTATCTTTTATTTCAATAAAAGTGTCAAGGATAGCCCTTACCATACTTATTTTGCAAGACTATATGTTGTTGTTTGAAAACAAAAAGTTTTCTATCATTGTCTGAATTCTTCTGGATAGTCAGAACATGATGAACTCTTGAAATTTTTACACAGTGATTGTCCATAAGTTCTCTGTAACATGGTAATTTTTCAGAATTGTTTGAGTTAGGGAAGTATGAGGATAATTGCATTCTTTACAGGCTGTACTGTTTTGATAGATTGCTGTTATCTTTGCATTGTTTGCATATGTTTGCGTGTTTGATGATTCTATTTGAGGATAGGAGTATTAAATATGCAGAGGCATTTAGTATGCAATGTTGAATAATAATTTTAGTGATTTGCTACAGTAGATAATGATAAGGTTTTTGCATTGGTTTATACTAACTTATCTTATTAGTTCTTGTTGAGTTTTGTGTGGATGAAGCTTTTGAGATTTATGAAAACCGTGATATGAGAAGAATTAAGTAGACACAAAAGCTCAAGCTTGGGGATACCCAAGGCACCTCAAGATAATATTTCAAGAAGTCTCAAGCATCTAAGCTTGGGGATGCCCCGATAGGCATCCCAGCTTTCTTCATCCACAATTATCGGTTAGTATCGGCTGATCCTAAGTTTTTGCTTCTTCACATGAGATGTGCTATTCTTGAAATGTCATTTTATTTTGTTTGGTTTCTGTTTTAATAAAATAATTAGATCTTAAAATTTTAAATAAATTAGAGCCCCCAAATAGTTGCCAGGAGCCTAGGTAAGCGGCATTCACACGCTATCAACGAAGCTCTTTTCTCGCACTGTTGCTCTAGTGCTTCACTTATATCTTTTTTAGCATGTTGCGCTTTAGTATTTTTTAAGAAATTCTCACTTGCTTCACTTAGATTAATCTCAGAGAAGAAAATATTATGCTCATGATCTTCACTTATATTTGCTTGAGCTTATCAAAAGCAACACATGAAAATTAGTTCCAAAATGATAGATATCCAAGAAGGATATAATAAAACTTTCATAAAGACCATTGGACAAAATAAACTTGATCCCTTGTAATAGTTTTGAGACATGATGATGTGATATGTGAGTCATGTTGATGAGTAACTATGCTTTAGTAAGATATCGGTGTTAAGGTTTATGATTCCCGAAGCATGCACATATAGTCTCTCGTTATGCCGGGAAGTCGGAGCACAATTTATCCTTGATTTTCTATCTTTGTGTGAAGGTTGGGGGCGCGCGATGGTTAACTCCTACCAACCTCCCCCTAGGAGCATGTGTAGTATTACTTTACTTCGAGGGCTAATAAACTTTTGCAATAAGTATGTGAGTTCTTTATGACTAATGTGAGTCCATGGATTATACGCACTCTCACCCTTTCATAATTGCTAGCCTCTCTTGTACCGCGCAATTTTCGCCGGTGCATAAACTTTATTAAACCTTCCTCAAAACAGTCATCATACCTACCTATTATGGCATTTCCATAGCCATTCAGAGATATATTGCCATGCACTTCCATCATATAGTTGACTTGAGCATTCATTTTTCATCATATAGAGTCATACTATGTTATAGGTATCGAGTTGTAATTTTTATTTATTTTGAGTTATAAGTAAATAGAAGTGTGATGATCATCATTATCCATTATTAGGGCATGTCCCAATGATGATAGGATGATGGAGACCATGATTCCCCCACAAGTCGAGATGAGACTCCGGACTAAAAGAAAAAAAAGATGAATGAAAGAAAAAAAAGAGAAGGGGCATGCAAATACCACACTTGTGCTTCAAAGCAACACCATGTTTTTCATATAGAGAGTCTCCTATGTTGTCACTTTCAGAATTTTCTATAGTAGAGTTTGATGCATACCCACTTAGTTTCATATTGAGATTTCATACACTTATAGCTCTTAGTGCATCCGTTGCATGGCAATCCCTACTCCTCACATTGATATCGGTTGATGGACATCTCCATAGTCCATGTCACACCCTGCATTTTTTAACATGTCATTTGCATTAATAAAGCATGAAAATTTGGACCAACAATTTTTTTGGCATCATTTGGATTTTATTTGGAATTAAGTTTTCTCTCTGTGATTTTCAAGTGCTCTTTAAAGTCAACTACTCCCTCTTATATATTTCATCTCCTTACCCCAAACTTCTGCCCAATGATCATACCAAGTGTATATAACAGTGTAGTATTTTCTTACAAAAATAATTTGGCCAAAAAGTATTTTCAAAAAATTAGTTTTCCAAAAACCCCTGAATTGAGGTTTGCACTGCAAGTGCTTGATTTAGGGTGAGAAAAATATTTCAAAGAGTATATTTGAAACCTAGTAGATATTGGACTCCCATAAACCACAAAAATATAATTTCAAAAGTTATTTTCCTATTTTATTTAAAAGCTTTTTCTTAAGGCCAGAAATGGTCTTTAATAGGGAAAAATTATTTTATTATTTCAAAAATATTTGCCAAAATTCAGGGAGACTCTTAGGACATATATTTTCCATATATAAGAGTTTCAACACTTGGTCATGCTCAAAATATTTCACAAATCCCTCAGAAACCCTTTCTGGATATTTCAAGCTTTTGAAATATTTACAAAGGAAATATTCTCTAAAAACTCTAGGGAAATTCTATCATGTCATATATGACATATTTGATGATCTTGCCAAGCCCCATGCCATGGGAAGCAAGAAAACCTCATCAAAACCCCTCAAAACCATTCTGTCCATTTTTGAAGTTTGAGCAACTTTACATTGCCAAACTTGTCCAAATGCTGTCAAACTTGGTGCACATGCTAGAATAGTCTAATAATGCATCTAGACCAAATGGCACAAGTTTTGGAGAAGGGTAACTTGATCAGAGTACCCCAAAACCATTTCTGTTCAAATTCAAGTTTGAACAACTTTACATTACCAACTTTTTACTTGAGACCTCAAACTTTGTGGGCATGATCACGACCCCAAATGATGACACTACACAAAGTGGTGCATCAAGGAGGGATGATTTGCTTAACTTAAACCTGGTAAATCAATTTCTGTTGATTTCTAGGGTTTACCAAAGTTACATTGGCAAGTTTCTTCAAATGAGCCCAAACTTGGTGGAACACCCTATTTCTATATGCCATTTGATCCTGTTAAGTCTCATGTCAAATGGAAATCATTTGATTGCTCAAAACCACATCAAACACCTTCTGGTGATTTTCCAAAATTACCACTTTCACCTCTTTTCTTGTTCCCCATGAGCTAGGCTTTTTACCACAGCCTCCTCAAACCCCCTTGCACCTCCAGTAACTCTTCCCTGGCCTCAGCTCAATGATTGAGGGGGTGGGGGGGGGGGGTAAAACCCCATTTTACATTCTGGACAACAATTTTCACCTTTCTCTCTCAGCCCTCTCTTCTTCTAGAAGCTCTCGCTGGCATCCAATGCCTCTCCTACATTATTTACTTACCCCTAGAGCCAATGGACAAGGTGGCCGTGCCCAGAGTGCGTGGGACACGGCCATGCCGGCCATATGGGCGCTCTGGAGCGCGCTACAGTGCGCTCCCGCACTGTAGCCGCGACCTGCCCGAGGCGCCCAACCACCTAGGGCGTCGGGATGGTGTCTCCCGAGGCCGCCTCGACGTCCACGACACGGCAGCCGGTCGGCCCCCTCCTCCTTCTCCCTCCTCTCGCCCCAGCTCGCGCGCGCGATGGCTGCCCGAGAGCTCCAATAGGCGTGCACACACGCGCGATGCCCTGGCTTCCCCTGCTCTCTCTCTTCTCTCCCCTGGCTCTGGACCGCATCCAGGAACGCCCCAGACGCAGCGCCAGCTCCTCCTGAGACTTGTAGCAACGAGCAGAAGCTCGCCGGCGCACGGGTCCATGGCACCCCGCCGTTCGCCTATAAAGGGACACCCCCGCGCCTCCCTCTCCTCACCAGCCGCTCTCTCACACACCCAATCCTCCCCCTACACCACCCACTCCTCTCCAGACGAGCCCGAGCTCGAGATCGAGCTCGAGCTCCGCCGCCTCGGGTCACCGTCGATCCGGAGGTATAAGCCCTCTCCGCCGCTCCTCTCCCTCGATCTAGCACCGCAAGACCTCACTGATCATTTCCCCCTTGTTTCCCCTCTCTGTAGTTGCCGGAAATGGCCGGAACCACCACCACCTGAAGCAACTCAGCCGTGCCTCCTTGCCGCCGGCGAACCAGGCCACCCCGGCGACCAACTCCACCTCCACCCGAATGGCGGCTCCTCCCTGAGCACGACGGTACCACCCATGCCCCTCCCGTGCCCTATATCACCGCCGGCGAGCTCGCCGTCGCCTCTGGACGAAGGTAGACGACGACGATCGTGGGCCCTGTCCGTCAGCCTCACGCCCTGACGAGTGAGACCCCCCGTCTGGTTTAAAAACGCACGCGCACGCACCAGTTCGTCGTCAGGTCGAAGGCGTACTTCGCCTTTACACCTTCGACGTGGCAGCCTCACGCGGCCTGTTTTCCCTCTAGGCCTGCTGCACCGTGGCCTTTCTGGCCTAGTGGCACAGTGCCATTTTTCTTTTTCCTTTTTTGTTTGTTTTGTAAAAACTCCACATGATAATATATTTATCCAAATGAAATAATTCCAGTTCCTAAAAACTTGCAAAATTCCAACCTATTTAATGATATCACTTTCAACTATATTCATGAACCTTTTCTGTACTGTTCAAATTTAAATCTAAATTTGAACACTAAAACCTCTGTTCAAAAATCCATGTACCCCATTCTGTCACTCCAAATCCCAAACTAAGAATTTTTGCCATCTTAGATTTCCCTCTAGTATTTTATAAAAATAAGTTGACATTTTTTCTGAGCACTTTGATTTTTCTGTTTTTATTATTATCTTATTTTTTCCGTTATTTATTGCGACGACTAGATACCGTGTTTGACGAAGTTGCTGAAGAAGAAAAAGGGGAAGGACTTGAAGGCTTTGAAGACCAAGCCAGCCAAGGCAAGCAGCCCTTTGACCATGATACCCCCATTTGTTCCTCGATACCCTTTTTATTCCGATTGCATGATGATAAAGAGTGATGGTGGTAAACTTGTTGAGAAGCCACCACATGATGCATACCCCTACTCATGATCCTTACCATGTGCATAGATGCAATGACAAAAGATTGGTTGTGATGCATAGTGTTGCATATGTACCATGAACCCTTCGTGGTTACATTCTTTTGGAAACCCCATCGGGTGCCCCTAATGCCCGAGGGTGAAGTTGAGTTAAGGTCATCACTTGAGGAAGAAGTGGTGTGCCAAAGAGAGTTCATGTGTGTGGGTAAAAAGATGGATTATATTTATGTGTGTTTACCGTCCCAACCAAACATGTGCAACCACTCTACCCCTTATGGGACGGGGCATTATTGATTACTTAGGCTGATACTAGCATGGCGCCCACATCACTAGTGACGGGGGAGACTTGAGGTCACTCCTGGGACGGGGTCGTGCTTGGATAGGCGACCATGACTATTTTCACAGGGCAGCGGACACACCGTTGGTCCCTTCATGTATGCGTGACAATGTAAAAAGGGCGAGTCCCATGATTTATCGTTTGTACACGAGGGCTGTGCACCAACGAGTGGACCCTATGTTAGTGTCGTCTAGGGAAAGGTAATGACCGGGTGTTTCCCCCGAGTACTTGAGGTACTGCGGGGTCGTGAGTGACACGAAAGCTTCCCGGATCTTGTGGGTAAAGTGCACAACCTCTGCAGAGTGTAAAACTATTCGAATAGCCGTGTCCACGATCATGGACAGTTGGGAGGTGCTACTCAAACTATGTCCAGAATTTTACAACCTTGGTGAAAGTGTGTGTGTGTTGAGTCAAGGTGGTGACTTGGCTCGTTGAAAGAACCAGATATGATTTGAACTTTATTTATGTTGATATATGTAGCCTGTCCTCGAGGTTACCCAAGTACATTGATGCATGTCTCACAAATGGTAGAATATCTTAGCTAGCTTGTAGCTAGGTTGCTTATTGTTATACAACTTGCATTGTTACCTTGAACCAAAACATGGGTTGCTTGCGAGTACATTAAAAGTACTCATTGGCTTGCCACTAGTTATTTAATTGGACAGGCATGGAGGAGCAGGAATTTGAAGAAGAATTCTATGGAGACGAACATGCGAACTAGGACGCTTTCCTAGTCAGAATGCCTGTAGGGTTAAGGCAGAAGGCATGGGTTCTACTTATCTACGAAGACTTCCGCTATTTGAGTTTATTTGCTATTCAGCCCATGAGGCTTTATCTATGTAAGACTTGGCCATAATGGTCATAATTTGTGTAAGACGGTATGTATGGATGTAAGACTCTTGTTATTCAGCTTCTGTGTGTTTAGTGAGCATTGATCTCTGGGATCACTGTACACGTGCATTTACGGGGATCTCGACTCTTAAGTCGGGGTCCCCACAAACATTTACGGGGATGGCGAGAAGTAATACTATATCAAGATTTAACAGGTGGAGCAATTGTCATGACACCCTTGACATAAAAGATGGTAATACTCAAATGTAGAACATAACATGAGTTGGATAGTAGGGAACTCATGGTACAACACAAAACATGAACAAGTTTGTATTGGAGGGAAGGCAATAAAGTTGTCGATGATAACACAATTCATCGAGGGGCAAGAATGGTATTTCTCATCATGGGTTCGATAGATATCCCAAAGGAGTCAAAATGTTGATGATGATCACGACAAATTTTGTCGAGAGCCTCCATGAAGAAGCATTTGAACAACGACTACATCAAGCAAAAGGAATGGTGAAGCCAAATATTATTACATCCATAGATAAGATGCAATGTCAGAATCAAAGTTGTCTCTCAAGACAATCAATATGATGTTGAAAGATCGATGTAAGCTTAGCTCGTCGCCGAAATTTTTGCTCCGGGGAGAAGGACCAGGTAGCGCAATTAAAATCGGCACGATAATGATATAACCGAGCAGGCTAGGAATGACATGATCGAGTTTAAATTTCCCAGCAACAATTACCATGAGTAGTGAGCCATAAAATGGACTCAAGTCACTTGTCGTAGTTCTCGGGTGACGAACAACTCAAACTCGGGGACCAACTAAAATTTTTGAGAAGTAATACTTGATGAAGAATTCACAAGGAGTAATGCAGTTCTATAATATCCTCGAGATACCAGGGGGTAATACTCGACAACAGATCAAAGTAGAGGTTGGACTGGGTATTGCTCTTTAGAAGACAAGTGCTTAAACTTGCACAAGAAATGGTATTAAAGGATAGCCTACTCAGAACCACAATTGCAAAAAGGTCAGGTCCCAGATATAAGATGAAGTTATATCAAGGGGATAATTATTTCTATGAGAAGCTTTCATGATAAGATCTGCATCGTGTCCATGCGCATGATCACAAAGTTCAAGGTTGACTCTCACTTCCCCAATGTATAACCCTTCATTCACTTCTCGATTTGAAAATGCCATTAGTGTTTAAAGTTTTACCTGGTGGAATACCAGATGAGTATGACCCGTGAAATATTTCGGGTTCACACAGATTTATGGGGCATAGGTTCAACCCATCAGGGCATCTTAGGAACATATACCAGAAACTTATAGGAGATAGTATCTCAAGCTCGAAGTAGAGCATGGTTGACAAAGGGAGGGGATAAAATTTACCAAAGGCATTATGTATCAGGAAAGAACTCACAAGGTGAACGAATATGAATGACACTATCGAATGATAATTCAGCAAACGATTTGATGGTCCATAACGAAGCTGATGTGACATCGGCACACAACTTGAGGAAGAAAATGCAAAGACATTGGATTATAGAAGAAGAAGAAAAACTAACTAATTCAAAGCTCAAAAGTGAAGGAATTATGAACTCCAAATCAAGGATCAGAAGCAAACACTCTGATAAAGGATGGATAAGTTGAATATACTTATGGGTACAATTGACAACAATTTGATTGGTTGAGATCCAGCTCAATTTTAAAATGGTGTCTGAGCTGGAAGGATGAATTCTAGGATCTTATTGAGGATTGCGAGCTTTCGCAAAAGATTGTATCAACGGGCTCAAAATGATAATGACAAAGGATGTCAATAATATTGCTAGACTTATGGGATTAACCATAATGTAAGCAAGCAAGAATTTCAAGAGCAATAGGTTTCTCAGGATTTTCCGAAGGTCGAATGATATTTCAGAGACTTCTTAAACACATGAATGGGGATGAGCAGATACTTTGTAAGTGTGATGAATTATCCATAAGGGTATTCTTGTGGCAATGAACTGCGAAGCAATGGCACAATCGATATACGGAATATAGGAAGATATTTCGGGGTACCTAGTAATAACAAGAGCAACGGAGAATTGATAGTATGAATGACAAGTGTAAGTCGTTATCCATATGGATATAACAGTGGTAACAAATTGCAAAGGCGGAGGCCAGAAGAATCTCGGAAAAACATCAAATATTATTTCTAGAATCTTCTGATGAAGCAGGCGACCATCTTGACTGAAGGGCTCTCCGGGAGAAAGTATTTTCGAGAACCTAAAGTTAGATTTCACCAAAATCATCTAACCCGAATAGAAGAGAGATCAGGATCCCAGAGTAAAGACGAGGAAAAAAAGATCCTAATACCACCCAATGGCGACGTGGGACCGTAAGCCACACAACCATGTTAGTAAAAGTTTTCAATGACTAGACTCAACTTAGGCCAAGGAGTTGGAAAGGGGGATTCCTACAGGCAGTCGACTCTGATACCAACTTGCGACGCCCCCAATTTGACCATACACTAATCTGGGTAAGTTCACCAATTTGATACCAACTTAGAATAGAATAGATAGTAAGTTCACCAAGTAACAACGTATAGCATAATCCTACCCGGTGATCCTCCGCTCGTCGCCCTGTGAGAAAGCGATCACCGGGTTGTATTTGGAACTTGTCTGGGTGTGTTTTATTAAGTATCCAGTTCTAGTTGTCATGAGGTCGGAGTACAACTCCGGGTCGTCCTTTTACCGAGGGACACGGCTATTCGAATAGATTAACTTCCCTGCAGGGGTGCACCACATAACCCAGCACGCTTGATCCCATTTGGCTGGACACACTTTCCAGGGTCATGCTCGACCTCAAAAGATCAACACCTCGCAGCCCTACCTAAGCACAACAAAGAGGTCAGCACGCCGGTCTAAACCCTAAGCGCACGGGGTTTGGGCCCATCGCCCAATGCACACCTGCATGTTGCGAGGGCGGCCGGTAAGCAGACCTAGTTGCTCCTAATACCAGAGCGGCGTTCCAGTCCAATCCGGCGCGCGCCGCTAAGTCGCTGATGTGAAGAAGGCTTCGGCTGATACCACGACGTCGAGTACCCATAACTATTCCCACGTAGTTGGTTAGTGCGTATAGGCCAAATGGCCAGACTCAGATCAAATACCAAGATCCCGTTAAACGTGTTATTATGAAATAATCGCGGACAACGACCAGGGCCAGGCCCACCTGTCTCCTAGGTGGTCGCAACCCGCCCTATCGCTCCGCCACAAGGTAACCATCAGGGGGCTGCCGGGAACTCAGGCCCACCACTACCTGTGTGGAACCACCTGCCCCTTCAGCCCCCATCTCCGAATCATCATCATGTGTCATGTAAAATGTATATAGTATATACCCGTGACCACCACCCGAGTGATCACGGCCCGATAGTATGGCATGGCAGACAGACAAGGATGTGGGGCCACTGATGGAATACTAGCATCCTATACTAAGCATTAGGATAGCAGGTAAGGGTATCAACAGTTGTAGCAACAATGACAGGCTATGCAACAGAATAGGAGCTACCGAATCAACAACAGTAGTAAACTAATGCAAGAGTAAGAGGGAGGAGAATAGGCGATATCTGGTGATCAAGGGGGGGGCTTGCCTGGTTGCTTTGGCAAGAAGGAGGGGTCGTCATCAACGCAGTCGATCACAGTAGCACCGTCAGCAGTCTCAGCCTCAGTGTCCATCGGAGAGAAGAGGGGGGAGAAACAATAAATATAAAGCAAACATCGCACCACAAAGCATAACATGGCAAAACGCGGTGCTACGTGTGACCTCACACGGTATTAAGTGATACTAGCGAGGATGGAAAACATCCGGGAAGGTATTCCCGGTGTTTCGCGTTATCGGACAGACGGACCGGAGGGGGACGGTTGTAGGTTCGCTATGCTAGGGACGTGCGGTGGACGAACAGACTGCGTTTTCGGATTTGTCTCGTCGTTTTGAGAAACTTTCATGTTCAAAGTTTTTTCATCCGAGTTATGAATTATTTTATATTAATTTTAAAAGGATTTAATCATTTTCTGGAATTAATAGATTTAATTTAAAACAAAATAGGTTCACTGCATCAACATGACGTCAGCGGTCAATATTGACCGTTGACTAGTCAAACTGATGGGTGGGTCCCCTTTGTCATTGCCTCAGTCTAACTAAACACGTTTAATTAAGTGATTATATTAACTTAAACAGAGTTAATTAATTAATTAGTTAATTAATTTTTATTGTACTTAAAAAAATCATTCTCGGGGCTGGACCCGACTTGTCATAAGCACATGGGGCGGGGCCCAGCTGCCAAAGGCCCATCTGGCCTTAGAGGGCACAGGGCAAGCGGGCGATGGGCGTTGGGCACCGCTTGCCCAAGCTAGCAACGGGGCACGGCGCCGGTGGCCAGGCTCACGGCCGGAGGCGGCACCAGACCGATGAGCATCGGTAGGCGGCAGGGGAGGCCGGCGACGGTTGGGGGTAGCAAGCGGCAGCAGCAGTCAAGCGCAAGGGGGCAGGGGCGGTCGTGGCTGCGGCCAGGAGCATGGCGGTCAGACAAGTAGGAGCGGGCGGCGGGAAGGGCGCAGTAGTGGGCGCGACGGGTGCGGCCAAGATGGAGCTGCAGCAAGCGGCAGCACGGGCACGACTAGATGGCAGTGGCGGCACAGGTTTGCTCGCGCACGACAGAAGCCGGTGTGCGCGTACGCGGGTGGCGTAGAGGTGTAGCCAAGGTGCGGCATGGCCAGTAGGTGGTAGGAGCATCAGGCAGGCGTGCGGACAGGGCGCATCAATGGGCGTGCACGGGGAGGCCGAGGTCGCGATGGGAGCGGGCGAGTACGCACAGGAGCGGAGCTCCAACGGTCGGCCATGGTGAGCTTCGGCCACGGCAGAACAACGACGAAACAGAGAAGATTCTAGGGAGGAGAAGGGGAATCGAGAGAGGAGCTCACATCGAGCCTGCAGATGTGCTTAGTTGGCTCGGGGAAGGCTCGGAGGTGCCCGAATCGATGGCGAAGCTCAACGGGGCCGACGAAGAAGAAGGCGGTGCGGGGCTCGATGCGGTGGCTCCTGGCTCATTCAAGTGGCACCGGACGGCGTAGAAGATGACGACGAAGATCGAGGACAAGTCGACAAGGCGAGAGGCGGCCGGTGGCCGCGGGATCGATGCGATGATGGTGGCGACCGCATCGGGTGGCTCTTCAGATTTGGGGAGGAGAGTGAGGGGAAAGGGACCCTGGGGTTCTTGGGTTAGCAGGGGCGTGCGAGGGCAACCTAGTAGGGCGCCAGGGGACCTGGATGGCCGCCCCGTGGCCATCCGTGGCCACGGACGGTCGGTCATCGTCCACCTCTCCCCTGATGAACAGAGGTAGGAGACAGTGCGGGTTGGGCCGGCTTCGTTAGTTGGGCCTATTGGCCCAGTAGATTAGGCTTCTTTTCCTTTTACCAATATTTTCCATTTACTTTTCTGTTTATTTATTTAGCTATTATTTTGCACTTCCATTTGCAAAAAAAAATTTACTTTCAAAAAATGCAAAAGCTCGCCATATAATTACTACACATTATTTTGCACTGCCTCAACAAGTTTGGTTTCAAAATAATTTATTAAGTATGAGTTTATAATTAAGTGGGATAAAAAAAGGTGTTGTTGGTCCACTGTCTTATTATCCAAGGGCAATTCTATATTTTGAAAAATGTTAATTCTTTCATGAAAAATTGTTAGTGAATAATTGCAACCCACCGAACATTTTTTTTACCGTATGAAGAATTAATAGTTTGACTTTATTTTAAATTTGAGTTTGAATCGGGTTTTGATCAAAGTGAGGTTTAGCAAACTATCTGCGATGACATGGCACCATTAGGAAGGGATTACTGTAGCTTAATTATCCAGGCGTCACAATTCTCCTCCACTACAAGAAATCTCGTCCCGAAATTTAAGGGGTGGTGTAAGGGGAAGGACTAGGTTACGAAATTCTAACGATTCTTCTCGGTATTGGTTGCTTTTCTCGAAGAGGTCGATGCATTACATCATTGTCTTTATTTCTCTTTTTCCAGCCGTCATGATGAAGTCGTCATCCTTTATCCAGGAATTCCATCGTACTTACGAATAGGTAAGGGGCAGGTCGACAACGATAGGGTGCTATAAGGGTAATCATATGGGGTTATCTCATGAACGATCACATGAGTATCTCTCGAGTTGAGCAAATGATACACATTGAGAGTAAAGTAAGAAGGTACCATAAGAAGTTTCAAATGGATAGACGATCGTTCGATGTCTGAATCAAAGTGTGAAAGGAGTCCAGGGCAACGAGAATAAGTATTGCGTCTGATACCAGAATAGATCACAAGGAAGGTGGCCCGTGAACTACATACGAGGCCACGCGCGAGGAACAACCTTGGGAACAAGGTATTTACAGGAGAGTCATGTTTCGATCCTGGGACCTATGGGTTATGGGCCCACCATGTGGGTGAAAAGTAGGAAGGGCAGTGACGTCTTGCACGATCACGTAAGCAAGGTATGTCAGAGGATAGTATGCCAGTTATGTCGGCAACAACAACGGTACCAAGGGCGAGGGACGAAGAGAACCATTCTCCTGCTCGTTGAAATGAGGCGGACCAATAGGCAAAGTTCTCGTCCATCGGTGGCTACCAGAATGTTATTAACAATAGTAACAGGGTCTTACTGACAGAGTTGTACACCGAGGTGTTTTCATAAGCAGAAAATTATTACTGCTTAGATTATATGTAGATCACAAGAAAAGTTAAACAAACCAACGGAAAGGAAAATGTGTTTATTCACAAGTATAATCCTTTTGAAGGGCAAGCAGATCGAGAAAATCATGAGAGGTCTTCAAGTACATAACCATCCAGGTAGGGGGGCGAGGAAACTTATGATGTTACCCATACAATAGTGTTTGGGACAATTGGTAAAGAAAATTTAGCATTGCACTTCAATGTTCTCGTTGATGATAGGAGTACCACAGACATGCTTCAAGATAGCATCGACATGGTCATCAGATAATGGTCATACTTTGGATACACAAAGGATCCATCGGGAACAACTTATAAAAATAAGTCATACAATTTCAGCAAGGGGAGATGAGGATGTGGCCAACGGTCTCAGCAACAATTCCTCGAGATTTTCAAAGACATGAATTTTCATAGTTAAGTGAACAAGGCGATAGCATTAGACACACCAGTGTATATAATGAAGTATGTTCATGGAGAACATCCACAATTAAGCACTGAATGAAATGCACCTGGAAAGACAGACCAAGTAGCACGATCGATATTAGAATAAATATTTAATAACCAGAAGAGTTGGAATGAAACTATCGACCATTCACTTCAAAGCAATACGGTTGCCGGAAGTTTTGGAATTCACACATCACATTTCAATGGTCGATATTCCGGTTAGAATCAACACGGGGACCAAGACATAAACGGGGATGGTGAGAAGTAATACTATATCAAGATTTAACAGGTGGAGCAATTGTCAAGACACCCTTGACATAAAAGATGGCAATACTCAAATGTAGAACATAACATGAGTTGGATAGTAGGGAACTCAAGGTACAACACAAAACATGAACAAGTTTGTTTTGGAGGGAAGTCAATAAAGTTGTCGATGATAACACAATTCATCAAGGGGCAAGAATGGTATTTCTCATCATGGGTTCGATAGATATCCCAAAGGAGTCAAAATGTTGATGATGATCACGACAAATTTTGTCGAGAGCCTCCATGAAGAAGCATTTGAACAACGACTACATCAAGCAAAAGGAATGGTGAAGCCAAATATTATTACATCCATAGATAAGATGCAATGTCAGAATCAAAGTTGTCTCTCAAGACAATCAATATGATGTTGAAAGATCGATGTAAGCTTAGCTCGTCGCCGAAATTTTTGCTCCGGGGAGAAGGACCAGGTAGCGCAATTAAAATCGGCACGATAATGATATAACCGAGCAGGCTAGGAATGACATGATCGAGTTTAAATTTCCCAGCAACAATTACCATGAGTAGTGAGCCATAAAATGGACTCAAGTCACTTGTCGTAGTTCTCGGGTGACGAACAACTCAAACTCGGGGACCAACTGAAATTTTTGAGAAGTAATACTTGATGAAGAACTCACAAGGAGTAATGCAGTTCTGTAATACCCTCGAGATACCAGGGGGTAATACTCGACAGCAGATCAAAGTAGAGGTTGGACTGGGGTATTGCTCTGCAGAAGACAAGTGCTTAAACTTGCACGAGAAATGGTATTAAAGGAGAGCCTGGTCGGAACCACAATTGCAAAAAGGTCAGATCCCAGATATAAGATGAAGTTATATCAAGGGAATAATTATTTCTATGATAAGCTTTCATGATAAGATCTACATCGTGTCCATGGGCATGATCACAAAGTTCAAGGTTGACTCCCACTTCCCCAATGTATAACCCTTCATTCACTTCTCGATTTGAAAATGTCCTTAGTGTTGAAAGTTTTACCTGGTGGAATACCAGATGAGTATGACCCGTGAAATCTTTCGGGTTCACACGGATTTATGGGGCATAGGTTCAACCCATCAGGGCATCTTAGGAACATATACCAGAAACTTATAGGAGAAAGTATCTCAAGCTCGAAGTAGAGCATGGTTGACAAAAGGAGGGGATAGAATTTACCAAAGGCATTATGTATCAGGGAAGAACTCACAAGGTGAACGACTATGAATGACACTATCGGATGATAATTCAGCAAACGATTTGACGGTCCATAACGAAGCTGATGTGACATCGGCACACAAGCTGAGGAAGAAAATGCAAAGACATTGGATTATAGAAGAAGAAAAAAAAACTGACTAATTCAAAGCTCAAAAGCGAAGGAATTATGGATTCCAAATCAAGGATCAGAAGCAAGCACTCTGATAAAGGATGGATAAGTTGAATATACTTATGGGTACAATTGACAACAATTTGATTGGTCGAGATCCAGCTCAAGTTTAAAATGGTGTCTGAGCTGGAAGGATGAATTCTAGGATCTTATTGAGGATTGCGAGCTTTCGCAAAAGATTGTATCAACGGGCTCAAAATGATAATGACAAAGGATGTCAATAAGATTGCTAGACTTATGGGATTAACCATAATGTAAGCAAGCAAGAATTTCAAGAGCAATAGGTTTTTCAGGATTTTCCGAAGGTCGAATGATATTTCAGAGACTTGTTAAACACATGAATGGGGATGAGCAGATACTTTGTAAGTGTGATGAATTATGCATAAGGGTATTCTTGTGGCAATGAACTGCGAAGCAGTGGCACAATCGATATACGGAATATAGGAAGATATTTCGGGGTACCTTGTAATAACAAGAGCAACGGAGAATTGATAGTATGAATGACAAGTGTAAGTCGTTATCCATATGGATATAATGGTGGTAACAAATTGCAAAGGCGGAGGCCAGAAGAATCTCGGAAAAACATCAAATATTATTTCCAGAATCTTCTGATGAAGCAGGCGACCATCTTGACTAAAGGGCTCTCCGGGAGAAAGTTTTTTCGAGAACATAAAGTTAGATTTTAGCAAAATCATTTAACCCGAATAGAAGAGAGAACAGGATCCCAGAGTAAAGACGAGGAATAAAATATCCTAATACCACCCAATGGCGACGTGGGACCGTAAGCCACACAGCCATGTTAGTAAAAGTTTTCAATGACTAGACTCAACTTCGGCCAAGGAGTTGGAAAGGGGGATTCCTACAGGCAGTCGGCTCTGATACCAACTTGTGACGCCCCCGATTTGACCGTACACTAATCATGCACGCAAATGTGTACGACCAAGATCAAGGACCCACTGGAAGATATCACAACACAACTCTAGACACAAATTAAAATAATACAAGCTTTATATTACAAGCCAGGGGCCTTGAGGGCTCGAACACATCAGCTCGAAAACACAAGAGTCAGTGGAAGCAATAATATCTTAGTACAGACATAAGTTAAACAAGTTTGCCTTAAGAAGGCTAGAACAAATATAGCAACGATCGAAAAGGCCAGGCCTCCTGCCTGGGACCTCCTAACTACTCCTCGAAGCCGAACTCCACGTAGAAACATCTTCGGGATCTTCTGGGTCCTGGACTCCACCATCTAGTTGCGCCATCCGAGAAGAAGGAACAAAAAGGGAAAAAGGGGGAGCAAAGCAACCGTGAGTACTCATCCAAAGTACTCGCAAGCAAGGATCTACACTACATATGCAATGATATATGTGTAATGGGGCAATATCTATGGGCTAAACTGCAGAATGCCAGAATAAGAGGCGGATAGCTAATCCAACCGAAGACTACGCTTCTAGCAACGTCCTTCTTGCAACAGAAGAAGAGAGTAGCTGGAAGTAACAAGTATCCTCGCTTCTGGCAGCCTCCGTCTTGCAGCAGTAGAATAGAATAGATGGTAAGTTCACCAAGTAACAACGTATAGCATAATCCTACCCGGTGATCCTCCGCTCATCGCCCTATGAGAAAGCGATCACCGGGTTGTATCTGGAACTTGTCTGGGTGTGTTTTATTAAGTATCCAGTTCTAGTTGTCATGAGGTCGGAGTACAACTCCGGGTCGTCCTTTTACCGAGGGACACGGCTATTCGAATAGATTAACTTTCCTGCAGGGGTGCACCACATAACCCAGCACGCTTGATCCCATTTGGCCGGACACACTTTCCAGGGTCATGCCCGGCCTCGGAAGATCAACACGTCGCAACCCTACCTAAGCACAACAGAGAGGTCAGCACGCCGGTCTAAACCCTAAGCGCACGGGGGTCTGGGCCCATCGTCAAATGCACACCTGCATGTTGCGAGGGCGGCCGATAAGCAGACCTATCCGCTCCTAATACCAGAGCGGCTTTCCAGTCCAATCCCACGCACGCCGCTAAGTCGCTGACGTCAAGAAGGCTTCGGCTGATACCACGATGTCGAGTACCCATAATTATTCCCACGTAGCTGGTTAGTACGTATAGGCCAAATGGCCAGACTCAGATCAAATACTAAGATCCCGTTAAACGTGTTATTATGAAATAATCACGGACAACGACCAGGGCCAGGCTCACCTGTCTTCTAGGTGGTCGCAACCCGCCCTGTCGCTCCGCCACAAGGTAACCATCAGGGGGCTGCCGGGAACCCAGGACCACCACTACCTGTGTGGAACCACCTGCCCCTTCAGCCCCCATCTCCGAATCATCATCATGTGATGTAGGGTGGAACCCTAATCAGCAGATCTTTCACGTTTGGAGAATATCCCACGATGAACACGGAGAACACAAGGCGGAAACGGGGGGAAACACGAGAGGAAAACACTCAAATCAACACAAATATGATCACACAAGTGCTAGATCCACGATACACATCGAGATACACGGTCCATAGTCAACGTCGGAGGTACAAGGATAGTCTTCTCCCGGAGGAGGTCTTGGTTATCCCGTAGGATCTTCCCCGATGTGGAGGTCTTGAATCCGAGGTGGATCTTCTCCGAAGAGGCGCGCGGTCTCGTGGGAGAGAATCCACACAAAAGTCTGCAATGAGCTATCCAAAAGCTGCCTCCAAAAGATGGGAGTCAACGAGTATATATTACACGAGTGGTCGCCGTCGGGGCGGACGTCCGCTGGTTACCGGACGTCCAGAGGTTCCGAAGGGACCGGACGTCCGGTAATCCTCGGATTTCCGCTATTTAGCTTCTGTGGTCGTTGTCACGGACGTCCGGTGGCTTCCGGTCGTCCGGTCGTCTGGGAGTGGCCGGACGTCCGGTGGCTTCCGGTTGTCCGGTGCCTGGAAGTCGACGGTCGTCCGGTGCAGGCCGGACGTCCGGTGCAGGCCGGACGTCCGGTGCAGGCCGGACGTCCGGTGCAGGCCGGACGTCCGGTGCAGGCCGGACGTCCGGTGCCTATAGCATCGTCAGCCTTCCTTCTTCTTGTTCCCGGCACTTGTCGAACTCGCCGTCTTGACCAATGTGCAGAGCTGTCTCGTGGCCTTCATCCAAGTACCTGAGTATGCACAGAGTTCCTGATGAGGGTAGAAGCCATGTCTCATGTATATCGGAAGGGTTTAGAGCAAGTAGTGAAGTCACCTCGGTCTCGAGAGCTCTTGCACGGGCTCGAGTCATTGGTCCTTTTGGCACTTGATGAGGCGATGAAGGGTCCATGGGGATGACCTTAGGATGCTCCACATCATCTCCCCTCCCTTGGGAAAGATCCGACCTCGGATCGAAATCTTCATCACCATGGAAAGGAGATAGGTCCTTGATGTTGAAAGTATCGCTCACGGAGTACTTGTCTCGTGGGATGTCGATCTTGTAGGCGTTGTCGTTGTAGCGTGCTAGCACCTTGAAGGGTCCGTCAGCGCGAGGTAGAAGTTTGGACTTGCGCTCGTGTGGGAAACGGTCCTTGCGAAGGTGAAGCCAAAAAAGATCTCCCGGTTGGAACACCATTGGTGCCTTGTTGACGTTGAGCTTGGTGGCGAGACAGTGGACTTGTCGCTCGATCATTGCCCTTGTATCTTCGTGCACCTTCTTGAGATAGCTTGCTCGTGCACTTGCGTCCATGTTGATGCGCTCTTGTAGAGGTAGAGGTAGAATGTCCAAAGGGGACAACGGGTTGAAGCCGTAGACAACCTCGAAGGGAGACTTGCCGGTGGTCGAATGTCTTGCGCGGTTGTAGGCGTACTCGGCGATGGGCAAGCATTGCTCCCATTCCCTGATGTTCCTCTTGATCAACACACGAAGAAGCGTCGAAAGCATGCGGTTCATCACCTCCGTTTGGCCGTCCGTTTGTGGATGGTACGCCGAAGAAAATAGGAGCTTGATTTCGAGCTTAGCGCAGAGGGTTTTCCAAAAGTAACTCAAGAACTTGACGTCCCGGTCTGACACGGTCGTTTTCGGCACGCCATGTAGACGAATGACCTCCCTACAAAAGAGAGTTGCAACATGTGAAGCATCGTCTATCTTGTTACAAGGAATGAAATGAGCCATTTTAGAGAAACGATCCACGACAACTAGCACGGAATCTTTGCCATTTTGAGTCCTAGGCAATCCAAGTACGAAATCCATGCTTATGTCTTCCCATGGATGGTATGGAATAGGAAGAGGCATGTAAAGACCATGAGATTGAGCTTTGGACTTAGCTTTGCGGCATGTAGAACATCTGTTGGTGAGTCGCGAGACGTCACGGAGCATCTTGGGCCAAAAATAGTTCTTAGAGAGAGTAGCAAACGTCTTGTCACGTCCAAAGTGTCCCATGAGTCCCCCTGCATGTGATTCCTGCAAAAGGAGCAAACGAAGCGAAGACTCGGGAATACAAAGTTTGTTAGCTCTCATAAGATATCCATCCTTGATGTAGTAATGTTCCCAAGAAGTGTGAGTCAAGCACTTAGCATAAGCATTTGCAAAGAAAGGATCATGCTCATATAAATCTTTTATGTGCTCAAAGCCAATCACATTCAACTCAAGTTGTGTTACAAGCATGCATTTGTGGGAAAGCGCGTACGCCACAACATTTTCTTTGCCTTTGATGTACTTGATGACATAGGGAAAAGACTCAATGAACTCACTCCATTTAGCATGACGCTTGTTCAACTTAGTTTGACCTTTGAGATACTTGAGAGTCTCATGGTCCGTATGAAGAATGAATTCATGAGGTCTAAGATAATGTTCCCAAACACGTAAAACTCTCACCAAGGCATAAAGCTCTTTATCATAGATGGGATAGTTAAGTTGCGCTCCCGACAGCTTCTCGCTAAAGTACGCAATTGGGCGCTTTTCTTGCATTAGCACGCCACCTATGCCGGTACCACTAGCATCACAATGAATCTCAAAAGGTTTATCAAAGTTTGGTAGGGCTAGAAGTGGTGCGTGCGTGAGCAAGCTTTTAAGCTCATTGAATGCGGTGTCTTGCGAAGGACCCCAAATGAAGGGTGTGTTCTTCTTGCTCAAAGCGTGTAGAGGCATAGCAATGGTGCTAAAGTCCTTCACAAAACGTCGATAGAAACCGGCTAGACCAAGGAAACTACGCACTTGCATGAGATTCGTTGGTTGAGGCCAAGTTTTAATTGCTTCAATTTTAGTTTCATCAACGTGAACACCTTGGGAAGAAACGACAAATCCTAGGAAGACAACCTTGTCAATGCCAAAAGTGCATTTTTCCATATTAGCATATAAGCGCTCTTTCCGAAGGGTGTGTAAAACCAAACGTATGTGTGTCACATGGTCCTCTAGCGTCTTGCTAAAAACGAGGATGTCATCAAAGTAAACCACTATAAAGACACCTATGTAGGGTCGTAGACAAAAATGCATAAGACGCATAAATGAACCGGGTGCTTCCGATAAGCCCATTGGCATAACAAGCCACTCATATAACCCAAACTTGGTTTTGAAAGCCGTTTTCCACTCATCACCCTCTTGAATGCGAATTTGGTAGTAACCACTTTTTAGATCAATTTTTTAAAAGATGGTGGCACCACATAATTCATCAAGCATGTCGTCTAAGCGTGGAATAGGGTAACGGTATCTAACGGTGATAGCATTTATAGGTCGACAATCGGAGCACATGCGAAAACTTCCATCTTTCTTAGGCACGAGAATAACCGGAACGGCACAAGGGCTTAGGCTTTCACGTACATGACCTTTGTCGATGAGTTTTTGCACTTGCCGTTGTATCTCCTTGGTTTCCACGGGGTTGACGCGGTAAGGAGCCTTGTTTGGAAGTGGTGCGCCGGGTATGAGGTCGATGCGGTGTTCGATTCTGCGAAGTGGAGGTAGACCCGGAGGTAGTTCATCGGGAAAGACGTCCGAGAATTCCTGCAACAAATTATACAACACTAAAGGTAGAGGTGGTGAAGTGTTAGTAGGGTTTGCTTCCCCTTTGCATAATATCACAAGGTGGAAGACACTCAATGGGTTCTCACACACTTCTCTCATCTCACTTTTGGTGGCAAATAGCACTAGTTGCTTCTTGTCGCTCATCGTGGAGTCGCTCATATTTGGCTTGTGGCTCTCACTCTCTTTTTGGTGGCTCACTCTCTCACCATTCTCTCCACGATGGTTGGTAGTTAAAAGCTTGTCGGCGGCTACTTGACTTGGAGACATTGGTCGGAGCACGAATTCCTTGCCCTTCATCTTGAAATGATAGTGATTTGTCCGTCCATTGTGTGTGACTCCACGATCATATTGCCATGGACGTCCAAGAATAAGGTGGCACACGGACATGGGTATCACATCACATTCAAGAGTGTCCTCGTAGGCGCCAATCTTGAAAGAGACTTGCACGGTGTGCTCGACTCGAAGAATTCCTGCGTCGTTTAGCCACTGGACCTTGTAGGGGTGAGGATGCTTCGTCTTGACCAAATGAAGCTTGTCGCATAGCTCTTCGCTTGCCAAGTTGTGACAACTTCCTCCATCGATGATAACCTTGACGGAGCGTCCATTGATGCCGGCCTTCGTATGGAAAATGTGACATCGTTGGTCGTCATCTTGTTGGTGTTGGAGTGTCAAGACTTTGGAGACAACAAGATTGGGGCTTGAGTCATTGTCGCAAAACACTTGACAGTCTTCTTCTTCATTCACGTGGCGATGCATAGCGACATGCTCAAGTGCTTCCATCTCATCATCGCTCATGGAGTCATAAGATCCGTCATCGTTGATGATCATGGTGCGAATGGTCTTGCACTCAAATGACTTGTGGCCTCGTCCTTGGCACTTGAAGCATTTGATGGAGCTCGTTTTGTTGTTGTCTTCGGTTGGAGTTGTAGTTGAGGAAGCTCTTGGCTTGAAGTTTTTGGTAGAAGGTGGACGACTCGATGCAGTCGCATTCTTGTAGCTTGACTTGTCGCCGAAGTTTGTAGATGGCTTGGTAGCGGTAGTAGGAGTAGCCGAAGTCGTTGAAGCTTGGTGGTAGGAGCCGAAGTTCTTGGAGTTGAACTTGGAGTACTTGTAGTCCTCTTGAACTTGTCGCTCCGCTTTGGTTGCTTGATGTACGAGCTCGAGGAGATTGGTGTATGGTTGGAAGTCCGCAATCTTCTTGATGGGATAGTTGAGTCCATTCAAGAATCGCGCCATTGTTTGCTCTTCATCTTCCGTGATGTTTGCTCGTATCGTGGCAATTTCCATCTCCTTGTAGTACTCTTCAACGGACTTGGTACCTTGCTTGAGGAGTTGTAGCTTCTTGAACAAGTCACGATTGTAGTGGGTAGGCACAAAGCATGCTCTCATGACTTCCTTCATTTTAGCCCAAGTGGTGATAAGAGGTTCGCCTTTTGCTTATCTTCTCTCTATAATTTGTTCCCACCAAATGAGAACATAGTCTTGGAACTCAAGGGATGCCATTGCGATCTTCTTCTCTTCATCGAAGTTGTGAAGGCGAAAGATCTTGTCAACTTTCAATGCCCATGAGAGATAGTCTGCGGGATCAATGCTTCCGGAGAACTTTGGCATGGTGAATTTGAGCTTGCCATAGCGATGCTTGTCATTGTTTCCTTGCCTATTGGGAGGGCGGTCTTGATTTTGGCGGTTGGCATTATCACGTTGCTCTTGCCGAGCTTGGTGTACTTGTTGGAGTTGTTGCTCTTGCCGCGCTTGAAGAGGAGCTTCGTCTTGCATTCTTGCTTGATGGCGCCTCTCTTGCATCTCATCACGAAGGAAATCCTCTTCTTGACGAGTGTGTCGAGTGCGGGCTGCCACATTGCGATGTGCATCTTGTAATGCTCGTTGTGCATCCATAGCTTGAGCTTCTCGACGTTGTTGTGCTTGGCGATTAGCCTCGGCGTCTAGTTCTTCTTGGTGTTGACGTGCTCGCTCTTGTTGTTGTTGGCGTAGTCGTTGCCGGGCTTGTGCTTGCTCAAGTGTAGCTTGGTTTTGACGGCGTTGTCTGTCTTGCTCGTCGAATAGCTCTTGAGAACTCTTGACAGGAAGAGGCTGCCGGTTGTTATGTCGATCTTGACGTGCGGCTTGATGAAGAGTGTTGGACGTAGGTGTACTTGAGTCTTGCGTGGAGTCGGAATGTCGACTTGAGCGGCTTCGTCTTTAAGAGGATGTTGAAGAAGAACGCCGGTTGATTATCAATGTCCGTAGATCGTTGTATTGAGTAGACATGTTGGTGTTAATGATGTCAAATTGTTCTTTTGTTCTTGCTTCAAATTGGCGCGCGTCCTTGGGGACTTGACCAATGTACTCGCGCATAGCTTCACTCTCTTGATGTAGAGCTCGTTGGACACCGAAGAGATGTAGTTTGGTGACGTAGTTGTTCGCTTCTTGAGGATCGTCGAAGACCGGGTTGGAAGAAGTACTTGGCCTATCCATCATCACAAGCAAGTATGTGAGTGGGAGAAAGGAGAAGACAATATCAAAAGTACCTTAACCGAAGTTGAAAATGGATCAATGATCACTCGATAATGTAACCCGGAAATAGCACTATTGGTACCACTTCGTGTCGATTCTCACACCTACACAAGTAAAGCTTTGAGAGGAGCTTGGTTAGGATGTGGCACAAATTCAATGCAATTGTCAAAGTGACTCAATGATGTTGAAAATGGTTCACAATTTGCTCATGCAACAAGTAGATCACTAGCAAAGTAGCACACGGAACACACGCACGGATAGATAGATGTGGTTGTGCAACCAAGGGTGAGCGAAAATGTGGAAACCACGGAAAATGCTTGTGTTGCACAACACTAGAGAGACGCTAACCGATTGCTTAATAGGCGGATACGCACTTGTGCACGACCTATAAGAGGCAAAACGTAACGACTAACTATCACAAGTATGCTATGACTGTATGATGTGCCGATGCTTGAGCACAAGATGATGTGCAAGATGATGTAGCTATGATGTATGATCTCTTTGATGCAAGGCGTATGATGCTATTATCCTTTTGCTTTGGTTGGCTCTTTTGCTTAAAAGCTTGTGAGCTCTTTCTTTGGGCACTTATGCATGCTTCTCGGATCAAGGTAGCTATTGTGTATGCGGAGCACTCTTGTGGCACACGGAGATATGATGATTGGTACGAAGTATCTATGACTATCACTAATGTGCAGAAGTGTCGTGGCCTGGCAATACTCAAATGGCTAGTCTCAATGGGAAAGCTACGCAAAGATGGTTCATAGGGTGACAATGCAAGTGCAAGGTAGAATGAACAAAGTGTCGTCGATGTTACCGTCTTTGCCGAAGTTGAGCGATGGTGTTGTCGAAGTCTTGCCGTTCCAAGGTAGCCTAAACATCCAAGGAAAACGGTGAAACCACAACTCAAGTATCCAAGGCAAAGGGAGGCAAGATGTTCCAAATCGTAGCGGTTAAGTGAAGGTGGTTGCGTAAGGTGGGATGAAGGGTAGGTGGTAGCGGAAGATGGTACGGAACTGAACAAATTCAGCTTCGTGAGGGTCCGTCGGACGTCCGGAAGGTACCGGTCGTCCAGTCGGTCGGAGGGTGTCGGACGTCCGGAAGTTCCGGAAATCCGGTAAATGTTTCTGTAGGCTGGGTGCCGGTCGTCCGGTGTTTATCGGACGACCGGTGTCCCGAGGCGTGCCGGACGTCCGGTAAACGTCGGTCGTCCGGTAGGTCTGGGGCTAGGTTTCTCGGATCCGTAGAGAAATTGGTCCAACGTGGTCGAATTTGCGGAGGAAAATCGGTGAAAAGGTGGGGAAAATCTAGATCCACTTGTGGCACAGCAAATCCATGGAACAAAGTCAACAAAATCTTGCAAAATCAACAGATCACAAAAAAAAAATTGGGGCTATTTTTGTGGGAAATTTTCGAAATTGGGAAGAACACAACAAAAACAAGCTAGAAAACAGGGTGTGGGGCTCCAAAATCGTGATCAACCTATGCTCTTGATACCAAGATGATGTAGGGTGGAACCCTAATCAGCAGATCTTTCACGTTTGGAGGATATCCCACGATGAACACGGAGAGCACAAGGCGGAAAGGGGGGAAAACACAAGAGGAAAACACTCAAATCAACACAAATATGATCACACAAGTGCTAGATCCACGATACACATCGAGATACACGGTCCATAGTCAACGTCGGAGGTACAAGGATAGTCTTCTCCCGGAGGAGGTCTTGGTTATCCCGTAGGATCTTCCCCGATGTGGAGGTCTTGAATCCGAGGTGGATCTTCTCCGAAGAGGCGCGCGGTCTCGTGGGAGAGAATCCACACAAAGGTCTGAAATGAGCTATCCAAAAGCTGCCTCCAAAAGATGGGAGTCAACGAGTATATATTACACGAGTGGTCGCCGTCGGGGCGGACGTCCGGAGGTTCCGGAGGGACCGGACGTCCGGTAATCCTCGGATTTCCGCTATTTAGCTTCTGTGGTCGTTGTCACGGACGTCCGGTGGCTTCCGGTCGTCCGGTCGTCTGGGAGTGGCCGGACGTCCGGTGGCTTCCGGTCGTCCGGTGCCTAGAAGTCGCCGGTCGTCCGGTGCAGGCCGGACGTCCGGTACCTGTAGCATCGTCAGCCTTCCTTCTTCTTGTTCCCGGCACTTGTCGAACTCGCCGTCTTGACCAATGTGCAGAGCTGTTCCGTGGCCTTCATCCAAGTACCCGAGTATGCACAGAGTTCCTGATGAGGGTAGAAGCCATGTCTCATGTATATCGGAAGGGTTTAGAGCAAGGAGTGAAGTCACCTCGGTCTCGAGAGCTCTTGCACGGGCTCGAGTCATTGGTCTTTTTGGCACTTGATGAGGCGATGAAGGGTCCATGGGGATGACCTTAGGATGCTCCGCATCATCATGTGTCATGTAAAATGTATATATTATATACCCGTGACCACCGCCCGAGTGATCACGGCCCGATAGTATGGCATGGCAGACGGACAAGGATGTGGGGCCACTGATGGAATACTAGCATCCTATACTAAGCATTAGGATAGCAGGTAAGGGTATCAACAGTTGTAGCAACAATGATATGCTATGCAACAGAATATGAGCTACCGAATCAACAACAATAGTAAACTAAATGCAAGAGTAAGAGGGAGGAGAATAGGCGATATCTGGTGATCAAGGGGGGGGGGGGCTTGCCTGGTTGCTTTGGCAAGAAGGAGGGGTCGTCGTCGACGCAGTCGATCACAGTGGCACCGTCAGCAGTCTCAGCCTCAGTGTCTATTGGAGAGAAGAGGGGGGAGAAACAATAAATATAAAGCAAACATCGCACCACAAAGCATAACATGGCAAAACGCGGTGCTACATGTGACCTAACACGGTATTAAGTGATACTAGCGAGGATGGAAAACATCCGGGAAGGTATTCCCGATGTTTCGCATTATCGGATAGACGGACCAGAGGGGGACGGTTGTAGGTTCGCTATGCTTGGGACGTGCCGTGGACGAATGGACTGTGTTTTTGGATTCGTCTCGTCGTTTTGAGCAACTTTCATGTTCAAAGTTTTTTCATCTGAGTTACAAATTATTTTATATTAATTTTAAAAGGATTTAATCATTTTCTGGAATTAACAGATTTAATTTAAAACAAAATAGGTTTACTGCATCAGCATGACGTGAGCATGACGTCAGCGGTCAAAATTGACCGTTGACTAGTCAAACTGATGGGTGGGTCCCCTTTGTCATTGCCTTAGTCTAACTAAACACGTTTAATTAAGTGATTATATTAACTTAAACAGAGTTAATTAATTAATTAGTTAATTAATTTTTATTGTACTTTAAAAAAATCATTCTGGGGGCTGGACCCGACTTGTCATAAGCACATGGGGCGGGGCCCAGCTGCCAAAGGCCCATCTGGCCTTAGCGGGCACAGGGCAAGCGGGCGATGGGCGCTGGGCACCGCTCGCCCAAGCCAGCAACGGGGCAGGGCGCCGGCAGGGCGCCGGCGGCCAGGCGCACGGCCGGAGGTGGCACCGGACCGGCGAGTATCGGTAGGCGGCAGGGGAGGCCCGCGGCGGTTGGGGGTAGCAAGCGGCAGCAGCAGTCAAGCGCAAGGGGGCAGGGGCGGTCGTGGCTGCGGCCCGGAGCATGGCGGTCGGACAAGCAGGAGCGGGCGGCGGGAAGGGCGCAGTAGTGGGCGCGACGGGTGCGGACAATATGGAGCTGCAGCAAGCGGCAGCACGGGCGCGACTAGATGGCATCGGCGGCGCAGGTTTGCTCACGCACGACAGAAGCCTGTGTGCGCGTACGCGGGCAGCGTAGAGGTGTAGCCAAGGTGCGGCATGGCCAGTAGGTGGTAGGAGCATCAGGCGGGCGTGCGGACAGGGCGCAGCAATGGGCGTGCACGGGGAGGCCGAGGTCGCGACGGGAGCGGGCGAGTACGCACAGGAGCGGAGCTCCAGCGGTCGGCCATGGTGAGCTTCGGCCACGGCAGGACAACGACGAAACAGAGAAGAATCTAGGGAGGAGAAGGGGAATCGAGAGAGGAGCTCACAACGAGCCTGCAGATGTGCTTAGTTGGCTCGAGGAAGGCTCGGAGGTGCACAAATCGATGGCGAAGCTCAACGGGGCCGAGGAAGAAGAAGGCGGTGCGGGGCTTGGCGCGGTGGCTCCTGGCTCATTCAAGTGGCACGGGAGGGCGTAGAAGATGGCAGCGAAGATCGAGGACAAGTCGGCAAGGCGAGAGGCGGCAGGTGGCCGCGGGATCGATGCGACGATGGTGGCGACCACATCGGGTGGCTCTTCAGATTTGGGGAGGAGAGTGAGGGGAAAGGGACCCTGGGGTTCTAGGGTTAGCAGGGGCGTGCGAGGGCAACCTAGTAGGGCGCCAGGGGACCTGGATGGCCGCCCCGTGGCCATCCGTGGCCACGGACGGTCGATCATCGTCCACCTCTCCCTTGATGAACAGAGGTAGGAGACAGTGCGGGTTGGCCCGGCTTAGTTAGTTGGGCCTATTGGCCCAGTAGATTAGGCTTCTTTTCCTTTTACCAGTATTTTCCATTTACTTTTCTGTTTATTTATTTAGCTATTATTTTGCACTTCCCATTTGCAAAAAAAAAATTACTTTCGAAAAATGCAAAAGCTCGCCATATAATTACTACGCATTATTTTGCACTGCCTCAACAAGTTTGGTTTCAAAATAATTTATTAAGTATGAGTTTATAATTAAGTGGAAAAAAGGTGTTGTTGGTCCACTGTCTTATTATCCAAGGGCATTTCTATATTTTGAAAAATGTTAATTCTTTCATGAAAAATTGTTAGTGAATAATTGCAACCCACCGAACATTTTTTTTACCGTATGAAGAATTAATAGTTTGACTTTATTTTAAATTTGAGTCTGAATCGGGTTTGGATCAAAGTGAGGTTTAGCAAACTATCTGCGATGACATGGCACCATTAGGAAGGGATTACTGTAGCTTAATTATCCGGGCGTCCCAATGACCCTACACCCCCGAATAACCCCATTGTGGTACAAACCCCCGGAGCAGAGATGAGAGCCAAGATAGGCTGTAAGGAAGTCGGTATTATCATTAACGGTGTAGACTTCCTAGCAGACCTTATCATCTTAAGATCGCAAGGCTTGGATGTGATCTTAGGAATGGATTGGCTCAGCAAGCACCAAGGCTTGTTAGATTGTGCCAACCGGACTGTCACTGTAACCAATGACCAAGGAGTCGAGGTTAAGTTTGCTTCCAACTCCTCTTCTGCTCAAACCACACAAGTCAACTGTCTGTCTGAAGTTGGACTGGAGCAAGTGCCGGTAGTATGCGAGTATCCCGATGTCTTTCCGGATGAGCTACCGGGAATGCCCCTTGACCGTGACATTGAGTTCATCATCGAGCTCATGCCCGGGGCAGGACCCATCTATAAGAAGCCTTATAGAATGGGGACGAAAGAATTAGCCGAGTTGAAGAAGCAACTAGAAGAGCAGCTGAGGAAGGGATTTATCCGCCCAAGTGCCTCCCCTTGGGGATCACCTGTTCTGTTTGTGGCAAAAAGGGACGGTACCATCCGCTTATGCATTGACTACCGTTCCCTCAATGAGGTTACAATCAAGAACAAGTATCCACTTCCCAAGATTGAAGATCTGTTTGATCAACTCAGCAGAGCCAATGTGTTATCCAAGATCGACCTCCGATCTAGGTACTACCAGTTGAAGATCAGACCCCAAGATATTCCGAAGACGGCATTTGTAACAAGATATGGCATGTATGAGTGCACGGTCATGTCCTTTGGATTAACCAATGCCCCAGCTTACTTCATGTATCTCATGAATAAAGTCTTCATGGAATATTTGGACAAGTTTGTTGTCGTCTTCATTGATGACATTCTTGTCTTCTCAAAGACGGAGGAAGAGCACGAGCAACATTTGAGGATGGTCCTGGACAAGCTTCGAGAGCACCAACTATACGCCAAATTCAGCAAATGTGAGTTTTGGTTGCATAAAGTTGGATTCTTAGGTCATGTATTGACCGAGGAAGGATTGTTAGTCGACCCCCCGAAGATCGAAGCTGTGACCCAATGCCAATCCCCAACGACCGTCAAGGAAGTCAGAAGCTTCCTCGGACTTGCGGGCTATTACCACAAATTCGTGGAAGGATTCTCTAGCATTGCCCGGCCATTGACTCAGCTCCTGAAGAAGGACAAGAAGTTCGAATGGACGCCAAAATGTTAAGAAAGCTTCCAAGAGCTCAAGAAGAGATTGACCACCGCCCTAGTTCTGGCTACACCTGATATTCACAAAGATTTCGTGATATATTGTGATGCCTCTCGAACCGAATTGGGAAGCATTCTGATGCAAGAAGGTCGAGTCATAGCTTACCTCTCAAGGCAGCTACGACCTCATGAAGAGAACTATGCTACTCACGATCTTGAGTTAGCAGCAGTGGTTGATGCCTTGAAGACATGGCGACATTACCTCCTAGGGAAACAGTGTGAGATATACACAGACCACAAAAGTCTAAAGTATATTTTCACCCAGAAGGAATTGAACATGAGGCAACGAATATGGTTGGAACTAATCAAGGATTATGACCTCAGTGTTCAATATCACCCCGGGAAGGCTAACGTGGTAGCCGATGCCTTAAGCAGAAAGGCTTGCTCCCTGAATGCCATAATTCAAAGAAGGCAGCCAGCCCTGTTTGAAGAGCTGGAACAATTCAGTTTGGAATTGGTCACCCATGGATTTCTAGACCATCTGGAAGTCAAACCAACCCTGATGGACAAAGTCAAGAAGGCACAAGGTGGGCACGCAAGCATTAAAGGCATCAAGAAGAAGATGAAGCTAGGCAAGGCCCCAGGATTCTCTGAGGACGAGCACGGGATTGTTTGGTACAAAGGCCGCATCTGCGTACCAAACAAGATGGAGCTGAAGAACTTGATCCTGTAAGAAGCCCACGACACTCCGTATTCCATCCACCCCGGAGGATCCAAGATGTATCAAGACTTGAAGGAAAGATTCTGGTGGCACGGAATGAAAAGAGAGATTGCAACCTATGTTGCAAAGTGTGATGTGTGCCAAAGGGTCAAGGCTGAATATCAGTGACCCGCTGGATTTCTCCAACCACTCAAGGTCCCTGAGTGGAAGTGGGATAAAGTCAGAATGGACTTCATCACTGGATTACCAAGGTCGAATAAAGGACATGACTCCATCTGGGTCATAGTCGACCATTTGACCAAGGTAGCCCATTTCATTCCTGTCAAGACTACCTATGATCGCAACCAGCTGGCAACTCTCTACATTGACAGAATCGTAAGCCTTCATGGTGTTCCTAAGGAGATTGTGTCCGATCGAGGAACCCAGTTTACCTCAAGGTTCTGGAAGAAGTTCCAAGAAGCCTTGGGAACCAAGTTGTCTTTCAGCACGGCTTTCCACCCGCAGAACGGAGGTCAGACAGAGCGAGTAAACCAAATTCTCGAAGACATGCTCCGAGCCTGTGTCTTGGCATATGGAGCCAAGTGGGAAGATTGCCTCCCTTTTGCCGAGTTCTCCTATAACAACAGTTATCAGTCGGGCCTTCAGATGGCACCATTTGAGGTGTTGTACGGACGCAAGTGTCTCACACCCCTCAACTGGTCAGAGACTGGAGAAGGGCTAGTCTTTGGACCGGATATTCTCCGCGAAGCAGAAGAGCAAGTCCAACTAGTCAGAGAGCGTTTGAAGGCAGCCAAGTCAAGGCAGAAGAGCTATGCTGACACTCGTCGCCGAGATATGAGTTTCCGTGTTGGAGACCATGTGTACCTGCGAGTTACTCCTTTGAAGGGAACCAAGCGTTTCCACGTTAAAGGGAAGCTCGCACCAAGGTTCATTGGTCCCTTTGAGATCACTAAACGACGAGGAGAGGTGGCTTACCAGTTGGAACTACCACCTGAGCTATCCGATGTGCACAATGTATTCCACGTGTCACAACTCCGGAAGTCTCTCCAAGTTCCAGACAAGCCTGATCTCTACAAGGATGTCGATCACCAAGCCATTGATCTTCAGCCTGATTTGACCTACCGTGAGAAGCCCATTCGCATTCTGGATGAAGCAGAACGACGGACACGAATCCGCACCATCAAGTACTTCAAGGTCCAGTGGAGCAACCACACGGAAGCAGAAGCAACCTGGGAACATGAAGACTATCTTAGATCCGAGTATCCCGATCTCTTTTAAGACCTAGTTTAGGAATCTCGGGGACGAGATTCTTGTAAGGGGGGTAGGTCTGTCACACCCTGCATTTTGTAACATGTCATTTGCATTAATAAAGCATGAAAATTTGGAGCAACAATTTTTTTGGCATCATTTGGCTTTTATTTGGAATTAAGTTTTCTCTCTGTGATTTTCAAGTGCTCTTTAAAGTCAACTACTCCCTCTTATATATTTCATCTCCTTACCCCAAACTTCTGCCCAATGATCATACCAAGTGTATATAACAGTATAGTATTTTCTTACAAAATGAATTTGGTCAAAAAGTATTTTCAAAAAAATTAGTTTTCCAAAAACCCCTGAATTGAGGTTTGCACTGCAAGTGCTTGATTTAGGGTGAGAAAAATATTTCAAAGAGTATATTTGAAACCTAGTAGATATATGACTCCCATAAACCACAAAAATATAATTTTAAAAGTTATTTTCCTATTTTATTTAAAAGCTTTTTCTTAAGGCCAGAAATGGTCTTTAATAGGGAAAAAATATTTAATTATTTCAAAAATATTTGCCAAAATTCAGGGAGACTCTTAGGACATATATTTTCCATATATAAGAGTTTCAACACTTGGTCATGCTCAAAATATTGGACAAATCCCTCAGAAACCCTTTCTGGATATTTCAAGCTTTTGAAATATTTACAAAGGAAATATTCTCTAAAAATTCCAGGGAAATTCTATCATGTCATATATGACATATTTGATGATCTTGCCAAGCCCCATGCCTTGGGAAGCAAGAAAACCTCATCAAAACCCCTCAAAACCATTCTGTCCATTTTTGAAGTTTGAGCAACTTTACATTGCCAAACTTGTCCAAATGCTCTCAAACTTGGTGCACATGCTAGAATGGTCTAATAATGCATCTGGAACAAATGGCACAAGTTTTGGAGAAGGGTAACTTGATTAGAGTACCCCAAAACCTGCTAAATCCATTTTTGAAGTTTGAGCAACTTTACATTACCAACTTTTTACTTGAGACATCAAACTTTGTGGGCATGATCACAACCCCAAATGATGACACTACACCAAGTGGTGCATCAAGGAGGGATAATTTGCTTAACTAAACCTGCTAAATCCATTTCTGTTGATTTCTAGGGTTTACCAAAGTTACATTGGCAAGTTTCTTCAAATGAGCCCAAACTTGGTGGAACACCCTATTTCTATATGCCATTTGATCCTGTTAAGTCTCATGTCAAATGGAAATCATTTGATTGCTCAAAACCACATCAAACACCTTCTGGTGATTTTCCAAAATTACCACTTTCACCTCTTTCTTGTTCCCCTTGAGCTAGGCTTTTTACCACAGCCTCCCCCAAACCCCCTTGCACCTCCGGTAACTCTTCCCTGGCCTCAGCTCAATATTTGAGGGGGGGTGTAAAACCCCATTTTACATTCTGGACAACAATTTTCACCTTTCCCTCTCAGCCCTCTCTTCTTCTACAAGCTCTCCCTGGCATCCAATGCCTCTCCTACATTACTTACTTACCCCTAGAGCCAATGGACACAGTGGCCGCGCCCAGAGCGCGTGGGACACGGCCATGCCGGCCATATGGGCGCTCTAGAACACGCTACAATGCGGGAGCGCACTGTAGCCGCGGCCTGCCCGAGGCGCCCGACCACCTAGGGCGTCGGGATGGTGTCTCCCGAGGCTGCCTCGACATCCATGACACGACAGCCGGTCGGCCCCCTCCTCCTTCTCCCTTCTCTCGCCCCAGCTCGCACGCGCGACGGCCGCCCGAGAGCTCCAATGGGCATGCACGCACGCGCGATGCCCTGGCCTCCCCCTGCTCTCTCTCTCTTCTCTCCCCTGGCTCTGGACCGCATCCAGGAACGCCCCAGACGCAGCGCCAGCTCCTCCCAAGCCTTATAGCAACGAGCAGAAGCTCGCCGGCGCACGGGTCCACGGCACCCCACCGTTCGCCTATAAAAGGACACCCCCGCGCCTCCCTCTCCTCACCAGCTACTCTCTCACACACCCAATCCTCCCCCTACACCACCCACTCCTCTCCAGACAAGCCCGAGCTCGAGATCGAGCTCGAGCTCCGCCGCCTCGGGTCGCCGTCGATCCGGAGGTATAAGCCCTCTCCGCCGCTCCTCTCCCTCGATCTAGCACCGCAAGACCTCACTGATCATTTCCCCCTTGTTTCCCCTCTCTGTAGCTGCCGGAAACGGCTGGAATCACCACCACCCGAAGCAACTCCGCCGTGCCTCCTCGCCGCCGGCAAACCAGGCCACCCCGGCGACCAACTCCACTTCCACCCGAACGACGGCTCCTCCCTGAGCACGACGGTACCACCCACGCCCCCTCCCATGCCCTATATCGCCGCCGGCGAGCTCGCCGTCGCCTCTGGACGGAGGTAGACGACGACGGCCGTGGGCCCTGTCCGTCAGCCTCACGCCCTGACGGGTGGGACCCCCCGTCAGGTTTAAAAACGCACGCGCACGCACCGGTTCGCCGTCAGATCGAAGGCGTAGTTCGCCTTTACGCCTTCGACGTGGCAGCCTCGCGCGGGCTGTTTTCTCTCTCGGCCTGCTGCACTGTGGCCTTTCTGGCCCAGTGGCACGGTGCCATTTTTCTTTTTCCTTTTCTGTCTGTTTTATAAAAATTCCACAAGATAAAATATTTATCCAAATGGAATAATTCCAGTTCCTAAAAACTTGCAAAATTCCAACCAATTTAAGGATATCACTTTCAACTATATTCATGAACCTTTTCTGTTCTTTTCAAATTTAAATCTAAATTTGAACACTAAAACCTCTGTTCAAAAATCCATGTACCCCATTCTATCACTCCAAATCCCAAACTAAGAATTTTTGCCATCTTAGTTTTCCCTCTAGTATTTTATAAAAATAAGTTGACATTTTTCTCAGCACTTTGATTTTTCTGTTTTTATTATTGTCTTATTTTTTTCCGTTATTTATTGGGACGACTAGATACCGTGTTTGACGAAGTTGCTGAAGAAGAAGAAGGGGAAGTACTTGAAGGCTTTGAAGACCAAGCCAACCAAGGCAAGCAACCCTTTGACCATGATACCCCCTTTTGTTCCTCAGTATCCTTTTTATTCCGATTTCATGATGATAAAGAGTGACGGTGGTAAACTTGTTGAGAAGCCACCACATGATGCATACCCCTACTCATGATCCTTACCATGTGCATAGATGCAATGACAAAAGATTGGTTGTGATGCATAGTGTTGCATATGTACCATGAACCCTTCGTGGTTACATTCTTTTGAAAACCCCATCGGGTGCCCCTAATGCCCAAGGGTGAAGTTGAGTTAAGGTCATCACTTGAGGAAGAAGTGGTGTGCCAAAGAGAGTTCACGTGTGTGGGTAAAAAGATGGATTAGATTTATGTGTGATTACCATCCCAACCAAACATGTGCAACCACTCTACCCCTTATGGGATGGGGCATTATTGATTACTTAGGCTGATACTAGCATGGTGCCCACATCACTAGTGACGGGGGAGACTTGAGGTCACTCCCGGGACGGGGTCGTGCTTGGATAGGTGACCATGACTGTTTTCACAGGGCACCGGACACACCGTTGGTCCCTTCGTGTATGCGTGACATTGTAAAACGGGCGAGTCCCATGATTTATCGTTTGTACACGAGGGCTATGCACCAACGAGTGGACCCTATGTTAGTGTCGTCTAGGGAAAGGTAATGACCGGCTGCTTCCCCCGAGTACTTGAGGTACTGCGGGGTCGTGAGTGACACGAAAGCTTCCCGGATCTTGTGGGTAAAGTGCGCAACCTCTGCAGAGTGTAAAACTATTCGAATAGCCGTGTCCACGGTCATGGACAGTTGGGAGGTGCTACTTAAACTATGTCCATAATTTTACAACCTCGGTGAAAGTGTGTGTGTGTGTGTGTGTGTTGAGTCAAGGTGGTTACTTGACTCCTTGAAAGAACCAGATATGATTTGAACTTTATTTATGTTGATATCTGTAGCCTGTCCTCGAGGTTACCCAAGTACATTGATGCATGTCTCACAAATGGTAGAATATCTTAGCTAGCTTGTAGCTAGGTTGCTTATTGTTATACAACTTGCATTGTTACCTTGAACCAAATCATGGGTTGCTTGCGAGTACATTCAAAGTACTCATTGGCTTGCCACTGGTTATTTAATTGGCCAGGCATGGAGGAGCAGGAATTTGAAGAAGAATTCTATGGAGACAAACATGCGAACTAGGACGCTTTCCCAGTCAGAATGCCTGTAGGGTTAAGGCAGATGGCATGGTTTCTACTTATCTACGAAGACTTCCGCTATTTGAGTTTATTTTCTATTCAGCCCATGAGGCTTTATCTATGTAAGACTTGGCCATAATGGTCATAATTTGTGTAAGATGGTATGTATGGATGTAAGACTCTTGTTATTCAGCTTCTGTGTGTTCAGTGAGCATTGATCTCTGGGATCACTGTACACGTGCATTCGGTGATCTCGACTCTTAAGTCGGGGTCCCCACAGTCCATTAGTTTGTCTAGTTGATGTGAGACTTTCTTCTCTTCTTTTGTCTACTACCACCGTATTCTATTCCACCTATATTGCTATATCCATGGATTGCGCTCATGTATTGCGTGAGAGTTGAAAATGTTGAAGCGCGTTAAAAAGTATGGACCAATTGCTTGGCTGACACCGGGGTAGTACATGATTTATACTTTGAGCTGGGAAGACAGAGCATGACAAGACTATATGATTTTGTAGGGATAACGTTCTTTAGCATTTGATATTCTGAAAGTCATGGTTGCTTGTTGATATGTTTGAGTATTTAAATCTCATGTCAAAACTAGACTATTGCTTTGAACCATATAAAAGTCCAAATGTCCATGTTATAAAAATAATATGATATGACATGTTAGGCAGCATTCCACATCAAAAAATCTGTTTTTATCATTTACCTACTCGAGGACGAGCAGGAATTAAGCTTGGGGATGCTGATACGTCTCCAACGTATCTATAATTTTTTATCATTCCATGTTGTTATATTATCATTCTTGGATGTTTTACAATCATTTTATGGTCATTTTATATCATTTTTTGGTACTAACCTATTGACATAGTGCCAAGTGCCAGTTGCTGTTTTCTGCATGTTTTTTACATCGCGGGAAATCAATATCAAATGGAGTCCAAACACCGCTGAACTTTTTGGAGATTTTAGATGGGCCAGAAGACACCCAATGGGTCAGAGCTGCACCTGGAGGGTGCCCGAGGGGGGCACAACCCACCACGGCACGCCAGCACCCCTGGTGTGCCCAGGTGGGCTGTGCCTCGTACGTCTCCAACGTATGTATAATTTTTTATTGTTCCATGCTATTATATATTTTGTTTTCGATGTTTAATGGGCTTTATTATACACTTTTATATTATTTTTGGGACTAACCTACTAACCCAAGGCCCAGTGCAAATTGCTGTTTTTTGCCTATTTCAGAGTTTCACAGAAAAGGGATATCAAACGGAGTCCAAACGGAATGAAACCTTCGGGGGAGTTATTTTTGGAACTGTATCTACCCAGAAGACTTGGAGTACACGCGAGGGAATGAAGGAGGTGGCCATGAGGGTCTAGGGCGTGCCCCCTCCCCCTGGGCGCGCCCCCACCCTCGTGGGCCCCCTCTGGCTCCCCCGATGCCCTCCTTCCTCCTATATATATCCATGTACCCCAAAAACACCGAGGCAACAGAGAAAACCCTAATTCCACCTCCGCAACCATCTGTTCCCGTGAGATCCCATCTTGGGGCCTGTTCCGGAGCTCTGTCGGAGGGGGGGATCTACCATGGAGTGCTTCTACATCAACGCCATAGCCTCACCAATGAGTTGTGAGTAGTTTACCATAGACCTTCGGGTCCATAGTTATTAGCTAGATGGCTTCTTCTCTCTTTTTGGATCTCAATACAAAGTTCTCCACGATCTTCGAGGAGATCTATTTGATGTAATCTTTTTGCGGTGTGTTTGTCGAGATCCGATGAATTGTGGGTTTATGATCAAGATTATCTATGAACAATATTTGATTCTTTTCTGAAATATTTTATGTATGATTATAATATCCTTGCAAGTCTCTTCAAATTATTGGTTTGGTGTGGCCTACTAGACTATAGTTCTTGCAAAGGGAGAAGTGCTTGGCTTTGGGTTCAATCTTGCGATGTTCTTTCCCAGTGACAGCAGGGGTGATGTCTACTACGCAACCTTTCTCTTGTAGACGTTGTTGGGCCTCCAAGTGCAGAGGTTTGTAGGACAGTAGAAAATTTCCCTCAAGTGGATGACCTAATGTTTATCCATCCGTGGGAGGCGTAGGATGAAGATGGTCTCTCTCAAACAACCCTGCAACCAAATAACAGTCTCTTGTGTCCCCAACACACCCAATACAATGGTAAATTGTATAGGTGCACTAGTTCGGCGAAGAGATGGTGATACAAGTGCAATATGGATGGTAGATATAGGTTTTTGTGATAAGAAAATAAAAAACAGCAAGGTAGCAAGTGGTAAACGTGAGCATAAACGGTGTTGCAATGATAAGAAACAAGGCCTAGGGTTCATACTTTCACTAGTGCAAGTTCTCTCAACAAGGATAACATAATTGGATCATATTACTAGCCCTCAACATGCAACAAAAAGTCACTCCAAATTCACTAATAGCGAAGAACAACCGAAGAGATTATGGTAGGGTACGAAACCACCTCAAAGTTATTCTTTCTGATCGATCTATTCAAGAGTCCGTAGTAAAATAACACGAAGCTATTCTTTCCATTCGATCTATCATAGAGTTCGTACTAGAATAACACCTTAAGATACAAATCAATCGAAACCCTAATGTCACCTAGATACTCCTGTCGTGGGAACGATTCCGATAATAATAAGGTATAGGGTAAAGGAGCATGATCTATCAAGATGCGTATGGGTGACACGGTGGTTTTAACTAGTTCGGGCCTCTCGCGGTGGAGATAACAACCCTACGTCTCGTGCTCCGGAGAGGCTTTATTTATCTGTGTATGTATCCGGAGATTATAAAGTGTGAGAGAGGGAGGAACGGATCCTCATGCCTGAGCTCAGTCCTGAGACTAATGGCAATAGAGAGAGAGAGAGAGGGGAAGAATGAGAACCTGTCTAGTCTAGTGGTGGGGGTGGCTTATATAGAGTGCGCCACCCCCTCACCTCCTATGTTACAAAGTGGGCATTGATGCCATAATGTCAGCCTATTACTAAGGTGATGCTTCGAGTGCCTTGTCGACTTTTGATCTTTGCATATCCGAGTGAGTTGTATGATCGAGCGGTCGACTGTCATCCGAGTGGATGGTATGCTGCTTGTCCGAGTGGATAGTACATTGCTGGTCCGAGTGGATAGTATGTATGTATGAAATTTATCTAGACCCACACGCTGTGTGGACCCCATGCTTTATGATATGTTGACCCTATGTGGGATTACCTGTTATGTGTATCCCCAACATTAGCCCCCCGAATCGATTGCGATTTTGCAGAACGAGTTTGTGAAAGACACAATTTGGCCCGAGTGATTACGGAAATACTCGGTACCTATCATCCCGCTTTCAGACAACCAACGTTTGAACAAAATCACAATGGATTCCGACACTGCGATTCTTGACTGATCTGGGGTAAGTGCCCACGAGGAGCAACATGGTGACATTCGTTCATCTCTCAGAAGAGGTTAACTCGTGATCAGAGTACGGGTGTGTCATTAAATCTGGGTAACAAGATTGACGCATGGACTGCTCTCTCGGAGAGATGCCATTCTTATCCCGGAGGAACGTCAATATAAGTAGACCCAAACTCATGAGTTTCACACTTTGAGTCCTAGAAGAAGGCTCAAAACAGGTCCACGGAGGAGCGTTAAACTCAGCTTATAGGAATTTTTCCAGTAGTCGACCGGAGCCTTAGAACTTTTTTGTTTTTGTTTGTCACTCGGAACGGTCAGGCCATACCGAGTGAAGATTACTCCAGTAGGGGCACGCTGAGTGCACCCACTGGGTGTAGTCCCCGAGACCGACGTCGACTGCGGGCAGTCGGCGGGGGTCTGAGAGAACTAAAAATCTTCTTAGATGGTACTGATCGGACTTGTTCCTCTCCGACTCGGATGTCGAGTAGTACTTGAGGATCTGGTATTGGTCTTGATCGAGCAAAATGTTTCTTTTTGGCTTCTCTTCCAGTGGGGGCACGCTGAGTGCACCCACTGGGTGTAGCCCCCGAGCCTCTATCGGACTGGATGAGTCTGGCCGAGGGTTTAAGTTTCTAGCGAACCTCCATGCAGTCAGCACGGTAAATATATTTTAGTCTAAAATTGAGTTAGTCGGATGGATCTTCACGCGCTCGGCATGGTAAATAAGCTCAGTATGGAGCTGAATCAGTTGGACTGATCTCGATGTAGTGGTGAAGACATGTCCAACTGATGGTGACGCGCGGGGCGGCCGAGGGGCCAGGACGATGTGATCAACCGAGTGGCGACGCGCGGGGCGGCCGAGTGGTGATGAGGTGACCAACCGATGGCGACGCGTGGGGCGGCCGAGTGGTGATGAGGTGACCAACCGAGTGGCGGCGCGCGGGGCGGCCGAGGGGCGAGGACGTGTACAACCGAGTGACGACGCGTGGGGCGACCGAGTGATGAAGACGTACACAATTGAGTGGCGACGCGCGGGGCGGCCGAGTGGTGATGAGATGACCAACCGATGGCGACGCGCGAGGCGGCCGAGTGGTGATGAGGTGATCAATCGATGGCGACGCACAGGGTGGCCGAGAGGTGACGGTGTGAACAATCGAGTGAGGACGCGCAGGGCGGTCAAAGTGAAGGCGTGTCCTGCCGAGTGGCGACGCGCGGAGCGGCCGAATGGTGAAGACGTGCACGGCCAAATGGCGACATGCGTGGCGGCCGAAGTGAAGGCGTGTCTCATAGAGTGTTCATGCGCGGAGCGGCAGACCATCGAGATGCGGAGCGACAGAGTGGCGACGCGCGGGGCGGCCGAGTGGTGATGCGCGGGGCGCCGAGTGACGATGCGCGGGGCAATCAGGGTGAAGGCATGTCCCACCGAGAGGCGACGTGTGGGATTCCAAGTGCTAAAGTGGTGTCTCATAGAGTGGCGATGCACGGGACGGCCAAAGTGAAGATGTGTCCCACAGAGTGGCAATGCGTGGAGCGGCCAAGTAGTGAGGACGTGCGTAACCGAGTGGCGACGCGCGGGGCGGACGAATGGAGAA
>LR738714.1:126980437-126994973 GCA_902687465.1 Secale cereale
GGTGTGACGATGTGCGCGGGGCATCCGAGTGATGTAGACGCGTCCCGTGGAGTGGCGACGCGCAGGGCATCCGGGTGATGTAGACGTGTCCCGCGGAGTGGCGAGGCGCGGGGCGTCCGAGTGAAGTAGACTCGTCCCGCGGAGTGGCGACGCACGTGGCGTCCGAGTGAAGTACACATGCCCGCGGAGTGATGATGCGTGGGGCGTTCGAGTGAAGTAGACTCGTCCCGCGAAATGGCGACGCGCGTGGCGTTCGAATGAAGTAGACACTTCCGCGGAGTAGCGACGCGGGGCGTCCGAGTGAAGTACACGTGTTCCGCGAAGTGACGACACGCGGGGCATCCGAGTGAGGTAAGTTGACGAACATGTGTCCAACAAAATGACGGCGTGTGGGGCAGCCGAGTAACTGGACGTTAGTCGTCTGGATGCAACCGCATATCAGTAGTTCGAGTGCGAGCTTTATTTGAATAAACACCAACATCTAGTTATGTATGAATATAAAAAACTTATCTGCACGTCGTCGTGTTAGTCGCTCGAAATGAAACATTTGTCCGAGTGAACTGCTGTCCGGAGACCACGACGGACGAGTGACCCTGCAGATTAGTAACAAGTATATCCACGAATATTGTTTTGCTGGACTATTGGCAAGGATTGAAGATCACGGGTGGTTATGCATGCACGCACAAATTAACCGGTATGGAAACCGAAAGCTAAGCAATTAAGTCATTAACGAGGCGATTAACTGAACGAAACGGCCAGTCCACTTTACGAAGGATCATGAGGGCGTTATGTGCTTGGGATGGTGGGTTACGTACTCTCCGAAGAAGGCACAGATGAAGGAGACGCAAGCGGCCGGATAGCACGTGCTACCGACGATGTAAGCGAGGGACAGCGAGTGCGTCGCAGGGCGGGCAAGCACAGCGATGGACCGGCAAGCGCGTCGCAGTGCGAGCACGTGCGGCGCTGGGTCGGCGAGTGCGGCATGGGGCCGGCGAGTGCGTACGGTGCTGGACCGGCAAGCGCGGCACGGGGCCGGCAAGCGCGTCGCAGGGCGGGCGAGCACGGCGCTAGGCCGGCTAACGCGGAGCAGCATATCACCTCTTCAGGAGTCGGACGGGGCCGATTGCTTCGCCTTTTCGTCCGCACGTGCAGCGACCATGTGTGGAAGAGCTGCGACGGTGTTCACATGCGAGGCCGAAGATGACCCTGTTCTAGGCAAAGGCGAGATGCATCACAAGTAAAATAGGGAACCGAAGTAAGAATTGATACAAACCGTCTGCATCATAGTTCGATAGAAGCTATGCCCCACTGTGGGCGCCAACTGTCATGGGAACTATTCCGACAATAATAAGGTATAGGGTAAAGGAGCATGATCTATCAAGATGCATATGGTTGACACGGTGGTTTTAATGAGTTTGGGCCTCTCGCGATGGAGATAACAGCCCTACGTCTCGTGCTCCGGAGAGGCTTTGTTTATCTGTTTATGTATCCGGAGATTACAATGTGTGAGAGAGGGAGGGACGGATCCTCATGGCCGAGCTCAGTCCTGAGACTAATGGCGATAGAGAGAGAGGGGAAGAATGAGAACTTGTCTAGTCTAGTGGTGGGGGTGGCTTATATAGGGTGCGCCATCCCCTCACCTCCTATGTTACAAAGTGGGCATTGATGCCATAATGTCATCCTATTACTAAGGTGATGCTTCGAGTGCCTTGTCGACTGTTGATCTTTGCATATCCGAGTGAGTTGTATGATCGAGTGGTGGACTGTCATCCGAGTGGATGGTATGCTGCTTGTCCGAGTGGATAGTACATTGCTCGTCCGAGTGGATAGTATGTATGTATGAAATTTATCTAGACCCACACGCTGTGTGGACCCCATGCTTTATGATATCTCGACCCTTTGTGGGCCTACCTGTTATGTGTATCCCCAACAACTCCATTGTCACCTCAAGTATCTGTGGTATGGTTATACGATATGCATCACACAATCTCAGATTCATCTATTCAACCAACACAAAGAAATTCAAAGAGTGCCCCAAAATTTCTACCGGAGAGTCAAGACGAAAACGTGTGCCAACCCCTATGCATAGATTCCCAAGATCACGGAACCCGCAAGTTGATCACCAAAACATACATCAAGTTGATCACGTGATATCCCATTGTCATCACAGATAAGCACATGCAAGACATACATCAAGTGTTCTCAAATCCTTAAAGACTCAATCCGATAAGATAACTTCAAAGGGAAAACTCAATTCATCACAAGAGAGTAGAGGGGGAGAAACATCATAAGATCCAACTATAATAGCAAAGCTCGCGATACATCAAGATCGTGCCATCTCAAGAACACGAGAGAGAGAGAGAGATCAAACACATAGCTACTGATACATACCCTCAGCCCCGAGGGTGGACTACTCCCTCCTCGTCATGGAGAGCGCCGGGATGATGAAGATGGCCACCGGAGAGGGATTCTCCCCTCCGGCAGGGTGCCAGAACGGGTCTAGATTGGTTTTCAGTGGTAACAGAGGCTTTCAGCGGTGAAACTCCCGATCTAGGTTATTTTCCAGAGGTTTCACTATATATAGGAGGTGTTGGAGTCGGGGGCAAGTAAAGGGGGTCTCAGGGCTGTCCACGAGGCAGGGGGCGTGCCTAGTAGAGGGGCGCGCCCCTACCCTCGTGGGCAGCCCGTTGACCTTCTGGTCCCCCTCCGGCACTTCCTGGGCTTCTTCTGGTCCAAAAATAACCTCCGTTGAGTTTCAGGTCAATTGGGCTCCGTTTGATATTCCTTTTCTGCGATACCCTAAAGCAGGAGAAAAACAGAAACTGGCACTGGGCTCTAGGTTAATAGGTTAGTCCCGAAAATCATATAAAAGTGTATAATACTCCCTCAATTCCTCAATGTAAGATGTATTATTATTTTTTCAAGTCAAACTTGTCTAACTTTGACCAAGCTTCAAGACAAAAATATCAATGTCTAGATTACCAAATCACTATCACTAGATTCGGCATGAAATATATTTTTATATTTTATATATTTCGGATTGTAAATCTTTATATATTTTGCTATAAAGTTGGTCAAACATAGGTTACGTTTGACTTTAAATAAACTAATACACCTTATATTTAGGAACGGAGGGAGTAAAGCCCATAAAACATCCTAGAAGGATAATATAATAGCATGGACCAATCAAAAATTATAGATACGTTGGAGACGTATCAAGGGGCAGCAAGGCACGTATTGTATTGTTGCCATCGAGGATAAAAAGATGGAGTTTATATCATATTGCTTGAGTTTGTCCCTCTACATCATGCCATCTTGCTTAAAGCATAACTCTGTTCTTATGAACTTAATACTCTAGATGCATGCTGGATAGCGGTCGATGTGTGGAGTAATAGTAGTATATGCACAATCATTTCGGTTTACTTGTCACGGACATGATGCCTATATATAATGAGCATGCCTATATATTCTCATAACTATGCGCTTTTCTATCAAAATTGCTCGACAGTAATTTGTTCACCCACCGTAGAATTCTGCTATCATGAGAGAAGCCACTAGTGAAACCTATGGCCCCCGAGTCTATTCTCAACATATTAATGTTCCATCTACTTTACTTTGCTTTATTTACTTTCTGTTCTTATATCAAAAATACCAAAAATATTATACTATCCTATCTATCAGATCTCACTTTCATAAGTGACCGTAAAGGGATTGACAACCCCTTATCGTGTTGGCTGCGAAGTTTTTATTTGTGTGTGCGGGTGTGAGGGACTCGCGTGTGGTCTCCTACTGGATTGATACCTTGGTTCTCAAAAACTGAGGAAAATACTTACGCTACTGTGCTGCATCACCCTTTCCTCTTCGAGGGAATACAACGCAAGCTCGATAAGTAGTAGTGCCCACCTCGGTGTCCTCCCGCACCGCCTCTTTACCCTATAAATTCACAAATATTCTTAAACCCTTCGGGGTAGACCTAGATCAGAAGTTCCGCCGCTACAAGGCTCTCTAGTTCACGAGATCCAATCTAGAGCCCTTTTCGACACTCCGCCAATGGGGGAAACCATCACCGGTGGCCATCTTCATCATCCCGGCGGCCACCATGATGAGGAGGGAGTAGTCCACCCTCGGGGTTGAGGGTTTGTACCAGTAGCTATGTGTTTAATCTTTCTCTCGTGTTCTTGAGATGTCACGATCTTGATGTATTGTGGGCTTTGTTAATATAGTCGGATCATATGGTGTTTTTCCCTCTCTATCTTGTGATGAATTGAGTTTTCTCTTTGAGGTTTCTTTGGATTGAATACTTTTATGGATTTGAGAACACTTGATGCATATCTTCAATTGAATAATCGTGGTGACAATGGGGTATCATATTGGTTCACTTGATATGTGTTTTGGCACTCAACTTGTGGATTCCCGCGGTGACATTGGGGTAATCTATGCATAGGGGTTGATGCACGTTCTGGTCTTTGTTTCTCTGGTAGAAATCTTGGGGCACTTTTTGAGGTTCTTTGTGTTGGATTGAGTATTATGAATCTGAATTTGTTTTGGTGATTATTCTAGTACGAACTCTTGATAGATCGATCAGAAAGAATAACTTGTGTTATTTTAGTACGAACTCTTGATAGATCGATCGGAAAGAATACCTTGTGTTATTTTAGTACAAACTCTTGGATAGATCGATCGGAAAGAATAGCAACAAACAATTCCTTCTTATGTTCTCCGCTAGATAGGAACTTTGGAGTGATTCTTCATCACACGTTGAGGGATGGTTATGTGATCCAATTATATTAGTATTGTTGAGAGATTGCACTAGCGAAAGTACGTACCCTAGGCCTCATTTTCAAGCATTGAAATACCGTTTGTGCTCCGTTTTATCACTTGCTACCGTGCTGTTTTTTTATTGTTACTGTTACAAAAATCAATATCTACTATCCATATTACACTTGTATCACCATCTCTTCGCCGAACTAGTGCACCTATACAATTTACCATTGTATTTTGTGTGTTGGGGACATAAGAGACTTTGTATTATTTGGTTGCAGGGTTGTTTGAGAGAGACCATCTTCATCCTACACCTCCCACGGATTGATAAACCTTAGGTCATCCACTTGAGGAAAATTTGCTACTGTCCTACAAAACTCTACGCTTGGAGGCCCAACATGAGTCTACAAGAACAAGTTGTGTAGTAGACATCACTGGTATGTCCCTCACTTGGCCTAGTAGGCCCATAACTTTGCCGGGGGGTGCCCGGAACCCCTTCCGGTGACCCGATATCACCTGGAACACTTCTTGTGTCCAAATATCATCGTCCTATATATGAATCTTTACCTCTCAACCATTTCGAGACTCCTCGTCATGTCCGTGATCTCATCCGAGACTCCGAACAAACTCCAGTCACCAAAAACACATAACTCATAATACAAATCATCATTGAATGTTAAGCGTGCGGATCCTACGAGTTCGAGAACTATGTAGACATGATCGAGACATATATCCAGTCAATAACCAGTAGCGGAACCTGGTGCTCATATTGGCTCCTATATATTCTATAGAGATCTTTATCGGTCAAACCGCATAACAACATACGTTGTTCCTTTTGTCATCCGTATGTTACTTGCCCGAGATTCGATCGTCGGTATCATCATACCTAGTTCAATCTCGTTACCAGCAAGTCTCTTTACTCGTTCCGTAATACATCATCTTGTGACTAACCCATTAGTCATTTTACTAGCAAGGCTTATTAGGATGTGTATTACCGAGAGGGCCTAGAGATACCTCTCTGACACTCGGAGTGACAAATCCTATTCTCGATCTATGCCAACTCAACAAACACCTTCGGAGACACCTGTAGAGCATCTTTATAATCACCCAGTTACGTTGTGACGTTTGATAGCACACAAGGTGTTCCTCCGGTATTCAGGAGTTGCATAATCTCATAGTCAGAGGAACATGTACAAGTCATGAAGAAAGCAATAGCAATAAAACTAAACGATCATAATGCTAAGCTAACGGATGGGTCTTGTTCATCATATCATTCTCCTAATGATGTGATCCCATTCATCAAATGACAACACATGTCTATGGTGAGGAAACTTAACCATCTTTGATTAACGAGCTAGTCAAGTAGAGGCATACTAGGGACACTCTGTTTTGTCTATGTATTCACACATGTATCAAGTTTCTGGTTAATACAATTCTAGTATGAATAAAAGACCTTTATCATGATATATAAGGAAATATAAATAACAACTTTATTATTGCCCCTAGGGCATATTTCCTTTAGTCTCCCACTTACACTAGAGTCAATAATCTAGTTAACATTGCCATGTGATTTAACACCGATAGTTCACATCGTGATGTGATTAACACCTATAGTTCACATTGCCTGTGACCAACACCCAAAGGGTTTACTAGAGTCAATAATTTAGTTCACATCCTCATGTGATTAACACCCAAAGAGTACTAAGGTGTGATCATTTTTGCTTTGTGAGAGAAGTTTAGTAAATGGGTCTGTCACATTCAGTTCCGTATGTATTTCGCAAATTTCTTTGTCTACAATGCTCTGCATGGAGCTACTCTAGATCATTTCTCCCACTTTCAATACGCATCCAGATTGATACTTAGAGTCATCTGGATTAGTGTCAAAGCTTGCATCAGCGTAACCCTTTACGACAAACTCTCTATCACCTCCATAATCGACAAACATTTCCTTAGTCCTCTAGTTACTAAGGATAATTTTGACCGTTGTCCAGTGATATACTCCTGGATCACTATTGTACCTCCTTGACAAACTCATGGCAAGGTACACAGCATGACATACTTTATAGAACCTATGGCTGAGGCATAATGAATGACTTTCATTCTCTCTATATGTTTTTGTCGTAGTCTGGATTTGAGTCTTACTCAACTTCATACCTTACAACTCACGCAAGAACTCCTTCTTTGACTGATCCATTTTGAACTACTTCAAAATCTTATCAAGGTATGTACTCATCGAAAGTCTTATCAAGCGTCTTGATATATCTCTATAGATCTTGATGCCCAATATGTAAGCAGCTTCACCGAGGTCTTTCATTGAAAAAACTCCTTTTAAACAATCCTTTATGCTTTCCTGAAAATTTTACATCATTTTTGATCAACAACATGTCATTCACATATACTTATCAGAAATGTTGTAGTGCTCCCACTCACTTTCTTGTAAATACAGGCTTCACCGTAAGTCTGTATAAAACCATATGCTTTGATCACCTTATCAAAGCGTATATTCCAACTCTGAGATGCTTGCACCAGTCCATACATGGATCGCTGGAGCTTGCACACTTTGTTAGCACCTTTAGGATCAACAAAACCTTCTGGTTGCATCATATACAACTCTTCTTTAAGGAATCCATAAGGAATGCACTTTTGACATCCATTTGCCAGATATCATAAAATGCGACAATTGCTAACATGATTCGGACAGACTTTAAGCATCGCTACGAGTGAGAAAAATCTCATCATAGTCAATACCTTGAACTTGTAAAAAATATACTTTTTCAACAACTCTTCTTTCAGAAATCCATTAAGGAATGTAGTTTTGACATCCATTTGTCAGATTTCATAAAATGCGACAATTTCTAACATGATTCGAACAGACTTAAGTATTGCTACGGATTAGAAAGTCTCGTCATAGTCAACTCCTTGAACTTGTCGAAAACCTTTTGCGACAAGTCGATCTTTGTAGACAGTGACATTACCATCAGCGGTTGTCTTCCTCTTGAAGATCCATCTATTCTCTAAGGCTTGCCGATCATCGGGCAAGTCAATCAAAGTCCACACTTTGTTCTCATATATGGATCCCATCTGAGATTTCATGGCCTCAAGCCATTTTGCGGAATCTTGGCTCATCATCGCTTCCTCATAGATCGTAGGTTCGTCATGGTCTAGTGATACGTCTCCCTCGTATCTATAATTTTTTATTGTTCCATGCCAATATTCTACAACTTTCATATACTTTTGGCAACTTTTTATACTATTTTTGGGGCTAACATATTGATCCAGTGCCCAGTGCCAGTTCTTGTTTGTTGCATGTTTTTTGTTTCGCAGAATATCCATATCAAACGGAGTCCAAACGGGGTAAAAACGGACGGAGATTTTTTTTGAAATATTTGTGAATTTTGGTAAGCGGAACCAACGTGAGACGAAGCCCGAGTGGCCCACGAGGGTGAGGGGCGCGCCCACCAGGGGCAGGCGCGCCCTGGGCCCTCGTGGCCACACCGTAAGGCAGTTGATGCCCTTCTTTCTCCGCAAGAAAGCTAATATCAGGATAAAAGTCGTGTCAAATAATCAGCCCAATCGGAGTTACGGATCTCCGAGAATTTAAGAAACGGTGGAAGGCCAGAATCTGGAAACACGGAAACAGAGAGAGACAGAGAGACAGATCCAAACTCGGAGGGGCTCTCACCCCTCCCACGCCATGGAGACCATGGACTAGAGGGGAAACCCTTCTCCCGTCTAGGGAGAAGGTCAAGGAAGAAGAAAAAGGAGGGGGGCTCTCTCCCCCTCGCTTCCGGTGGCACTGGAGTGCTGCCGGGGCCATCATCGTCACCGCAATCTACACCAACAACTTCACCGCCGTCATCACCAACTCTTCCCCCCTCTATGCAGCAGCGTAACCCCTCTTCTACCCTCTGTAATATCTACTTAAACATGGTGCTCAACGCTATATATTATTTCCCAATGATGTATGGCTATCCTATGATGTTTGAGTAGATCCGTTTTGTCCTATGGGTTAATTGATGATCGTGATTGGTTTCAGTTGCATGTTTTATTATTGGTGTTGTCCTATGGTGCTCTCCGTGTCGCGCAAGCGTGAGGGATCCCTGCTGTAGGGTTTGCAATATGTTCATGATTTGCTTATGGTGGGTGGCGTGAGTGACAGAAGCATAGACCCGAGTAAGTAGGTTGTTTGCGTATGGGAATAAGAGGATTTGATACTTTAATGCTATGGTTGGGTTTTACCTTAATGATCTTTAGTAGTTGCGGATGCTTGCTAGAGTTCCAATCATAAGTGCATATGATCGAAGAAGAGAAAATATGTTAGCTTATGCCTCTCCCTCAAATAAGATTGCAATAGTGATTAGCGGTCTAGTTATTGATTGCCTAGGGACAAATAACTTTCTCGTGACAAAAAGCTCTCTACTAAAACTAATTTAGTTGTGTCCTTATCTTAATGGCCCCTACTTTTTATTTACGTGCTCTTTATTATCTTGCAAACCTATCCCACAAAAACCACAAAGTACTTCTAGTTTCATACTTGTTCTAGGTAAAGTAGACGTCAAGCGTGCGTAGAGTTGTATTGGTGGTCGGCAGAACTTGAGGGAATATTTGTTCTGCCTTTAGCTCCTCGTTGGGTTCGACACTCTTACTTATCGAAAGAGGCTACAACTGATCCCCTACACTTGTGGGTTATCAAGACCTTTTTATGGCGCCGTTGCAGGGGAGCAATAGCGTGGGGTGAATATTCTCGTGTGTGCTTGTTTGCTTTATCACTAAGTAGATTTTATTTGCTGTTCTAAGTTGTTTTCTATCTTTAGTTATGGGTAGGAAATGCAAAATACCAAAAAAAATAGTGGTACCTACTGAACCAATGGTTGAAGAACCACTCAAAATCTATCACACTACTGAAGCGTATTACTTGGATCATCTTCGATCCCTATGTGCTCGGGCTGAAACCCCAACTAGCTTAGTTGAGGGAAAATCTTTAGATGAGCATGCTTGTTATGTGCGACACCGCATATCTGAAAAAGGGAAACTTTTACAGGATCAAATTCATCGTTTGCAATTCTATGCTTGGAATTTATGTGAAATTTATGATTTTACTTGTTGTTCTGAAGACCCTACAAAACACCTTCCCTACCAATGTGAGTTTAGTGATAATGGAATCGTATCTTCGTATGCTAAGGGTGTTTATAGTTACTATGATGTTCAACAAATTGAAGAATTTATTGCTTTTAAGGGTGCTTATGAAATTGCTTCTTTGATTGAAAAATATGATGCTACTCTTTACAAATCTGAAAATTTTGCCATATTTAAATATTGTTATGATAATTATGCTTCTAATGCCTATGTTAAACCATATATTGAGGACTCCTCCGCTGTCCAAGAAGAGACTAATATTTTGCAGGAGTCTATGGAAGAACTTAATGACATTGTGAGCTCATTGGATGAGAAAGATGACGAGGATAGCGAAGAACAAAAGGAGGAAGAGCGGATTAGCTACCCGTGCCCACCTTCTAATGAGAGTAACTCTTCAACTCATACATTATTTAATTTCCCTTCGTGTTTACCGAAGGATGAATGCTATGATGATTGTTATGTGATACGTCTCCAACATATCTACTTTTCCAAACCCCTTTGCCCTTGTTTTGGACTCTAACTTGCATGATTTGAATAGAACTAACCCGGACTGACGCTATTTTCAGCATAACTGCCATGGTGTTGTTTTTGTGCAGAATAAAAAGCTCTTGGAATCGCCTGAAAATCAACAGAGAATTATTTTGGAAAATATAAAAAAATACCTGCAAGAGGATCCACACCAGGGGGCCTTGGGCCTGTCCACGAGGGTGGGGGCGCGCCCCCTGCCTCGTGGGCCCCTTGGTGACTTATCGACGTACCCCCATATCCTACATCTTCACTTTCGGGGAGAAAAAAACCAGGGAGAAGGAATTATCGCGTTTCACGAGACGGAGCCGCCGCCAAGCCTTAATCTCTCTCGGGAGGACTGATCTGGAGTCCATTCAGGACTCCGGAGAGTGGAGATCGTCACCATCGTCATCATCAACCTTCCTCCATCACCAATTCCATGATGATCACCGCCGTGTGTGGGTAATTCCATCATAGGCTTGCTGGGCGGTGATGGGTTGGATGGGATCTATCATGTAATCGAGTTAGTTTTGTTAGGGTTTGATCCCTAGTATCCACTATGTTCTGAGATTGATGTTGCTATCACTTTGCTATGCTTAATGCTTATCACTAGGGCCCAAGTGCCATGATTTCAGATCTGAACCTATTATGTTTTCATGAATATATGTGTGTTCTCGATCCTATCTTGCAAGTCTATAGTCACCTACTATGTGCTATGATCCAGCAACCCCGAAGTGACAATAATCGGGACCACTCCCGGTGATGACCATAGTTTGAGGAGTTCATGTATTCACTATGTGTTAATGCTTTGGTCCGGTACTCTATTAAAAGGAGGCCTTAATATCCCTTAGTTTCCAATAGGACCCCTCTTCCACGGGATGGTAGGACAAAATATGTCATGCAAGTTCTTTTCCATAAGCACGTATGACTATATTCGGAATACATGCCTACATTGCATTGATGAACTGGAGCTAGTTATGTGTCACCCTAGGTTATAACTTCTACATGATAAATTGCATCCGACATAATTTCCCATCACCGATCCAATTCCTACGAGCTTTACCTATATTGCTTGTCGCTTATTTACTTTTCCGTTGCTACTATTACAAAAACTACAAAAACACTATCGTTACTTTTATTGCTGTTACCGCCACTATCATATTACTTTGCTACTAAACTATCTTGCTGCAGATACTCAGTTTCCAGGTGTGGTTGAATTGACAACTCAGCTGCTAATACTTAAGAGTATTCTTTGGCTCCCCTTGTGTCGAATCAATAAATTTGGGTTGAATACTTTACCCTCGAAAACTGTTGCGATCCCCTACACTCGTGGGTTATCATTATGATCCCGTTGATTCTTTTGAAATGTCCCTTTTTGATGATGCTTGTGGCCAAGATGCCAATATGAATTATGAGTATGGAGATGAACTTGCTATAGTTCCTTATGTTAAACATGAGATTGTTGCTATTGCACCCACGCATGATAGTCCTATTATCTTTTTGAGTTCTCCAAACTACACTATATCGGAGAAGTTTGCACTTATTAACGATTATATTGATGGGTTGCCTTTTTCCGTTACACATGATGATTTTGATGAATATAATATGCATGTGCTTGCTGCTCCTACTTGCAATTATTATGAGAGAGGAACTACATCTCCACCTCTCTATGTTTCCAATACGATAAAATTGCAAGAAATTGTTTATACTATGCATTGGCCTTTACTATGTGTGCATGAATTGTTCTTTTATGACATGCCGATGCATAGGAAGAGAGATAGACTTCATTGTTGCATGATATATGCTACTTTGTGCTCACTACTAAATCACAAATCATTGTTAATTGAAATTGGCTTTGATATACCTTGGGATCCGGGTGGATCCATTACATGAGCACTATATGCCTAGCTTAATGGCTTTAAAGAAAGCGCTGCCAGGGAGACAACCCGGAAGTTTTAGAGAGTCATTTATTTCTGTTGAGTGCTTTTATAAATTTTAAAAACACAAAAAAATAAAGAGGGGAACCTAAAACTTTTTCAAAAAGAAAAGCGAAAGTGAGAAAGACGAGCATTTTTAAAGTGGGAGCTAGCCATGAACTTTGTTCATGCCCATGGAAACTTTGTCAACCTTGATTACAGAAACTTTTCAATAAAAATAATTATCCCCTTGTACAATTACATTGTATTATAAAAATAATGTGCCAAGAGTTTCCTTTAGGATGATTAAACTACTTGTTGGTTTGTGCTGTGCAAAAACAAAAACTTTGGCTGTAGTGCGCGATTTTACATTTTTTACTAGAACGTTGAAAGGATCTGAAACTTTTTGCAAAGTCTTGCTATACAAATTGTTGATTTTCTCTAATTGTTCCAGAATTTTTAGAGTTACAGAAGTATGGTTAATGTTCAGATTACTACAGACTGTCATGTTTTCATAGATTGTTGTTATAGCTTCATTATTTGCATATGTTTGAATTCTTGTTGAAGCCTCCTTGACTTGGGGCCATAGAATTTTGATAGAATACAGTGGGTAATGTTTGTTCATAATTATACAATAATGTTAGAGCAGTACATGATGGGATTTTATTAATCATATGCACTAACCCCGCCACTAAAAGTTTGGCTAAGTTTTGTGTGGATGAAGTGTTCGAAGATCGAGGAGGTCTCGATATGAGGAGAAGGAGGAGAGGAAAGAGCTCAAGCTTGGGGATGCCCGAGGCACCCCAAGTAAATATTCAAGGAGACTCAAGCGTCTAAGCTTGGGGATGCCTCGGAAGGCATCCCATCTTTCTTCAACAAGTATTGGTATGTTTTCGGATTTGTTTCGTTCACATGTTATGCGTAAACTCTTGGAGCGTCGTGTGCTTTTTATTCTTCTTTTAATAAATGCACCATGCTGGTATGAGATAGTCCTTGGTTGATTTATAGAATGCTCTTTGCACTTCACTTATACCTTTTGAGTATGGCTTTATAGAATGCTTCATGTGCTCCACTGAAGGAAGGACTTCCACTTCGATTCCAAACCTATTTCAGCCTTTGTGCCGACAGCTTGGCACAAGATTTGGCCTCGGAATTGATGAAGCCCCGAGAAGAACTCCACAAGACCAAGGCACTTCTTCGTCGAGCACAAGAGAAGACGGATAGGATCAAGAAGGAAGGTGCGCCTCCCGGGCGACCCGCTATCGCGTATCGAGGCGGAAGGCCCTCAGGAGATGTATCTTCCATGGATGAAGAGCCACCCCAGCGACGCCGTATGACGGCAAGGGAATATCGCAAGCTTTTCCCTGCACCACCGACAAAGCACCTCCGTATCCAACTCCTCCACTCCCCCACACCCTCAAGTGATAGGGGGGCCCAGACAGATGAAGACAAGGAGGAAGACCCAGAAGAACTAGAATACGTGACCGAGCATTCCGCCGCTTAGGCATCATTCGCAACTCGGATATGCTAGCTCGTGACCTCTACGGTAGGATAGGTCGTGTAACCCCTATGCGAAGTCGAGTCCTTGTGTGGTTCATATGAAGCCATCTAGTGTTTTCTTTTGTTGTGTTTGGATGCACATCGTATCTTCCCTTCGGGAATGTGTAAACGACTGCATCACCCATTTGGATTTTAATGAATTTGTTGGCCCTTTTGAAAATAATTAGTGTCACACCCACCCCCTTACTAGGCACCCATCTTTATTGCTTCCCCTCTTCATTCCAAATCATGAGACCTTTACCGCTCCAACATGATGCCTGTTGTAACTCGTATTGGTACCTCTACCCAGCAGCCCAAAGCCGGAGCATCCACCCAAGTAGAGGCCAGCCAAGACCAAACCCACGACCAAGCTCCACCACCACCTCCCCCGAACATGGACATGGCTCAGCTTCTCCAAGCCTTCCGAGAGGAACGCCAAGCCAACACCGCAGCCCTCCAGATGATTGCTCAAGCTGTCACCAACAACCGCCAGCCGGTGGGGAATGGCAATGGACATTCCACGTTGGTAGTGTTCAAGAAGCATGCACCACCAACCTTCATCGAGACTGATGAACCCCTGGATGCAGACGACTGGGTCCGCACCATTGAGGACTTGCTGGAACTAGTCGGTTGCACCGAAGATCGCGAGAAGGTGGCCTACGCTGCCCACTGCCTCG
>LR738714.1:126998330-127016286 GCA_902687465.1 Secale cereale
GAGGGGGGGGGGGGGTAAAACCCCATTTTACATTCTGGACAACAATTTTCACCTTTCTCTCTCAGCGCTCTCTTCTTCTAGAAGCTCTCCCTGGCACCCAACGTCTCTCCTACATTGTTTACTCCCCCTAGAGCCAAAGGACACGGTGGCCGCGCCCAGAGTGCGTGGGACACGGCCATGCCGGCTATATGGGCGCTCTGGAGCGCGCTACAGTGCGCTCCCGCACTGTAGCCGCGACCTGCCCGAGGCGCCCGACCACCTAGGGCATCGGGATGGTGTTCCCGAGGCCGCCTCGATGTCCACGACACGGCAGTCGGTCGGCCCCCTCCTCCCTCTCCCTCCTCTCGCCCCAGTTCGCACGCGCGACGGCCGCCCGAGAGCTCCAATGGGCATGCACACACACGCAATGCCCTGGCCTCCCCCTGCTCTCTCTTCTTTTCCCCGGCTCTGGACTGCATCCAGGAACGCCCCAGACACGACGCCAGCCCCTCCCGAGCCTTGTGGCAACGAGCAGAAGCTCGCCGGCGCACGGGTCCACGGCACCCCGCCGTTCGCCTATAAAAGGGATGCCTCGTGCCCTCTCCTCGCCACTCGCCCTCTCACTCCCTAAATTACCCCCCTACGCCACTCACTCCTCTCGAGACGGGCCCGAGCTCGAGATCGAGCTCGAGCTCCGCCGCCTCGGGCTGTCGTCGACCTCAGAGTGCATACCCTCTCCGCCGCTCCTCTCACTCGATCTGGAACCACCACAACCCACTGATCGGTTTCCCCTCTTTCCCCCATTTCTTGTGCAGCCGGAAACGGCCAGAACCACTGACACCCGAAGCACCTCCACCGCGTGACCTCACCGCCGGCGAACCAGGCCACCCCGGCGACTGCAGCCACCTCCACCCGAACAGCGACTTGACGCTGAGTCTAGCCGTGCCCTGCATCGCCGCCGGTGAGCTCGTCGGCCCTCTGTCGCAGGGTTAGGGATGACAGGCGGGCCCCGCCTGTCAGTCTATCCTCTCCCTCGTCTCTCTCTCCTCTCGCTGACGCCTGGGCCCCGCCCGTCAGGTTTAAAACCTGGCGCGTGCGCAGGCACCAGTGCGCTGGGCCGCCTCTCTGGCTGGGCCTGCTGCGCTGCGGCTATTCTGGCCCAGCAGGCACAGTGCCACTTTTCTTTTTTCTTTTCTGTCTGTTTTATAAAAATTCCTCTGGATTAAATATTTATCCAAATGAAATAATTCTAGTTCCTAAAAACTTGTAAAATTCCAACCTATTTAATGATATAACTTTCACCTATATTCATAAACCTTTTCTGTACTGTTCAAATTTAAATCTAAATTTGAACACTAAAACCTCTGTTCAAAAATACATGTACCCCATTCTGTCACTCCAAATCCCAAACTAAGAATTTTTTCCATCTTAGTTTTCCCTCTAGTATTTTATAAAAATAAGTTGACATTTTTCTGAGCACTTTGATTTTTCTTTTTTTATTATTGTCTTATTTTTCCGTTATTTATTGTGACGATTAGATACCGTGTTTGACGAGGTTGCTGAAGAAGAAGAAGGAGAAGGACTTGAAGGTTTTAAAGATTCAGCCAACCAAGGCAAGCAGCCCTTTGACCATGTCTAAGGAACCCTTTTTATGCATGTCATATAGCACCATATTGTTGTTGCAACGGAATCATGATGAGGTGGTAACCACTTTGTTGGTTTGCCACTGTACTTCCTCGTTGATAATTGCATTTGTGCATGACACTACCTTCTTATGAGGGTTATGCCGGTGGGAGTAGATAGGTTGCTATAGTAGTGGCTATGCAAGTGGAACGGGGATATGCATAATGGTGAAAGCATAGTTCTTTCGAGGGACTCTTTCAAAAACCCCATCGGGTGTCACTTATTCCCGAGGGAGATGATGAGATGGGTAACCACTTGATGACGAAGTGGTGTACCGAGACAAGTGTGTGTGTGATGTTTTTCAAACAGATTAGTTTAAGTTGCGACCGTTATTCCAACTTTACATGCGCAACCACTCTACCCTTATATGGGAAAGGGCATTATTGATTACCTAGGTCGATACTAGCATGGTGCCCGCATTACTAGTGAAGGGGGTGACATGAGGTCACTCTTGGGACGGGGTTGTGCTTGGATAGGCGGCCAGGACTGTTTTTACAAGGCACCGAACACACCGTTGGTACCCCGTGTCAGTGGTATGTGATGAATATGGGAGCAAGTCTCCACAATTTTTAAGATGTGAAATGTTAGCCACGGGGATTGCTACCAATCGAGTGGACTCCATGTTAGTGTCGTCTAGGGAAAGATAGTGATCGGGTGCTTACCCCGGGTGCTTGAGGTACCGCGGGTCATGGATGACAAGGAAGTTCCCCGGATCTTGTGGGTAAAGTGTGCAACCTCTGCAGAGTGTAAAACTATTCGAATAGTCGTGTCCACGGTCAAGGACAGTTGGGTAACCGCTCTTGGGCTACGTCCAATGTTTGCGAAACCCTGTGTGTGTGTGTGTGAAAGCTCCGTTTGATTTAAGTCAAAAGGACTTGAAAAGATGGAAGAGATCATAACTTGGCTATGTTGATATCTATGACCTATAATTCCTATGATGCATGCCTCAGATAGCTCATGTCATTGCACTCACAAATTTTGCTTTCTACAAACATATCCTATCTAGTATTGTTTCATACCTTGTCATACTTGTTCCAAAAACATGGGTTGCTTGCGAGTACATTCAAAGTACTCATTGGCTTGCCACTGGTTATTTAATTGGCCAGGCATGGAAGAGCAGGAATTTGAAGAAGAATTCTATGGAGACGGACATGCGAACTAGGACGCTTTCCCAGCCAGAATGCCTGTAGGGTTAAGGCAGATGGCATGGGTTCTACTTATCTACGAAGACTTCCGCTATTCGAGTGTATTTGCTATTCAGCCCATGAGGCTTTATCTATGTAAGACTTGGCCATAATGGTCATAATTTATGTAAGACGATATGTATGGATGTAAGACTCTTGTTATTCAGCTTCTGTGTGTTTAGTGAGCATTGATCTCTGGGATCACTATACACGTGCATTCGGTGATCTCGACTTTTAAGTCGGGGTCCCCACAAAATATTGGTGTTAAGGTTTGTGATTCCCGAAGCATGCATGTATGGTCTCCTAACTATGTAACCAAATTGGCGCGCATTGTATTTTGATTGTTTATCTTTGCGTGAAGGTCGGGGGCGCGCGATGGTTAACTCCTACCAACCTCCCCCCTAGGAGCATTCGTCGTAGTATTTTTGCTTCGAGGGCTAATAGATTTTTCGCAATAAGTATGTGGGATCTTTATGACTAATGTTGAGTCCATGGATTATACGCACTCTCACCCTTCCACCTTGCTAGCCACTCTAGTACCGCGCAATTTTCGCCGGTGCATCAAAACCCCTTATATCCTTCCTCAAAATAGCCACCATACCTACCTATTATGGCATTTCCATAGCTATTCCGAGATATATTGCCATGTAACTCCACCATTCCGTTTATTATGACACGCACCATCATTGTCACATTGCCTTGCATGATCGTAAGATAGCTAGCATGATGTTTTCATGTCTTGTCTGTTTTTTGATGTCATTCCTATGCTAGATTGTTGCACATCCCGGTACACCGCCGGAGGCATTCATATAGAGTCATATTTTGTTCTAGTATCGAGTTGTAATATCGAGTTGTAAGTAAATAGAAGTGTGATGATCATCATTATTAGAGCATTGTCCCTTGAAAAAAAAGCAAAAAAAGAAAGGCCAAAAGAAAAAGAAAAAAAGAAAGGCCAAATAAAAAAAAGGAAGGCCCAAAAAAAGAAAAAAAAGAAGAAAAAAAGGGAAAAGAAAAAAAGGTACAATGCTACTATCTTTTTTTCCACACTTGTGCTTCAAAGTAGCACCATGATCTTCATGATAGAGAGTCTCCTATGTTGTCACTTCCATATACTAGTGGGAATTTTTCGTTATAGAACTTGGCTTGTATATTCCAACGATGGGCTTCCTCAAATGCCCTAGGTCTTCATGAGCAAGCAAGTTGATGCACACCCACTAGTTTTCTTTTGAGCTTTCATACACTTATAGCTCTAGTGCATCCATTACATGGCAATCCCTACTCACTCACATTGATATCTATTGATGGGCATCTCCATAGCCCATTGATATGCCTAGTCGATGTGAGACTTTCTCCCTACTTTTGTCTACTGCCACCTTCTATTCCACCCATAGTGCTATGTCCATGGCTCACGCTCATGTATTGCGTGAAGAGTTGAAAAGGTTCGAAAAAGTAAAGTATGAAAACAATTGCTTGGCTGACACCGGGATGGGCATGAGGGGTACCTTGTGTTAAGAAAAGGGAATCATAAAAGACTATATGATTTTGTAGGGATTACGTTCTTTAGCATTGATATTTTGAAAGACTTGATTGTTTGTTGGGATGCCCGAGTATTAAATTCTTTTATATCAAATGATAGACTATTGCTTTGTATCACTCGTGTCTTAATATTCATGCCATGATTAGATTACATGATCAAGATTATGCTAGGTAGCATTCCACATCAAAAATTATCTTTTTTATCATTTACCTACTCGAGGACGAGTAGGAATTAAGATTGGGGATGTTGATACGTATCCGTCGTATCTATAATTTTTGATTGTTCCATGCCAATATTCTACAACTTTCATATACTTTTGGCAACTTTTTATACTATTTTTGGGACTAACATATTGATCCAGTGTCGAGTACTAGTTCATGTTTGTTGCATGTTTTTTGTTTCGCAGAATATCCATATCAAATGGAGTCCAAACGGGATAAAAACGGACGGATATTTTTTCGGAATATATGTGAATTTTGGGAAGCGGAACCAACGTGAGACGATGCCTGAGTGGCCCACAAGGGTGAGGGGCGCGCCCTGGGCCCTCGTGGCCACACCGTAAGGCGGTTGATGCCCTTCTTTCGCCGAAAGAAAGCTAATATCCGGATAAAAATCATGTCAAAAAGTCAGCCCAATCGGAGTTACGGATCTTCGAGAATTTAAGAAACGGTGGAAAGCCAGAATCTGGAAACACAGAAACAGAGAGAGGCAGAGAGACAGATCCAATCTCGGAGGGGCTCTCGCCCCTCCCACGCCATGGAGACCATGGACCAGAGGGGAAACCCTTCTCCCATCTAGGGAGAAGGTCAAGGAAGAAGAAGAAGGAGGGTGGCTCTCTCCCCCTCGCTTCCGGTGGCACTGGAGTGCTGCCGGTGCCATCATCGTCACCGCAATCTACACGAGCAACTTCACCGCAGTCATCACCACCTCTTCCCCCCTCTATGAAGCAGTGTAACCCCTCTTCTACCCGCTGTAATCTCTACTTAAACATGATGCTCAACGCTATATATTATTTCCCAATGATGTATGGCTATCCTATGATGTTTGAGTAGATCTGTTTTTGTCCTATGGGTTAATTGATGATCGTGATTGGTTTGAGTTGCATGTTTTATTATTGGTGCTTTCCTATGGTGCTCTCCGTGTCACGCAAGCGTGAGGGATCCCCGTTGTAGGGTTTGCAATATGTTCATGATTTGCTTATGGTGGGTGGCGTGAGTGACAGAAGCACATACCCGAGTAAGTAGGTTGTTTGCGTATGGGAATAAGAGGACTTGATACATTAATGCTATGGTTGGGTTTTACCTTAATGATCTTTAGTAGTTGCGGATGCTTGCTAGAGTTCCAATCATAAGTGCATATGATCTAAGAAGAGAAAGTATGTAGCTTATGCCTCTCCCTCAAATAAGATTGCAATAGTGATTACCGGTCTAGTTATCGATTGCCTAGGGACAAATAACTTTCTCGTGAAAAAAAGCTCTCTACTAAAACTAATTTAGTTGTGTCCTTATCTTAACGGCCCCTACTTTTTATTTACGCGCTCTTTATTATCTTGCAAATCTATCCCACAAAAACCACAAAGTACTTCTAGTTTCATACTTGTTCTAGGTAAAGTAAACGCCAAGCATGCGTAGAGTTGTATCGGTGGTCGGTAGAACTTGAGGGAACATTATTTCTTCCTTTAGCTCCTCATTGGGTTCGGCACTCTTACTTATCGAAAGAGGCTACAACTGATCCCCTACACTTGTGGGTTATCATCTAGTAACATGACTTCCAGAACAGGGTTACCATACCACTCTGGTGCGGAACGTACTCTGGTTGACCTATGAGGTTCGGTAGTAACTTGATCCGAAGTTTCATGATCATCATCATTAACTTCCTCACTAATTGGTGTAGGCATCATTGGAAAAGATTTTTTTGATGAACTACTTTCCAATTCGGTAGAAGGTACAGTTACCTCATCAAGTTCTACTTTCCTCCCACTCACTTCTTTCGACAGAAACTCCTTCTCTAGAAAGGATCCATTCTTAGCACTGAATATCTTGCCTTCAGATCTGTGATAGAAGGTGTACCCAACAGTTTCCATTGGGTATCCTATGAAGACACATTTCTCCGATTTGGGTTCGAACTTATCAGGTTGAAGCTTTTTCACATAAGCATCGTAGCCCCAAACTTTAAGAAACGACAACTTGGGTTTCTTGCCAAACCACTGTTCATAAGGTGTCATCTCAGCGGATTTAGATGGTGCCCTATTTAACGTGAATATAGCTGTCTCTAATGCATAACCCCAAAGAGATAGTGGTAAATCAGTAAGAGACATCATAGATCACACCATATCTAATAAAGTACGATTATGACTTTCGGACACACCATTACATTGTGGTGGTCCAGGTGGCGTGAGTTGCGAAACTATTCCACATTGTTTTAAATGAAGACCAAACTCGTAACTCAAATATTCGCATCCGCGATCAGGTCGTAGAAACTTTATTTTCTTGTTATGATGATTCTCTACTTCACTCTAAAATTCTTTGAACTTTTCAAATGTTTCAGACTTGTGTTTCATCAAGTAGATATACTCATATCTGCTCAAATCATCTTTGAAGGTCAGAAAATAACGATACCCATCGCGAGCCTCAACACTCATCGGACCGCATACATCTGTATGTATTATTTCCAATAAGTCTTTGGCTCGCTCCATTGTTCTGGAGAACGAAGTTTTAGTCATCTTGCCCATGAGGCATGGTTTGCAAGCATCAAATGATTCATAATCAAGTGATTCCAAAAGTCCATCAGCATGGAGTTTCTTCATGCGCTTTACACCAATATGACTTAAACGACAGTGCCACAAGTATGTTGCACTATCATTATCAATTCTGCATCTTTCGGCGTCAATATTATGAATATATGTATTACTACGATCGAGATTCAATAAACCATTCACCTTGGGTGTATGACCATAAAATGTTTTATTCATGTAAACATAATAACAATTATTCTCTGACTTAAACGAAATTTTTTATTGCAATAAACACGATCCAATCTTGTTCATGCTCAACGCAAACACCAAATAACATTTATTTAGGTTTAACACTAATCCCGAAAGTACAGGGAGTGTGCGATGATGATCATATCAATATTGGAAATACTTCCAACATACATTGTCACCTCACCCTCAACTATTCTCTTTTTATTCTGCAACTCCTGTTTCGAGTTACTAATCTTAGCAACCGAACAGGTATCAAATACCCAGGGGCTACTACGAGCACTAGTGAGGTACACATCAATAACATGTATATCAAATATAGATTTGTTCACTTCACCATCCTTCTTATCCGCCAAATATTTGGGGTAGTTCCGCTTCCAGTGACCATTTACTTTGCAGTAGAAGAACTCAGTTTCAGGCTTGGGTCTAGCTTTGGGCTTCTTCTCGGGAGTGGCAACTTACTTGCCGTTCTTCTTGAAGTTCCCTGTCTTTCCCATGCCCTTTTTCTTGAAACTAGTGGTCTTGTTTAACCATCGACACTTGATGCTCTTTCTTGATTTCTACCTTCGCTGATTTCAGCATCGCGAAGAGCTCGGGAATTGTTTTCATCATCCCTTGCATATTGATACGTCCAAAACGTATCTATAATTTCTGCTTGCTCCATGCCTCTTTTGTGTGATATTGCTATGATATTTATACACTTCCATACACTTTTGATCATATTTGGACTAACCTATTAACTCAGTACACCCCAGTGCCAGTTTCTGTTTTCTGATGTTTTTGTATTTGAGGTTTTCCCATTACGTAAACTGCCAGAAAAATTCCGGGAAAAATATATAAAAAATCAACGTTCCGGAAGCTTCCATGCGGCCAAAGTAGGGCCAGAGGGGGGCCACCAGGGCTCCAGGCGCACTGGGGGCGCGGCCCCCCTCCTGGCCGCGCCGGGGGGGGGGGGGCGCCTGGGCCCCCCAGGCCTCCGCTGATGCCCCCCTTTGGCATATATTTACACCGCGTCCCGAAACCCTCGAGGACGGAACCCTTTTTCGCGATCTCATCTCTGTTCCACCGCCGCCGCGCTTCCAAGATCGGGAGCACCAGGAGAACTCTTCCCGGCACCCTGCCGGAGGGGAGAACCACCACTGGGAGCCTCTCCACCACCATGGACGCCTCCCGGATGAGTTGTGAGTAGTCTCCCTTGGACCATGGGTCCATGACAAGTAGCTATGTGATGTTCTCCTCCCCTCTTTGTTCTTCACTAATTAGACCTCGTGAGCTGCCCTACATGATCGAGGCACATATGTAATCCTTATGCTGTTGCTATGATGAGTTTGCTGGGATCCGATGGATTATGAGATTATGTTCAGATTGTGTATGAGTAATATATTTGATTTACCTCTTTTATATTTATGTTCTTGAGTAATTCTTGCATGTTCTCCGTTGCTGTTTATTGCTTTGGCCAAGTAGTAGGTAGTAACTCCAAGAGGGAACGTTATGCTTGATTGTGGGTTCATGCCCCTCGATGACTTGCTTGAGTGACAGAAACATGAGTCTAGGGGATGTGCTGTTGCCACAAGGGGGAAAACAACGGTGCTTGTACTCGCGGGTGCAAGGATTGTTTACTTTACGCAAAGTTCTTTTAATGCAGTTGTCTGTTGCTTTGAGTTTACACTATGGGTGGGACTCGCAACTTAATACCAGCGAGATGTTCTGGATAGATATCTCAAGGTGGATGATTAGTAGTAGATGCAGATGGATTTCGGTCTACTTACCTTGGTGTACCGCCCATGCTTTTGAGCCTCTACCTTTCTTTGTAGCATAGTTAGCATTGGTTTGCGCACATAATCCTGTCAATTGCCCAGCTGTAATTCGTTCACCTCACATAGTTGTTTTATCGTCTTTTGGGAGAGAGACATCACTAGTGAACATCATGGGACCCCAGTCCATATTACCATCACTGATCACATCCGCTATTTACTTTCAGTTCTTACTTACTAGTTGCAGTCATACCTATCACTATTATCTCTTGCGTTTGATCCTTTGTAAACGACAAGGCCGGAGGGATTGACAACCTCTCTGTACTCGTTGGGAGCAAAGTTATTTGTATCTGTGTGCAGGTCCGGTTGATCGCTAGTTGTGCCGCTAGCAGTTGACACCTTCTTGTTGAACCTTGGAGTCTCAGGGGAATTCGATCCTTGGTATCTTTGCCAAGGGAAAACTACCGCTACACTGCATCTCAAACCTTCCACTTGGGGTAACAAACGAGGGGCGAGAAGCCATCAAGCAAAGTTTTCTGGCGCCGTTGCCGGGGACTCCACTCTTCAAGATAGGGGAGTTGCACGCTATCTTTTACCTTTGCTTTTTAGTCTTGTTAGTTTACCTTTCAATTTTTGCTTTAGTATCTTTTATCAAAAATCACAAAAATAGTTATCTTGCTTGCTTGCTGCTATGGGTTCCACCGAGAACATCAAGTCGTGTGACTTCACTAGTCATAACAACGATGACTTTATCTGCATACCTATCACTACACCTGCCACTTCAGCACCTTCTTATGAAATTAAACCTGCTTTACTGAACTTAGTTATGAAAGATCAATTCTCCGGTGCTGGAGATGATGCTGCTTTACACTTAAACAATTTTGTTGAACTCTGTGATATGCAAAAGTACCAAGAAATAGATGGTAATATTGTTAAGCTTAAGCTTTTTCCTTTCTCCTTGAGAGGAGGAGCTAAAATTTGGTTTCAATCCTTGCCTAGAAATAGCATAGATTCTTGGGACAAGTGCAAGGATACTTTTATTGGAAAGTACTATCCACCTGCTAAAATTATCCAACTAAGGAGTAACATAATGAATTTCAAACAATTGGATAATGAACACGTTGCCCAAGCTTGGGAACGCATGAAATATCTTGTCAAGAACTTCCCTACTCATGGTTTGACTACTTGGATGGTTATCCAAACTTTTTATGCAGGCTTGAACTTTACCTCGCGGAACTTGTTAGATTCGGCCGCGGGAGGAACCTTTATGTCAACTACACTTGGTGCTGCCACGAAGCTTCTCGATGAGATGATGACCAATTATTCCCAATGGCACACCGAACGCGCTCCAACAGGTAGGAAGGTAAACTCTGTCGAGGAGATTTCCTCCCTAAATGAAAAAGTTGACTTGATCATGTCTCTACTTTCGAAGCAATCTTCTACTGATCCTCGTGATGTTCCTTTAAATTCTTTGATTGCTCAAGAACAAGTAGATGTGAACTTTATCTCTAGAAACAATTTTGATAATAATGCTTATAGGAGTAATTTTGGTAGCAATCCTAGACCGTTCCCCTCCAATTTCTATGGGAACAACAATGCTTATCCTAGCACCAAGAACTCCACTCAAAGGGATAGAGACATGCCTGGTTATGAGAAACTTCTAGAAATAGAGAAGGCCACTAAGAGCTACATGCACACCCAATATGAACAAAACAAAACCTTCTCGAGGCAATTAAATGAGCATACTGCTATCTTGCAAGACATTGGTAGACAACTAGAGAGCCTAAATGTTGAGATTTCTAACCTCCAGACTAGGCTCACCATCACTGAGACCCAAGTTTCCAAGATGTCCCACACACAAGCCACTTTGATAAACCAGATGGCAGCCAAACCCGAAGTGGTTGCACCCCTAAAGGAGGAAGAAGATAGAATTAAGAGCCTTCCTACCCACCACACTGTTGCTACTATCCAAGTTGTTGAGGATATTCAAACTCTTAGCACCCAACGCACTCCTGGTCCCATTGGACCTATTAATGGTGATGCTATGACCATAGAAACTACCAAACAAGTGAGCCTAAAGGACACCACTACCACTTTACTTGATAGTAGTGACCTTGATTTTGATAATTGCACCCTTACCGAAGTTATTGATTTCCTTCACAAGATGTCTAAAGATCCCCGCACTAGCACACTTAACCTTGCCTTCACAGAGCATATCACTAATGCTCTCATCAAAGATAGGGAGGAGAAACTTAGGGTAGAAGCCTCCATACCTAAAAAGCTAGAAGATGGTTGGAATCCTATGATTAAAATTAAGTTGAATAACTTCTCTTGCTATGCATCATGTGATGTTGGAGCTAGTACCTCTGTTATGCCCAAAAGAATATATGATATGCTCAAATTGAAACCTTTTGATTCTTGTTCTTTTGGTGTTCGTCTTGTTGATTCTTCCATAAAGAAACCCTTGGGGAGGATCAACGATGTTCTTATCATTGTCAATGACAATTATGTTCCCATTGATTTTACTATTATGGATATTGAATGTGAACCTTCTTGTCCAATTATTTTGGGACGTCCTTTCCTATGCACCGTTGGTGCTATCATTGACATGAAAGAGGGGAAAATAAAATTCCAATTTCCTCTCAAGAAAGGGATGGAACACTTCCCTAGAAAGAATATTAAGTTACCGTTTGAGTCCGTTATACGGGCTAGCTATTCTTTTACTCTTGATAAAACTTGATCTCTTTGCATTATGCCTAGCTTAAAGGCATAAAAGAAAGCGCTTTTGGGAGGCAGCCCACAATGAATACAATTTTATTTTGCTTTTGTTGTGTCTTGATGTTGTTACTACAGTAGCATCATCATTGTATCTTTACTTTTCAGATTTGTGCCAAGTGTAGCCTCTGATTGCAAGAAAGTTCAAAAGTTGTGACGTGCTGTCCAGGAAACAGATTCTGTCCTTGGACAGAAAAATTCGTATAAAATCACCAGATCATCTTTTTGGTCTGAATTTTTTCGACAGCGTGCTCTATACAATTGTCTTTCGGGCATCTGTTCTGAGTTTTTTGATTTGAGTTGCAGAAGTGCGCCGAACAAATTATTTACTACTTGCTAGTCTGTTTTTCACAGATTCTGTCCTGTTTTGCCTTTCCTTCATTTTGCAAACCTTGAGCTTGCTTTTTCTTTGCAAAAACCTTTTGGCAATCTTGAGAAACAGTAGACCTTCAAAAATATCCTTATTTCCAGCAAGGAACGATTATTTTATTATGGGTACTAACCTCGCTAATCAGATTATGATGAGTTATGTATGAAGGGAGCTTTCAAGTGTGCGAGGGAAGATGATAAAAAGATTCAGGAGTGTCAAACGCTCAAGCTTGGGGATGCCCCCATGCACCCCAAGAAATATTCAAGAAGACTCAAGCGTCTAAGCTTGGGGATGCCCCCGTTCATCCCCTTCTCCATCAACAATTATCAGTTCGTCTTTCGTTCCACTATATTTTTATCACTTCATGTGTTATGTGCTATGCTTGGAGCGTCTTGCGTTTAGTTTCCTTTTTTAGTTTTCTTTAGCTTTGCTTGCTGTTCATAACGAGTTGGAACTCAGCTTTCTTTGTGTGGGAGAGAAACACGCTCCACTTCAACCTAGAACATAACATAGAATTTTCATGCCTGTCCTTGCTGTGTGTGTTCTTTGTCTTTCAATAGCTACTATCATGTTCAGCTCTTAGTTTTCATGTTTATCTTTTTAAAGAGCTTTTGTTTAGTTGGTCGCTGGAACTCTCTTTAGTTATCATGCTTATCATATTAAGAGAGTTGGCTTCTGTTGCACTAGTCGATATGTCTATGATAAAAATGCTATGTGCATAATGATGCTTAGTAGTTCATGTTTTCTTATGGTTAGTCTCAAATAGCTGGGGGGTTCTCAATGTGTTAATGGAGTACCAACATGATTTGTTTGCCTATGATGTGGTATGGTTTAGTGATATCTTCCTCCAGGAATTTATTTTGATTGACTTGGCGTATGCTCACGCATATTTAAGACTGTAAAGAAAGTCTATCAAGCCTTGATGATCTTTAATTTCTGAGTAGCGATATAACTTCCATGCCTGATTCAATGTTGCTTTGTCGCTCTGCATGATTATGACCATCATTGCTCTTTTAGTTGGTCGCTCCCAGTCTTTTGCTAACCTTCGCCTGTACTAAGCGGACTGACTGCTTGTGCATCCAAAATCCTTTAAACCAGTTATGCCATATGAGTCCACCATACCTTCCTATACATGGTATTTACCTGCCATTCCTAACGAAGACTTTCATGTACCATCTCGAAATTATTCAAAAAAAGCATTTCTCTTTTGTGCCTCTGTTTTAGCTCATGAGGAAGTAGTAGTTAATTCATGATCTTTTTAAGTTGGACAAGCTTCACCCCGGGATTGCATGTCTAATGTGCAAACCCATAATACGAGAAGGAACTGGCATAGAGTGCGCCCGGCTCATTAAAAAATTATACAACAAATAAACCCTCCTTCACGCTTTGTTCATGAGAAATCAGAAAACTTTGGCAGTGATAAACAAAGGAGATTAAGAGGATGTGATCGTCCTCATTCGGGAGCCGTTCCTCGAAACTTGTCCAGCTCAATAAGTGATTGAGTTATCTGCTAGCATTCGTTGACGAAATATGCATATTCTAAAAAAATAATTATTACCTCTGTTTTTAAAACCAAGAGCTCTGGTACATGTTTAGTTTTTGTTTTCGACCACGGGTTTTCAACCTTGCCAACAAAAGCCACGGTTCGAGAGTCTCCACCTTCTTTAAAGCACCAACTATTGAGAGCATGATTGTCATTCTGAGTGTAATGTGCATTGTCCCAAAGTAGCATTGTCTTTTGCATGATTGTGATATCGTTTATTTTGAAATCATTGTATCTAGTCATCACTTAAACCTTGGAGGTGCCCCTGCATTTATGTTTTGCTTCACTAAAGGGGGCAAGCGAGATACCACTTTATCATATTTGCACACCATGCCCATTACAAATCTATTGAGTATTTCAGTATCATATTGTAAAACTCTCAGTTCTTTGTGATTTTCTCATGAGGCAACTTAATTACTACAGATTCATTGTCTCAGTAAGCACTTGTCATGTGACTGTAAAAAGTTCTTATATGGTTAATAGCATGTCACCACAGAATTATGCTTGTTATCATTTACCTACTCGAGGACGAGCAGGAATTAAGCTTGGGGATGTTGATACGTCCAAAACGTATCTATAATTTCTGCTTGCTCCATGCCTCTTTTGTGTGATATTGCTATTATATTTATACACTTCCATACACTTTTGATCATATTTGGACTAACCTATTAACTCAGTGCACCCCAGTGCCAATTTCTGTTTTCTGCTGTTTTTGTATTTCAGATTTTCCCATTACGTAAACTGCCAGAAAAATTCCGGGAAAAATATATAAAAAATCAGCGTTCCGGAAGCTTCCATGCGGCCAAAGTAGGGCCGAAGGGGGGCCACCAGGGCTCCAGGCGCCCTGGGGGCGCGGCCCCCCTCCTGGCCACGCCGGGGGGCGCCTGGGCCCCCCAGGCCTCCGCTGATGCCCCCCTTTGGCATATATTTACACCGCGTCCCGAAACCCTCGAGGACGGAACCCTTTTTCGCGATCTCATCTCTGTTCCGCCGCCGCCGCGCTTCCAAGATCGGGAGCACCAGGAGAACTCTTCCCGGCACCCTGCCGGAGGGGAGAACCACCACCGGGAGCCTCTCCACCACCATGGACGCCTCCCGGATGAGTTGTGAGTAGTCTCCCTTGGACCATGGGTCCATGACCAGTAGCTATGTGATGTTCTCCTCCCCTCTTTGTTCTTCACTAATTAAACCTCGTGAGCTGCCCTACATGATCGAGGCACATATGTAATCCTTATGCTGTTGCTATGATGAGTTTGCTGGGATCCGATGGATTATGAGATTATGTTCAGATTGTGTGTGAGTAATATATTTGATTTACCTCTTTTATATTTATGTTCTTGAGTAATTCTTGCATGTTCTCTGTTGCTGTTTATTGCTTTGGCCAAATAGTAGGTAGTAACTCCAAGAGGGAACGTTATGCTTGATTGTGGGTTCATGCCCCTCGATGACTAGCTTGAGTGACAAAAACATGAGTCTAGGGGATGTGATGTTGCCACAAGGGGGAAAACAACGGTGCTTGTACTCGCGGGTGCAAGGATTGTTTACTTTACGCAAAGTTCTTTCAATGCAGTTGTTTGTTGCTTTGAGTTTACACTATGGGTGGGACTCGCAACTTAATACCAGCGAGATGTTCTGGATAGATATCTCAAGGTGGATGATTAGTAGTAGATGCAGATGGATTTCGGTCTACTTACCTTGGCGTATCGCCCATGCTTTTGAGCCTCTACCTTTCTTTGTAGCATAGTTAGCATTGGTTTGCGCACATAATCCTATCAATTGCCCAGCTGTAATTCGTTCACCTCACATAGCTGTTTTATCGTCTTTTGGGAGAGAGACATCACTAGTGAACATCATGGGACCCCGGTCCATATTACCATCACTGATCACATCCGCTATTTACTTTCAGTTCTTACTTACTAGTTGCAGTCATACCTATCACTATTATCTCTTACGTTTGATCCTTTGTAAACGACAAGGCCGGAGGGATTGACAACCTCTCTGTACTCGTTGGGAGCAAAGTTATTTGTATCTGTGTGCAGGTCCGGTTGATTGCTAGTTGCGCCGCTAGCAGTTGACACCTTCTTGTTGAACCTTGGAGTCTCAGGGGAATTTGATCCTTGGTATCTTTGCCAAGGGAAAACTACCGCTACACTGCATCTCAAACCTTCCACTTGGGGTAACCAACGAGGGGCGAGAAGCCATCACATATTATAGTTCATCATGAAGTTCTAGTAGCTTGGTGATAGTGACTAGAGAACTCTGTCAATCACAATCTTATCTGGAAGATTAACTCCCACTTGATTCAAGTGATTGTAGTATCCCAAACATTCTGAGCACATGCTCACTAACTGAGCTATTCTCCTCTATCTTGTAGGCAAAGTATTTGTTAGAGGTCTCATACCTCTCGACATGGGCATGAGTCTGAAATACCAATTTCAGCTGTTGGAACGTCTCAGATGCTCCGTGGCGTTCAAAACTTTTATGAAGTCCCGGTTCTAAGCCGTAAAGCATGGTGCACTAAACTATTAACTAGACATCATATTGAGCTTTGTCAAATGTTCATAACGTTCGCATCTGCTCCTGCAATAGGTATGTCACCTAGTAGTGCAGCAAGGACATAATACTTCTGTGCAGCAATGAGGATAATCCTTAGATCACGGACCTAGTCCGCATCATTGCTACTAACATCTTTCAACTTAGTTTTCTCTAGGAACACGTTAAAATTCAAGGGAACGGTAGCATGGGCCATTGATCTACAACAATATAGATATGCAAAAACTATCAGGACTAAGTTCATGATAAATTAAAGTTCAATTAATCATATTACTAAAGAACTCCCACTTAGATAGACATCACTCAAGTCATCTAAATGACCACATGATCCAAATCAACTAAACCATGTCCGATCATCACGTGAGATGCAGTAGTTTTCAATGGTGAACATCTTATGTTGATCATATCTACTATATAATTAACGCTCGAACTTTCGGTCTCTATTGTTCCGAGGCCATGTCTGTACATGCTAGGCTCGTCAAGTTTAACCCGAGTATTCTGCATGTGCAAAACTGTCTTACACCCGTTGTATGTGAATATAGAGATTATCACACCCGATCATCATGTCTTGTCTCGGCACGACGAACTGTCGCAATGGTGCATACTTAGAGAGAACACTTGTACCTTGAAATTTTGTAAGGGATCATCTTATAATTCTACTGTCGATCTAAGCAAAATAAGATGCATAAAAAAGATAAACATCACATGCAATCAAAATATGTGACATGATATGGCCATCATCATCTTGTGCTTTTGATCTCCATCTCCAAAGCATCGTCATGATTTCCATCGACACCGGCTTGACACCATGTTCTTCATCGTAGCGTCGTGGTCGTCATGCAAACTATTGCTTCTACTAGTATTGCTAACTCATAGAGATAAAGTAAAGCAATTACATGGCGTTTGCAATTCATACAATAAAGAGACAACCATAAGGATCCTGCCGGTTGCCGGTAATTTACAAAACATGATCATCTCATAGAAAATAAAACAGAAGATTTCTTCGTGATGCGGTGGTCAATAGGTTCGGGGGGTATATAAATAATTTTTATCTTGGGAAACAAGCAAACAGAAGAAAAACGGAGTCCGAAAGGTACCCGAGGTGGGCACAACCCACCTGGGTCCAGGCGCGCCGTAACACCCCGAGAATCATGCTATAGTAATCCTAACCTAATGATGCCATGTCACCCCGTTAGTTAAGCTTAATTGCCCCGATTAAAAATCAAACACAAATTCAAATTCAATTCATAAGTGAAATTCAAAATTTCACAAACATGAAAACTAAAATGTTCATCATGTGGAAAATATTCATTTGTTAATATTGGTGGTGAACCAACTTTTTCTAAAAGTATTTTAATGCCTTGAAACATTTAAATTGTGGCTAAAATAATGTTTAAATGCTTTTTAAAAATTTATGAAAATTACAAACTATTTATTTAAATGCTAAAACTTAATACGGCAGTAGCGTAACTTATAATACTAAATTAGGTGCTAGTTATACATGTTGTACGGCTAAAGTATTTTGTAACTAAAATAAAAACAGAAGTTACAAAAAGAGAAAACAAATTATAGAAAAATATAAAACAGAAATAGAACCC